>JAOWBW010000253.1:180578-877984 GCA_026119855.1 Campanula takesimana | reverse complement strand
AAAATGAAACCTCAATTCCGAGCAAGCCCTAACCGCTAAGCCTATTCTATAAAATTGGACTTAGCTAAAAATAGAAGTTATAAAACTTCTTACATAGGATCCTAAAGTCCAAAAATAGCAATAGGTGATGGTATCAATCAATTCTAACATAATTGGGAGGGTTAAGAAAAAGCATACCCAACAATCTCCCCCTAAATGATTGATGCCATTACCTACTATAACAAAGGCAATTTCATTGTACTTGATAATAACATGTCCATAGAAATGAAAATGGTAAATCATGCCTCAAGTCAATGCACACACTAGCCAATGTTATAGATTTCTAGTCTAACCAAAAGATATAACTTACAATAAGGGAAATACAGAAATATCATTCAGTGCATACAGATAATATGAGTTTAGGATTGGTATGCATTAAACTGAATGTTTAAAACATCATGCACAGAAAATATGAGCAGTTAAGTATATGCGCATGAAGTTTGAAATAATGCGTTCATTGTTCCACAAACAAAAGTTTGAATTGAACAAGGTTTTGGGAAAAGCAATGATGCATTATAAGTTGAGTTCACCTTTGAGAGAGCTCTGCGCACTTCATCTTGTCGCTTCCCAAATTGCTTTGCGCAGAGCTTAATATTGAAGTGGGAGCATCAATTTGGAATTTTTGCTTTTCTAGATTACTCTCCCCTTAATCTCTCCCCCTTAATGCCTTTGTTCTCTCCCTATTTGCCTTTGTTAGATAACTCTCCCCCTTAATGGCACAATCAATGCCTTATAGCATACTGGCCTGCGCATCGAGCCTAGCATCCTGCGCATCCAGTTGCTCTTGAATCTTGCCTGCACAGTGACCACTTGAGGGATCTAAGGGAGCAGACACCGGAAGAATGATATACTGAGGTCCACGGGGTATGCGCGTGAGGTTCATGCGCATTAATATAATGCACAGAGTTTCTTCGAAAACTCAAAAAAAATTTGCCTTGTGCGCAACATCTTGTGCGCTTCATATGCGCAGGCGCATGAGGCATTACCTATCTTAGAAAATTATCAATTAACACAAGCTCATTAGTATTGACAAATCATATGGACTATTAGCTAAGTTCAAGCATACCCATTTCTCCTCTAAGAAAGCAAATCTCTTTGCGTCAAGAGCCTTTGTGAGGATATCAGCAATTTGATTATCTGTACCCACGTGCTCTAAGTGTATATTTCCTTTTTCCACGTGGTCCTTGAGAAAGTGATATTTGATGTCGATGTGCTTTGTCTTTGAATGCATGACAGGATTGTTAGAGACTGCTATGGTGGACATGTTGTCGCAGAAAATTGGACAATTTTCTTCATGAATTCCATAGTCCACTAATTGTTGCTTCATCCATAGGATTTGGCAGCAGCAGCTTCCAGCAGCAATGTATTCAGCTTCAGTAGTGGAAATGGACACAGCAGCTTGTTTCTTGCTTGCCCACGCAACAAGTCGATTTCCAAGGAAATGACAAGTCCCACTTGTGCTCTTCCTGTCTATTGTGCATGCTGCGTAGTCTGCGTCTGAATAACCTAGCAAATCGAAATTCGAATCTTTGGTGTACCAAAGTCAAGGTTAACAGTTCCAGAAAGATAACGAATAATGCGTTTAACAGCAGCTAAGTGCGCTTCTCTAGGGTCCGCTTGATAGCGCGCACAGACACAAACACTAAACATAATATCTGGCCTACTTGCAGTAAGATAAAGAAGAGAGCCAATCATACCTCGATATAAAGTTTGATCAACTTTCTTACCTTTTAAGTCTTTGTCAGCTTATTGCCAGTGGCCATTGGAGTGTCGTATGCTTTAGCATTTTCAAGTCCAAATTTCTTGATTAAGTCCCTTGTGTATTTGGCTTGATTTATGAAGATGCCATCATTCAATTGTTTGATTTGAAGCCCGAGGAAGAAAGTGAGTTCTCCCATCATGCTCATTTCAAACTTGCTTTTCATGAGCTTCTCGAAGCGCTTACAAAGTAACTCATTAGTAGAACCAAATATAATATCATCGACATAAATTTGAACAAGTAAAGAATGATCATTATACTTAGCAATAAAAAGAGTTGTGTCGATTTTACCGCGCTTAAAGCCTTTCTCTAGCAGGAATTTTGATAGGGTATCGTACCTGCTCTTGGAGTTTGCTTAAGTCCATACAAAGCTTTTTGAAGTTTGAAGACGTGATTTGGAAATTTGCTATCTTCGAAACCGGGAGGTTGTGCTACGTAGACCGTCTCTTGGAGTTCGCGTTGAGAAATGCGCTTTTCACATCCATTTGATAAAGCTTGAATTTTTGGAGATGCATAAGCTAAGAAAATTCTTATAGCTTCAAGTCTTGCTACAGGCGCAAATGTTCGTCGTAGTCGATTCCTTCCTCTTGCCTATAGCCTTGCGCAACCAGCCTTGCTTTGTTTCTGGTGATGCTTCCATTCTCATCCATCTTGTTTCTGAATACCCATTTTGTACCGATAACTCCTTGGTTATGGGGTCTGGGTACCAAAGTCCAAAACCTTGCCAGCGCTCAAATTGGTTAAGCTCTTCTTGCATAGCAGTAACCCAGCTTGAATCTGGAGCGCTTCATCAATCTTCTTTGGTTCGATTTGTGAGATAAAGGAGTGATATTCATCATCAAAGTTTGATGCTCTCCTATGTACGGAACCCCTACATTGAGATCACCAATGATGTTTTGAAGTTGGATGATCTCTAACTTCACGAACCTCGGGAGGTAAGTTAGGTTGAGTGGTTAGGAATAATGAAGATCTTCAATGGGTACTTCATTTGCTCCAGCATCAAGGTCATCGAAAGTGATTTGCTGAAGTGGAGAGAAACATCATGCGCAGGAGGTGGAGTTTGCGCATCAGGAGTTGTCACTTCTGGCGCAGCATCGGGTGTATGCGCATGCGATGGACTTGCTTGATTCTGGTTTTTGATTTTCTTGATCAACATTCTGCGCAGGTGTAGTTTGAGGCTGCGTACCTGTCTCAACATGGCTCCGCAGAATCATCAGAATCATTTGGAGCCAAATGTGGCTCAAGGAGAGGATGCTCATCAAAGTAACATGTACAGATTCTACAATTACTAGAGTAGTTCTATTAAAAACACGAAAAGCTTTAGAATGTTTGGCATACCCAACGAAAATACCTTCATCAGCTTTGGCGTCGAATTTACCTCTATGATCTTTGCCATTGTAGAGGATATAGCATTTGCAGCCAAAGATCTTGAAGAAAGCAATGTTGGGGCGCTCTTCCTCTCCATAGCTCATATGGAGTCTTGTTGTAGGCTTTGTTGATGAGGGATCTTTCTGAGTAAAGCAAGCAGTGTTGACAGCTTCTCCCCAGAAATACTTTGGAAGCTTAGCTTCTGCTATCATTGTTTTTCCAGCCTCAATCAACGTGCGATTCTTTCTTTCCACAACGCCATTTTGTTGAGGAACTCCAGCAGCAGAGAAATTGTGATCAATTCCATGGTCATCGCAGTATTGAGCAACACCGTTATTCTTGAATTCAGTTCCATTGTCTGATCGAAACACTCACGATGTCGTCTTCTTTTTGAGTTTGGGAGCTTTCGAAATAGCGCAGTCAAGATATCATAGCAGTCATCTTTGGATATCATCATTTCGACCCATGTGTATCTTGAGTAGTCATCCACCACGACTAAGGTATATTGTTTTTTTTCTTTCCTCCAATGCTTGCGGTGGTGACCGGTCCAAACAGATCCATGTGTAGCAGTTGTAAACATTTTGGAAGTTGAGGAAGCAATCTTGCTGGAGAAAGACTGCTTAGGTTGTTTACCGAGCTGGCATGCTGCGCATTTTCTATCATGATGGTCAGCTACTTTGGGAAGTCCTTTGACAAGATTTTCCCTTCCAAGCTTGGCCAAATATTTGAAGTTCAAATGACTAAGCGCTTATGCCATAGCCAGCTGCTTTCACTAACATTCTTTGCTACAAAACAGAGATTAGTGATAGAATTTATAGCAGTAAGATCAATAATGTAAACATTAGTCTTACGAGTCCCTGTGAGCAAAGTTAGTCCGGATATGCCATTTTTGATGTAGCAGTGCGTAGCAGTGAAATGACATTCCAAACCTTTGTCGCAGAATTGAGATATGGATAGCAGGTTGTGCTTGAGTCCTTCTACGAGTGCAACTTTCTCAATGCACACTTTATCTTTTCTGATTCTTCCATATCCAACTATGTGCCCTTTGTTGTTATCACCAAAAGTTACTGAGGGACCTCTTCCTTCATGCACATCTTCAAAGAGCTGTGACAATCTCCAGTCATGTGTCTAGAACATCCACTGTCGAGATACCATATATGCGCTTTAGGTTGTGAAGAGTGCGCAGTAAAGCAGGAGACCTGAAAGATAGACATTAGGAACGCAGGTCCCCTTTATTCTTGGGTCCTAGAGTTAGCAACTTTGACAACCCACTCCTGTCTGACCTTAGGATTTTTACGTCCCTTGGCATTAGGAGCAAATCGCAAAAGGCATTCTGCAGCCTTGTGACCTAAACCATCACACACAACACAATGATGAAAGCACTTATAGATTGGGTTTTTACAAACTCTTTACTTTCTTTGGCGCAGCATTCTTTACTGGAGCAGATGAACTTGCTTTGACAAATATCATTTTCTGAGGTTTGGGTGCGCTTTTCTTAAGAATGCGCATCTGGCGTTGGGGCGCATGGCTTTCATGCGCATGACCCTTTTGCGCAGTTTTGACATTCGAGGTGGGAAGCGCAACCATAGTCAGAATATGAGTTGTCATGCGCAGGTTCAACTTTAGCCTTACCCTTGGCTTTTCCAGTTTGCTTCTTTGGGTAGACATAATGGAAATTTAGTCTCTGGACTTTCTCCTGTCCTTTACCCATTGAAGCAGAATGCTTTGCTTTAGGAATTTCAATAGTTTGCTGTGGTGTAAAATTCCTTTTCCTTTTCCGAGCAAACTGCGCATTTAAAGTTATCACTAGTTGAGAATCCCAAGCCTTCCTTGTCTCCACTAGCTTTTTGGGATTCTAGAATTTGGTCCATAGTGACACGAGATTTGGTCCACTCATTAGTGATCTTTGTGAGATCAGCTACTTGAGCAGCCAATTCTCGTTTCTTACTTTAAATAGCTCATTTTGATCTGTGAGGAAAACGGTTCTTTTCAGTAAGAGGAGTCATGCTTTTAAATCTGCTCCTTAAGGAGGGTGATCTCAGATTTTAAAAGAGTTTTCTCCGTCTTAAGCTGTGAAATTTCTCCAATTGATAAATCCACTGCTTCTTTCATAGAGTTAAATTTCTTGATTACCTTTTCAGCTTGCTGAAAAATAGACTCGCGCTCAGCAGCAGAGTCATTCTTTTCTATTACAATTTCAGCAGGAATTTCAAGAGATTCTTTGCGTGAGGGTGCAGCTACAAATTTCTTTGATAGGTCTGCTCTGGCAAACAAGTACTTGCCATTCTGTCTGCTTGGAGTCAGATGTCCCATTTCCACCAGTTCAGTGATAGTGGGACCTTTCTTCTTTGTTCTTGGCGCAGTCTTTGTGTCCGCATCTTGATCATTGTCTGAATCGCTATCAGCATCAGCATTTGCCATCAAGCAGAGCAGTCCATCCTCAGAGTCATCATCATCACTGTCTTCAGTGTCAGTCTCTATCCAAGTCTTCAGTTCCTTTTCTGCGCAGTCTTCTTCAGCAATCATCCCGCGCTGCCTTGATGATCTTTGCGCAATATTCCTCTTCATGTACTCATATTTTGGAGTGGGACATTTTGAAGCAAAATGACCGGGCTTTCTGCAGTTGTAGCAGACCAATTCTTCATCTTTCTTTGAGTCTCTGCCACGAGAGAATTTAGCAGGTGGTTTGCTAGAGGATCCAGGTTTAGAGAATTTCCTGAATTTTTGGAATCGCTTAACGAACATAGCGAAATCATCATCATCCATTTCGAGTAAAGAGGAAGTAGAGACTTTGTCTGAGGTTTGAGTAGGCGCAGGTTCCTTTGCGCAACATAGGAAACAAGCTTTCCTTTGCCTTCAGTTTCGTCGATTTTTTAGCTCATACACTTTTAAGTTAGCGTATAAGCTGCGCAGAGGCCAAGTATCTAGAAATCCAGAATCTTCCAGATGACTTGCTTTGTGCACATATCTGGAACCTAGCGCATCTAAGAATTGAGAATTGACTTCTTTATTAGTGAAAGTAGTTCCAAGAGATTTACAAGAGTTTACAACAGCACAGAAGCGATAATAGGTTTGTCTCAAGGTTTCACCATCTTTTCTCATGAAGCAGTTGAATTTTCTTTGCACCACAAATCTTTTGTTTTCCTTGCTTACTTTGTCTCCATTTACATATCCTTCAATAGCATCCCATAGTTCCTTTGCAGTTCCACCGCTTACAATTTGATTGTGCGTGGAGAGGTCTAGAGTGCTAAGAATGATGTTCCTTGCTCTTCCATCATATCCAACCCATTTCTTTTCTTCATCAGTCCATTCTCCTTGTTTTTCTTGATGGTAGGATTCTCCTTATTTGTAGCAGCATCAGGATTAGCTTTCATAGGAATGTAGGGTCCTTCAAGAACGATGTCGTGGAGGATCTCGTCGATAGAAGAAAAATGAGTGAGCATGCAGTGCTTCCAGATTTCGAAGTGATCTTCATTCAGCACTGGGACATGTGAATAGTTAGCCATTGCCCAAGATTTTGAAGCCATCTTGAATCGGCACCCAAGCTGTTAAGCTTGATAAACAACGCAAGTTTAATGAAGTGTTTGCTCTGATACCACTTGTTGGTCCCAAAGGGGCAACAAGGGTATGAAAAATGCTAGAGGGGGGGTGAATAGCGTTTTAAAATTCTTTTCAAACCCTTTTGCAAATCAATGGCTTATGCGCACAGTTCTCAAATAAGCTAAGTATAGCGCGCAGTGAGAGTGTGAAATGCACAGCGGAAGTTTTAAGCAGCACCTGCGCAGTAAAAAAGCTGCGCAAGGATAAAAACGCACGCGCTAAGTTTTGGCTTAAAGAGTTGGATAAAATGTTCTAAGGCAATATGCAATAACAAGCACAGCAGCAAAGTATAGCAATCTGAAAGATCAAACAAGGCAGTAATTTAGAAATGATTAAGCAGGAAGTAAATAGCGAGATTAAAGAACAAGCTATTTGGAGAGGTTCGATCAATGAAAGATCTACGTCCTCTACCAAGATGGTTAGTCTTGGATTTTCTAATGGAGATCTTATTATATGAGAGAGTTATAAGATACAACAATGTAGAACAAACTAACTCAAAGATCTATAATCTATGAAGAGCAAATCCTAGACTAAACCGGTGTATCTCTAGAAGTATGATCGAAATAATCAAAGCTTCAAGAGGTGTGTGTGTGTTCAGAAATTCTGGGCTCTATGAATCTATGAGATGAAGAGCATGAAGAATTCTGGTGATACAAGGCTTATAGGATCTGGGCTTGGTTGAGTATGAAGGTATGAAGGTTGATCTTGAGAATTCTGGAAATGAGCAAGCAATCTTCAAATCTTCAAAGTTTCTTTTGGAAGCAAGAACTCAAGCAACTTGGAAATGAAGATGAGCAGGCTATTTATAGCAGAGAGCTTAAAACTAGCCGTTGGTGCTCTGAGCAAGGACGATGAGCTGGCACAATATGATTGGTGCGCAGGTGTCCTTTATAGCCGTTGGAGCTCTGATCAAAGTTGATGACCTGGCACAATATGATTGGTGCGCAGGTGTTTTAGAGCCGTTGGAGACTGAGCATGAAGACCAAATTCAAAAGCTTCTTCTAGAAGGTTGACAACTGTCTTCATTTGAAATATTTTTCTTGAGCGCGTCTCCACCGTTGGATCTGCTGAGTGTGCTTGCTTTGTCGTTTCTGCACACCTCAGCATTTTTAATAAGCGTGCATCTTCTAAGCGCTTTCCAAGTTATGTAATCTGAATATATCGAAAACTGAGCAAGGATGCATGCTGCGCAGAGGAGACCTGCGCAGTGATGTCCTGCGCAGGGAAGTCCTGCGCAGGGAAGTCCTGCGCATTACACTTGGTCTTCAGTAAATGAAACCTCAATTCCGAGCAAGCCCTAACCGCTAAGCCTATTCTATAAAATTGGACTTAGCTAAAAATAGAAGTTATAAAACTTCTTACATAGGATCCTAAAGTCCATAAAATAGCAATAGGTGATGGTATCAATCAATTCTAACATAATTGGGAGGGTTAAGAAATAAGCATACCCAACACAATCCATCAAGACAATCCATCAAAAGATGTAGCTCTCGGTGTCAAATAGTTAACAATGGAGCTGCCTTCGAAATTCATTCATGAATCTCTAACAAGATCAAGAAAATCTCAAGAACACGCGTACCTTGGTTGTTTCCACTTATAGGTCAACACAGATACTCACTTCAGACATCCACTACAAGGTAGATATATCCTCTATCAAGAAATTCTCAAGTTGAATCTTCAACTCTTTTAACTCAATCAAGGTCAAGAACATTAATCCAGATGTCAGCACTGTATTCGCACTTCGCACTGTAACAACCCAAGATAATCCAAGTTTCTCATCAAGAATGGATACATCCATCTGGTTTGGTATAGAAATTCCACTATCAATCACATAGGTTAAATACCCAGTACAATCTCAAGAACCCTTTCTAGATTTTCAATGCAGAACATAAAGGTTATGCATAAATCTATCATGCTCACATAAATAGTCAAGCATACTAGCAGAGAAATAATTACCATCTATTATGGTAAACAAGAATGGCCTAACACATAGAAAGCCATGTCATAACACATAAGAGCCAAGCCATAACACGTATCACATCAATGTCCCATCTAGGGAACATGACCAAGTTAACATAGAACGTATAGGGTGTTATCACCCACACTTCTATCAAGCTCTTACTAATAACAATATCAACACGTAGTCTCTTACTAGAGAATACACTTCCACGCAATTCACGAGATAAGGACAAGCATGTATATATAGCACGAAACAATGTCTACAAGACAAGATAGATATGCCTAAGTCTTTAAAGACTCGCGCTCTCGATCCTCAAACCATCTAGTCCAATTGGATCAATCCTATCAACACCAGTCCTATGCCTGGTATAACAACAAGTAACGAAGCACTCGACGTCGGTAGCACGCCCAAGACTAGCCCAACCTAGGCCATAGACCCTATCCAGGCTTAGAGCTAAACCATAGCTCTGATACCACACTGACACGCCCCAAGTCCCGGGATTCCCTAATAGAATCTCGAACCTGGTGCGCATAACTAACAAGAAACAAGAAACTAACAGGAAACAGGAACAATACCTGTTAAAACAAACTGACATGCTATATCTACTTAAGAATAAGGAGCTAAGATAGCTCACAACGAGTTCTAGACCAAGAAAATTAAACCAAAATGGTTACATACAGCGGAAGACATGCCTAGCAAATAAGCTGGCATCAAGAACTGTCTAGGGACAACAAATACTACCCCAATACAAGCCCAGAGTTTGTTAACTCATACAAGATCGTCCTTACCAAAATATAAAAGGACACTAACTTCAAACAAGAATATCCTGCTGAGTAAGTTCCCAGCTAAGTCGAGCCTCACTGCGTACTATCCCCTGCTTTCCTGGGGGGGGAAACAATTACAAATAAAGGGTGAGATAAATCTCAGTAAGCTATTAACATGCAACTATATGTCATGTTATCATGCAATACAAGTAGATACTCAACTAAGCATATATCAAGTATCATCAAGTAACAAGTATAGGAGAGGCTAAGCCAACTCAACAAGTAATCAAGCTCAAGATATGATCAGGTAACAAGTAATCAAGTAGTGTGAGAGGCTAAACCAGCTCACCAAGATGCACATAGGCCTATCACGCATTGTACCTGAATCCTTCCTTATTCCTCCCAAGAATACCATTTGTTGTCGATGCTTTTCTAGCTGAGGACAACCAAGAACAAGAACAGGAACTGCTGTGCAGTATATAAGAAGACCTGGTAACCAGTGTCATCCACAAGAACAAGATCCATGCGGTGAACATGACAGGAGTTAGCATTCACTTAGGTCAGGCTTATTGCTCCAACCAAGGAAGCTATGCCCTTACTATGGCCGGTAGTAAGGGGTCAGGCGGAAATACATAGGGACCCGATTGTCACTTAAACCCCAGTTCTCGCGACAAGCGTGAACCTATATATTTTCGAACAAGCAAGGAGAACCAGCTGGACTCACACAAGAATGCACAAGTAGATGTTTACTTGAACTACGAGAACAGAACTCAGTCCCTTATTAGTGGACTATTCTTTATGCACCATGTAATCATGTATCATGTGCTCACGAGAATATGCACCATGTAATTATGTATCATGTGCTCACGAGAATACAAACCAAGATAACACTGGCACATAAGGTGTCCATGTAACACGATCAATCCAAGTAAGAGTTCATTAATAACAGACTTCAGTCAAGTAGTAGGGTATATCACTTTGTCACATGCCAAGTTTGCACGTACATATTCATATCACGTTTAACACATTAAAGTGTCTATCACGATACCCTTACTATCAAGTAGAGCTCAATACATTATACTCTAAACACGTAGTAAAATAGGTCATATTGTACCTAGACACAGTCATACTTCACGTATATGTATCGTTAGTAATCAAATACATTTTCTAACACATATTGTGTTCTGTAATCATTCTTATTAATTTAAATCGTAGTATTCACGATTATATGAATTATCTTCATATTACACTAGTCCCTATTTTCTTTAGGAACCATTTCAAGACAAGATATCTTCTTTATATTTTATATACTTCATTGAGTATATGCACGATTAAAAACTAAATCATTTACACTTTAGTGCTTATTTATAGCACTTCCAATATACACGTATCAAGTTCAAGTATGTAGTAGAGTTAATCATTCTCTATCTAGTTCCATAACCCAATTCTTTGGTTATTCATACCATGTACCAATCAATCAAGAAGCCACATTCTATCAAGTAGATATATGCAAAATTCGCATATACACATCAAGACTCTTTTAAGTTTATTACCATACACCTATATTGGTGTCAAGGCACGTACAAGATTTTATAATCTTATATTCAAGTCTTAATCCAATTATTAAGATGTTCAAGTCATGTACGAGATTTCATTGTCTTATACTTCAAGTTACTGTCTCATCTTAAGACATTCAAGACATTCAGGACATTCAGGACATTCAAGACATTCAGGACATTCAATACATATACAAGATCTTATCATCTCATATCCAAGTTCTCAATCCATTTCTTTGGATGGTTAAACATGTACAAGAGTTAATTATCTTATACTTCAAGTTCAAGCTAGGAAGATGAATTGTACATCTTTCACATATTATTTTCCAATCCTTTTCTTAGGACATTCAAGCTCAAGACATTAGTTGGTGCCCCTAAGGTACACAACCATTAACTTCAAGACACATAAAAGAGTTACTGCTCTTATACTCAAGTTATCATTTAATTATGATTCAAGTCCACATTTCATTTGTTCACAAAGGGACTATTTTCAGTACTAGAGTGTTCTACAACACTCATCTAGGCCATCTAGGGTAGTACCCTAAACCTAGACCAAGAATAATTCGAGTTCAAATTAAGTAAATGAGCTAGACAACTCATACTTACGAGTTCTTAATCCCCTACATAGGATATTCAATCTCAAGTCATTGTTTTAATGCCCCTAAGGTACACAACCATTAACTTCAAGACAAGCATAACACATAAGTGCTTATTCATAGCACTTTCAAGACATATAAAAGAGTTGTTACTCTTATACTTAAGTTCTCATTTGAGTTCTATAAGTGTCCATGTACAAGACTAAGTTCTCATTTTAATTTAATGAGTTATCATGTTCAAGACTCACTTCTGATACCCCTAAGATATCACAATACTTACTAGGACATCTTATCCTAAGGCTATATGCCTTAACAAGGGTTATTTCCAACTTATACAATCATTAAACAAGTTTTACAATTTTTCAGGACATATGGGCGGCCGCACAAAATGGTGTGGGCGGTCGCCCAAAATCAGGCTTTCCAAGAACAAAATACTTCAGATAGATGGGCGGTCGCCCAGCCCAAAACGGGCGGTCGCCCAAGGCCCAAAAATGCCAAAATCCGAATTCTTTCCCAGGTTAAATAATTTTCCGTTCCAAGCGTAGGAGTAACTTTTATTAACTCTTAGGCAATACCCAAAACATTATTTCAGGCTCAATTCATTTCTTTTACCGTCCCATAAATAATAGGACAATTTCCTTTTATTCCAATTTAATATTTCACCGTCCCCAAAAGTATGAGTACAATTTTCTAATATACTAATATACCCCTTTAGAGATACTTCCATTCATTTCCCCGTACCACAAATAATGGTACAACTTTTCTAATAATATTTAAATCAAGTTACTATTTTACCGTCTCACGAATAGGAGTGTCTTTTCTAATAATCTACTTAACAAACCCAGGAGGGTAATCAAGTTTTAAACACTATTTTTCAAGTTTCTTCATACGCAGTGTATTTTATACTCCCTTCGTCCCAAAATTACAAGTATCACAAAAATTGCCCAAAACACAATTTTAACAAGAACAAGTAGCGGGAATAACATATATACATGTTATTACAAGTAAGGGGAAGCTAATAGCTTACCTAGTCAAAAATCAAGTTGACCCAAATTAATTTCTGATCGGCCTGGAACGCTCTATTCAACGCCACGAATATTTATCCGGGACCGGAATCACGAACAGAGGGATAATTAAGCTCGAGGAGTCGAGAATAGGAAGAATCCTAAACTTGGCTTTTGGAACAGAAGGAGAGTACGAGAAGAAAACTTAAGATTTGCTTTCTCTGAGGAGAAAGCAACAAGATATACTTGCCACTTTCAAAGAATTGCAATTAGGCCCCTCAAGTTCTAACTTTGACAAAAAGGCCCCTAAACTTTCAACTTTGACATTTAACCACCTTAACTTTCTAAAGTAGTTAAATAAATTAACTCAAATAAAATAGCATCTAAATATGCTAGTCAAGAATTTAACAAGCATGTCAAGAATTTAACAAATAAGTCAAATATTTAACGAGATTAAGGATGGACGTTACAGGGGAGGAGGAGAATGGAATTGAGAATGCAGACATAATTGCTGGAGCATTGCAGATTCCTTTTTTTTTTTTTTTTTTTTTATGTTGAAAGCTTCAAAATGTGCTGACCAATAGAATGGTAGAATGGCGCCAAGTGGTATTATGAGGTGGCGCAATGTGAGCAGAAAATGTTTCTGCTTTCATATTATATATAGATAGATTAAACAGTCAATTATGCAGATCATTTTAAGACAAAAGGAGTATTTACGAATAGAGGCGAACTCCTGTGAGACCGTCTCACGGCGTGAGACGGCTCACAGCCAGCCAAGCCTTTTTTTTTTTTTTTTTGCCTTCCAACTTTTTTCCCGGTCATTTTTTGCTTGCCAACAAAAGTAACATTTTTTATAAAGAAATGTAACACTTTTTTCCTCATATGTAACACTTTTTCCCCCCAAAAAATGTACCACAATTTTGCTGAAATAGATTAAAGGTAACATAAGATAGACAACTAAACTAATGTTACATTTTATAATAAATGAATGTACCCTTTTTTTCTCAACTGTAACACTTTTTTAGAGTTTTACATTCAATTGAAATACAAAGCCGCTTATATACATGAATTTTCACTCTTTTTTTTAAAGAAAAAAAAGTAACATTTACTCTATAAAACTGTTACATTCATCTATATATTATATGACAATCATATATGCATTGTGTTACACTTCAATTATTATATTTTCTAACCACAAAAACTATTTATATTATTTTACGAAACTGCTGTTACATCTTATAATAAAGTGTTACTTTCTTAAGACCAAACTGTTACTTTCTTCATAAAAATGTGTACATTTTTTGACGACGAGCAGCTCACTTTTTTGTGTGTTAAAAAATATATTTTTTTTTTAAAAAAAATGAAACCATATCATGACTTATCTAGTTTTATTCGTCTTGTCGAGACGATACAACGGTATTTTTAGATTTTTTTTCGACTTCAAAATCTCAAGATATATCATTTCAAAGTTATTGGTGGTCGACCTGTGGGCAAACCCGTCGCACGCGAGTGTTTGTCTTGCGAATAATAGAGGGGAAAACGATTAAGAAAAGGATTTCATAAATCTCACATTTAGTATAGTTCCCTCCCTCATCCGTCGTAAAAATCTAGTCGTAATTGACTTTTAAATGAAAAAAATAATACTCCCTATGTCTCAGAAAGATAGTCTCATTTTGACTTTTTATAGTCAACAAAAATAAACTTTGACCAAACATGGGTGTCAATTTAGTGATCACAATGAAATCTTAAAAAATGTTATTGATAAATCACTTAATGATTTATCAATTACAAATTTTAGAATTTCACTAGAATGATTAGATTGTCACCAATGGTTGATCAAAGTTCATTTTTGTTGACCATAAAAAGTAAAAATGAGACTATTTTTCTGGGACATGGGGTGTAATAAAGAAGTTGATTTATGTCGAGCAAAGAGCCATCTATTTGGTCCACAAATCAAATCAATTAAACTGGCTAGCAACACACTAAATTCATGATTTCATCTAACATGGTACAATCTATCTATCTATCTATATATATATTAAAGTTGGTGAGGAGTGTTGTGGATTTGACATGTGGACATATTTTAGTAAGAACTTGATTTTAGAGAAGCCACATCAACATCATCTTAAAATCTAAATGACTTTTGATATTCTCATTCTTAGCTAATACTATTAGTTAATCATCTTAGTAATTATATGAGTTAACTATTACTATTAATAGTATAAGTTAACTATTACTATTAATAGTATAAGTTAACCATTACTATTAATAGTATTAGTTAACAATATTAGTTACAATACAAGTTAAATATTACTATTAATAGTATTAGTTAACTATAATAGTTACTATATTATTTAACTATTACTATTAATAATATTAGTTAAATATTACTATTAATATTATTAGTTAACTATAATAGTTACTATAAATAAGTTAATTATTACTATTAATAGTATTAGTTAACCATAATAGTTACTTTATAAGTTATTTTTTATTATTAATAGTATTGGCTAACTATAATAGGCTACATACATTAACTATTACTATTATTAGTATTAGTTAATTATAATAGTTATTATATAAGTTAGATTATTAATTTTTAATATTAATTAATCATAATAGTTACTATATCAATTAACTATTACTATTAATAATATTATTTTATTATAATAATTATATTAATAATTATTATTATATAGATTAATCATTGCTATTAATATATATTAACTATTACTATCAATAGTATTAATTAATTATAATTGTTATTATAATAATAGTAATCATATATATTAATTTTTATTATTGATAGCATTAGTTAAAATGATGATTACTATATTAGTTAACTATAATTAAAATATTTTTAAAACATAGTATTGGTTTTCCGTGCAAAGCACGGGTTACCCGCTAGTATTATTGAAGACCGAATAAAGACAGCATGATAATATCAAAGCATTCATGCAACCTGTGGTTGGCCATTTGAAGTAAGACAAAGACTTGTGTGCTGAATGCACAACCCGTCTCATTCATGAGACGGGTCGGTTTTTGACCCGTCCGCCCGACCCACTGAACCGGCTCCAGGACCCAGTGGTCGACCCTGCCACGTGGCAGCCTCTCATAGGCCCCATTTTTTTTTTTTTTTTTGGTTTTTTTTCGGTTTGTCAAAAGTAATAGTTACTATAACTTAATGTAATGACTGTATTCATATAAAGTAACAGTTTGTATATATAAAAGTAATACATATATACAGAAAAGTAACAGTGTTTTTTTCTATGTTTTCTTCGTTTGCTAAAAGTAATACTTATTACAACTAAAATGTAACGAACGTGTTACTTATATGTAATAATGTTTATACATAATTGTAACACATATGTATAGAAAAAGTAATAATTCAACCATTTACATTTTTAGAGCTAAAAACACTTGATTAGTGTTACATGTAAAAGTATTACATTATCTATAGAAATATGTTATAATTTCTTTTATTAAAGTGTTACATTTACTTGTACAAACAATTACATTCATATATGAGTTGTTACTTTTCAAATGTTACTTTCTTTCAAAAAATTAAATCAAAATACACAATATTTTACATTTTTGCAAATGCATTATTACATTTCAGTATAAATGATAATTACATTTAGATATTGTTTGGGTTACATGTAATTATAGTTAGTATTACATTTGAAAAAAATGGGTAAAACTTGCTTTTGTTTTTGTAAAACAGGTGTTACGTTTACTTATGAACAATGTTACTTTATATGTATACAGTCATTACATTAAGTTATGGTAACTATTACTTTTGGTGAACGGCTGAAAAACCAAAAAAATAATATAAAAACTCAAAAAAAAGTTTTTTTTTTGGACCTCTGGGAGGCTGCCACATGGCGGGTCATGCCCCATGGGTCATGGGTCGACCCGTCTCATGCATGAGACGGATCCCCTTGTTCTCATGGGAGACCACCTCTTGAAGTAAATGGCCGGCATCATACACTATACTACTACTACTAAGTACTAAAGTTTAAAATAATACTAACTCATATTTTTATTAATTTTTAATAGTTAATATCAGTGAATATTTTGAATATTAATGCTAATTTGATTATTTAAATAAATACCAAAATTATCACTGATAAATCACATAAGATCTTGCTAGAGGCATGCACTGTGTTGTTCGATTCCTAGTGTGAGCATTTTACTCTCTTCTTGTTGTACATTGTATGTGATTTTAGTTGACATGTGCTCAAACCCTGATCATTCAGGCCCATTCCGCGATTTAACTGGTAGTAGCAATGAAGGACCAGAACTACTATCCCAGGATCAGTATGACGCAAGCGAGGAACCTGGGCATTTTACTCTCTTCTTGTTGTTTTAGGAGACATAACTCTATTCCAGTAATTGTACTACTTTTGTTGTCAACTTATTGATTGAGTTGTAAACTCAAACAAGGTTATGATAACTCACTTTTGTTTAAAGCCATTTTTTCCGCTATCAAAACACTTTCATCATATATACAGAATATTTTTCTTTATATTAATTAGGATGGTGTTTGTGTAAAGAACCGACTTTTCAGCGAAGTGTTGCTATATAAGGGCAGCTGGTCCCATTTCCATTATAAAATGTACCAAATACTCGAGATGAGATCACCTGTACCACTTCTATGTACCACTTTGTGTACCACTGGTGATCCGACGGCTATTATTATTGATGATAAAATCTTAATGGCAACTTAATTAACTCATAATCGTTGGATCACTAGTGGTACACCAAGTGGTACACAAGTGTGGTACATGTGATTTCGTCTCCAAATACTCCCTCCGTCCCAAAATGATTTCCTCATTTGTCATGTTTCATTGTCCCAAAAAGTTCTTCTCATTTCTACAATCTATACTTTAAAAGTGCACAACCAAAACATATAGATACAAGTAATGGATTAAACATGTCTCCAACATGTAACCACTCAATATAGAAAATTTGCAAATGGAGATGCTCTAATTACTCAGTATGAAAGATTTTGTGATAGTTTATTGTGATGCTTTTGTACCCTAAATATCATTTTCAAGACACAAACATGGATGATATCCTATCGATAAATGATAAGTTTGTTTTAACAAGAAGTTACATTTTTTTCTTGCTATTTAAAGCGACTTATAATTGAACTCGTCACTAAATATACTGGTCGGGAAGGTTTTCTGCAGTTAGCTGTTAGACCAGGGACGTAGCCAAGAATCGGATTTAGGGGAGCAAATGTGTATTAAGAGTAACCAGAATCTATTGGTGTTTGTATCTAAATTCATTTAAAATTGGCCTTAGTTAAAAAAAAATGAGATTATTTGGTAAAAGAAACAACAAAGAAAAGTTGGACTATATTTTTAGATGAAACAAGTATTAAAAAAGTTCAAACTCAAGTTAAGATAGAATAAAAACATGGCATTGTTCCATTAAAATTACCTTATTTAACAAGTAAACTTTTTATAAACAATCTTTTACTTGCTTGCAACTTATTAAAATTACATTATAATTGTTGATATTTTTAGATAAGATAGAAGAAGTAATCTATTAATTAAGTCAAAAGTTAAATTAAAATATAAAAAGTAAACCAAATATTCACTTCCTTTAAAGTGGGTGAATATAAATTCAAATTTTACTAAATCTAATTCATTTGCTTTAATTTTATGAATTTTTACAAAATCTTGTTTACTTTCTTTTCAAAATTTGGGGATCCTTAAAATTCCCCTAGGCTAGGATTCATAAGGGTGTCAAACGACTCCTTCACTGAAAGAGTGAGAATTTTAAAAGGATCTCATTTCATTTTCTAGTCGTGTACTCCCTCCGGTCTCAAATATAAGCAAAAATAACTAAAATCACACCTATTAAGAAAGTAGTTAAGTTAGTTAATTGTCTTGATTTTATAATAAAAACATGTTAAAATTACTAATATATCCTCATATTAAATGTGTAATAAATATGCACTTGTATTTGAAAATAAATAATTAAATAGGGGCAGTTTTGGTAAGAGAGTATTAAATAGTCTTGAAATCCCTTAGAGTTGCTTATATTTAGATAAAAAAAAAACCCACTTTTGTTGCTTATAATTGAGTCCGGAGGGAGTATATGCGAAGATAGTAAGTTTAAAATTTGTACTTTGTTGCAAGATTTATTTTAAAAATCTCATAAATAAAGCATGTTAATTTCTTTTTATTTAAGTTAAGATCTTTGTATTTATGCATATATTTTAGGACTAACTTGCTTACCCTATTGTGATCTTTCTTGGAGTTGTGTTTATCTTATTTTGAGTAAGATTTGGATGCTTGCAGTCTAAGGTAGAAAAAATGACAAAAAATTTACACAAAGCTAATGAGATCAAGTCCAAGATGGAGTAGGATTCTAAAGCCATAAAAGAAGATCACATGCTCCATTTTATTCACGCATTCTTCAAGACTTTTACTGATAGCTCTCAAGTTTGTTCTTTGTCTTGAGTTTGTATTTGAAATGTGTGTTGCAATACTTGTGCATCACATCATAGACTTTCATCAAAGCTTAGAAATAGGTTTTATTTTAGTATCTTCATTTTTTTTTCTTTTTCATATTTCACTTGTTTAGTTTTCATCGGTAAAACAATTTTGTTGTGTGTGGGGTTGTATACCACATCCGCACACATATCCACTGTCTGATTTGTGTGAGTTTGTTTTCTGATATTAATAGTTACACCAAAACTTTCATTCCCTCTCCAAGTAAGTGTCAATTTCACTTGAAGTGCACATGCAAAATGATTAAACTTAAGCATATTTAGCAACATAAGTACGTAAAAACTTTAAATGATTTCACCATATAGCCTCATAAGTATAAGGATGAGAATGAGTTAGAACTTTTTGTATGATAAAGGAGCATTTAGTAACTTCTCTAAATTCCGACATTTATTTTGGGGTAAATTTATTAAAAATTCAGACATTATTTAGGGACGGAAAGAGTATATTATACTGAACTTAAGGGCCCATAATGGAAGTTTGCAAAAAATCAAGAGGGTCAAAAATGTATGTGTATGTCATTACAATAAACTTAAAAAAAGCTTGTCTCCCGAACTAAATTCAATGATCAACATCTCAAGTGCTGGAATTTCATTCAAATGTCACTTCTTTCAAAACGAGAACACTCACTGCATTAGCAAGTGGAATACTATTACATTTCAAATCCTAAAGCTGCCAATTAATAGATGTAATGAAACTTTCGTTTTTTTTTGTTTTTTTTTTTGTTTTTTTTTTTTTTTTCTCTAGTGTAGCTAAGGTTTTTATGCAAGGTCCATGTAGTATGAAGTTTCAAGAAAGAGCAATGCTAGGGGCACAAAATAAAGTTACAAAATCTTGTTCACAACATGAAGTAACGATATTTTATTGGTTGCATCGATAATGGACCCGCCACACTCTAATTAAAAACACCAATAAAAGCTTTACACTTAGGATTTTGTGAGGAATTTTTTGTGAATTTTTTGTGTCCCTAATATTATTCTTCAAGAAAAGATGGTTGGGTTGGTCTTTAAAAGAAGCTCCCCGTCAAGTACGCATCATAAGTATAAAGCACTATGTTAGGCATTTGTTGGGTTTTAACCTTTTACTTTTTTCCCAAACACTTTTTCAATCATTGATTATTTCATTAACCTAAAAGTTATTTTTATACTAAGTTTTTACTGTAGTAGTGTTGGCGAAAATAGGGGTGTATTTAAAAAAATGGCTTAAAATAAAATAAATAAATAATGGGGATGAAAAATTATTTAATAAATAAATAAGTCGATGCAAGAGATGGATTTTTCTCCGTAAGACAATATTGCCTCGTATACTAGTGCTCACGATCTATGACAATTGTCTCCAAGATACAACAACTTTCTAAATTTCAGAATGCAACACAACAATTCGGAAACCGTCTAGGATTTCTGGATGAAATGCAAATAGGGGGGAGGCCTTTATATAGCTATTGAAGAGATGAAAGACACTTTAAGCACCTGATGAAATCTTAGCCCTTAGATCAGATCTTAGCCCTTAGATCAGATTCTGATGGATAGCCGAGATGAGTTGGGTTGACCCAGATCATCCGCCCCGTCCATTCGAACGGACGCGGGTCGCCCAGCCCCAACCGCCACCTTTTAGAACATTTCCGACCCATGCGCCTATTCGGACCATGCCATTTCTGAACTGGGCCTTCTCTGATCCCAACCTGAGGCAGTCCATCTACTTAGTCCGAGCCCAAGTCACCTCCCATAGCCCACACGCATAGGCTGAACCAGCCCACTCCACACGCGCCTGAACCGGACCATAGGTTGAGCCACCATCTAGCCGAACTTTGTTAAAAGTTTTAAGGCTCCACATCTCCCAGTGAGCGATGTGTACGTGCGACGTGCAAAGTGCCCCTTAAATTAGTACGCATCGGATTTGTCAATTTTGGGCTAGCCTAAAATTAGTACTATTGGGCCACTAGTTGCATGGATGACCCAATGATCCACTTGGCTGACCCAAAGAGGGAATCACTTGATGACTCCTCCTTAGATGCTCACATTAATATAGTGCCTTGACATCCTCTTTCTTAACAATGTGGGATATGGCTTTTCCATTCTCATTTCTCTTCAACCATAAACATTCAGTTGCCACTTTCATCAATTAATTTTTCATTCACCTGAAATTGGTTATGAGAAAATAAATATATCTACTCCGAACGTAGATTAATTATTTGCATCTTATCCAGTTTTATTAAATTGAATTAATAATAAAACTTGGTCAAATATTGGTCAAACGCAATATTTCTATAACTAATTTCCAACAAGTGATTCTATAAACAAGACTTTTCCTTGACTTACTAATAGTAATATTAAGGAAAAATTACAATAAAATAATTAAAAAACCCTAATTAATAAAAAATGGATTTGATTATCAAACTCTTTTTTTTTCATCCAACACGTCTAACTCATTATTTTTTGCGTCAATGATCATTTTCACTAACGCCATTATGTTTTCTCTGTTAAATAGTCATGCGCAATAGATATGCTCAAATTTTTAATGGTATTTTTTGGTACATTACCTCTCCCTCTCTCTTCACTCTTGATCATGTTGGAAAAATATGTAGTGTGTGAAGGAAATTGTGTATTTTTCTTACATGAATCGTTTGCCATTTGGCAAAGATTATTTTGGGTTTATTTCACTCCGTGTGAATACTAAAATGATATATCTATGAAAGAGTATAAAATACTCTTAATATCTTTAGGATTTTTGTAGTTCTGATTTGTACTTTAATTTGATTTAGTTTGTATATTATCTTTAATTAAATTGTTTAATTTAGGTTAATATTTATCTTAGGTAATATTAAATTAGGATTTATATTTATGGTATTTATCTCCTACTAACCTATTAATATTTTACTTGTTTTAGTGTTTATCTTTTATGGAATGTAGGACTCTTTCCTTGTGCAAAGATCTATTCCATATTGTAGGACTCTTGAAGCTATGGAGTGGCTATATAATGAGAAGAAGAAGCCAGCCATAGTGACGGATTCTCCAGCCATTTGAGAGACCAAAAAGAATTCATACATATTCTCTCTTAGAGTCCTTATTGTCCTTGAAGTATTTTGTGTTCAATCTCCATAGTCTTCAAGGTTCTTTGCAATAGTTCTTGTATTGAGAACATATATTGCTTTCCTCTTTGGCCTTGAAGCTTTGGTGATTTGATTCTTTTAATTCTTCAAGGTTGTTTTTGTGTTTGGTTTGTTCTAGGAGTCTAGAACATATTTAGTCTTTTGATTATTTTTCTTTCTTTCATTGTAATCATTTTGTTTAAACTTGTAATCTGCAAGTTCTTTATTAATGAAAGTTTTCCAGCAAGCATAGTCTTGCTGAAGTGTTTAAATTCGTGTTTTTACTTAATCCGCTGCGTTTTTACGTTTTTCTGATATTCTGTCCGTTGACAGTTGTCGTGCCAGTTGTTAAGACACTTGTGATAGTATTCTCAGATCACAACTGGTCGTTTCCAGAAAACAGTCCTAGCTATATTTCTTTCAATCTATATGTCCAATTTAAGATTGGATGAGAAAGATATAATAGCTCAAAATTGGTGGGTTGAAAGTGTAAATTATGCAATTTAACCCCACTATTGATGTGTCATGATTCCTTAGATTAATTGAAAAACTAATTGGGATCATTACCTTGGTGTTGTGGTTATATAATTGTGGAATCAAGCCACATAAATACAAGGTAATGAATCACAAATTAATTTATGAATTAATTGGGAAATCATGGTTTTGTTGGTGGAGCTATAAAAGACATACCCACTAGTCTTTGGAAAGAGATGACAAAAAGAACACACAATTGAGAATTTTTCCTTCAATCTTCTTTCTCCCTCTTGCAATTTGTTCATCTTCTTCCTTTGGCCTCCTAGAACAAAATCAATGGTGATATCGTCCAAGCATATTAGTTCATTTCGCCGGAAGGCTTAAGTGCGAAGTGGTTCCGGTTAATCCGTTTTATCCTGGGAGACTAACGCCCGTGGAAACCTCAAGCACTCGTAGAGAGGAGGACGAATTAGTCTTAAGGAGAGTGTGTTCTCACACGACTCGGATACAAGAAATCAAAGATGGACAAACCCAATGAAGAGATCAAATACGGTTGTATCGTTTCTTTTCATGTTTTCATTCTTTCAATTTGTAATTGTAATTTCAATTATATTGTAATCGTATTCCTTTCAATATTTACAAGATTTTATCCAACAGATCAAAAGTACTCCTTCCATCCCAAAATGATCTTCTCATTTGCTATTTCTCATTGTCCCATAAAGTTCTTCACATTTCTACATTTTTGGCTTAAACAAAGCATGGCTAGTGAAGCAAGTGTTCATATCCTTAAAAAGTTTGAATAGTCAAACGCGAAGATCATTTTGAGACGGAGGGAGTATATATTTTCCTAAATACCCCCACACTTCCCCCTGTCTTCATCTTCTCTGGCAGCAATAACTCTAAATCCATAAAGACCGACTTCCTGATTCAACCAAACAACAACAACTACAAAAACATCATAATCATCATCACTACCAATGACAACAAATTCATCAACACTCACTCTCTCGACAATCGTCTAACATTCGATATCATTATCCGGCCATCATCCCAAATCAATCACCAACGTGATGAAATAAATCATTTTAATTCATTCAATCTTAGAACGTTGTGTAGTGCACTAAAACGTTGTGTAGAAAACGTTTTACAATACGTTGTGCAACTTTCACATCGGTGCAGCGGTTCCATACAAAAAAAAAAAAAAAAAAAAATCAAAAGAATATGTGACACACCGTGTCATTTGGCACAAAGAGTAACGCTCTTGAAATGCCTCGAAATTTGCTTTTTGGGGTCTTTTTGGAAGGGAAAAAGGGTCATTTTTCATTATTTTCTATTAATAGGTTATTGTTGTTAGAACATGGATTGCATAACAAGTCATTAACGTTCCATTCATGAAATCATGATTATAATGTTAGTATAAAGTGTAGTGGATTAAATAATGTGTAGAATTTCTGGATGTAATATTACCTATTTTGATGGGCAAAGTGGTAATTTCACATCACTTAATATGAAAGGGTGTAGTCCCTAAATGAAGTGCCTATTTGTTTCCTATATAAAGGGTTCTCCATCAACCCTAGAAACATACTTCATACATTCATTACTCTCTCAATAATCTCTTCATAAAGTGTTAAAAAAGACAAGAGTAAAGGCACTATCATTTAAAAATATTACTTTCTCTACTTCTTCTTCTTCTTATTCTCTAAGCAACATTGAAGATGAATTCGACAGGTAACGCTTCCGCCTTCTTCTCCCTTCTCAAACTTATTCCAGAATTGAGTATGACATTCATGGGTTAAGATTGTTCCAACAATTGTTTCTAGGATCGACGTGTCATTGTTGTATGAATACGGTAGGAAGTCAAGGGGCAAACAATTTTTTTTCCAAACTTCTTTATAAAAAATTGTTTTTTGAAAGTCTGCTTTCTTTTCTTAACGTTTCTCTCTAATTCAATCATTCTCACATGCATTTTGGCATCAATATTACTAGTGAAATAGGGCCTTTCATCTCCAGCCGTAAAGTATCCTTTCACTCTCAAAATTAGCTATGTTTAGTGCCTTGTTGCTCATAAAGTATTGTCTTCTTCCATTTGGTGTTCTCATCACAGGCAAATTGCAGTAGTAATAGTTTGGGCCAGTTTCTAACCTAATGATTGGAAGATTGGAGGGTCTACGTATTTCGAACCGCTCCACCGGGGAGTTAGCTCCCCCCAATGGTTCTGATTGGAGCCACCTCATTTTAGCTCCACCCAACGGTTGAGATGTAGCGGAGCTCGGTGGGACCCACAAAAAGTGAAATCATCTTAGCCGCACAGATGATGAGCTCGCCTATGTGACCTCGATCTGAGCCGTTGGGTGAACGAGTGTAGCTAACTTGGGTGGAGCGGTTCCGGGTCAGGGTCTACTTCACAAAGAACCCTAACTATTGTTGCATCCATTGTATCAGTAGCGGAGCTAAAAATAACTTTAAAAAAATAATTTTAAAAGAAGGTAAAATCATTTCAATAGTTAATAAGGGGGCAAAGTACAAGAAATTTCACTAAATTTGCTTGTTGCCTTTAAGATAACTCCAAGAAAGACCTAATTTCCAATGATAATTTGAGTTTAAGGTCAATATGCCTATTAATTAGTGTTAGAGAATTCTTGTTGCCTTCCTTCAGTAGGGAAAAATTGGTGGGCATGATTGGGCGTACAAGATTGACGCATTAAGCAATTGAATTGACAGACGAGATGTCGCCGAGCTGCGAAATACTTGAAACAAATTTATAAAAATGAACAAATAAGTTGAAATGGACATGCGAAATCAATCAGACTCATAAATTAGTAGCTATTAGTACAGGGCTGGCGAATAGGCTGTGCAACAAGCCTTCTTACACAGGGCCTCAAAATTGTAAAGGACCTCCAGTGATATGGTCTAAAGCTACTTTTTACCAATAATTTTAATTTACTTTAATTTTAAATAAAAATGTAAAATTTGTTATTGATACATCATTATGAATCTGTCAATAACAAAATTTATATTTTCGTTAGGCCAATTAAATTAAACTAAAGTTATTGCTTAAAAATTCTTTCGTTCTAACATAACAAATGTAGAAACATCATTTTGAGACGGAAGGGTATGTAAAGTGTTAGCTTTAGCCACTTCCTTAGTTTGAATAAGAGATGAAATCTTGCGAATATTACGAACCAGATTTGCAGGATTTAATTGTTTTATAAAAATATTTATTTACTATAAATATTTTGTAAAAATCTTTTATAATATTAAAAGGCTCAATATTCACTTATAATACATGGCTCTATAATTATAATTATTGAGACGGTTCTGTCTCCGTGTTAACAGTAAGTTTGTTAAAGTTGATTGAGAGAAAACAAATACGCTGTAGCAACTTGCACTGGACAAATTAGAAAGGGCCCCAACAATTGAGAATCCTAGGCATAATCTGACTGGACTTTAACAAGTGAAATAATTTGCAGATAATTCCAAAATGTACATGTCAATTGATGTTCAAAAACAAATTACAATTATTTTTTAAGAAAAATAGAAAAATGAGACCTTTTTGCAATTAAGGAAAGTAAATGGAATCATGTGTTTTTTTTTTGTTTTGAGAACTCAGCTGTAAATCATTGTTTACAGCTAAAAACCAGAAAGGTATATTGTAATCATTTCAATCCAATCAAAATTTGACTTATCTTGTGAGGAGTAAGGGCAAATTGCAGATTGATTACCTGAGTTTATCACATAATTGCAATCCCCAAGCCGAGAGTTCAATTGTTGCAATCAGGCACCTAGGTTTGTCAAATTTTTGCAATGTGATGAATAAACTAACAATTTGTTAGTTTTTTTGACTGAATGGAACACATGTGCTTCGCACATGACTGTTTAAAAGGGCAATTTTGTCAATTCTTAGAGGATGTGCAAGATATGTATTTAACTGAGGGAGTCACCTGCAACTTTTTAAAAAGAAAGGAAAGAAATAAAAAATTCGTGTTTATCAACTTCATCTTCTTCCTCCATCTTCTCTCTCAATCCCTCACCCCTCTCTCTCTCTCTCTCTCCCCCATGCCCTAATTGTTGGGGTGCAACCCAAAGTCCCACATCGGCAATTAAGGAAACAATTGCAAGGTATATAAGAGCACCCACTCACTTCATTAGTATGAGGCCTTTTGGGGGTTGACCTAAAAACAAATCCGTGCGGGCTAGGCCCAAAGCGGACAATATCATACTAATGTGGGAAAGTGGTGGTGGTGGTCGCGGTCCCAACAACTGGTATCAGAGCCATGGTTCGAATGGGCCTGACTGGGTGGACCGTGTGTGTGCTTTATATGGTGGGTTCCCCTTGTGCGGCATAGCGAATCGAGTCTTGCAATCGAGGGCGATGGTGTTTCACGGGCGGTTGGTACAATCGAGGGCGGTGGTGTTCCGCGGGCGGTTGGTGCAATCGAGGGTGATGGTGTTTTGCGGGCGGTTGGTACAAGCTTTCGCCGATATGGGCCAGAAGAAACACTGCGGGCCATAGCGGTGTGGTCCTTGGTTTGAGGGGAGGATTGTTGGGGTGCAACCCAAAGTCCCATATCGGCAATTAAGGAAACAATTGCAAGGTATATAAGAGCACCCACCCACTTCATTAGTATGAGGCCTTTTGGGGGTTGACCCAAAAACAAATCCGTGCGGGCTAGGCCCAAAGCGGACAATATCATACTAATGTGGGAAAGTGGTGGTGGTGGTCGCGGTCCCAACACTAATCAAACCCAAATCCCTAACCCGCTCCCCAAATTCGCCGACCCCGTCCGCCTCGTCTACCCATCTTCGGTTTCCTTCTTAAACGCCGACACTAGTTCCGTCATGTTCTTCAACCTCAGCACTGGCGTGTCCTATCTACTGCCATTTACAATCCGGCTACCACTTTCTAGTCCGACGGCAACAACCCAGATCCGACCTCCATCTTTGCGGCGATTCTCTCTTCAACAACTGGCTGTCACCGCCTTTGTCCGGCCAACATCAGCTCCGGCCTATCTCTCCCGCGTCGATCATCTCTAGCGATTCTCAGCGCTCCCACTCTCATATCTTCATCCATGGAATCTCCGGCGTCCAATCGCCTTGTACCAGAATCGGTCACTTATTCACGCAATCGCCGGCTTTCATCAGTCCTCCCCCTCATGCGCCACAATACTCCAGCCCATCTCCGACCACTTTGAAGCCGCTGGAAAAAGCTTTTTACTGGATCTTCTTGGAAAATTATCATTAAGCACTTGCACTCCGGTCACAACCCAAGATTGCAGCAAATTTGGTCAATTTTGTGCGAATCAGAATTGAAAAAAAAACAAAAAAAACAAAAAAAACTTGGAAGTCAAATTGTTGTAATCTGTTCCGCCAAGGCAGATGGGACTAAGCAAAACAAATTCTAGAGGAATTGCTGCGATTCGGATTTCAAAAGGAAGAAGATGAAAGGAAGAGGGTGGTGATGGCCATCCATGGGTGGATTTATCAATTTCAAATGAAATGACAAAATTACCCTTTTAAAAGTCATGTGCAAATCACATGTGTTCCATTCAGTCAAAAAACTAACGATTTGTAAGTTTATTCACCACATTGTAAAAATTTGACAAACTTAGGTGCCTGATTGCAACAATTGAACTCTCGGCTTGGGGATTGCAATTATGTGACAAACTCAGGTCACCAATCTGCAATTTGCCCGAAGAATAATGGTCATGTTGTTTTATGTCAATACTATTTTGCATTTTGCAAGTGTGAATGTGGGGTGTGTGTTTAGTTTTCTTCATCTTACATTTAGAAGGGAGGGTGAATTTTAAATTGTAAGATACAATTATTGGCAAGCAGGTTTTTGAGAAAACTAGTTTCTTTATAAGTTAAACCTTTAAACCCTAAAACTTATAAGAATTTTTTTTTTATAACTTATAGAGGAACTAATTTTCCCCAAAATGTTTTGATTATTGGCGCCCAGTAAGCGATTACTGTAAAATAATTTGCAGAAAATTATCAAATGTACATGTCAATTGATGTGTTTTAAGAAATTACAATTATTTCCCAATAAGAATAGAAAAAGGAGACCCTTTTTGCAATTAAGTGATCCATTGCCATTATTAACTAAAGGATGTTGATATATACTTATGTGTAGAAGAAAATAATTGAGAAGCTAAGGGCATGTTTGGTAAAGCTGAAAATTAAGCTTCGAAAATGTAGAGCTGAAATCATTAAGTTACTGAATTTTGTAAGACTTCAATTTGTTTGGTATTGCCAAACTACATACATCTTAATTTAATCAAAATTGCAAATAAACACTCAAATATTAGTTTCATCTCCTTCACTTGATTATTCTTTTTGTTTATCCTAAAAAAATAGTCATATTTCTTAAAATATATAATTATAATTCAAAAATTTTATTTATCAAATTATCTTTTATTTAGACCGATAGTAATAATAATATATGAGCAGTTTTTTATTGGTACTTTCATTTGTCCCACATTAATAAAGTTCATCTTCACTATTTTGATCAATTTTACTAAACTTTGACAAAAATTGATAAAATTTAATTATGATACTCAATTAAAATATTATCAAAATTTATAATATAAAAATAATTTCATTTTAATTTTATCATTTTTAATTTGTATGAAAAAATAAATATTTCAACAAAAAAAGTAACATTAAATAAACAAATAAAAATGTTGATGAGTGGGTTTGAACCCATTCCCTTTCTTTATCTTACCTCCTCTTACCTTGTTAAAACTTGTCATACTAGCTTAAAATTAATAGTTGATTTTAAGATAATCTTAACAATTTAAGTGATTAAAATTTCTCTTACCAAACAAGCTTAATTTTTTAATATCTTCAAGTGTTCCAAATTAAGAGCTCAATTGGGTTACCAAACAGGCCCTAACACTAACAAAATCATAACAATCAAACCAAATATCAATACACTCTAAATAAATAATCAATTTAATCTATAAAATCAAAGCACTAAATTGTGAACTTAATTATAAAATAATTAAAATTTAATAAGAAATTATTATCCTACAAATAAAAATAAATTTTTTATTGATTCACCATTAATAATATGTTTATTATTATTTTTAAGATTTTTAAAATATAAATAAATTGGTCAAAGTGCGATAAATTTGATATATTTTTTTTTGACTTTGTAAATTAAAGTGAGACGTAAAGAGTATTTACTTGATCTTTGTGTGATGGTGTTGAGGTTTGTGCTATTTTACTTTACTTACCTAGTAGGGGGGAATCAATCAAATTTCCAACAGTCAATATTGTTCCATTTAATTATGTAATAACGAGATAATTGAATTTCAAAATTTTGTCAATCACTATGATTTTAGTGTAAATATTTTTAACCAGGACATATTTTGTAATGACAAATTCTTGCTTGCGGCCGTCTCACGCCATGCGACGGGCACGTGAGACGGACGCGTCCCCTTTCCCATTTTCCAAAAAGTCCACGTGTGTTAAAAAAAAAGAAAACCAAAATCTTTAAAATGCTATATCTTGAGATTTATAAGTCAAAAAAAATATTAAAAAATACCGTTATGTTCGTCTCGACGAGACGAATAAAACTACATAAGTCATGATATGGTTTGATTTTTTTTATTTTTAAACATTTTTTTACACATAAAAAGTTTGAGGTGCTTTGCCAGCTGAAATGTAACACTCTGTTCTGGTAAAAGTAACACTTTCATCTTCAAAAAGTAACACTTTTCTACTGTCAAATGTAACATCAATTTTACAAAAAAAAAAAAATGGGTTTGCATTTCAATTGTTACTTTCTCAATAAAAAATTGTTACATTTCATATATAATGTTACATTAAAGAATATAAACTGTTACAATTGAGAAAAAAAATGTTACATTCATTTTTATAAAATGTAACATTAGTTTAGTTGTCAATCCTATGTTAATTTTCGGAGAAAAAAAGTGTTACATTTGAAAAAACGAGTGTTACATGCCATTATAAAAAGTGTTACATTAATTTAGTTGTCAATCTTTTATGTTATCTTTATCTATTGTAGCAAAATTGTGGTACATTTTTTTTTAAAAAAAGTGTTACATTTGAATAAAAAAGTGTTACATTTTGTTATAATAAGTGTTACTTTTGTTGGGAGGAAAAAAAGTATGTGTGGTACATTTGAAAAAAAAGTGTTACATTTGAAAAAAGAATGTTACATTCATTTATAAAAAGTGTTACATTAATTTAGTCGTTAATTTTTATGTTATCTTTAATCTATTGCATCAAAATTGTGGTACATTTTTGAAAAAAAAAATGTTACATTTGAAAAACAAAAGTGTTACATTTCGTTATAAGAAGTGTTACTTTTGGTGGGAGGGAAAAAGGTTGTGGGAGCAAAAAAAAAAAAAAAACAAAAAAAAAACAAAAGGGCATGGTCGGCGCCGCACGGGGTTGCGGCCGCCGCACCAGAGACCGGCTCTTTTGTAATTGTATGTGATTGTAAGTATCTTTAATTAGGCCCTGAAATTATATACACTTTTCAATCGAACCATGAAGTCTTTTCGCCACATCAAACTTTGAAGTGGAAAATGTTCGTCAGTTAAGGCCTTTTTGACGGTTTCAATAAAAACTCAGTTAAAAAACATGTGTCATGCATGTGACTAACAGAATTGAGTAGTTTGAATTTGTAAACCTTTCTCCTTCCCCCTTCTCTATTCCATTTTTCCTTTTTTTTTAAAAAAAAAAAAAACTGGGTTTTTGCGAGATTTTGACTCATAGAAAAAGAAATATATAATTAATATGAAAAATAAGAGGAAAAGAAGTATGAAAATCTAAAAGAAAATAAAAGGAATTCAACTTTGATTATTTATTCAAAGATCATGTGCTTAAAAAAATGAGAGAAGACAGTTTTTATGTGATACGACATTAATAATTTATCAGCATAAATTAATCAGGGTATTGATGCTAAAAACATAAAACGATGACATACTGTATCTTCGTTGGAAAAATGTGTAAATGTGTGAAGGAAATTTAAGAAATTGCGCGCGTTTCTTAAATAAAAATCATTTGTTGATTAAATAATAACTCCTACTTGTTATTAATAAATTGGTGTGTCCAATTTATGAAATGAAAAGTAGAAGTTGAAATGCTAAAAAATGAATGGGTAAGTTGGGAAGTGGGTTACTATCCCACATGGAAAGGGAAGGGAAAATTCCCAAGGCTTCTTCCTTGTAAAAGGGTATTCCAAATGGAATAAAGAGGGAAATAATGTTCTAAGACCTTTTGTGGATAAAGTCAATTGAACTTGTCCCACATTGGTTTCGAATAAAAATGTGAGCTAGTTTAAATACAATTAACCATTTGTATGGGTTAAGATTGTGTAGACTAGAGGCTCTCTCTCGCGCCCGGGTGTGCGGGGGGGGTGCAAATTTAGTTGGAAATTTGTCGATTTATGCCTTGGACCACCGGACTCATGTGTATGCGACATGCGGACACGAATGCAGCTAGCGTAACAAGCTAATTCCATTGATTATCAGTTTAATTGGGTGATTAAATGTGATCTTTTGAGCAGTTTAAAATGGTGTTTTGGACAGTCATTTTCGAACACACAATTCAACAATCTCTCACCTTCTTGCTTCATCGTTTTCCTTGGCCCTCCTGCTCTTTCTTGGTGACTTTTTTCCGGGCACTTTGAAGTTCGCCGGAGACACTATTGTGCAGCCGTCGTCCGGTCCGTCCGTTGTATTCTGGGAGACAGGCGTCCAACGTATCCTCAAGCACAACACCGGTGAGGGGCGAATTTGTCTTAAGGACAGTGTTGGTTTACACGACTCGGACAAACCCAACAACAATTTTCTTTTCCAGCTTTCTGTTATCTGTTTTGATTATAACCTGTAATTTTATTTTCTGTTTCTGATTCAATATTGGTGTAATATTTCTAACAATCTTAACTCACTAGCTGCAGAAAACAACAAAAAAAAAAAAAAAAAAAAAAAAAAAATCGCCACAAAACAACCTAAACCTTGTTTGTTCGTTTGTACTTAAAACAAGTGAAGAAAGAATAATGATGATTGTCTCTCAATTGATGATTTCTTGTCCTTTTGATTTATTTGAGGTTTTAGTTGGGTGGAGGTGGGCCCCATTAGGCCAATGGAGATTAAATCTCCTATATAATGGCATTAGTTGGTTTGTTTGTTGGTTCACACTAGATTTTATTTTATAATCTTGTCTTACTCCTCACATCAAACACAAGTACACTCTACATGTTTTGGAACTTTTCACACATATAAGATTTTATCTTATATTTCATTTTGATTTATCTCAAAATAAATGAATAAGGTATGAAGTTTGGTGATCTTCTTATTCTACCCATTTTAATAGGCACGAGTATTGCAATGCACCAGGAGAATTGTCATTCTACCCATATGAATAGATTGGGACAATCAAGAAAACATAACTAAAAACTTAAAAACATTGACTTGTCAACTATGACATTTATTACTAGACAGATAGATTATTTTTTATCTTATCACTTAGGGTAAATTGACTGATAAACTATTCTGTTTTTCGTTTTACTTAAAAAATTGTATAAATAACCCAATATGTAACAATGACATTGATTGACCTAGTTTACAAAGTTTGTTTTGTCCATGAGGCCAATTTATTCATGATGAGATTAAACCTTAAATTTGGGATGCAATAATTTCTTCATGAATAGAGTGATCCTAATCCGCTTTCAGGTTCGACTATATGTCATAATTTATTTTGTCAACGTAATAAAATTTTAACTAAAATACTACTACATCTGTCCCTAAATGAGTGTTCAAATTTCATTTTAAGCGACATCTGAAAATGTCAACTTTTTGTACACTTTGGTGGCAAAGATTCATATACAATCTTGTAACCTCCTTTCCAAACATTTAGTTTTGCACGTATAAAGAGACCGATGAAAAAAATTTCGAAAAAAAACATTTAGGGACAAAGTTATGCTAAAAAAAGACACTCATTTTGGGACAAAGATTTCTTGAAAATGGACACTCATTTAGGGACAGAGGGAGTATAAACTTTCGACACAAGGCACACAGTGCTCCATTTGCGAGGTCACACCACCAGAGGAAATACCACATATCTCGCACATGCGGTCCACTACCTGTCGGGCCCATCTATCAACATGGGCTCTGATACTAGTTGTTGGGAACGCGACCAACCCCACCACTCCACATTAGTATGACATTATCCGATTTGGTCCCAGCCCGCACGGATTTGTTTTTGAGTCAACTCCCAAAATGCCTCATACTAATGAAGTGGGTGGACACCTTTATATGCTAGGCAATTCTTCTTGGACAATGATACACATAGGGAAAACTCAAAGGGAAAACTCATAGTGAAACATTTTAAACCGTTGGATGAGTTTTTATTAGTGGGGCTCACAAACATTTATTACAATCCAACGGATTACAGTGTTTCACTATGAGTTTTCCCTTTGAGTTTTCACTATACATATCATTGTCCATTCTTCTTTCAATTGCCGATGTGGGACTCGGGTTGACACCCCAACAAACCTCCCCTCAACTCAAGTACCTCCAGTGAAACTTGTACCGCCGCTAACACCATCTGCGGGACACGCCGTCCGATCACCTTTATCAGGAAGATTTTCGACACAAGTGTCTTTTTCGCGAGATCACACATAGGAGAATCCCACACATCCCCACACATCTCGCACGTGGTCCACTTTCGCGTCGGGCCCATCAACCAACCAGGCCCTGATACCAGTTGTTGGGACCGCGACCAACCCCACCACTCTACACTAGTATGATATTGTCGCTTTGGGCCCAGCCCGCTCGTATTTGTTTTTGGGTCATCTCATTTATAATGGTCCCTACACAAAATATTTTGATTAAAAAAGTATAATGATTCTTATTTAATTTAGTATTTTTCTATATGTGCCCCGACGTTAATCATTTGCTGTGAACATAAAATGTTGTAATTTCTTTAATTAGGTAGGGATTTAATGGGAAAGCGAACTAGTAATGTGAACTGGGATTTTGGGATTTTAAGTTAGCAATACTGGAACGAACACAAAAAAAAAAATTAGAAAAATATGACAAATATACATCAAAATTCAATTAATTTAATTGCTTAAATTTAAGAGAAACTATTTTTTCAATGATCATACAGAGGCGCAAACTAACGGCGTGCCAATTAGTTAAGTCAACCTTATTAATCGCTCAAGAAAAGTCAACCTTATTATGTCACATTCAATTAAATCACTCTTGTCTAATCTAGTTCTCCTTTGACCATCTTATTTTTTATTTTAAGTTTACAATTTTATTTTTTGACCATGCCCTAGTTCGGAGGAAAAATGAAGAATCGAACTCTATATTTCACAGACTGTTAAACTTGACTTTTATCACTGAACCGCATTTTTGTGAACTTATATTCTATGGTTTTCAGTATATACTTATGCTTTATAATAAAGATAATTATATCTCATAATAAATATGACATGTCTTGTTAAATCTATTAAAAACATGTTTTTACATATTTCGTATACAATGATAAAATTACAGATTAAATTTTAATCTAAAATGAACATTTGTTTTGAGACAAACAAAAAATTATGGATCAGAAGGATAATTTGTCGGTAATTAATTTTAATTTAGTAATATTAGAGATACAAAATATTCATAAATTCTTACTCAAAAAATTTTAATTTGCAGTTTTTAAATGGATATTTATTCTGTGGACTCAAAATATTAAAAGATCCAAATAACAAAATAACAACTCTTGACTGCGATTAAATTTTTGTGTGCAGCTCCAACTATTTTTTATTATGACTTGTCAGCAAATTTGTAAGTATTCTTTAATACGTTTCAAATCAGTTTATTAGTCTTAACCAGGATCTTTGGAAAAAGAAAGGCTAGATTCGCGACACTATCTTAATTAGTAGGCGGCAATTTTTTAATAAAATTTCGGTTTCAATATCTTTGATTTTGACATGCTTTATTTGCAATAGTACTGTAACCAAAAATTATATTAAAGGTTTTTTTTTTTTAATATAACAATGTGATTACCAAAATAATAATAATGCAACACTTATTATGAGAAGAAAAAAACAATTACTCCCTCCGTCCTAAAATGATCTTCGCGTTGACTATTCAAACTTTTTAAGATTATAAACACTTGCTTCACTAGCCATGCTTTGTTTAAGCCTAAAATGTAAAAATGTAAAAATGTGAAGAACTTTTTAGGACATTGAAAAATGACAAATGAGAAGATCATTTTGGGACGGAAGGAGTAATATCTAAGTATATAGTGACGGATATGTTTTATTTATGATAATTTTAATAATTTAGTTTGTGTCCAAATCTTGACTTTTGATTTTTAAGGATTAAGTAGGCTGCCAAATGGATCATTACTGATAAGTATGATTATCTTTTGAATGTGAAATCTGCAATTTGTTAGGGTATTTTCATAAACAATTACGAGTTTCAACCCAATCAATCGACATTGAAGTTAGTTAAGTCATATGTTAGGTTAAAATGATGAGATCTCCTGTACCACTTTTATGTGCCACTCCATGTAACAATTGTAATCCAACCGTTCACATGTTTGCATAATATTACAATAATACCAATCTTATAACTATGAGCCATTAGATTACTTGTGGCACATGAAGTCGTACACAAAAGTGGCACAGAGGATTTGGACTCCAAACTTTGTAATTTAAAAGCTATCACACTGATTAATACCCACTCCGTCTTAAAATGATATTCTCTCTTTTCCGTAATTATGTATACAAAATGAGTTGTTTCATCTTAATAAAAATTTAGAGGCCATTGCCCTTTTCATTTTATAAAAAATAATCTCTTTTCCAATATTAAAGTTTCAAATCTGAATTATTAAAACTTACTATGTAACTTTAACATGTTTTGAAAATTCAAACGGAACTCTACCAATTTGGGATAGAACGAGTATTCACTTCCCACTCCAACAAAATAACAAAAGAATAATACTAGGGGCACAAAAAAGTCACAAAAACTTGCTCACAAAATTCTAGGTGTAATGATGTTATTGGTGTTTTTAATTAGAGTGTGGCGGGTCCATTATCGATGCAACCAATAAAATATCGCCAACTCATGTTGTGTACAAAATTTTATGCCCCTAGCATTAGTATACTACCCCTATCTTTAAAAGAAGGGGGAAAAAAAAACCAAAAACCCCTTAAAAAAACTTTCATATCCAAAAGATCCACAATTTTTTTCTTCAATCCAAAAAGTCGTGAATTTATATTATCAATACCAAAAAGTCCAAACGTTAACTATTTAACTAACGCCGTTAAGTTTGAGCATTCATATTATTAAAAACTTAACTTTCTTTTCATGTAATGACATGTTAGGAATATTAAAAAAATTACAACGCGAAATAATTATAATACTTTTATTATTATTAAATACTACTACTAATAATAATAGTTATAGAAACAACATAAATTAATCATAATTATCATTATTATTTAATTACATAATATTTAATAATAAAAATATAAATTTTTGATATATTAGAAAAGTAATTGGAATGTGCTTCTTTATATTTTAATTTTTTATTATTATTATGAACGATCATAAAAATAATAAAAATTATGATAATATTATTTTCAATATTATCACATTCATTATTGTTTTTCATTCTTATTAATTTTATTAGTAATTGTATTATTAAAAAATATTAACCAAAATGTAATAATAATTAAATATGTATGTTGTTGTTATAATTATTATTATTGTTATTATAACTAAGAATATTACAACTAAATTATTTTGCATTGCAAAAAACTTTTTTATTTGTAATACGTCATTAATTGAAAGGAAAGTTATTTTTTTTTATTAATATGAATACTTAAACCTAACTGTGTTAGTCAATTCGTTAATGTTTGGGTTTTTTGGTATCGATAATTTAATTTTAGGACCTTTTAGATTGAAGGAATACTGTGTGGGTTTTTTGGATATGAATTTTTTTAGAGGGGTTATTTAGTATTTTTCCCTTAAATGAATGTCTATGTATTTATAATATGGAATTAATAAAGAGTAAATTATTTTTAAAAATTTGTTATTAATCAATAGTAAATTTTAAAAAAAATTGATATTTATTTTGGGACGAAAAGAGTAGTACTTTTTTTCTTCTGATTCTTTTATCAAATCAAGGAGAAATAAAAACCTAGTTTCATAATTTTACTAAAACTCTAATATCAAAGTTGGTCAGAAACAAACTTATAAAGTCTTATTGCTTTTGTATCTTTTTCTAAAGAAATAACATAATTCTGGGCGGTCCGACTGCGTAGCAAAAGGGGCGGATTTACAGTGTAAGGTGTGGGTGCAAGTGCACCCGCATAATTCTAAAGAATAAGAAATCATGTAATACTCCTTCAACTTCAGCATGCGCCTTTTTAAATCCATTATTTGTGCCTATATTTTTTTTCTCTTGTACTTAGGTTAGTTAATTAATTAGTTTAATTCAAGTCAATAACAAATTAATTATGAAGTTTTCAAAAAAAAAACAAATTAACCATGTTTGATTCCTACTGTATATGCTTGTTGTCATGGTTAATTTCTTAACATACATCATCATGGTTAATTTAATTTTTACTAGTCCTCCGTATTTTAATACAAACGATCATCAAAAGTTGTGTTTTCATTATGTAATATGATTAAAATTTTTGTACTATAATCTCGTAGGAGATAATCTTAATTTGAAAATTCAGTGTAATTTGTGCACCCGCTAGAGAAAAGTTCTAGATCCGCCACTGTGTAGCAATTAAATGAGCATCAAATTTTGGATATCAATTTTCAATTATTGCTTGCTTTGAATATGGGCCGCGAATGGAGCTATAAGTCGATAGATTATACTCCTGGAGGGAGTAAGTTAAGAAGCCAATGTTGTGTTAAGAAGCCAATACCATTTTGGGACGGAGGGAGTAAGTTTTTTTTTTTTTTTTTGAAATCAAAAGAACCATCTAATATTAATAATAATAACAAACGTTTAGAAGTCGACTATCCACAAACGTTGGAAGTTCGACCCAAACGGTGGGGCTCGCATTCACAAATGTTGCCCTAGAAATTACATTCGCCAACATATTGGCATTTTGACATATCAACTGCAAAGAAAAAAAATCGTCATAATAAGCACATCCTTGCAATACATAATCTCGACAAAAACCTGACTCTGGAGGATGCCATCCTTTGCCACACTGGATTGCATGAATATCATCATGAAATATTGAGTCCGTGCTATTCCACTCTTCTAAGCCATACCATCAGTCAACAAATGCAACAAACAAGCCTTGGTTTAAATTTTCTAAAAATTTTCAAACACGTGACAAATTTATTCCTGGAGGATTTCAACTACTCCCTCCGTCCCTCCTAAAATATCTTCACGTTTGACTATTCAAACTTTTTTTTTTGATATGAACATTTGCTTCACTAGCCATGTTGTGTTTATATGCACATTTAAGCCTAAATTGTATAAATATGAAAAACTTTTTGGGACAATGAGAAATTACAAATGAGAAAATCATTTTGGACGGGTGGAGTATATGAGTAATCGGACTGCATGCTCCCTGAATCTAATCCGAGTACATGCACAAATATTTCCTGAAAGATTTCAAATACGTGACAACTTTATGTTTCATTACATACTCCCTCCGTTTCATGTCCCTTGACACCTATTTCCTTTTTCGTGTGCTTCACGTAACTTGAGACTACCCAAAATGGTAAAGAATATTTACTATTCTCTCTCTTACTTTACTTTTACACTCACAACACCAATCAACTTACTATTCATCACACTCATTCTCTCTCATATTTAATTTTTCATACTCACAAACACCTTCTCCCTCTATTTCTCTCTCTTACTTTTCCTTAATTTGTGTGCCAAAATTTTTGGTCTCAATTCAATTGAAACGGAGGGAATATATCTTAAAAAAATCAACCTCATCAACATCAATCAGATCCTTGGTTAGAATTTTCCAATCAACCCGTATCATCTCTACCCTAAACTGTTTGATTGTGACATGAAAACTGTTTCATTGTAAATGAGATGATTACTACAAAGATTATGACAATGAAACAAGTGTTGCAAACAAATCCATCTAATTTGCTGAGGTAATATTAAGATTGTGTAATTAGACCCTTAATTTTCCCAATCTTGTCATGATAGAAATTTCCTACATTGAGCTGATCTTAGCCCTCCCCATCTCTTCTCATACAGACACAGTTCTGTAATACGTAGATTAACATCCTGATCCCACTGCCTAGTAACTGAAGGGCTTGATCGTCTTTTTACCTTATTCAAACGAACATTCCCCGTTCACTTGAACAAGGTTAAATTTGTCGGATACGGTTAATTCAATTGTAGTCAGAATGACATGATTACCCGATCCGTATTCTAGTTAGGACAAACTTAAAATTTGCAAGCCAGAAATTTAAAATGCAAGTAAAATTAGATGATTTTGCTCTACACTTTCTTTACTATGAAAAAGCTAGAGTCTTTTCCATTATAATGGGCTTAAGGGAATAGCCCAGTAAATTACGCCCATCTTGAGATTCTACAGCTGGTTCTGATTTTGCATTTGCAATAATTAAAAAACATTCTTGTGACCACTATTTGGGCTTATCAAGCCCAACAACCAAGCTGTATACATTGGACAATAATTTCAAGGCAATGCTAACAATACCAAAAAAATCACAAAAAATAATAATTATACAAATAAAAATAAGGTGACAACTATTAGTTGCATTGATTGATTATGAAACCGTCACACTCTAACTAAAAGACCAATAAAATCATTACACCTCATTTTTACCAAGTTTTGTGATACTTCCTCGGTTTTAAAATACATGCCGTTTTAGGAGTTAATTTTTGTTCCAAAATACTTGACGTTTTGCTATTAACAATGAATATTTACTCTTGTTTACCTATTATACCATTATTCATTAATTATTATGAACTATCTCTTGTATATGCATTTAAACTGCTTAGGAAATTAGATTCTGTTAGGGGCACATAAGTCTTTTTGATATGTATTAGGAGTATTTAAGAATTCTAAAACGACATGTATTTTGATACAAGAATTCACAAGCGATGAATCCTTAAACACAATAAACTGGAATCCACCAGAAAAGAGAAGAAATTCTCTATGAACAAAGTTCAATTGAATAAAATAAGTTGTAACCCTAGAACAATGAAAGAAAAGAGTATTTATACTCCTAACAAAATAACATAACCCTAATTAACAAATAATCCCGAAAATAACCTAATTCTGCGCGTAAAATAGTAAAAAACGTAATCTGGTCATATTTTGTGCGTAAACCAAGCGGGCGCTTGGTTATACCCAGGCGGGCGCTCGCGTTGATCAGACACAATGCTCCGGAAACAACACCAAGTAAGCGGGCGCCTGGTTGGTCACGGGCGGGCGCCTGGCGTGCGCGCCTGGCATGCTGCTTTGGCTGGTCTGGCTGGTCGGTCGTCTCCTCCTACATCACAAATGGAGTATTTTTTTGCGACTTTACAATTGACCATTGGGTATTAAAGTAAGAAGACACTCATACAAACTCATACCATTCTACACAAATTTTCTTTTTTAGTACCATATTATTACGCATTGCTTAAAATGAATATTTCATAATACTCTTTATTTAATAGGACTTAATTTTCATACTTACAATAATTATGCACTTACTACTCACTACACCACATTTTCTCTTACTTCACTTTTCGTACTCAACATAAATTGACATTCATCCATAGATATAGATAGAGGGAGAATATGTATATTTTACATATATATGATGGAAACAAAAAGGCAAGTCACTCTAGATCTTGTGTAGTATTATTGGGGCTCCATGTTGAGGTTGAAGAGTGATAACAGTACAGGGAGCATGAGCATAAGAAGGTGAAAGCTCAAACCAAAAATTCTGCAAAACCATGGCTAGAGCCAATTTCGCTTCGACCATCGCGAAACTTTGGCCTAAACAAATTCTGGGTCCCCAACCAAACGGATAGAACGCCGCCCGAGCCACATGAACATCATCATCCATCCCCGCAGCTTTTGAAATGCCTTGCGCAAATCTCTCCGGCTTGAATTCCTCTGCATCTTCACCCCAGTATTCAACGTCGTGTTGCAATAACAATGTCGGCAATAATATTTCGACCTCACCGGGGACGGACCTGTCTCCAATCTTTGTTTGTTTGTCTGTTACCCGGATTAATGCGGTGGCAGGTGGATATAGCCTTAAGACTTCGTGTAGAATCATTGAGACCTGAAGTACAACGTCGGACATCATTTGAGTAAACAAGAAAAATAACCATATATATAGAGTGACCTGGTGTTACAAGAGCTATCAGTATGAGTTAGGTAGCAGAAGGGACGGACCCACATAAAAAATTAGTTTGAAAATCTACTAATGAACCACTTCTACCTTCGCTACTGATATCTAATAAGATGTCAATGAGTTAGAATATCGTGCTAATAATAAAAAAGGTAAATGACAATTTAGTGCCCAATGTTGACATGCTTTTCACAATCAATGACCCCATATTTCAATTTTTAAGGCCCAATATCCGTAGTAGTAATCAATTTCAATTTCATCGATTTAAAGCCTGTTAAGCCCTAAATTGATGGCTTTTAGGCATATTGGACCCTAAATCTATGACGTTTAGGCATATCAGACCCTAAATCAAGGAAATTGAAATATGTGGTCCCTGATTGTGAAAAACATGTCACCGTTGGGTCCTAAATCATCATTTACCCTAAAAAAAAAAAACCACTTTTAAGACTTACTATTTTGAGTCGGTTTATAGCATCAAGATCGGGTGTTTTCTTCCCGCACAATCTGACAACTTCTTCTCTCGCCTTCTCTTGCCACTCGGGATGCATAGATAATACGACGAGTGTCCAAGCCAGTAAGTTAGCTGTGGTTTCTTGGCCAGCAAAGTAGAACAATTTACACTCTTCAATCACATCTTCAATTGTTATATCATTATTTGCTTCGTCTTTGATTTGTAAAAGAAGGCCAAGTAGATCGTCGCTCGTTGATTCTCCATTTCGCATCGCTGTTTCCTTCTTTTCAATCATGCTCATTAAAATTGCATTGACCTCTTTGTTTATCGCGTATCTCCTCTTATTCTTTTTCGTAGGGATGTAGCTATACATAGAGCGCAGAAAAGTTAAACAAGTGATTATATATGAACTTGATACACTCATTTCCTGTTTTATCCGTTCAGTTTTTGCTATTTTGAGTGTCCCATTTGATTGTTCACGCCCCCAAAAAAGAAAATTAATATAATTCTTTATCCAATGAGACTCACTTATCAGACTCAGAACAACAATCTCAATCACAATTCCAACCCCACTCACATATCCCATCACACTTTTCATACTCACAACACCTACTCAACTACTAATATTAAACAATTTCCTTACAACTCATGTTTTGGTTAAAAAAAAGTGTGAAAAAATTTAAAAAGACGGAGGAAATCTATAAAATGACACGGTAAAAATGAACTTACTTGAAGCCGGGAACGTAAATGGAAAGAGCTGCTTCGAGAATGAGTAGGATTTGCTCTTTCTGAAGTTCAAATATCCGTTTCCCTTCTTCGTAGCTACTCCCAAAGGCGGATCTTGCGATAACATCTCCGGATAAATTTTGAAACTCGGCTGCAATGTCGAGTTCAATTGACTCTGATTGAGAATCATTTAACAGCATTTCCCATTTCTTGATCAAGTTGCTACAACTAACAGTAAATGCTGGCACCATTCCCTGTTTTCACGTAAAAAGTCAACGTTTGAAAGTTTGACTTATTAATTTTGCAGTACTGGAGGGCAATACGCCCTTCTGTCTGTATAATTAGGTTTGGGTACCTGGATTTTGTCATGGCGGAAAGCAGGATTAATGAGTTTTCGGCGTTTAATGCCTTTTTCTCCGTCCAAAGTTGATACACCGCGTGCGAGGGTGCCCACAAGAGGGTTCAGCCGTTGCTTTCGGAATTGACCATCTTTGTCCATCAGTATAGACCTCATAATCTCCGGATCCACTACTATTATTCTTGGATTTTTCCCAATCCACATCACTGATATTTTACCTACAATCATAGACAGATATTTTTTCTCAGTTATAAGCTCCTTCTACTTGTAACCAAAGTTCCAAAAAACGCTAGGCGGTCACTAGGCGCCGCAGGGGCGCCTAGGCGGGATCTAGGCGGGGCCGAGAATTCAGAAATAACTATAACATCCTAGACGGGACCTAGGCGTTTCATGAACGCCTAGCGCCTAGGCGGCCTAGACTGGCGTCTTTTAGAACACTGCTTGTAAGTTGTAACAATGAAAAAAAAAAGTCCACTTTTTCTAAATATCAATATTATAGTGTGTTTTTCATAGTGATACATATCAAGTTAATATCAGAGAATCATTTTTGTTTAAGTTCACTCTTGTAAATCCCTTTCCCAACAACTTTCTTTTCTTCTTGTTCATCTTAGTCTCAATCTTGCCTCTATTTTCTTATCTTTAAATTTAATAAGTAGACTATGAAGTTTTAAAATGTAAATTATTAAAACAAGTGTTTATTGTGGGTCTCAAACCAGATACATACTTAGTTAGGATCTCAAATCAAGGGGGTCAAACATGAAATATAGTTAATATGTGAGATGCAGAAAAGTCACCATAAAAAATACTCTGCCCTGTCCGAAAAAATAATCCCAAGAAATTAATCTTACTTACTTTTACTAATTTTACTAATGATCAATGCAAATAAACATTGTTGTGGAATCAAATCCACAACTATAACCCTTAAATCCTGCTACTCTCTCTGTCTCAAAATGAATCACCGTTAAATGTATGGGGTAGGGTACCCTCAATAACTTTCGGGGCGTGAGAATTAGAACAGCGTATATGGAGATAACTGTACACAGAGAGAAAGCTCGTAGAGAGCATAGTGTCAAGAGAGAGAGTCAGCACACCTTGTATGAGATGAGGGGTGATAAAATATGGAGACACAAAAGATATATTCTGTATTATTTCGTCTCAAAGTTTACAATGCTAGAGAATTCATATTTAGGCTTACCATAAGTCTGGACCGTGTGATGAACAAAAGGCGAGACACGTGGCCCAATCTTGTGGTTCAAGTTCATAGGTTTGGACTTGGCTTCTGCAAAAGACTTTTTGACTTGGTTGAGATCACCATATAAGAACTTGTAAGGAGTTCCTCTGATTCCTTGCTGTTTTAGTTGCCGCTCAATCCATTTGGGTTTCCACCAAAAGGAGTAGAAAAACTTCAATATACAGTAGATTAATACTACTACTATGGAAGCTATAGCCAAACCTCTCATAGTCAACCAACTCATCATCTCTTTTCTCTCTCACACACAAACACACACTCACAAAAATGTTTGAATGATTATTGAGATAAGAAATGTAAGCTATTTATAGTGGTTAGAATGTGTGCTTTCTAAGTTTATTGGATTTGACACCAATCACCATTAAAAAAGACCAAACTAAAGTGAGATAATTCAACATTGAAATACTACGTTCGTCCCATAACTATATGTGAACAAAATGTGTCGTGCACGGGAATTAAAGGATAAATAGTAGTGAGTAGTTGTTGTGAGTGTGAAAAGTGAAGTAGGAGAGAGAAAGTGGGGTACGGAATAATAAGCGGATTGGTGTTGTAAGTACATAAGTAAAGTAGGAGAGAGAAAGAGTGTGGTGAATAGTAACGATTCTTTGCCATTTTAGGAAAGTGTGACTCATTAATGGGAAATTCATAAAATAAATTTGTGTACATTATTATGAGACGGAGGGAATATAGTTTTTGAGAGAAATCAAAATTTTATTTTAATAAAATCAAAAAACTTTCGTTACTCCTAACATGCATATATGTAATGACTTAGACCATCTCCAACGGTACTCTAAAACTCCAAAAATAGAGTATTATTTTAATCCAACGGAACTCTAAATATTGCTCTATTAATAGAGCAACTTTATCAATTGCTTCAAATTTGGTGCAAGGGATAGTGCTGCACTATCCCGTTTTCTTCTTCTTTTTCTTTTTAAATATCCGTTTTTTGTTTTTCTTTTTGAGATATATGAAAATAATTTACAATATAAAATTATATAACCTACTACTCCCTCTGTCCCTAAATGAGTGTCCAAATTTCATTTTAAGGGACACTGAAAATCTCAACTTTTTGAACAATTTGGTAACAACGATTCATATATAATCTTGTAATCTCCTTTCCAAACCTTTAGTTTTGCATGTATAAAGAAACCGGTGAAAAAAATTTCAAAAAAAAAAACGTTTAGGGAGAAAGTTATGTTCAAAAAAGACACCCATTTAGGGACAAAGATTTTTTGAAAATGGACACTCATTTAGGGACATAGGGAGTATTATTTATATACTCCCTCCATCCCACCTCACTTGACACCCAAGAGGTGGGCACAATAACTAAGAAAAAAGAATAAAATAAAGAAAATGTGTGGTAGAATATGAAGAGAGAGAATGAGTGGGGTAAATAGTAGTGTTGGTTGAATAAATTGAGTGGTGAAAAATAAAGAGAGAGAATGAGTGGTGGGGTAGAGTGAATATAAAATTATAAAAAGTAGGCTATTTTGAGAAGTGTCAAGTGAGCTGAGACGGACCAAAATGGAAATAAGTGTCAAGTGAGCTGGGACGGAGGGAGTATATGTGAAACAATAATGAATATTTTTATTGGGCAAATTGCAATTTAGTTACCTGAGTTTTACACAATGTTTCAATTGGTTCCTGAATCCGTTTTTCAGCAAATTGGTTACTCCAGTTTGTAATTTAGTTGCAATGTGGTATAAAAATGGATGGATCGTTTAAAAACTAACAAAAGTGGATGAAAAACCTAACGAGCTTCTTTTAAAATTGCAATGGTTAACCCTACAATTTAAATTTTCCCACTTCACCCCTAACTCCTAACGAATGTTTAAAAACTAACATAATTTGCATGCATATGTCCAAAGATTAGTGTTTCAGTCATTTTCATTTTATTTATTACATCAAAATTATAAAAATTATGATATCTATCATAAAAATAATAATTTTATTTAACTTATGACAAATACATATCATTCATAAAAATACTAATTTTATTTAACTAAAATTATAAAATATGATATCCAGAGCGGAACAGTGTTTTGGCCCGTCGAAAAACAAAGGAAACCACCAAAAATGGCGATCTCTCCACCCACGTTCCTTCTCCCCCTTCTCGCGACCACTGGTTTCTCTCTGCTCTATTCAAGTGGGTTTGGTAGTGCTTGCCTTCATGATCTCTTTGTCATTTCTAATCAAAAAATTGATGGCTGGAGAAACGTTTTTGCACAAGAAATTGTGGCTTGTCGGCGCAATTTTTGTCAATTTACTGTTTCCGGACAATGCATAATATACTTAAGAAAATGCCCAATGTTTTTTAAGTGAGAGCGAGAAGATTTTTTTTTTTTTTTTTATTATTATTATTATTATTATTATTATTTTGCTCAAGTTTTTCTGAAACAAACAATTAGAATTTGTAGGTTTATTAATTAATGTCTTTAGATGTTACAAATTTTTTATTATGGGTAAAAATGTGAATAAGTTGAGTTGGAGGGTGCACTTTGCAATTATAAAAGAAACTTGTTAGATTTTCCATCCATTTCATTAAAAAACTAACAATTCATCCATTTTTATACCACATTGCAACTAAAAGACAAACTGGAGTAACCAATTTACTGAAAAACGGATTCAGGAACCAATTGAAACATCGTGTAAAACTCAGGTAACTAAATTGCAATTTGCCCTATTTTTATTATATTCTTATTAGTATAAAATTTGAAGCAAACTGTTGGAAATATTTGGTGTAAAAATTGCACTATTATAAAGAATAGTGCAATTTTTGCAATTAACTGTTAGAGATGGTCTTAGTAACTGTATCTATTGAGCCCATCATATTCGAACTCGAGACATCCGCATGAAAAACTAACACCTGATACCGTTTGATTAGACAAAAATCAAGTCTAATCACTTTGAAGCTGTGATTCAATATACTAACCCTGATTGATAAACTTTTGCGAATTTTGAAACATTCCGAGGCCATCACTTTTTGAACTGAATAACCCTTGTATCAGGAATTGGGCATCAGGATTTGAGGTGGGTGGGGGGGGGGGGGGGGGGGGGGGTTGGTGGGTGGGTGGTTTATTCCTCACAAAAATTTAGCATCATTTAACTTTTAATGGTTTAAAGTAAATATTAATTTTAGTTTAAAAATTCTTATTAAATGATTTTTCTAGGATATTTTACATGAACCATTTTTTATTATTTTTTTTAGCCCATATAATATCTACCTAATAAATTAATATCACTATCAGTCATATACTAAAACGAAAAAATATATCTAAATGTTGACTATTATTTTTTCAATTTGCAGTGGCCCAGATTCAATTTTTATGGTGGTTGTAAAGTGCGTGGGGTTAATTTCACTGTCCACCCTCAAGATTTGGACAAGTCTCACTGCCCCCCTTGAGGTTTGATTTTGTCTCACTGTCCACCCTTTTGACAATAAATTCACTATTTTACCCTCACCTTTATAGACAAATTGATTTATATCCCATTACTTATGATTAAATTCACATGAAAAATCAAAATCATACCATCTAAATAAATTTGAAGTATAACAAATATATTAAAACTCATTAATGCTCTATTAAATAAGTTATAAATCATTACTAATCACTCTTTATTCAAATTTTATAATATTTATCAAACTCAGTAACTTTCATTGTAATTTTGGAGAAATAGTCATACTACTAATTAATTTTAAAGTTCAAGTAATTTTTTATTAATGTTAAGCATAGTAATAATTATTTTATATTTTTATATTAAATAATATATTAAAAATCACTAAAATTTTATATTAATCAATAAATTACTATTTCAAATAAAAAAATATTACTTTGAATAATTTTTCATTACATCCAAATTCATTTTGTAAAATTCATAAATAGAAAAAATGTTTTATTTCCTATTCATAGCTTCTCAACTCTATTTGCTTTTAATTTTATTTTTTATCATACTGATTGTTCATTGTAGTAGATGAATAAATAACAATATAACTAGATTAACTATTTATAAATTCAAACAAAACTTTTATATCAATATTAACACTAATAATTATTATAATGCAATAAGAACAATTTTATATTTATAAATATTATTAATTGATACATTATTCTTAATATTTAAAATATACTTACAAGTTTCAAAAAATGAATTTGGATATAAAGAAACAATATTCAAAGTAAAATATTTTTAAAATAGAAAATTGTTTATTCCATATAAAGGGTTAGTGATTTATAATAAGTTATGAATATATAAAAATAGCGAATAATTACTATGTTGCACACTAATCAAAAAAATATTTGAGCTTTAAAATTAATTATTTATATGACTATTTTTACAAAATTACAATATAAGTATTGAGCCTAATAAATTATCAAATTTGAATCATGAGTTGATTAGTAATAATTTAGAACTTATTTTATATATTATATTTATGAGTTTTAATATATTTTTTATACTTATATTCCTTAAAAGTAAAATTTATTTTAATTGATATTATTTAGATTTTTCAAATGAATTTAATTATAAACAATAATATATAATTCCATTTCTCTATAAAAGTGAGGGTATAATAGTCAATGTATTGCCAAAAGGGTAGACAGTGACACGAAACCATACCTCAAAGGGGGCAGTGAGATTTGTCCAAACCTTGAGGGTGGGCAGTGAAATTAACCCAAAGTGCGTGTGCTCCAAGTTTAATAGATAGTATAAGATATATCATCCGATCACTTTCACAAAGAGTATGGTCCATGTAAAAATATCAATAAATCATTTCACAACAATTTTTTTCATAGTAATATTTTGTAGATTAGATTTTTTATTTAACTATGCCTAATAAAGAGGTAAGGAAAGGATCGACGTTAAAAAATATTTATTTATAATTTTTTATTCTTTAGGTTAAAATAAGAGTAATATTTTTAAATAAATAAACAACTTACAATATTTATTATATTATAAACAATATATAAACAAATATAGCATATTTAATTAAAATTTTGATGAAATAATATGTCGCGTTATCTATAAACGACAAATATTGTTTATCCTGAAGTTCTTTTATAAGTCTTATTGTAGAAAAGGTATGATTCCTATAACCTTATTTCTAAATGTAACATATTTCATATTATTAAAAAGTCTAAATTAGCATTTACTCTCTCCGTCCCAGCTCACTTGACACTTATTTTCATTTTCGTCCATCCCAGCTCACTTGACACTTCCCAAAATAGCATACTTTTATAGTTTTATATTCACTCTTAACTATGGATGCCCAAAACCGGTTCCGGTTCGAAACCGCCGATTCCGGTTCGGCATATATGTGACCCTGAACCGGCCCGTACTTACCCCGGTTCCGGTTGGCACAATCCGGTTCCGGTATGGTTCCGGTCCCCGCCTTTAAAATTATTGAAAAACAAGGGATTTTCGGTCCGGTTCGGTCCGGTTCGCCATTTATGTGAACCGTAACCGGCCCGGATGAATGGCGGTTCCGGTTTACTCCTCGGTTTGCTCCGGTTCCGGTTCCGTTTGGCCATCCCTACTCTTAACCCACCACTCATTCTCTCCCTTCATTGTCCACCACTCAATTTATTCAACCAACACTACTATTTACCCCACTCATTCTAGGGATGGCCAAAACCGGTTCCGGGCCCGGTTCGGCAAAAGGGTGACCCTGAACCGGCCCGCGCTTACCCCGGTTCCGGTTCGGTCCGGTTCCGGTCCCCCCTTTAAAATTATTGAAAAACAAGGGATTTTCGGTCCGGTTCCGGTCCGGTTCGGCATATATGTGACCCTGAACCGGCCCGGATGCCTTGCGGTTCCGGTTCGTCCGGTTCCGGTTTCCTCCCCGGTTTGCTCCGGTTTCGGGCTTTTCCGCTCCGGTTTTCCGGTTCCGATTCGGTTTGGTCATCCCTAACTCATTCTCTCTCTTCATTTGCTACCACACATTTTTCTTATTTTATTCTTTTTCCTTAGTTATTGTGCCCACTTCTTGGGTGTCAAGTGAGGTGGGACGGAGGGAGTATTTGTTATTTTTATTTACATAAATGTTAATGATCATCTTTCTTATATATTATTTTGAATTAATATATTTTCTAATACTGTAATATCCAGAATAAATAAATAAATAAAATTATTAAAATAAATAAATAAATAAATAAATAATATTTATGAGCAATAAGTGAGAATGTTAAATTTTGAATTGATTGAGGTAATTATTAGCCGTTTTTAATCTAGGTCATTATGAAGATAATTATGTTAGAATTAATGGGTAGTAATCATAATGGAATGAATGTGTATGGCTGTTACAATTTTAAAAGGAGTATAAATAGTGAAAGGGGTCTTTCACTAATTTTGGGGTACACTAGAAACTTAGCAAGAAGGAAGTGTGGCTTGCAGACTTGCAGTAAGAGTGAAAATGACGCAGCACGGAAGCGATAGATATTCGTGATTTAGCGCACTAATCACAAGAGTTCACAAGCGATGAACCCTCAACACAATTACCTTGGAATCTACCAAGAAAAAGAAGAAATTCTCCAAGAACAAAAGTTTGATTGATAATAAAAGTTGTCCCTCTCAAACAATGAAAGAAAAGTATTTAAACTACTAACAAATAATAAACCCTAGTCTAACAAATACCCAAACTACCCTAACTAATAATAAAGAAACAAAGATAAAAGTAATAATAAATTGTTTTAATAAAACCCTAAATAAACTAGAACTCGGCAACTCGTCTGGTCCAGAAATCGACACCGAGCGGGCGCCTGAAATGGACCAAGCGGGCGCTTGAATCACGGCAGAAACTTCAGCCGTTTTGAACGAGGTAAGCGGGCGCTCGATGAATCGCGGGCGGGCGCCCGATCTGCTGCGATGGAATTCTGGCGGTCTGCTCTCCTACATCAGAAAATATTTTGGAAGAAGGGTTTAAAGGCTTCAAGAGTTTAGCAAAGTCAACAGTTTGAGGTAAGGGATTATACATCTAATTAGGTATTTGATGTTCCGTTTCAATTGTTAGGTTTCCGTTAAATTTCTTGGAAATGTCCGTCTTTAAAAACCTAAAATCAACCTTGAGTTGATTAATGCTTTGACTCCGTCGTATTACGCTCTTTGATAAAAATCTATATTTTGACATCGCTCCTTTGTTTGATTTCATGTTAAAGTTCAATTGTACATGAAATGATATTCGTTCGTTTTGAGTAACCGAATATTCTCTTCAACATGAATTGACCTTTTGACCCACATGACCACTTAAGTTAAACAACTCGTATTAACGGGGTAAAAATTGTATTGGCCTTTTAGGCATTTTCACTACTGATGATTAGTAGTGGGGTGTTCCGGAATCACTGTTTTGTATTGTGGTCCTTGTGGGCTTTTGGTTTGTTAAGGTCATTAGACCGCTTATGTGATCATGAATCTTTGAATGTTCATTATCGAATGATAAAATCTTATTGTTTGATTGTTCGTTTGTACCTTCAAAAGATTAAATCTCTTTCCATTGATTGTACTCGAATTGTTAAAATTGTGTTAAAAAGTATATTCTTTTGTCGGTCACCTCTTCTTAGTATTCGAAGAGGCCGTATATGAACTTACTGGGCATTGTTCGCTCATCCTTTCTTATTTTCTTTTTCTTACAGGTAAGCATTAGATGGAGAATTACTTGGAAACTTTTATTATTTAAGTCGAAGTTATGTAGTAATTTAATAATGATGTAAGACTAGTTTTAATTACTTGTAAGTTTGACGGTTGGGTTGTAACCCTAGACATTTGGTTTGAAATAAGTTTATGGAAAATAAATGTTATTGATGTATTTGAGACGATTGAGTTATTTTGTAAAGGATTGAGTAACAGACTTAAGATTGGGTTCCATAATAATGTGACCTAGTTTTTGGTCGTTACAGAGTGGTATCAGAGCCTGGTTCCGGCCATAATTGTGGAGCAAAGTGTTGTGGGAACAAAGTGCACACCGCGGAGTCGGTGGGAGTCACCTCTTGAATCCGTACGAGCCCCTCTTGAATCCACACTGCCCGGGGTTCCGATCCAAGTGGATCTTGCCGGGGACGGCAAGAATCCAAGGTGGGGAGATTGTAGTATCCCACATCAGTGGGTAAAGTAAAGTTGGAGTGCTACTTAAAGTAGCACCACGTACCAATGAATACCAATACGTCCAAAGTTTTTTGGGTCGGCCTGTGGTAAGCTAAGTGGACCCAAGATATTTGTATTCATTGGGCCAGTGCGTGGTACTTGTGTAACGGGTCGGGCCTGCGGGCTAAGGTCGTTACAAATACATTCTTCCAATAGGTGCTCACAGGTTTACAAGTGACTCCACCTCCTGATCCATATGATGATATTTGATTTGAATGTTGCACTCTACTTTCAATTAAGCACATAACATTCTATTGTTTGTTATTTTCACCATCCACTCTCAAACTTCTTTCTCGTTGGTCCTAAAATGCAGAAGTGAGCTTAATGAAGTGGTATGTTTTTTATATAGTTGAATCAAATGCATCAAGTATACTTAAGTAAACGCGGTTGATTTATTTTGGGTTTACATGTGCATGAGGAGTTGTTACAAAGGGCTAAACGTGATTATGCACAGAGGGTGGAAGATGAAGCTTCCACAACAATAGTTGTTGTGAAAAGAGAGACAGAAGATTAATTTTTTACTTTAAAGAAAAAGATGTTACTTTTATTTCTTTTTCTTTTTTTAAATAATTGTTATTTATTTTCTTCAAAATAATTGAGGTGTGGAAATTTCCCTTTACTTATCAACGCTGCCGTTCTTCTTTCATATTTAATTCTGTTAAAAAGAATGTAGACATACATTGTTTTTGTTTAGTTGTTTATTTACTATGAATAATTGTCGATAGAGGTAGGGCAATGAAATTTAAAAGTCTTTTCCATTGTTGTGTATTGTCCAAACCAGTGAAGTCTTTTGAGTCATTTTCGTTTTAAGTGATTAGAATTGGTACAGTTATTCCACACACACACACAAAAAAAAATGGTACAGGGATTTGGTTCTCCATGACTGATTGACGCATAGCTTAGGTATGTCATCACAAAATTTATTTTGTATCTCTGATACTTTAAGGCTTGGGAATACTTTTTTCATTGGTAATTTTGTTAGGCAATCTTGGAGCCATTCTCTACAGGCAAGTAATGTGACGTTTAAGGGAATGTTGCTTTGTATACAACAATCTGTTAGTAATATGTGGGTTCATCTAATTCCCATTTGTTTCCAGTATTGCATTACAAGCAAAACTCCATCATGCTGAATACTCCCCCCGTCCCATAACTATGTGCACAAATTATCATTTTGGATGTCTCATCGATAAGTCACACTTTTCTAAAATGACAAAGAATCTTTACTATTCATCTCACTCATTCTCTCTCATACTTTATTTTTACACTCACAATACCAATCAACTTACTATTCTCTACCCCATTTTCTCTCTCCTACTTCACTTTTCACTCTCACAACAACTACCCACTACTATTCATCCCTTAATTCCCGTGCAAAACCCATTTTGTGCACATAGTTAGGGGACGGAGGGAGTATGCTAAATTCTTTCCTGTATATATAACATCCATATTGAGCTTTTAATTTTATAGAGAAGCATGTTAGTTTTTAATTTATTGGTTTATATATTTTTTTTCCATTCTAAATAAGAGTTTCATAACCGGCCCTATATCTTTTTCTATTTTAGAAAAACAAATGCATTTTCCTGTTACTAACCTTTTCTTTGCACTATTTTCATATCATTAAATGAGTTTACATACCCCTATACATTTTTTACTTACTCCCTCCGTCCCAAAATAATTATTTTTATATTTTTAATATATCATCTAAAACTTTTACTGTATTAAATTTATTAATAAACAAAGATTTTTCAAAAAAAATAATTTGAAAAAGAATGAAATTTGACTTCATATTTCTATTTATAGGGTGTGAATAAATATATTGCATTGATTTTTTATTTCTATTGCTTTTAAGATTTACTCCCTCCGTCCCTCTTTAATCTACAAAAATTACCTATTTGGTTGTCCCACTTTAACTTACAAAATCCTAAATTGGAAATGTTTTAATATTTTTAAAATGGTGGGACCCACTTGTCATACTCACAACAACTATTCACTAATTATTCTCCATCCCACTTTCTCCATCCCACCCAACATCTACACTCACAACACATCACTTTTTTCACTTTTTCCTTAATTAATGTGCTCAACTCATTTTTTGTAAGTTAAAGAGGGACGGAGGAAGTATATTAATGTTTTAATGATCATTACAATACTCATGAAATAGTTATGGAATGTTACATCATCCATGACTCCGTCAAGTGTTGTTGGTTTCTGTTGACTATGGTGATTTATAAAGTGTTGGACAAGAAAGGCAGCGTAGTAGAGATTGACCGTGGTGTAAGCATGTGAAAAGTAATATTGTCTCTTAATTTATTTTAAGGAATATTTAAAAATTTATACTCCCTCCGTCCCACCGAAAATTGCAAAACTTACCAAAATGGGCGTCCCATAGAAATTGCACATTCCATAAATGGAAAGTTTTTAATACTTTTTAATTAGTGGGTCCCACTTCTCATACTCACATCCACTAACCCACTAACTATTCTCTACCCCACTTTCTCTCTCCCACTCAACTATCAACACTCACAACACATCACCTTTTTCACTTTTCCCTTAATTCTTGTGCCATGATTTTTTTTTGCAATTTTCGGCGGGACGGAGGGAGTATTATATATACTCCCTCTATCCCACATCACGCATCACTTGAGACCTAAGAGGTAGGCACAATAACTAAGGGAAAAAAAACAAAAAAAACAAAATATGTGATAGAAAATGAAGAGAGATTATGAGTGCGGTAAATAGTAGTGTTGATTGAATAAATTGAGTGGTGTAAAATGAAGAGAAAGAATGAGTGGTGGGACGAAAGGAGTATAATTTAGTGGCAAAAATTCATTTATAATTATGAAATCCTCTCCGCCTTCCAGTTCGTCGTCTTCTTCTCGAATTCTTCTATTGTATTCTTGCTTAATTAATCTAATCCCAAATTTATCAATTAACAAATCTAAAAATTTGAGATTTTATCATTTTAGATTTGTTTTTTAATTGCATTTAGTTTCACATTTCTGAAGAAGGATCGAGAGTTTGCAACTTTTGTTTTTGACTTCAAAATCCTAGGGTTTGAAGGATTGATTTTTAAAATATTCATCTACAAATATATTTTGAACCCGGATTTCAAATTCAAACCTCTCTCCGTCTCTCGATCTAATCTCAGATTTGAATTATTTCTGTGCATTGTTATTATTTTCATCTTTGGTTATAAATAATTAAGAGAAATGTTGGTAAATTGGTGTTTGATGTTTTTGCCTTCTCTCCGTAGTGAGAGCCTTTGCATTCGATCCTTAGTAGGATCCTTGAATTTTTGCTTTTGTTTTCTATCAGTACCTGTGAAATCATCCTTGCATTTTTGTGATCTTCAGTTGCTCAATCTTTCTTTGTCTGGGAAGTTTGGTTGGCCATTTATATCTAACCCAGAGGCCTCATATTATTGTGTTTTCAACGTCAAATATTACTCGATAGGAGATTATGTGAATGCCAAGATAGGGCAGTTTGCAAGCTATGCATGGAGAAACTTCTGTGCTTCCCTGGACATTGTTAAGCGAGTTACAACATGGAAGATTGCGAATAGTCATCACAATCAAACTTTGGGTGATCAATGGCTTCATAAGGATACTATCTTTGGTGGCATTGTGACTTCAAGCATGAGCACTATTATTTGTCATTTCTCTTTTTACTTTTACTTTTATTATGTATTTAGAAATGTCATTGTAGTGGTTGACGCTTTGTTCATTTATGGGTTGAATCTCCGACATATGTGGAGATCTACTCATTTAATTGTATTTCCGTGCCCTAATATAATCTAATGTTCGATTTCAAAAAAAAAAATTATGTAATCCTCTTTTCAAACATTTAGTTTTACAATTATAAAGAGTCTAGTAAAAAATATTTAGGAACAACCTTATTTTTGAAAAAGACATTTATTTTGAGATAAAAAAAAATTAAAAATATATTCATTTAAAGAAAAAAAGAATAGTATTTTATACGTTGAGGTTATGAAAGTTTTGATAGCTAGGATAGTTAGAAAAAATAACGAATAGAGACGCGGTGTAGATACTGATGTGGTTACACCAGAAACTACACCAAACAAAATTACAGCAAAATTTAAATCAAACACGAATTATTTAACACATCTACATCAATATGTTGTAGACAACAAAAACTTCTCTTTATTAAAACGTTATGATTGATTACAAATAAAAAAAAAAAATAGAAGCGACCAAAGATTAAAACACTAAACACTAAAAACAAGTTCTAGTAAGAACTTGTGTTACACAAGAATTATCTCAATAAAAAAACTCTCAAAATCAGATCTGAACTCTCTCAAAATTCCCAGCAAATAATAAAGCCTTGGAGTCCTTTTTATAGACAAAGAAGTCGCCATCAAATCCAATCATATCTTGGAGATTACTCAAAAGAGATCTACTCCATCTCTTCCTAAAATATTGCTCCAATCTTTAAGTGGGAGATATCTACAAAACAGTAAAAAGATATACACCAAAACTGTCTAAATCATTAGTATGTTAGTACATAATAATATTATTAATACAAAGATATTAACAATTCTACCTAAAATAAAGAAAGACAAAAATCCCAAAAATAAATATTTAGACTACAAAAAAAACGTGGGCACCAAATTGCCACACTTACAATTTCCACCTGATTTATGGCTATTGATAGGCTAAATCGCACACCTACAAATTATACCTGGAATAGGTTCTAAATATATGTAGCTAGGATAAATCCAGGATCGATTCACGAAGAATGGTTATTTGTTTACGTAATTGTCACTTGACAAAATTGTGGGAAATTTATATTTATTAAATCCTAAAACAAAATTAAACTAATATGAGCTAAAACAATAATTAAGAAATACTCAGATTTGATTCCGTCCCCACCTAATTATTCAACTATCATCGATATTCTTTTCACTTTCACCATATTCAATTGATCACGAGATTTATTTCAACCTCTGTTTCTTCTTTCAGAGTAGTTACTAGCAGTGACACACTCACTAGAAATCCTAATTAAATAAATTAATCTAACTGGCACAGTCTAGATCTCAGAATTAATTGATAAACGGTTTAAGAAACTAAGATCAAGAACGCATTCTATAATTATTTCATATAGATAATCGTTCAATTTTACTCACTTCACAATTTACCATGGCACATGCATAAATCGTAAATATGCTACTTATGAATTTCTACACTGGCACAGTAAATAAAAAATTCTAGCAATAATCAATTAACAATGATAAACAGGTTGATCAAGTCTATAAACCCAAAGCTTGGATTTCATTCTTCATCCAAAAAAAATAAAACCAAGATCAAAAATTATGTCTAAAGTTATAGAATGAAAAACAATGAAAGTTTTTATACCTAAAATAAGACCTAAACTAATAAGGAATAATAGAAGAAAAAGAATAAAAAAAAAAGAATTAGGAAACTAAATAAAAATCCTAAAGAAAATAGAAAACTAAAAATCCTAATATTCTTCCAAGTTAACGTTGCCTGAGTTTGGTTCTGCATTCTTGGATCCGAAAATTGCATCTCAGCCCCTAAAACTTCATAATTTCCAGTTTAGTCCACCAGATTCAGAAATTGCATAACAGTTCTTGAAGTTTTGGATATTTCCAGTTTGGTCCTCAAGTCTTAGAACAGACAGATTGGTCCCTGAACAGTCCAATTTTGCATAGCAGCCCCACCTCTTCTAGAAATTCCTATTAAGTCCCTAGACTTGCAAATTTCGTCATATCTCCTTTGAATTATGAATTTTCCACATGTTTTACCTGTTTTCTAAATAAACACTAAAACACCTATTAAATACACAAATTCCCAAGGATTTCGCTAAGAATAAGTTTAGAAAGTACCAAATAAGCGAGTATAAAAACTCATTCATCAGCTATCTGGTCAAAACGGAAATGTTAAGATTATTAAGTTACCAAATAGAAACAGCCCTGAATCCAATGTTGACGAAAAACATGGCAATGAGATTTTTCCCTTTTGAGAACCATACCTGCTATAAAATTGTCAAAAAAAAAAAAAAAAAAAACAAACAAACAAAAGTACCAAGATAAATTTAAGTACCAAGATAACCAAGCATTCCAGCTTAATCTCCCACTTTTTTCCTTACTTTCCCCCTTTTTGACCAGAATGCGAGATCATCAATTTCGCAAAAGGTCGTTACGACGGAAAGACATGCTGATGTAGAACCTGATGTGACTACTTCGAGGGACACATCGTCAGCTGGACTCGATGAGGGAACAATTGCTGGAGATAGAGATGAACCAACATACACAAGGGGGTCCAGGCTTCCAACACAAGAGAATCTTCAACATTTCAAAATTATCAAATGATAGGAATTATGGAGGACAAAGAAAAGTTATAACAAAAATCTTGAGAAAATTCAACTATTATTGATAGCATAAAAAATCTAAGATAAATATTCTCCCTAAAAACATGTCATTAGACATTTATTTAAAAAAGATTTCCTTGAGCATAAAATTATTTATAGAGTTTACCAAGAACAACACAAAATCAGTTAGGGGACATTAGCACTATGGTGGGGACGACTCAATAAACGTAAAAAGAATAAAGACAAAAATATGCAAGTTAAGTATACAACTCAGATTAGTGTGACTTGGAATGAAATCACACCCGGGGACTCAACCTATCCTAGAACTTCAATGAACTTTTCTCCCAATCTGCTCAGCCTCTAGAATGCGCCCACCCCTTTTTTAATTGTGGGTAAAGATTTGTGGGTAGCTTTCACTATACATTAAATCCAAAGATAGCCATTTCTCTTTCAAATAGTCTTCTCAAATTCGAATCAAACTTTTGTGTTGAGTTCGCTTGATGACATTTGGATTGGCTGCATACAATAGTGGAGCAGCTGTTTCCCAAGAATGCACCCACTGAGAGATAAACAATTGAAGGTTTTTGCCATATTAACTATAGGAAGTGTTCACAGTTCAAGGATCAGTCAAGGGAGTGACTCAAGTGATCACTCTGAGATGTATAGTGCAAAAATAAATACAATTGAATTTTTTATTTTTTAAAAAAGTTAACATGTACTCCCTTCGTTTCATGTGACTTGAGACAAAAAAATTTGGCACACAAATTAAGGAAAACTAAGAGAGATAAATAGTGATAGGAGGTGTTTGTGAGTATGAAAAATTAAATAAGAGAGAGAATGAGTGGGAGGAATAGTAAATTGATTGGTGTTGTGCGTGTAAAAGTAAAGTATGAGTGGGAAGAATAGTAAAGATTCTTTACCATTTTGGGCAGTCTCAAGTCACGTGGAACGGACAAAAAAAGAAATAAGTCTCAAGTGACATGAAACGGAGGGAGTATACAAGTGTGACACATGGTGTGATCATACAGGGGATCACACCATCAAATGATGCAAAATCCGAGAGATCCCTAAGTATAAAAAATCTCTGAATGTCTAGGCCTTAGTGAAAATGCCACCCAACTGATTTTCTGTCCTTATTGGTTTTAGGCTTATAATTTTCTGCCCAACAAGATCTCGAATAAACTGGTGTTTAATGTCAACGTGTTTAATACAAGAGTATTGAGCATGATTTTTTTGAGATATCAATAACACCTAAATTATCCCAAAACACATTTAAAACCTTACTTTGCAGCCCACAATTTTTTACCATTTGACTCATAAAAAAAAAATTAAAGAACTCCCATGTGATCGAAAGAAATTACTTGTTACCTCATAACCTCTGACTTTAATGCAGTTTAGCCCTACCATATCAAGGTAGTTCACCCTTGCCTTTTGTCTAGTCCTTATCTTGTCACAAACATCCCCAAGAACATGTAAAATGGGACGTTCCTCTTGGATTTCGGAGGCACTGTTTCTGGACCATTTCAAACCTGATTCTTTACTATCTGAGCTGCTGGAGGATGCCTTTGAATATGAACAGGGATATTTTTCTTCTGATGTAGTCTGCGGTGTAATCACATCGGGGGCAACATCAGACTGTTCTGCACTCTCTGGTGTTGTTTCCTGTTCAGTTTCATCATTGGCGTGCTCCAGCTCTTCAACATAACCTGTAACATCACAAAACTTATAGCAATTTTTAGAAGTCTTAAATCCTTTAAAGACACAATTACCCATTTTATCAAAAACCTCACATACTTGCTTATCAAACCTCACATGCATATCATTGTCACAAAAATGACTAATGCTTATGAGATTTGCTTTAAGACCTTTAACATGGAGAACATTATGGATTCTAGGCATACCTTCAACATTCAATTTCCTTTACCAACAATCTTACCTTTCCCACTACCTCCATATTTCACATTTCCTCCATTTAAAAGAGAATAATCAGGCAGGAACTCAGCTTTACATGTCATGTGATTTGAGCACCCACTGTCAAAGTACTAAGAGCTATACACATTGCTCTTCAGAGAAGTTAGAGCAACATTAAATTCCTCATCCTTCTTCTCAACCCACACAATGGCGATGTGGGTTGCGGTGTGAGTACACCTTAGCATCCATCTTGGGAGAAGATTTCTCAAGGTCGTGTTCTTTGGTAGCAAAAGGGTCAGATATGACTAGGAGCAAATCAGTAGTGACACACATATTTCCTTGTCCTAGTTCTAGACTCTACTTTTTGGAAATATTTTGACTCTGACCTTTCTTCACCTTCTTTCACAAAATTGGATCTATAGCTAATATCAGTTTAAAAATGACTACCAAAGTTTAAAACCTCTTCAAGTTTAGCTTTACCAGTGTTTAACTTGGTGAAAGTACCATTAGCTTTTTCAAGATCAAGATTTAGCTTTCTCGAGTTCAACATCACGCTTTGTGATCATAACCTCGAGTTTGGATATAGAGTCCTTTTGGTTATCATTTTCAATGGAAACTCTCTCAAGTTCAGATTTCAAAGTAGTAATTTCAGCTGATAGTTTCGCATTGACCTTTTCAAAAACCCAAAGTTTTTCGACACGTTTTTGCCAATCAGCGAAAATTTCAGCGTAAACTTCATAAAGTTCCTCAAAATTATCATCACATTCCTCTTCATCCTCAGCTTTTTTATATACAGAAAAATTAAAACAAATAAACTCAGAGTCAGAGGATGTAGTTTCTAGTGTGACTACATCAGAAGTCACATCAAAATGATGTTCGTGATTTTGAGATGAGGTATCAATGATTGAAAGGTGCATAACCTCATCTTCGTCCTCACTATAACTTAGGGTCTCACTAAAGTTCATCCCCCTTTTCCTTTTAGTGTTATCACATTCATCAGAAAAGTGACCAAATCCAAAACATGCACGACATTGAACGAAATCATTTATCTCGATAGGTTCAAAGGTGTTGGGTTTTTTATAATTAAAATTATTTTCAAAATTTTCATTACACTCGAAGGATTGACTATTCATAGGGAACACACAATTCCCCTTAATCTTTAAAAAGAACTAAAACCTTTTGTGAATGAAGTCACGTCGTCCTTCTTAAGTTTATCCATCATGACTACCCTTTCTGGATCACACTCAGTATAATCGAGTGTAGGCTCTGGTGCCAATTGAAAGTTTTGATAGCTAGGATAATTAGAAAAAATAACGAACAGAGACGTAGTGTAGATACTGATGTGGTTACACTAGGAACTATACCAAACAGAATTGCAGCGGAATTTAAATCAAACACAAATTATTCTAACACATCTACAGCAATATGCTATAGACAACAAAAACTTCTATTTTTAAAACGTTATAATTGATTACAAAGAAAAAAAATCAAGAGAAGCGACCAAAGATTAAAACACTAAACACTACAAACTAGTTCTAGTAAGAACTTTTGTTACACAAGAATTATCTCACTAAAAGGCTCTCAAAATCAGATCTGGACTCTCTGAAAATTCACAGCAAATAATAAAGCCTTGAAGTCCTTTTTATAGAGAAAGAAGTCTCCATCAAATCCAATCATATCTTGGAGATTACTCAAAAGAGATCTACTCCATCTCTTCATAAAATATTGCTCCAATCTTTAAGTGGGAGATATCTACAAAGCAATAAAAAGATATACACCAAAACTAACTAAATCATTAGTATGTTAGTACATAATAATAATATTAATAAAAATATATTTACAATTCTACCTAAAATAAAGAAAGACATAAATATCAAAAATAAATATTTAGACTACAAAAAAATGTGTGCACCAAATTGTCACACTTACAGGTTAATTTTAAATGGTAAAATGAGTGTGACCCTTTTTTATATAACAAGTGAGATGTACACATGTTGGGTTTCCAAGTAACATGCGCAGCGGAATTTAGCATTTAAAATTTTAAGAAACCCAAAGCCATGGATCCGTTCATATTATTAAATCAAATACAACATAATGAATAAAGGAAAACTAACCCTTGATGACTATCAAAGTCTTCTTTGATCTTGGTGGAGAAACTTGAAGTTTTATCACGGACAAAATCACGAACTTTGTAGATGATAAAATTCAACCTCTAGCGGTATCCACACTTCTAACGAATATCAAGATGCTCCTTGATCTTGGTTGCTAGACCAATAATTATGAAACACACTTTCACAATTTAATAAAGAATTATATGGAATTTATTTGTGAATTATTTTGTTCCTCAATCAAGGATGTCTTAGAACAAAATAAAATCTCTCTCAAACTCTTTGAGACTCACAAAATTACTACTACTGATGGTCTGGCCGAATTGGGGTTTTTATACACAATTAGGACCTATTCCAAATAGGTAACTTGTGCCAAAAACCTTTCCTAATCTAATTAGGAATTATTCTGCCGCCAGACCGAGCGCTCGCCTGGTCCAACCCAGGCGCCCGCTTATTTGACCAGAAGGTCCAGTCTTTTCCAGACTTCATTCAAGCGCCCGCCTGGTACAACCCAAGCGCCCGCTTGGTTGACCAGGAAGCCCAGAATTTTTCCAGAAATTCCTTTGAGGTCCTTCGACCCTAAATTCCAATATAGTTCTCTTATTTAAGATTCGTTCTATAGTGTGTGATCCTCTAGGATTATACTAAGTTGGCAATGGGCTCAAACATGATTCCATAAGATATGATTAGGTTCTAGCAAACCGTCATACCTACCCAAATAGTATAACTAGATACAAGTTCGCATTCCTTTAGAATATGTCACAATCCTTTTGTCCACGATATCATTGAACACAAGTCATGGTCAAACAGTCAACTTGTCTTGTTCAATACTTTCTCGATTCCGAATATGTTGATAATTCAAATGCTATTGATCCGATCAATCCATTTGAGTCCGGCCGAACATTTCATCAACATCATTCCTTCGAGGGGCCCAAGCTTGACATATCTCCGTGGAGGGACAAATCCATTCAGCTTATTATTCTTTCCAACGGGAATCCGATTATGCCAATCATACCCTTTATAACTACCGTGTTAAGGTAGCATTTGAATATGTCAAACATAATGTTCATCAAGTGGAAGACTATAATAACTTCATGTCTAAGTATTCGAATGACATAACTAATATGAGATATATGTTCGACATAGACCATGACATAAATCTCATACAGCGGGTCATGTCCAGTACCTTGTTCCAAACAAGTACCCATAAATCTAACATGATCATCCCATGATCATTTAGCCTTTACACTAGTGCTTAACAAGTACTAGGGATGGGGATTATTATAAGTAAACATGAACAACAATAATAATCAAAACATCTCTTTATTGATATGAAATAAATGATAACAATTACAACGTTTATTAAACGTGCTTAGGGCACCACTACTAACAATCTCCCACTTGCCCTAGACCCAATCTCCCATGTATCTAATACCCATGGACCTAACATGACCATCATGTTTAGCTTGTAGAAGTCCCTTTGTTAGCGGGTCCGCAAACATTGTTATCAGTAGGTACTCTGCATATATTTACGTCTCCCCTATCAACGATCTCTCGAATGATATGAAAACGCCTAAGTATGTGTTTGGATTTCTGATGTGCTCTTGGTTCCTTTGCTTGAGCAATAGCACCATTATTATCGCAATAAAGGTCTATTGGATTAGCAATACTAGGAACCACTTCAAGTTCAGTGATGAACTTCTTAATCCAAACAGATTCCTTTGCGGCATCTGATGCAGCAATATACTCAGCTTCTGTTGTAGAATCAGCGGTTGTACTTTGCTTGGAACTCTTCCAGCTTACAGCTCCACCATTTAACATAAACACAAAACCCGATTGCGATCGGCTATCATCTTTATCGGTTTGGAAGCTTGCATCCGTGTAAGCATTTACAACGAGATCATCTTCCATTCCTCCATAGACCAAAAAACGAGTCTTTAGTTCTTCTCAAGTACTTAAGAATCGCTTTTACAGCTATCCAGTGATTTTCGCCAGGGTCGGATTGATATCTACTTGTCATGCTTAAAGCATAAGATACATCCGGCCTAGTACAAATCATGGCATACATGATGGACCCAATTGCCGAAGCATATGGAACATCATTCATTTCCTCACACTCATCGTTTGTCTTAGGACATTGAGTCTTGCTTAGAGAAACTCCATGTAACACTGGTAAGGTGCCTCTCTTAAAATTTTCCATATGGAATCTTCTAATGACCTTGTTAATGTATGTACTTTGGCTTAAACCAAGTAGCCTCCTTGATCTATCTCTATAGATCTTAATGCCAAGTATATATGCGGCTTCACCCATATCTTTTATTGCGAAGCATTTTCCTAACCAAGTCTTTACGGACTGAAGTGTAGGAACATCGTTTCCAATGAGTAATATGTCATCCACGTATAAAATAAGGAATAGCACAATGCTCCCACTAATCTTCTTGTATACACAAGGCTCATCTTCGTTCTTGATGAAACCAAACTCTTTGACCGATTCATCAAAACGGAGATTCCAACTCCTAGAAGCTTGCTTCAATCCATAAATGGATCTCTGCAATTTGCATACTTTAGAATCTTGTTCAAAACCTTCTGGTTGTGTCATATACACATCCTCTTGAAGTTTTCCATTTAGGAAAGCGGTTTTGACGTCCATTTGCCATATTTCATAGCCATGATATGCGGCAATGGCAAGCAAAATTCTTATAGACTTGATCATTGCTACGGGTGAAAAGGTTTCATCATAGTCAATACCATGAACTTGCCTATAACCCTTCGCTACAAGCCTAGCTTTGTAAGTATGCACCTTCCCATCCATGTCAGTCTTGTTCTTGAAGACCCATTTGCATCCTATGGTTTTTACACCTTCGGGCGCATCAATCAAATTCCAAACTTGATTGTCTTGCATGGATTGCAATTCGGATTCCATGTCTCCAAGCCACTTGTCCGAATCAGGGGAAGACATCGCCTCTTGGTAGGTTTACGGTTCATCATTCTCAATGATTTCCACCTCATTACTATCCGTTACGAGAAATCCATATCTCTCGGGCTCGGATCGTAACCTACTAGATATGCGATTTACTTGTGTATTTTGAACAGGTTCCACAACTCCTTGTGGTTCTTGTTCTTGTTCCAATATTGGTTCAATGCTAGTTTCTGGGTCTTGAATTTCTTCAAGATTTATTTTACTCCCACTGATTTCTTTGGATAGAAACTCTTTCTCTAGAAAGACACCAGTTCGGGCAACAAACACTTTGTTGTCCTCACGGTTGTAAAAGTAATATCCTCTAGTTTCCTTTGGATATCCCACGAAAATACATTTGTCAGATTTGTGTGCAAGTTTGTCTGAGACAAGTCTTTTGACAAAAGCTTCACAACCCCAAATCTTCATGAAAGATAAACAAGTTTTCTTTTCGCTCCACATCTCATATGGAGTCTTTTGAACCGATTTAGTTGGAACACGATTTAGTGTGAAAGCAGCGGTTTCTAGAGCGTAACCCCAAAAGGATATTGGAAGATCAACTTGACTCATCATTGATCGAACCATGTCTAACAAAGTCCGATTTCTCCTCTCGGACACACCATTCCATTGTGGTGTTCCGGGTGGAGTCAATTGTGAAACTATTCCACAATTCTTTAGATGATCATCAAATTCTTGACTCAAGTATTCTCCACCACGATCTGATCGAAGTGCCTTAATACTTTTGCCAAGTTGTTTTTCTACTTCATTTTGAAATATTCTAAATATCTCAAATGCTTCACTCTTATGTTTCATTAGGTAAACATACCCAAATCTACTATAATCATCAGTGAAGGTTATGAAGTATTGAAATCCTCCCCTAGCATTGCTGCTTAATGGTCCGCATACATCGGAATGTATCAACCCCAATAAGTCGCTTGCCCTTTCACCTAACTTGGTAAAAGGTGTCTTAGTCATTTTTCTAAGAAGACACGACTCACAAGTATCATATGACTCTAAGTCACATGAACCCAAAAGTCCGTCCCCATGGAGTTTTGAGATACGCTTCTCATTAATATGACCAAGACGGCAATGCCACAAATAAGTATGATTTACATCATTAGGTTTAGATTTCTTATTTACATGATAGACATTGTCATTATTTTCATTCTTGACATCCAAGATATAAATGCCATTAAATGAATTAGCAATACCATAAAGCACATCATTTAAATAAATAGAAAATTTTTTATTCTCAATAAGAAACTTAAAATCTTCATTATCCAAATAAGAAATTGAAATAATATTTCTACTTAAATCCGGAACATAATAAAAATTATTCAAAACAAGAATTAATCCGGAAGGTAAAGTGACTTCATAAGTCCCTACGGCTAATGCAGCAACTCTTGATCCATTCCCCACACGTAGGTCTACTTCACCATCTTTAAGCAGTCTCCTATTCTTTAGTCCCTGCATATTTAAACAAATGTGAGAACCACATCCGGTATCCAATACCCAAGAATCAGTGGTAGAAAGGAGAATATCTATCATATAGATACCTGAAGTCGACGCAGCCTTGCTGCCCTTCTTCTTCTTTTGCTCTTCCAAGAAAGCCTTGCAATTACGTTTCCAATGACCAATCTCTTGACAATGGAAACAAATTGCATCCTTTTGTGAATCGGGTTTTGCCTCAGAAGCCTTGGCAACACTTGCCTTGCTTATCTTGGGTTTGACAACTTTCTTACCCTTTCCTTTGGCACCAGCCTTCTTCCCATCATGAACTAAGAGCACGGGAGAACCTTTCTCCGCAATCTTCATCTCCGCAGTTTTAAGCATCCCATGTAACTCGGAGAGATTCTTATCCATTCCATGCATGTTATAATTCATCACAAACTGATTATAACTTTTGGGTAATGAATTAAGAATGAGATCCGTGGCTAGCTCCAATGGGATTGGATAGCCAAGTTTCTCAAGATGCTCTACATAACCTTTCATTTTCAGCATGTGAGGACTCACTTGTTGCCCTTCATTCATTTTACAAGTAGTGAATGCAACAATGGTCTTGTACATCTCTTGCCTAGCTTGCTCTTGAAACATGGCTCTTAACTCCACGCCTATCTCATAGGCTTCCAAATGCTCCAAACTTTGTTGGAGTTTTGAGCACATAGTAGCAAGCATGAGACAGCTTACATCTCTTGAATCATTACGATGTTTCTTGTAACTGTCTCTTTCTGCCCTAGGGGCAGTAGGTTCTGGTTCAGCAGGAAGTGGCCCATCGAGAATGTACAACTTGTCTTCTTGCCTTAGAACAATTCTTAGGCTACGGATCCAATCCATAAAGTTAGTACCATTCTTTTGGAGCTTATCCTTCTCAAGGATCGATCGCAACGAAATTGATTGAGTGTTAGTAGTCATTATCTACAAATATGCAAAATTTCCAAAATTTAATAAGTACCGGTTTTCATTAAAGAAATAAACAATGTATTTTCAAACAAAATACTCCCACTAAATTATATAACCTTCATCCAATGTATAATATAATTTAATTGGGCTAAGATCCAACTTTAATTTAACTTTTGAGTCCACGGAGGTGGACCGCTCAAAACTAAATTAATTAGGTAGACAATCATGTCAATCATATCCCATATGATTCTTAGATCCTTTTATGAGATTCTTTGAGAAATCCAATTTCAAAAAAAGCATGTTTAATCTCATCTTTTGCCTAGGCCCAAAACCGTTTTGACGCCTAATTAAGTCCAACCATTTTAAACGCATAGGAACCATTCAATTTAATGCACCTTGCGGAGGCAAGCCCACATTAAATTAATGAACCTCATCTTGCTCATATATGAATAAACTTAATGCACCTCGCGGAGGCGAACCCACATCAAGATCACCCATATATAAACAAGTGTTTAAACATGGCATGGCAATAAAGGATTTAAAACTTTCTTTGAAGGTTCATCACATATAGCATATAACACATTTATGAGCACATAATATAAACATGTTACGCATCAAGTTTAGCCACTAAATTAATCTCTATTAATTTAAGCATGATATTTATGTGTCATTAGTTTCTCTATAATTATGAGGATGAGACTATTTCAACTTTGGTTATTATCTCCAAATCAAGACAACAAGAAGTGCGGTCGAACTAAGCCATTAGGCAACCACAATCCCGCACTAATTCAAGAAACCAAGAAAGTAGTCCATGTGGCCGAAACTAAGCAATAGATGGTCTCGATAAACGTAGGCCAATTGCATCCACAATTCCACATGGATCTCCAAACTTTGAATCAAGAACTTTGTTTCTCAATTTTAGCAATTATGAACTCTTCATAATTCTAACTTCGTTTTATCTTTGAAACTTTGATTGCGATCAATTTTGGGAAACACAATCTCGATGAACGTAGATTAGCCATCCAAAACTTGAACCAATCTAGGAATCACAAGACTAAAACAAATAGGAAAATCAAACCCCAAAATCCACACACAAACCAACTACCCAAAACCCATTCCAGATCAGCAAGTCTGGACTGGTTTGTTACTGGTTTTGTCGAATTTATCGAAAATTCCATATTCAGATTTTAATCAAAATCAGAACATATTTTTGACCACCGAGCGCCCGCCTGGTCTTCAGCGAGCGGGCGCCTGAATGGTCAGAATGGTACAGAATTTTTAAAGTTCGAAAATTTTGTCTCAAAATTATTTTTCCCTGATTATTAAAACTTTGATCCAATCAAAATTAATAATCAATAATTATGAATCCATCATAATATTTATTGCGATTGAATCGTGCAATTAAGGTTGTAAAACAATAAACCACATAAAATCACATAACACATAAACATCATATAATCCAATATTCATATCATGCTAGGCACATAAACAATTTATATACACATAACATGATCCTAGTATTGAATTAATCAACATGAACGGGGCTCTGATACCACTGTTGGGTTTCCAAGTAACATGCGCAGCGGAATTTAGCATTTAAAATTTTAAGAAACCCAAAGCCATGGATCCGTTCATATGATTAAATCAAATACAACATAATGAATAAATGAAAAACTAACCCTTGATGACTATCAAAGTCTTCTTTGGTCTTGGTGGAGAAACTTGAAGTTTTATCACGGACAAAATCACGAACTTTGTAGATGATAAAATTCACCCTCTAGTGGTATCCACACTTCGAACGAATATCAAGAGGCTCCTTGATCTTGGTTGCTAGACCAATAATTATGAAACACACTTTCACAATTTAATAAAGTATTATATGGAATTTATTTGTGAATTATTTTGTTCCTCAATCAAGGATGTCTTAGAACAAAATAAAATCTCTCTCAAACTCTTTGAGACTCACAAAATTACTACTACTGATGGTCTGGCCGAATTGGGGTTTTTATACACAATTAGGACCTATTCCAAATAGGTAACTTGTGCCAAAAACCTTTCCTAATCGAATTAGGAATTATTCTGCCGCCAGACCGAGCGCCCGCCTGGTCCAACCCAGGCGCCCGCTTATTTGACCAGAAGGTCCAGTCTTTTCCAGACTTCATTCAAGCGCCCGCCTGGTACAACCCAAGCGCCCGCTTGGTTGACCAGGAAGCCCAGAATTTTTCCAGAAATTCCTTTGAGGTCCTTCGACCCTAAATTCCAATATAGTTCTCTTATTTAAGATTCGTTCTATTGTGTGTGACCCTCTAGGATTATACTAAGTTGGCAATGGGCTCAAACATGATTCCATAAGATATGATTAGGTTCTAGCAAACCGTCATACTTACCCAAATAGTATAACTAGATACAAGTTCGCATTCCTTTAGAATATGTCACAATCCTTTTGTCCACGATATCATTGAACACAAGTCATGGTCAAACAGTCAACTTGTCTTGTTCAATACTTTCTCGATTCCGAATATGTTGATAATTCAAATGCTATTGATCCAATCAATCCATTTGAGTCCGGCCGAACATTTCATCAACATCATTCCTTCGAGGGGCCCAAGCTTGACATATCTCCGTGGAGGGACAAATCCATTCAGCTTATTATTCTTCCCAACGGGAATCCGATTATGCCAATCATACCCTTTATAACTACCGTGTTAAGGTAGCGTTTGAATATGTCAAACATAATGTTCATCAAGTGGAAGACTATAATAACTTCATGTCTAAGGATTCGAATGACATAACTAATATGAGATATATGTTCGACATAGACCATGACATAAATCTCATACAGCGGGTCATGTCCAGTACCTTGTTCCAAACAAGTACCCATAAATCTAACATGATCATCCCATGATCATTTAGCCTTTACACTAGTGCTTAACAAGTACTAGGGACGGGGATTATTATAAGTAAACATGAACAACAATAATAATCAAAACATCTCTTTATTGATATGAAATAAATGATAACAATTACAACGTTTATTAAACGTGCCTAGGCACCACTACCAACACCTTCCACCCTCCGTGCAATAACAATTTGCATTATTTTTCTTCTATACAAAAACTAAGAAGGTAATACACTTTTCGTCTCAAAAGTACTTATTAAGTATGTTATATTGCGTGTTCTATTGGAAAGTATCATTTACTCATGAAATGATTTCCTCCACTTTTTCTATCTTTCTCAATCACAACTATCCACTACCTCTCTTTCACTCTCATTCCCACTCACAACACCTATTTTTCCAACATACTCTCTCCGTTCCATAACTATGTGGACAAATTGTCATTTTGAGTGTCCCATTGATAAGTTACACTTTCCTAAAATGGCAAATAATCTTTACTATTCATCCCACTAATTCTCTCCCATACTTTACTTTTACACTCACAACACTAATTAACCTACTATTCCATACCTCACTTTCTCTCTCCTATTTTACTTTTCACACTCACAACAACCAGGGCGGTCCTATGAATTTTGAGGCCCTAGGCGAGATATTTAGTTGGGGGCCTTGAATTCCTTTAGAAGCAATAAATGTTGTGATTTTTTCGAACATCTATTTCACTTTGGTTTTTCGTCTCTGTCAATCTTTCAATTGGAGGTGTTCATTTCCAATTTTCTTAAGTTTTAATATTCTAACAATTGGACACTAAATTCAATAGTAAATTAACAACATGATTTGGATAATTTCATTAAAATATTATTGAGTTTTGGACTTAAACAAATGAGTTTGTTATTTAATTGGGTTGAGATAATTGGAAACAAAATAAGAAATAATATGATCAATTTCAAAAATAATGATTGCAAATAATTTATTAAAACAAATTGCAAAATAAAAATTAATCTTGTTAATTAAGTTTGAAAGAATGAGAAAAAATAAAAAAGTGAGAATAGCCCAAATTAAGATTGTAAGGAATGCCCAAATCTATATATATATATATATATATATATATATATATATATATATTAAAGTTGGTGAGGAGAGCTATGGTGTTGACACATAGACAAGTTTTAGAGAAATGTTGCATTTGGTGTTGCCACATCAATACCACTCTTATAAATAAGAGACTTTTCAAATTCTTTTTCTTAGCTAATAGTATTAGTGTTGGGTTTTGATGCATCATGCGCAGCGGAATAAAACATAAGATCAAACACCCATGAGACCGGATCCATCCATGTTGATTAAATTAAATACAAAATGAAAGAAAACATACCCTTGAAGATCGAATCCATGAACACAGACTTTTAGGTGCTAACGCAAACACCCTCTATCGGTATCCACACGTCGAACGGATATCAAGAACACCTTTTGATCTGGATTGCTAGACCCAAGGCTTGGTGAAGAAACGATTTCTTCATCAGAATTATTTTGCTCTATTGATCATTGTATTTAGATGATTCTCAATCTCAAAATAAATAATCATACCTCTCTATATTTTATTGTTTCTATAAAAATTGTTATTGATTTCCAAAATCAACCTTAGAGGTTGTCAAACCCGGCTGCATATCTTATATGAGGGTTTGACCTAATTCCGTTAGGAATAGGGATTCTTTTTTATCAAGAAAACTGAACAAATTGGACAGTTGGGGGGGGGGGCGTGTACGGCCATGAGGGAGCCGTACGGTGCCTAATGAGCCGTACGGTGGCATGTTTTCCAATTCCCAGATTTTAGCCTTTTTCAATCCGTTCTATTGTGTGTGACCCAATAGGATTATACTAAGTTGGCAACGAGTCCGAACCATTCAGAACCCGTAAGTCATAAGCGGACTCTAGCAAGCCATTATGACTACCCAATTAGTATAACTTTGAATGTCCAAAGTTACCTTATAGAACATATCACAATCCCTTTGTCACGCGATATCATATTGGACATAAGTCATGGTCCACGTCAACTTATGTTGTCCAATGCTTTATCGATCCCGGGTAGATTGATATGAGAAAATGACATTGAACACATCAATTCACTTGGGCATGGCCATGCACTATCATCAATCACACTCATCGAGTGGCCAAGCAAATATCTCTCTTGAGAGAGGGACTAATCTCATCTTGACTTATCACTCTTCCCTACAAGAATCCGATCATGCCAATCATAGCATTTATAACTACCCGGTTAAAGGTAGCGTTTGACTATGTCAAACATAATGTTCATCATGTGGAAGACCATGATAATATCAGGTCTAAGGATTCAAATGGTATGACTATCATGAGATTTAATTATGACATTTGACCATGACATAAATCTCATAACAGGTCTATCCAGTACTTTGTTCTCGAACAAGTACCCACAAGTTTAATCCGCATCCTATGCACCATAATCATCATTTGATTAACAATTAAACTCATGCTAGCCCTTCATAAGTGCTAGGGACAATGATTATTATAATAAACATGCAAAATATATAATAATCGGGTTTGTTATTTCTATAACAATGAAGTTATGATATAACGTATAGGCCTTTCTCAAAGGCCTAGGACATAATATCCAACAATTAGTTACTATATAGGGTAACTATTATACTCCCTCTGTCCCTAAATGAGTGTCAATTTTCAAAAAATCTTTATCCCAAAATGAGTGTCTTTTTTAGCATAACTTTGTCCCTAAATATTTTTTTTCGAATTTTTTTTCACCGGTCTTTTTATACATGCAAAACTAAATGTTTGGAAATGAGATTACAAGATTATATATGAATCTTTGCCACCAAAGTGTACAAAAAGTTGACATTTTCAGATGTCTCTTAAAATGAAATTTGAACACTCATTTAGGGACAGAGGTAGTAGTTAACTACTATAGTAACTAATACTTATAATAGTAATAGTTACTATAATAGGTAACTATTATAGTTATCTATTATAGTAACTAATACTTATAATAGTAATAGTTAACTATTATAGTTAACTATTACTTCCTACGTCCCAGAGTAAGAGTCTTACTTTCTATTTTGGTACGTCTCAGAGTAAGAGTCTATTTCCTAAAATGCAAAGAATCTTTACAATTCATCTCACTCATTCTCTGTCACGACCCGAAAACCCGCCTCTACTTCTTGGTAATAAATATTTAATTTATTTATTTGTTTCTTATTTATTTATTTAAATTATTTATTTATTTAAATAATTATGTGTGCATTTTGTGTTTCATAATATTTTATGTCTAGCATTTTGATCATTTGTACTAGTGTAGAGTTTGGGTAGTAGTAGTAGTAGTAGAGGGGGCCTAGATGTAACATTTTAAAATAATCATCCTCCTACTCCCTCCCTACTTCCCCCTCTCCCTCACCTTCTCCCTCACTCTCCAGCACACACACACACACACTTTTTCTCTCTCTCTCCTCCATTGGTGGAAGGTAAGAAAGCTCCTCTTTCTCTCTTCATTTTAGTCATCTTCCTCCCATTATTTCTCATTTCTCATTTTATGAAATGTGTTTGGATCGTCGATAGGATCGTGTAGAGCCAAAAATATTTGAATTCCATCTCATTCCGTAAAATTCACGTAAGTTGCTTTCCCCCATTTTATGCTAAAAATGTTCATTCTAAGTTCATATAATGCTATGATGACTACATTTTGCTTTTTGGTTGAATTTGGAGATGATTTATATTTTGTTCATCTTTTGTGATTTTTATGAAGGTTGAATCATTTCTTGGATTTGTGTGTAGATGTTGTTATATAAGCCTTTTATAAGCTTAGATGGTGTTTTAGTACCTTAGTATGCTAGTTAGAAGTGTTAGATTTTGGTTGAGTTGTGAAATGGGAAGAAATGGGTAAGAATTCAGCCATTTTTGCCGATTTCCGGCAGATCAGGGGTTTTGGGCGACCGCCCACTTTTGGGTTGGGCGACCGCCCACTCGGTCAGTTGATTTTGGTGTTAAGCAATGATTTTGGGCGACCGCCCATGGGGGCTTTGGGCGACCGCCCATGAGGGCTGTTTTGAAGGTCTCTACTTTTGAGTTATTTTAAGAGTCAAGCTTGGTCTAGGCTCGAAGTACTACCCTAATTGGGTTAAATGGTCATCGTGGAACACTTTAGTGGTTGGAATTGGTTCCTTTGTGAACAATGGTGTTATGGAATTTGATTAAGTATCGTTTTGGGAATGTTGGCCATCTTTGATGTGTTGTTTGGATTGGTTTACATTTGTGGTGATTTATTTGGAATGGTTCCCTACTTTGGAATCATTAGTTGTTTATTTAAGCTAGTATTTATTACTTAGCATTTATTTGAAAGTCCAGCTGGTATTCGTGGTTGTGTCGGGCGATGGAAAAGATTATAATGGCAACGAGCCGAGTCCATTATAATTTTGACCATTGTTTTGCCCCATTATTTCCCTCCTCCAGATTGGCCTTGGATGTGAGATGAGCTAGCTCCTTTTTTGGGAACAGTCTAGCTATTATAAGGGGTTGCGACTTCGTGTCGTATACTCAGTTATCGTTTGGTTATTGGTTCCGGTACCGGGGTTTTCTCTTCAGCTATTATGCTGCTATCGTTGATTGGTTTATCGGCTCTTGATGCTGCTCTTCGATGCGTCCCTATCGTCATTGATCAGATTGTTATATCCTTTGTTGGGGAAACCTTGGCTCAGTATCCTTTGTTACTTGTTTATTTCCGCTGCTATCTGTTAAATGATATTTGCTACGTGCTATGTGAGATTATTATTATTGTTTGTTACATCATAGCATGTCATGTAGTTGCATTAGTAACTTATTGAGATTTATCTCACCCCTTTTCTTTTATCTTTGATTTTCCTTAACCCCCCCCCCCCCCCAGGAGGAAATGATTAGGATTTGCGGATCGAGGAGGACGTCGAGAGGATTGAGATTTTGGGCAGGTTGTTATTGATCGGTTTGCATTATTTAAATGTATAACCTTTTGGGGATAGTTTTACCAACAATGACGTCATTAAGATTTGTAATCCTTTGTATTTTTGGTGTGAGCTTGTGGAGCTTATACTAGTAGTTTATTGTTGTTGTTAAACTTGGATTTCTAAAACTTTGTCTTAAACCTTTTGGGTATAAAAATGGAATTTTTATCTTCAGTATTTTGGTGTATTGTTGTAAGTCGACGTCCAGCTCGCGAGTTCCGGGCCCGCGGGGTCGGGGTCGCGACATTCTCTCTCCTACTTTACTTGTATACTCACAACACCAATCAATTTATTATTCCCTCCCACTCATTCTCTCTCATACTTTACTTTTACACTCAAAACATTTATTTTACTTCCATCATTTGTTAATTTTCGTGCAAATGGGAGGTAAGACTCTTACTCCGAGACGGAGGAAGTAGTATTTAACTATTATAACTAACTAATAATATTAATAGTATTAGTTAATTATAATAGTTAAATATAATTGTTAACTATAATGGTTACTATATAAGTTAATTATTATTATTAATAGTATTAGTTGATAATAATTGTTACAATAGATATTAATTATATTATTTAATCATAATAGTTACTATATATGTTAACTATTACTATTAATACCATTAAGGTTTTGGAAATATTCATACAACAAACTTAAATGTAGTTCTAAATTAATTAAAAAAAATATTTATTACAACTATGTATAACCAAAGCTATGAAAATGTTTTGATTAAGTTAAAATACATATATTTTCAAATAAAATTATTATGTTAATTTATCAATTAAAAACATTTAAAAAATACAAAAAACATTAACGGAATAGATTCGCACAGGTTACCTACTAGTTAAACTAAAAGAGAGAGAGAGAGAGAGAGTCTCTACGAAGGAAAGCTCAAATTAGACCATGTACAATGGTTAAACAAAAAATTTCCATTCAACACCCACTTTATCACTCCACATCATCTTCTATCTCTTCCAACTAATCTATTCAACACTCATTCAACTTTTACCCTACAATGGTTTGTTTAATCCCCCCATTCAACACTTTTCCCACTCATCATCCTATACACCACCACTTAAAATTTATTTTTTATTTTTATGATTAGTGTTGAAATGGTTATTATTGGGATCCATTTCAAGAAAAAAATGGGCTTTTTTTGTGTCGAAATACAATGAAACTTACGTCAATTTAAGAGAATTTTTTTTAAAGGAATTTTGGTGTAAATAAAATAAAATAAAAATCTGAGAAATAATTGAGCTCAAATAATTGGGATAAAAGAAAATAATTCGTCAGCCAATGATAAGCCGACACGTGGCCAGTCCAAGAAAAAAAAAAGACTCTCCGCCTGCACACACGCGCCTTGTCTCCGCGTGGTGTGCACGCGCCACACACGGCCCAGTGTGTGGCCGTCGCGTGTCCAAGCCGGTGCCCACCATTCCCATTCACAATTGTTGAATGGATTCAACAAAACAACCCATTCAACAAACCATTGGAGCAATTAAACTCCTCCTCTTTTGTTTAATGAGCATTCAACACCTCATTAAACAACGATTGCACATGGTCTTAGAAGAGAGAGAGAGAGAGAGAGAGAGAGAGAGAGAGTAAAAATGTAGGTATTGAGACACGAACTCAGGTGAACTGTGCAAAGGGAGTCTTGTCAATGCTCAGCTTGACCACCGGAACAACTATAAGAACTTGTAAAAAAACATTGTCTGTTATATTTGTAGTAAACACAAAAATTTGGGGCCCTAAAATCGAGTAAAATTTCGGTGTCCCTAGGCGAAGGCCTCACTTGTCTTGCGACAAGGCCGACCCTGACAACAACTACCCATTACTATTCATGCCTTAATTCCCGTGCAAAACCCATTTTGTCCACATTATTATGGGACGGAGGGAGTACTTCCATAATTTCGGTTCTCAAAAGTAAATGAGTACTTTGTTTTGGAACGGAGGTGTAGACACCCGCACCTGGCATGGTACACACTAGGGGTGTCAGAGGTTCGGTCTAAACCCCGGTTTGGGACCGAATCGAACCAAACCTTATGGTCTGGTTCGATTTTCAAGCTCGAGTGGTTCGGTTAGGTCTCAAAATTTGGTAAACCGCGTGGTTCGGTTTGGTTTGTGGTCTGACCCCTTCAGACCAAACCAAACCGAACCAAACCAGACCAAACCGAACTAAACCAGACCAACCACTAGACCGAACCGCCAAACCGAACCATCAGACCGACCACCAGACCAAACCGTCAGACCGCATATATTAGTCATATATTTGTATGTTAAGTAACATCCACCTTTGAAATATTTAAAAAAAAAAACAAAAAAAACAAAAAAAAAACTACTCCCTCCGTCATAGTTTAAGGATCTTACTTTTGTTTTTGGTATATCCCAGTTTAAGGTTCTTAGTTGCTTTATTCCTTAAACGGCAAATGATGAATAGTGTTTTGGACATTCTTGTCCTCATAAAGTTCATATATTACAAAAAGCCCATCACTCACACATCAACTTTTCACCCACTTGCTTTATGAATAGACAATTATATCCTTCACCCTGTAGTATTCTTGACTCAAGTTTGCCTTAATTCCTTAATAAGCGTGCAAAGTCAAACCAAGAATCTTAAACCGGGATGGAGGGAGTACATTACAATTACATTAGACCATTCTTAAATCTCGTTTTGCATCTTATTCAATATTCATTTCATCACGTGTTATATTTGTTGAGGCACATAGTTAACAAAATTCTGCAGTGTGTTCACTTCATTTGTCTCCTTTATTCGTTAAATATTCTTCTTCCTCCGTATTTTCTCTTTTCAACAAAGTCTAAAGCATGATTTGAATTGTCATATGAATCTCGGTCTGAATGGTGGTTGAACCACTATCTAAACCACGGTCTGAGCCACGATCTAAACTGCAGTCTGAACCACATTACTGAACCGCAGTCTGAACCAAACCGAACCAAACCATGACGGTTTGGTTTTGTTTGGTTTGGTTTGAAATTTTTCGTGGTTCGATTCGGTCTGAAAATTTCCCAAACCGATGACTAGTGTTTCGGTCTCTAAAATGGCCGAGACCGAACCAAACCGAACCATTTACACCCCTAGTACACACACTTTGGATCAACTACGGAACGCACCGCAGGGTTTAAAAAGGCCCGAAAAACATTGTTTAGGGCCTCAAACAGGCTTCTAATATATTTTTTTATAATTTTTTTTTTGCATGATTAGGGTTTATTCAGTTTTACGGTTGCAGAATATTTAAAGACTTTGTTTTAGGATTTTTGGAGTCATTTTTTGTCGTTTTATGATATTGATTTTTTTTCCCAAAATTACTGCACGTTCATAGATTAGATAATCGAATTTTTAATTGTGTTACTTTCTGTGAGTATATTCTTTTTGTTTAAAAGGTCGGAAAGATATTTTGTATTTTGCGAAAAGGACAGTTTTCAACTTTAGATGTTACTGCAATTAACGAATATAGGGTGACATTAGTGTTGATCTTTTATTGAAGAAAATAGTGTTTTGTCATTGTGAACTATATGTTGCCCTATCACGCGTTAGAAATGCAGCTAACCTTAATATATTGATATGTAATAATATATTTTCTGGTCAAACTGATGTTATCATAGACAATATTATCACAATTATAATGTGTCATTCTTATTCAGCTCATCTAAATCTAAATTCATACAAACTGAATATAAGTAACAACCCATGCATCACACGGGAGTAACGAAAGTTTAAATTAAAAGGAAGTACAGTGAATTGAAGAAGGAAGGGCCTCGTGATGCAAACCGGACACAGAAATTAATGGTATGGGGCGGAGACACGGACAATTGCAGTCTGCAGCACAAGGTAGTAGTACTGAAATTCACGTGCAACCATCAATTCCTGCCTATTTGTACTCTCTCCGCTTACATCAGAATGTCCCTCAACTCTCTGCAATCAAAATCAATTTATGTGATGTGATGTGATTCTATTTCAAAATCATTAATTAATCCTCAAGTGAGACTTCAGATTTATTAGGTACTCCGACTAATATTTTTCTTTTCTTTTTTTTTTTAAAACCAAAATAAACATATTATTAAAGATAAGAACAAAGGTTTAAGAGTCGATTGTCCCCTGAAATCAGAGGTTACTAGTCCACCACTGACATTTATGATATGTGTCAGTTTCAATGTTTATAGTGTCAGTGTAATGACTGACATTTTATAACACTACCATTTGCACTTATGAAATGTGTCAGTTTTAATGTTTATAAACGCACCTTTGAATTACTGGCACGTTGTAATATTAACAATTGCCATTTACGATGTTTGCCAGTTATTATGAAAATGACACCGCTTGTTTTAAAACATGCGGCCGCGTATTTTAAGAGAACACGTTTTTTCAATTTAAGGAATAACACGTTTTTCTTAAGACCAACTCATCAACAAATACGAGTAATAAATAATACTCTTGTATAAAATTAATAAATTAGATAAAAAATTCTTCTATTTTTTTCATTTTCTAATTTTTTCTCACTTATTTATTTTTTATTTTTTTCATTTTCTCTCACAATAACATATGAGAATAAATGTTAGACGAACCAAACTTATTTTGAGACAAAGACTTTGTTGCTGTATATAAATTTGATTCAGAAAATTTGGGGGGAAACTAGTCCTCCATAAGTTATAAAAATTCATGTTTTTATAGAGTTTAGGGTTTAATGTTTAGGGATTAGAGTTTAGGGTTTAAGTGTTAAAAAGTGGATTTTTTATAACTTATGTAGGAACTAATTTCCCCCAAAACTTACTCGATTTGATTGATGTTCTATATGGAGTATTAAGCTATGGATTATTTAAGAACAATTGAAGGACAAAATTCAATACTATATTACTTTAATTTTTATTTTAATTGCTTAAACTGATAGTTGTTTGTACGTGACAAAATCATATTTTCTTTAGATTAAGACATAGGGATAGGGAGTGTACAAAGACACAAAAAAAAAAAAAAAAAAAAAAAAAAAACTTTGAGACGGTTTCACAGATAAGACAGATCTCGTTGATGAAAGAGTGCATGTTTTGGCTTTTATGGGCGGGGCGGGGCAAATCCATTTCTACTCTAATCGAGATCGGTCTCACGTGTGAGACCGTTTCGATCAAGACTTCCTCGCGTATAAATTGGTTTGTTCTACTCAACAATCACCTAAATCATTCCACATTGTACACTCCAATTAATAAGTTATGAACGAACCTCTTTCTCTCTTTAGTTAAGCTACCTTAGCTACCCCTCCCCCCTCTTCATATCATAAGTATTAATTCACTTTATCCAAACAAGTCTCTTCATCCCCTCAAATCTCTCTCAAACACAACCAAATCAAATCTTACCCGCTGAGTTTCCATCTCTACACACAACTTCTCCCCCAATACTCGTTCCCTCTTCCTTCCCCAATTCTTAGGGTTTATATACCCATAGCAACAAACAACCCTCTCTCTCTCTCTCTCTATATATATATATATATATATATATATATATCTTTCTCTCTCTACAATGCCATAGCCATGGCGGAAAATCATTGCCCACCCCATTTTCTCCATCCTTCTACAAACCAATTATTCCAGCAAATTTCCTTCAACAATTTCCAAATACCCAACAATAATAATAATAATATTCCCCAACAACTCGACGACATAAATCAAATTACCCAACTGGGTTTTGGACAATTTTATCGCCATGATCAAGAACAGCAGCAACAGAGGAGAGGTTGGGTGGACCTGCCTTCATTTCCTGTAAATTTTGGTGTGGGACAGAATGGGAATTATGGAAAAGTTGAGGGTGTTTTGGGGGAAGAAGGTGGGCTGTTGATGCGGCGTGGGAGTGAGCAATTTGTTCTCGAGGGTCGGAATAGTAATCTGACACTGCCTAATTGTTGGCGCAACCAAGGAGATTCGCCCATTAAACAACCTCTTCCGTACGGGTAAATTTTCTAATGTATACTCTCTCCTTCCTATTTTAATTGTCAATAAAAATATATTTTAATCAATCAAATTATTTTTAATAAAATTTTAAAATAATTACTTATAAATTTAAATAACTTTTCACAATTTTTCTTTTTTTGAAAAATGGTTAGATTGCCATTAACGTTTGATTAAAGTTCATTTGCTTTGTATATCAATAGTAAATAATGAGACTATCTTTCTTGGACCCAAGTAATGGTTGTTGTTGAAAGCATGCGCGGTTTTATAAAGTTGTACCATGTGCATATTCAATTGTACATTATTAAGATAGAAAACATGAAAATTTATGGTTAATGGCTATGTGAAGATATCATTCGACTTCTTAAGGGAGGTACAAACTTGAGCCTGAAAATTCGGTTCGCTATATAAGTATCATTGGGTTCACTCGACTTATTACAGGTCCACCTAAAAGTTCATGGATAGTATTAATGCTCAATAACGATATTGTGGAGACTTATATATCACAATCAAAGTTCACGTCTTATTTATGTGGGATAGGGATAGGGATTTCACAATAATAATGCTCAATCGTAGACTACAAGAATTGAAATCGACACATCAATATTTGTGCTTAGTGGGCCATTGTGTGGTGTTTATGTAGCGAAACCGAGTTTTTAGGGCTCGAGTCGTTACAAATGGTATCAAAGCGGAACCCTGGTCGTAAGGCTTGCGAGCTCACTCGGGGATGGGAGGTTATGATCTGGGTATTGTTTGAAATGACAAGGATTTGAGTTGGGGAAATTGTGATATCCCTATCCCACATCGGTAAGATGTGTACTTTGATTGTGATATATAAGCCTCCACAATACTAATATGGGACAACAATAACATCCATGGACTTGTTAGTGGATGTGGTAAGCTGAATGAACCCATTTGTTTGTGCTCAATGCGTGTGGTGTTTATGTAGTAGGCCGGGTCTCGGGATTAATTATGGAAGTTCATGATAACTAACTTAGTAGTCTCTTTCCCTATATTGAATGTCCAAAATTTATTGTAAGGAACATTATGAAAATTTCTACTCTTTGTTCAATTTTGTGGCACAAATTTCATATATACTTGTAATATTTTTTTCAAACATTTAGTTTTGCAAGTATAAAGAAAATAGTGAAAATATTTGGTAAAAAACAATTTAGGGGAAAAGTTTTTTCCAAAAAAGACATTCATTGAGTGACATAATTTTGACAACGGACATCAATTAGGGACGGAGGGAGTACAATTTAACCTAAAGTCTATGTAGATACTAGTTAGAATCCGAATTTCATGTGGAGGAAAATAAATTTTCTCTCTCAATGCATGACCTAATACTCCAATTTATACATAATTATAGGATTCAGATACACATGGAAAATAAATAAACTACGAAAGAAATATACTCCCTCCATCCCAGCACAAGTAGGACTTCTTTCCCTTTTTAGGCCGTCCCAAAACAATTGAGACTGCCCAAAATGGAAATGTTTTAATATATTTATATTCAACTAACCCCACCATTTAACCACACTCATTTTCTCTTTTCATTTTCCACCACTCATTTTATTCAACCAACACTACTATTTACCCCACGCATTCTCTATCTTCATTTTCTAACACACATTTACTATTTTGTCTTTATTATTGTGCACACTCCTCTAGTCCTACTTGTGTTGGGACGGAGGGAGTATATGCTATACAAAAACCCTAACTAAATCGGCTATGAATATTCGGTCATATCATATCGAATACTCCCTCCGTCTCACTCGAATTAGGACAAATTTCTATTTTGGATGTCCCATTCGAATTAGGACAACCAAAAAATAGAAATGTTTTATTTAATGGGACCCACATTCACACTCACAACAACTTTCCACTCATTATTCTCTACCCAACTTTCTCTCTCTTACTTTACTTTTCATACTCACAACACCTACTCCACTAACACTTTTTCCTTAATCCCCGTGCCCAATCCAAAAATCCTAATTCGGGTGGGACGGAGGGAGTATATGATATGATTTTCAAATCCTTCAGATAATATCAACAAAGATATATGCATATATTTGCATATCCTGTTTGGCTCCGGCTTGATCTTGATTTCGCTCTTGGTTGACTCAGTCCAGCTCGATTTCAATCTAACTCAATCTCCAACTCCCCTCCCCTCAATTTGGAGGATTTACAACGTAGATACCCAACTTGTCAATCTGAAAATTAAAACGGGTAAAAGATGGGCCCTTGGACTCTAGGGCCCCTGAGCCCAGATTCAAACCCAAATAAGGAAAATCCAGATGAAAAATTCCTCATACACCCCTCACTAGCAAAATGATGTAAGAAGACTAAAATACCCTCAAATCTCTTCCCAACTTTACTTTTTTGGTCAAATTTTAGTCAACTCTTATAACTTACACATAATTATCATATAAGAATTTAAAAAATTACTTTTTGATTTTTTTATAAAAAATTACTTTTTGTTTTTTTTACAAAAAAATTAATAATTTTTTTTGTCAAATTTGGTCAAACTTGGTCAAACAGCAGTCAAACTCTTGTAACTAACACATAAGAGTCAAAAATTTCATTTTTTCCATTTTTTTTACAAAAAAAATAATAAATTTTTGGTCAAACATCAGTCAAACTCTTATAACTTACACATAATTATCATATAAGAGTTACCAAAAATTACTTTTTTCATTTTTTTACAAAAAAATAATAAATTTTTTTGGTCAAACATGGTCAAACTCTTATAACTAACACATAAGAGTAAAAAAATAATCACTTTTTCCATTTTTTACAAAAAATAACAATTTTTTTTGGTCAAACAGCAGTCAAACTCTTATAACTAACACATAAGAGTCAAAAATTTCACTTTTTCTATTTTTTTACAAAAAAAATAATAATTTTTTTGGTCAAACTTGGTCAAACAGCAGTCAAACTCTTATAACTTACTCATCATTATCATATACTCTCTCCGTCGCATCCGAAATATGATTCTTGGTCCCGACACGGGGATTAAGGAATAATAATCTTTTATTATAAAAAGTTGTTTGAAAAGTAGGTGTTGTGAGTATGAAGGAGAGAGAAAGTGGGTGGGGAATAATAAATGAAAAGTTGTTGTGAGTATGACAAGTGGGTCCTACTAATAAAAAAGTAATAAAAACTTTCCATTTTGGGATGTCCTATTTCGAGTGGGACACCCAAAATGGCAAAACGTCCTATTTCGGGTGGGACGGAGGGAGTAAGAGTTACCAAAAATAACTTTTTTCATTTTTTACAAAAAAAGAATAATTTTTTTTTGTCAAACTTAGTCAAACAACAGTCAAACTCTTATAACTAACACATAAGAGTAAAAAAAAACATTTTTTCCATTTTTTTACAAAAAAAATAACAAAATTTTTTGGTTAAATTTGGTCAAACTTGGTCAAACAGCAATCAAACTTTTATTACTTACACATAATTATCATATAAGAGTTACAAAAAATACTTTTTAATTTTTTTTTACAATTTTTTTTTTCAAATTTGGTCAAACAGCAGTCAAACTCTTATAACTAACACATAAGAGTAAAAAAAAATCACTTTTTCCATTAAAAAAAAATAAAAATGGTCAAACTTGGTCAAACTCTTATTACTTACACATAATTATCATATACTCCCTCTGTCCCAGCTCACTTGACACCTTTTGACCAAAACTAGTCAACTTAAGGTCGGTTTGCCAACACTTTATAGAAATATTTATGATCCGAATAAAAATTAAGAAAATGTAAAATGATCACCATTAAAAATCCTCTCAATAACAATTTAATTTTTTTTTTTGGAACATAAATATTTCTATAAAGTGTTGGTCAAAACGACCCTAAGTTGACCACTTTTAATCAAAAGGTGTCAAGTGAGCTGGACGGAGGGAGTAAGAGTTACAAAAATTAATTTTTTCATTTTTTTACAAAAAAAAAATAATACTCCCTCTGTCCCGCTTGAAATTGCAAAACTTGTCATTTTGGGCGTCTCATAGAAATTGCAAAATCCATAAAAGGAAAGTTTTTACCCACTTGCCCACTCACATCCACTAACCCACTAACTATTCTCTACCCCACTTTCTCTCTCCCACTCAACTATCAACACTCACAACACATCACCTTTTTCACTTTTTCCCTTAATTATTGTGCCATGATTTTTTTTTATTTTTTTTTTGCAATTTCCGGCGGGACGGAAGGAGTGTTTTTTTTTTGTCAAATTTGGTCAAACTTGGTCAAACAGCAATCAAACTCTTATAACTAACACATTTAACATATAAGTGTCAAAGTCTTATGAACATGTTCATAAGACTAAAGTCTTATTTGAAGCTGTTCATAAGACTTTGCTCTTATGAATAATAATGTGTATTATAAGACTTTTATTCAGTCTTATTGAAACATGTTTCATTTGAACATGTGTTCATAAGATATGCCCTACTGGCCATCCCACCAGTCAAGTCTTATAACTGACACATAAAATCTACCTTAGTTAATTGGCTCACCATTTAACATTGAAAGTTTAAAGTTTAAAGAAGCTACAACAATAATAGATGTACCAACACTTGTATTTTATTCAAAAATGATAAGTTTCACTGTAAGTGCTTGCTTCAAGCCACTAATTAAGCCCACCAAAACCAATGTAAAAGATAAATGAAAATGAAAAAAAAAAAAAACACCAAAAAAGAGGAGGAACACAAGCAACTCCAAGCAGCTCGGTTTCAAGATATGAACAAAAACCAAAAGGCCAACTCAACAATACCACAAGATTACCATCCTTTCTCCACAAATTGACTTTCCAGATTTGCAGTAAGCTCAGGACTGATCTCATTCATCACACTACTGTGATTTGAAACTAAAACAAGCCGGAGGATTCCGACGTAATTAGGATCGGAAGAGCGAAAGGAGATGTACCGTGGTAGTGAGACTCGGATGGAGGCTAGGACACCGAGGTAAGTTGAAGAGCCTATGACTCCGGCCAGATCTGGAAAGGAGAGGAGGTCGATCTTCACAAAGGACTTGAATTTGTTGAAAAGTCGTAGTCGGATCTGCATATCCAAACCGGAGAGGCCAGGGGTGTGGTGGGGAAGGGCGAGATCTGTGAGCGGTCGGAGGTAGGAGAGACTAGAGAGAACTCGCCATCGTTAGGGTTTTATAGCCAGAGCGGGGAGAGAGATGGCCGGAGAATAACTCTTTCCGGCGCTGGAGAAAGAGACGGATTGGAGGAGTAGCAGTCACCGTCGTCGTCGCCGTCGTTGTCGCCGGAGATGATGACGGTCGGTGAGTGTTTGGATAGAGAGAGAATGAGTATTGTGTGTGTGTGTGTTTTAGAGAGAGAGAGAGAGAGAGAGAGTGAGTTTCAGAATGGGGTGGAGGGAGGGGAGTGTGGGGTTATTTTAGGTATTTAGGAATTATATTTGACTGGTCAAAAAAGGCTAGAGGTGGCTAGGGGTGTGTGGGGAATTTGGATCTCGGCTCAACTCCTTATCTGGCATTTGATCTGGGCTTGGATTTATGTGTAATTAAATCTGGGACTGGGGGCCCTAGAGGAAAAATTCCACTATTTTATCTTTTTTCCTCTCGTCATCAGTCACTTGTGTGTAACAATGATCACACAAGTCTCTGAACAAGTTAACACACATGCTGTTATTCACGCAGCCTAGATTTCTTCTTTCTTTGTCGTGCTGCACTTGTGCAGCGCCGGTTTCTTGTTCTCTGTCGACATGATAGGTCCCTAGCCCGCAATGTGCTTGTCACGCACCTCCAGTGTCACGAAGAAGCATCACGGGCTAATCCCATCAAGTCATTGTTCTTCAACATGTTGCACATCACGGCAATGGCGGTTATCAATTTTCTTGCCTGCACCAACGTATTTGTCTTGAACAATCTGTGCCGCGAAGGAGCATCTATGGACGCCTCCCACCATGTCATTTTTCCTTCTCCAAATGAAGAAAACATAGCGACGGTTGCTTTTAAAACATCCGGCGAATGCAAGAAGCATGGTCACAATACATTTACCATCTTCGACATATTCACGCCATGGACTAGCAACGGTCGTTCTTCATGGAGTGATGACGGTGGCTAACAATATTATTCAAAGCGAATCATCTGCGGAATGTCACCACTCTGATACCAAGTTAGAATCCGAATTTCATGTGGAGGAAACTTAATCTTTTCTCTCAAATATTACAATGGCCTAATACTCCTATTTATCATAATTATAGGATTCAGCTAAACATAGAAAAGAGATAAACTAGGAAAGAGATATATATGCTATACAAAAACCCTAAGTAAATCGGCTATAGATATTAGTATTTACATAGTGTATCAATAACAAGTTTAATATTTTCAATATGATAGTTAAAACTCTCTCCTCGCCTCTTTCTGGCGTGGAAGCGGTAAAAAAAAAAATGATAGTTAGAACTGATCTTAATTATTGATCAAAATTAATTCAAGGTATCAACAAAAAAAAAAAAAAAAAGAGTGAGACTAACTTTTCGGAACGGAGGAAGTATTAGTGATTAGCTGAAACTTCATGGCTTCTCCCTCCCCTCAAAGTTTAAACTTTAATTTGAAAGATGAAATGCTGCAAGCCTGCAACTCAAATGTTGGTCCAACTTGTAGTTTCATGGGTAATAGGAAGGTTTCATTTAAAATATATTTCTCTTTTAAGGTATCCAACCATGTACACAAAAAAAAAACATCATTTACATTTGTTGATATTTATTTTAATGTTGTAGGAGATCCCATTTGACAGATCATATGAATGAAAATAACAAGCGTAGCTTGCAAATCGAGGAAATTAAGGAGGAATTACCTGAGCAAAATCAAAACAAACACTTCAAATGTTCTGCAGCGTTTAATGGAAATGGTTTAGAGAACAACTGCATACAAGATGGAAATAACGCTGAAGCAATTTATCGAGATTCTACCATCGACAAAACCAACGAAACGTGTCAAGAATCTGTCCAGGATCAGTTGAAGGCCATTACTAGTAGTGATGAAAAATTACAAGACGGATCAACGGATGTTAAGAATAAGAAAGAAGAGGAGAATTCAGATACCCAACTTGAGTCATCAATGGTTGACTTTTTCAATAGATTAATGAACCAAGTAATGCATCATCAAGAAAGTCTCCACCAAAGATTCTTGGAGACAATCGAAAGACTAGATGAAGAGCGAAAAGAGAGAGAGGAAACATGGAGAAAACAAGACTTAGCGAGGCTAAATCAGCAGAAAATGGACAGAGCCCACGAACAAGCATTGGCTTCAAGTAGAGAGGCCACCATTGTTTCTTACTTAGAAAAAATCTCAGGTCAGAATTTTATGATTCCAAGAAAGATACATGAAGTTATAATATCGGGTTCAGAAACTATGAACGTGAACAAAAGGTGGCCGAAGATTGAAGTGGAGGCTTTGATTAAGATCAGAACTGGTTTAGAACCAAAGTTTCATGACCTTGCGTTAAAAGCGTTTGTTTGGGAAGAGATAAGCAAGTTAATGGGATCAATGGGATATAGAAGGAGTGCTCAAAGGTGCAAAGAGAAATGGGAGAATATTAATCGATATTATAAGAAAGTTATGGTGCAAAATCCTCATAAACGCAAGAATTGTCCGTATTTTCAGCAGTTGGATGAGTTTTACTCTTCGAAGTCTTTCGTTAATGGCTCTCCGTCCTCTTCTTCATCGTTTTGTTCTTTGGTTCAAGGAAGAAATCTTCTCACTTTTGGGAAGGTTGAAGAAATTCAAGAAAAGGGTTTCATGAAATTGAACGATGATCAAGTTGAAGGGAACAAAGATGAAGATGAAGATGAAGATGAAGGAAGTGACGCTGATTAAGGTTAATGAGGTTCGAGAATAACTTGGTTTCTACATTTATTAGTGTAGTTCATCGCGTAATTTATTTAATTTTGTTTACATGAAGTAGCTATTTGATTGAATGAGTAGTGATTTGTTATGCATTCATGAAAAGAGAATTTTTGCTTGGTTATATATTCACTTATGTTGGGTTCATATTGAATTTGGAAGTTTCAATGCCAGATTTTGGAACCGCTTTGATAGATAATTTGTAATAGTACTGTAGTGGTCAGCTAAAACGCAAAATCTTGGGAAAAACGTGTTTTTCCAAACGCTTAGAAAAAATGTGTTTTAAAAAAAACGCGGTGGAATTTTTGTAAATAATCAAAATTTCTCAACGGTTCTGGATATAATTATAAAACCTTTTGGATATGATATTGATAGCCAAAACCTTTGAAAGTGATAGCCAGAAGGGTCATTTTTGTAAATAATCGGAACTTCTCAAAGGTTCTGGATATCAATATAAAGCCTTCCGGATACGAGATTGATAGCCAGAACCTTTGAAAGTGATGGCCAGGAGGGTTCTGGATATCAATACAAAGCCTTCTGGATATGAGATTGATAGCCAGAACTTTTGAAAGTGATAGCCAGAACGGTCCTGGATATCAATATAAGTCTTCTGGATATCAATATAAAGTCTTCTGGTTATGAGATTGATAGCCAGAACCTTTGAAAGTGATAGCCAGAAGGTTTTGAAAAACACGTTTTTCCTAACCAGTAGGAAAAACGCGATTTACAGAAGACCAACTCCAGCTAAAATGTAGTCATGTTTTTATTTATTTTTTATATTGAACGGAACGGTTTACTTGAACGCTCGACTATCAGCTTGATCCATTAATCCCACTTGTTGGCCACTGCACCATACAAAAAAAAAAAAGTCAAATCTACTCGACCGTTCAGCACAACAACAAATTTGTCGCTGCATATTCAACTACGGCCTCTTTCTTTCGCTATATTTAACTTCATTTCCTTTTTCCAATTGTATCTCAAGTACTATTTTTGTTTGTTTAGTTTGAAAGAACTCTGAGAAAAATTTAAAGGCCAAAATACATTTACCCCCCCAAAGTATCCACCGAATCCCACTTTGCCCCCAGCGCCAAATTTGTCCCACTTTGCCCCCCAAAGCTTCAATTTGTCCCACTTTCCCCCCCCCCCCAGCTCCAGACTTTGCACCCAACACTAACGAATGTTAGAAAATTTAACAGAATAGGTAACGATTGGACTATTTTGTAATGCTTATTAGTTTTTAAGGGGCAAAATGCAAAGTTTCAAATATTAAGTACTAAAAATTTATTTATTTTTCCAAATATTTAACATTATCTTAAATCTTAAATAATTAATAAGTCTTGAAACTAATACTAATTTTATGCTAATTTTTTTTAAAAAAAATATGAAATTATTTTTTCTAAATAAATGAAATTTATTTTTTTAATAAAACTAAAAATTAAGTATGTTTTTTTTATTTTTTAAATAAAAATATTTAAAAAATAAAGATTTTTTTTTCTAAAAAAACATTGTAAATTTTTATTTATATTTTTAAAAAATATAAAATAAAAATTTTAAATTGTAATTTTTGTAAGAATTTTATTTAAAAAAAATTAAAACATTATAGCCTTTTTTTTATTTTAGAAAAATATTGTATTTTTTTGTTTGTTGAAAAAAGTACAATATTCTTTTAAATATTTTATTTAAAAAATAAAAAACATACTTAATTTTTAGTTTTATTAAAAAAATAATTTCATATTTTTTTTAAAAAAAAAATTAGCATAAAATTAGTATTAGTTTCAAGACTTATTAATTATTTAAGATTTAAGATAATGTTAAATATTTGGAAAAATAAATAAATTTTTAGTACTTAATATTTGAAACTTTGCATTTTGACCCTTAAAAACTAATAAGCATTACAAAATAGTCCAATCGTTACCTATTCTGTTAAATTTTCTAACATTCGTTAGTGCTGGGGTGCAAAGTCTGGAGCTGGGGGGGAAAGTGGGACAAATTGAAGCTTTGGGGGGCAAAGTGGGACAAATTTGGCGCTGGGGGGCAAAGTGGGATTCGGTGGATACTTTGGGGGGGTAAATGTATTTTGGCCAAATTTAAATTACATATGATTATCTTAATAAAAATTTAAAGATTGTTGTTGATAGACAATTATAAATATTAGTATCAATAATAATAAATTTTATATGACTAATTAAAAGTACTCAAATATATGATATTGAGAAGTAAATAATTTTTAGTTATTTTCTCAAAAACTAATATTTAAGTCTCAGGTACAACCGTCGCACGGCTGTGCGACGGCGCCGAGCCGACAGTTTTTTTTTTTTTGCCAGCCCAACTTTTTTTCCTCCAACAAAAGTAACACTTATTATAACGAAATGTAACACTTTTTTTAAAAAAATGTACCGCAATTTTGCTGCAATAGATTAAAGATAACATAAAAGATTGACAACTAAATTAATGTAACACTTTTTAAAAAGGAATGTAACACTTTTTTTTTCAAATGTAACACTTTTTTCTCCGAAAATTAACATAGGAATTGACAACTAAACTAATGTTACATTTTATAAAAAATGAATGTAACATTTTTTTTTCTCAATTGTAACATTTTATATTCTTAAATGTAACATTATATATGAAATGTAACAATTTTTTATTGAGAAAGTAATAATTGAAATGCAAACCCATTTTTTTTTTGTAAAATTGCTGTTACATTTGACTGTAAAAAGTGTTACTTTTTGAATATGAAAGTGTTACTTTTATCAGAACAGAGTGTTACATCTCAGCTGACAAGCAACTAAAACTTTTTGTGTGTAAAAAATATGTTTTTTTTTAAAAAAAAAAATCAAACCATATCATGACCTATGTAGTTTTATTCGTCTCGTCGAGACGAACAAAACAATATTTTTATATTTTTTTTCTGAGTTATACATCTCAAGATATAGAATTTTAAAGTTATTGGTTTTTTTTTTTAAAGACGACACGTGGCAGCGCGCGGTTGGGTGAACCAGGTGTGGCTCACAGCGCGCCACGTGTCGCTTCTGGAGTGGAGGAGAGGCGGGTTGGCGGGGCGGGCGGGTCGGCCCGTGGAGCGGCCCGTAGCACGCCGTACACCCGGTGTATTTGAGAATTTGTCTTTATTAAAACGAATGAACACAAACTTTATACATAAACATCTCTATGGTCGTACAAAATAAGAGCATTTTCTCAAAAGCTCTCAAGTCAAACGTTTATTCTTTATTTTTATTTATTTTTATTTATCTAAGATTCATACATCGTTTTAAGGCACGTCTATCAGACACTCTTATACCAGGTATGTAATCTCAAAAACTTCCGATAATTTTTTTATTTATTTATCTAAGATTCATACATCGTTATTTATCTAAGATTCTATACGTCTATCTCACGTAATGGGTTTCGTGAGATGCTACTGTGGAGAACTTTCCCCCCTCAAAACATTATGGACAAATCTGGATCCAGGCCATAGATTTTTTGGATGCGCAATTGGCCATTACGTGATAGGACACGTGAGATTTCACGTTAGATTAGTAGCGTCCGTTTGTGCTACAGGGTGATGTGGGATAAATTATTAATTAAAGTACCAAAGAGATTCACTTTTCAAATGTGGATGCAAAGTGGGATTGATGGTATACTTGGGGGATAAACCTATTTTGGCCGCCAACAAAATAATGCTAACAAGGGCAATGTTAAGGACACAAAATAAAGTCACAAAATCTTACTCACAAAGAGGTGACGATATTTTATTGGTTGCATCGAAAATGGACCCGCTGCACTCTAATTAAAAACACCAATAAAATCATTACACATAGAATTTTGTGAGCAAAATTTTGTAACTTTTTCGTGCCTCTGAGTGAACCTTACCCGGGCCTAAATAACTGTTTTATTTTCTTTTTCTTGAAGCAGCCTATATAACTGATTTCAATTCCTAAATTTCGCATTAGGTTTCACACATTCCCCTTCACGTGTTTTTTTCTCCTCGTTTTCAATTTACAAATTCAATATCAAAAACACAAACACACACCCACAATTCATGATCTTGTTCTTCTAGCAGATCGGTGATTCAACGATGCCAATTAAATTCAAATTCAGAAGCTCCGTCAACTTTGATTCCGTCGATCTTGACGGAAATCTCTCAATCTCGATACGAGATCTAAGGTCAAAAATCGTCCGCCAGAAGAACCTCAATGTATGTCAAGACTTTGATCTCGTCTTCTCCGATGCCGTCACCGGTCAAGGTCAATCATCTCATCCTTCAATTGTACATAAAATCATTTTCAGCAATTGAATACTGATGTGCCTATATAGCTTGCGAAATTTCTGAGTTTTCATTGAGGTCTTTATAATTCTAATCAATTCAATTTGATTTAGTTCTGATTTTTGACATGCCATTTATTTATGTGGGTTTGGTACAGAATATAATGATGAGATGTTTCGAATTCCGAGCGGATCTAGTGTGATCATAAAGAGAGTTCCTGCAGGAACTGTGCCTTCGGCTTTGTAAGTTCTATGTTGATTTACTTCTATTGTGTTTGGAAAGTTGGGTTATAATTTCTGTTATTTACGAAATCAAGGAAAAGGTTTTCGTAAAAGGAATAGAGGTCATGTCAGTTGAGTGTTGGACAGGGAGATGGCTTCTTGCTAACAGCATTCACTGTTGCTTATATCGCATGCTAAATATCCATTTAACATATTCACGCAAACACCTAAAAGGAAGTTAAGTTTGAGGATTTGCCTTGTCCGAGAAAAATGCTCACTATTAGGTTGTTTAATTTTTTGATGTATGAGAGTTGGAAGTGCGGATTATAGTGATTTACTCTTCACCTTTTGAGCGTTTAATGAAAGTAAATTATGTTTCCATTTATTTCAAATTTCCATTATCCCTTCCAGCCAAAACCAAAATACCTAACAAGCATCGGCTTTTCTCCAAAAAGCGGTAATCGAATCACATCCCAATGATGGAATTAGGGAAGTAAATGGTACACTATTAACTTCAATCAAAAGATTGAAGTTTTCTTTTGCTAGTGAAGCTTGTGTCTATTGGACTCTTGCAATCCCAGATAAAAAAATACATACTCGGGGGATTTCAGACATTTGATGGGAAAGTGCTGGGGATATGGATGCAATCTTAAACAATGAAAAAAGTGGCATTGAAATTATTTTTATTTGAAACCTTGGCGCGCAACTACTAGAAAAGCCCTAAAGAACAACACAGAATCTCCGTATGAGACGGAGGATTAAACTATAACCAAAAGGTGGGTCCCACATGTATACACGACATAATCTCATACAAATCAATCTTTGCTGATTTGTCGTTTTAAGCATATTTTAAATGTGATTAGCTAGTACATTAGTCACTAACGATCATTTGACCATAGCGGTGGTCTACACTAGATGTGGCTCTGACTCCCAATTATTTGGACAAATGTATACAAACTAAACTGAAGCAACAGAGCTTAAAATTGTGAAGTCTTGTCATAGTTTTTTAAATTGTTAAAATACCCTTTATTATAAATAATTAAAAAGCTTCCTTTCTGAATTTTCTCGTAGCTACATTGCCAAGGATTGAGCTTACTCCGATTGAGCAAGAACAACCAATTACCAACTAATCTACACATTCACTCACTCACTCAAGTAATTAACTTCATTGAGTTATATATAAATACTCTCTTCGTCCCAATTTCAAGTTCCTACTTTGACTTTGCACGGTTATTAAGAACACAATAAAATATGGGTAAACAACTCAAGTGGGTAGAGGATTTAATTGTCCAAAACACTATTCATAATACAAGTGGGTGAAAAATAGGTTTGTTGAGTATTTTATTTTATTTTTTGTAATTTTACAAGCATTATAAAAGACAAATTTTCTGTTGCACTATACATAATTTACCATTTTAGGAATAAAGAGAAATGTGAACCTTATTGTGGGACGTACCGATAAGGAAAGTAAGAACCTATAATTGGGACGGAGATAGTATAATCTATGAAGCACCGATACTCCATACTAGATACATTTTGGATACAATACTCGTGGGATACTTTCAAATACGTGTCAGATACCTCTTATATGTTTCATGATAATAATACTTTAATTTTCAAGTTAGTTACCCCCATAGTTGTCAAAGGCGTCCGCCCGCCTCGCCATTTTGGCGCCTTGCGGGGTCGGCCACCTTTGTGAATTCTGGCGGTCGGTTTTCGTAATCTTTTTGTTTTTTTATATACGAAAACCTTATCAATTTAGGTAAGGGTCGGACTTGCTATATAATGCCAGAGACCCTAATTTTTTGACGATAAGCGATAATAATTACCGTGAAACTCTCGTCGACCAGAAATCCCAAATTAACTTGCGAATTGCGACTTGAAATCCCAAATTGATTTGCGAATTGCAACCTGCGTGAGACGGCGACCTCCAAGGCTCCTTCCTTCAGCGAAATCGGCTCTTAATTTTGAGTGGTACAGTCCCTCTGTTCTTGTCTTCTCTTCTGCGTCTTTATTCTTCTGTGCGTCGCTCTAATTATGTCCTGACCTTTTTGTTATTTCAAAGACACCATTAGGGGTGTTGCTGTTTACACCCACAAAATTTCCTAATACACCCGCAAGTGTGTTTTATATTATTGTACTATATAAAATATTACGCATACATACGAGTGTATTAGGAAAATATACGGGTGTGTATAGCAATACTCATTAGTTTATTTTTTCTAGAAAAATTGTCTTCATTAAATCCTATTCATAAAATCTTGAATTTTGTTTTAAAGATTGTTAGCGCTTCCGTCCCAAAATTAACGTTCAAATTTATTTTTGATCTCAAAATAATTTTGAGTTAGAAGAAGTACTATACTTTTATTTCAATAAACATATATATTTACTATCAATATTTAATATTTGCATACTATTATTGATCTTTTATTTTTGTTCATAAAATATTTTAATCTTTGTTTATACGTTGCATGTACACTTCTATTTTTTTCTAATATTTATCCATTTTTTGTACTACTTTTCCGCCTTGCTCGCCTTTTTGCCGCCTTCCGCCCACCTCGCCTCTCGCCCTTATTCAGGCACGTATCGTCCGCCTTTCGCCTTTAACAACTATGGTTACCCTCAAATACATTGGCAATACACCTTGGATACGCGTCAGATACCTCTTATGTGTTTGATTCACAATTATCATCTGATCTCGAAGTTGTCTTGGAATATCTTTTTCGCGATTCACTTACATTTGCATGTTATAGACCATGTTTTGTTAAAGCAAATGGCTTCATATGTCTTTTTGAGCTCACCTGAGATTTGAAATCCTTTACTTGCGAAAACGGGTTCTTGGAAACTTTATATGTTACCTTTATTTTCTCATTTAAGCCACGACCATCATTTTTAAAAACTAGTTTCACTACTATCCAATCTTCCGCAATTGAGTGACCGGCTGACCACTGACTGCACTCATTAAGTTCAGAGTAACTAATCAAGATGGCAATTCATTTGGGAATGCAGAAATCACGTGCTTGTCACATTTCGATTATATGGATGCCAAAGTTACTTCTTGCTTATTCTTTTGTAGTGTTTGTCATCTCCTTCTTATAAAACCCAACCCTTTAGCTTAAATTTGTTCCGCTCTTGCGTTGTTGATTAGCATACTATAGTTGTTCGAATGTGATGAGATATTTGGAAACTTCTCCTTATTTTCCCTCTCGAATGTAAATGCAATCTGAAATTATAGTAGAAGATAATATGGGAAATAAAGTAGCAACTTTGGTACTTAAAGATCATGTGTGTGATGATTACGGAACTGATCTAAAAAGAAAAAAAAATAAATTAACGATATACTGCCAGGTAAATTGGACTGTCTTTACCCTTGACAAAAGATATTTGAATCTATTCCCTCATGAGAGTTAAAAGAGTATAATGACTAACGATAATGTCACGATCTCCTTGTTCACTCTAGTCTCTACCAATGGAGAGTCCATACTTGATGGCCAAATGTGTTATGAAGGTTCCATTTTACTTGAGACTTGAGAGTTGTCCTTATAACAAAGCTGTAGTGTATCAAGCTTTCTACACCATATGTAAGAGGTAAGAACACAAAACTTGATTGTGCACAATACAAAAGCGATCGAGCTTTATAAATACTACTCCCTCCGTCCCTAAGTGAATGTCCAAATTTCATTTCAAGGGACATTCTGAAAATTTCTAGTTTTTAATGGCAAAGATTCGTAAAATATTCTTGTTATCTACTTTCTGAACATTTAGTTTTGCAAGTATAAAGAAACTAGTGAAAAAAAAAATTGGTAAAAGAAATTTTGGGACAAAGTGTATTTCAAAAAGGACATTCATTTTGGGACAAAAATCTCTTGAAAATGGACATTCATTTAGGGACAAAGGGAGTAATATGCAAGAGACAAAAGAAACATCCATGGAATCAGCACTATATATTGATAGATAGGACTTGTAAGTAGAGACCTAATATATACTCCCTCCGTCCCACCTCACTTGAGACTTATTTCCATTTTGGTCCGTCCCACTTCACTTGAGACTCCCCAAAATGGTAATCTTTTTACAATTTTATATTCAATCTACCCCACCCACTCATTCTCTTTCTTCATTTTCCACCACACAATTCATTCAACCAACCTACTATTAACCCCACTCATTCTCTCTCTTCATTTTCTACCACACATTTTCCTTAGTTATTGTGCCCACCTCTTAGGTCTCAAGTGAGGTGGAACGGAGGGAGTATTCAATATACTTTTAAGGTTGTTGGTAACTGAAGTGGCGTTTTACTATTTATCCATAATTAGCTCATCGAGTAGTGATCTTTTAAGCGGGAAATTATCTCTTGAGACCGTTACACCACGTCATTCATGTGAGGGGATGTCGCATCCCATCTATATATTGCCATGTGTACATCAACCAATCACAATAAATTGTCCCCTTATTCAGGGGAGGTGGGGTAGATATGAAACCACTTCTCTTACATGGCAACCTGTGATTGGTACTTCTCACCATGTCGTCCATGTGACCATCCCACGTGGTAATTTCTTATTTTAAGCTGCTTATCTGATGAGACATTGCTTTCTTGCAGGAAGCCTATCGGTTTAGATGCAAATGCTGGAATGAAAGACTTGGATCTCGTTGCTCCTGTGGTATGTCTGAGCAACCTGTTTTAGCTTCAATGTTTTTTTGCCTTTCCCTTGGTGCTTTAAGTGCTGTAGGGGGCTTCATAAGGTTTAGTATGACACTGGCATACAGAATTTGGATAGGCATTGTCCCCATAAGTCATAAAACCATGACGTAATTTCTTTCACATCAAGGGGCCAACTTTATGCTGTTAAATGGGAAAAGAAATACTATGTGCATTTCAACAAAAAAAAAAAGGCTGACTTTTATTATAGGTTGGCCTACCGTATTTCAAATTGAAGGTGGTGTAGTGACTTTAGTACCAACCTGTCTGCTTATTTGAGTACTTTATTATTCCCTACGCCCCCCAAAAGGTGACTTATTGTATATTGCACCACATTAAGGGTACCTATACTTGTTTGTACCTTTATAAAATTGTGACAATTTTTTGTGCCGGGGGAGGGGGTGATGACGAAATATAAAAGTGTAATTTTTCTGGGACGTCGTATTATGTTTATGTGAGAAAGGCACATAAATGGAAAAGAAGCTCTCATTCCATTATACTGCCTTTCTTGTGACCTTGTGATATGTTTATCAATTAAGTCCCATCACTTACTTTTTTCTGATTCTTTTTGAAAGCAGAATGAGCAACAGGATGACTTTGGGATAGATTTCTGTCCTGTTCCTGACGTTACCTTTCCAGTTTCTCATCCAGAATTTGATCAGAAGAAGTGCACTGGCAGTGAAGATAAATATATTGCTGGTTCAAGGTATAGCTGCACTCTTTGGTCTTGTCTCTGGTTGCAAAATTGGCTAGGATTAGTATTTGTTATCTCACCATCAATGCACGCATAGTTTTATAAATTAATTTGTTTGTGCATTCGACTAGTCAAGCATTCTTATCATAATATCATTCAATTGCTAAAACAATTGGGTTTAACGGGCATATAAGGTACACAAGTCATATTTATAACTCATACACCATTTGCTCAGTTGTACTTCAATGTTGTTGTCGAAGTTGCATGTATGCATTATTTGTGTTTATGCTGAAAAGTAAGATGTTTGCGTATTGATACAGCATTTTTGCCTATGGGACACCATGTATCTTTCATTGCACTGTTATGATTTCTGAAACAGTTGGATTCCCCCAACAGAATACTTGAACAATTATACTCTGGATAGTTTCCTTAGTAACCAGGACCTTAGTATTGTAATGGACTTTCTCATTTTGCTGATAGCTGCCAAGACATGCTAAATGTTTGTCTGTGCAGGGTGTGTGTGTGTGTGTGTGTGTGTATAACTCCTTGTTATTCTGTTCGAAAGGCCACTCCTCTGTCTTCCTCCGTTTTTAGGTTTAATTCAACCTTTTTGTATATCAAAACTAATAAATTACTAAAACTGGACCCTTTCTTAGAGCAATAATCCACAGGCTTTTAGGAATTTTGGTATTCTTTCTGATGCTTTGTTTATTTTAGCTCAAGATGGAACCATGAAGCAAGTGACCTTATTGAAGCTGTTCCAAGAGGTGGATACCATTACTTTCATCTTTCCAATACTTTTTTTTATTGTGGTTCTGAATGTAGTGAAATCTGAATGTCGATGTATGCACAGATAGCGGGGCAGAAGGACAAATTCTCCATAAGAAGATGAAATTTCAAGAACCTATGAAATTGGAGAAGTAAATATTGATTCTTTAAAATCTCATCCACATTTCCTGGTTAAATGTTTCCCGCAATCTCATTCTTTATGTTTTTTCTGTGGATTTCAGAAAAGGTAGTGTCCATTCTGTTGATCCGCAATATGCCGACCTGCCATCAGAACTTAGATGTCCACTTTGCGACATGTTTTTCAAGGAGGCTGTGATGATACCATGCTGCCAGCATAGTTTTTGTGATGAGTGTAAGTTTTAAGGTTATTATTCGTTTGTCATATTCCAATTCGTAGAGTATAATCAGCCTCTCATGATGGGGGATTAGATTGAATTTTGTTTTCACTTGTGTTTATGCATACAATGCTTGAAATGGTTGAATGAATTCGATTTTTGTGAAAATTGCTAAAATTGCACTTTTATTCTTTGAAACATATGAAAAAAGATGTAGTTATAGAATGTTTAACTTGCATGCTTGACACCTTTCTTTGCTAATTGGGCACAGGCATTCGCGAAGTACTTGCTGCGGAGGCAAGATGTCCCAAATGTTCCTCTACCAAATGCAGGGTAAAGGACTTGCTACCCAATTTATCTCTTCGGCAAGCAATTGAACATTTTCTTGAATCTCGGAATCTCACCACCAGCATGGACAATGATTTGCAAAAGTATGCCCCAGGTAAGTATACAAATTACATGACAGGGATTTGTTGTGGTACTAGTGTTATGTTGGGGAACCTTACTTTTACTTCCTGGTTCATAATTATTGAAAAACTGATTGCAGATGGAGAATCTGGAATTCAAGGCATGGATTTTTCTCGTGCTGTGGCTGTGACTAAAAGGAAGCCAAACATGCCTAGTTCCCCCTCTGCAACAGAGAAAGGATCCAATCAAATAATGGCTCAATCATTTTATGAGAAACCGGGCAGGAAAAATGCATCCTTGAAAGACTCGAGTTATCCTCTTCCTTCATCACTCAGGGGAAGACAATTTAATGGGAACATTAATGGGCCTGAAAGTTTCGCAGCCGCTGCTGACTTTCAAGGGGAATACCAGCCAATCCGTCGGCCACTAAATCATGTGGTTGATGAAGGTACTATTTAATGAATTTCCCTTAATCCCAGCTACCTTTTATAATTAACTTCTTTGCACTAGTGTCTTATTTTCTAACCTTTTATTTTCGTTAGTTTCCTTTGTAACTTGTTTTACTGTTTCATTAAAGCTGATTCTACCATCAATAAAAGGAGGGGATTTTGGGTTTCTTCTGGAGGTAGAACCTTCCAATTTTTTTACCTCTTTGTTGTTGTAGTATCCACACGAGTAAACTTTTGGGAACCTCAAGGGGGGTGGGATAGAAAAAAAAAAAAAAAAAAAAAAAACGAAACCCTCAACCGGCTGGAGTCTGAAGTATGCAGGTTTAGTTTTGTTTCCTTAGTGGTTGGTCCTTAAAACAGTCATAATTGTGAGACTAAAGTTGAGAGTCAAAGCTGGGGCATATTTATCAACCAGAAGTAGAAACACCCCTGGGAAAAAATATATTAACAATTTTGTTAATCTTTTTGCAGCTGGAGGAAGAAGTTTTATGGCTGCTGGGGGAAGCAAAAGGGTAAATACTTGTACCTTGGTTATCTCCATTAATTATTCTACTCTCTGATGCTCAGACTCTTTGATTTACCCCGCCGTACCCGTGTCGGACACTCGTATTTTAGTCTTGTCAAGACGAGTCTGGCGAGGTGAACCAAAGAGTCCGAGCAACTTAGATTCTACTTTATATGCTCGCGTGTTACGTTTATGCACTACTTCCTCCATCCCATAATAAACGTCGCATTCACTTTTTTCTTTTTAAGGAATGTGCTCTACTCGTTTATACATCATATGCACCTTGGTAAAGTTGCATTATGACTATTTCCTTATTTAGAAATGAGACATTTATTTTGGGACAAACAAAAAATGAAAGTGGGACATTTATCATGGGACGGAGGGAGTATGATATTTGAAGTACTTTATGCAGAAGTCAGTATCTTTAAAAGCCCTAAGCTGATATGGTTTCATGGTTTCTTGTTGGGAAGAAAGGTGAGATAGAAATATAACTGGAGCAGATTAGATTGCATACAGTGAAAGAGAAATAAAGAATTATCGAGGATGAAAAGACAGATATTTTCATGTGGTTACTTTGTTCAGAAGGAACCCCTCTTTTTGTAATCTCTTTGCTGCTTCATAACTCTTCTTCCCTTTTTTTAACGTAGTGTATTAGTTGTCCTTTTGCGTGGCTAACTATGTGACTTGACTTGCATGTTTTTTCCTTGGTGTTACATAGTATGGAGTATATACTCTTGTCCTTTAGTATTTTAAGCTTGTGGCTTACACTTATATTGAGACTCTAGTTAATGGCATTAGAAATACTGATGCTTCTAAAATGACTGAAAAGTTCCAAAACAAGGTTGCTCAACATGTAATCTTCGGCTCACGTTAGCGGTTGCCTTAAAACAAGTATAGCAGTATTACATGTCCATTGCAAAAATACCCTTTCCCTTCACCTTTCTCCCCCCCCCCTTGAAAATTTGAAGGTATAGATATTTTAATTGAGGTTGTTTTTCCCTAGAAAAAGTATAACGAAAGAGGAGATGGGACGTTGGGATAGCTTAATGCGGAGAGAATATAGATTGGAGATGAATTGGGAGAGACTAACCATAAGGGAGGACAGTCCGAGAGACCCGTCACTCCCTCTCCTTTTTTTTTATATTGAATAGATAAAGTAAATTTGCAAGTGGGGTGCAATAAGCATGTAGATAATGAACGTGATCAGCGCTTCCTCTTATTGCATCCGTTCTTGTATATTTCTCTGTATTACAAATAAGTTCTTAGGTATATACACCTCTTCTTCAGTAAATCTTTCGTCTCTGGACCTGAATTTCATTGTGAAGAGTTACATTAAGCATGAACACAGTGATAGAAATGCAAACATCTGCTCATTGTACTTGGTTATCTTTTCAAATCTGATTGATGTTAAGAACCAGAATGCTCATTATGTTAATTAATGGTTGCTTAGTCACCAAAGCCACAACTTGCATTTGTTGCATGCTGCGATTGTTTCCCCATGTCACTGAGTTCTCTGTTTGACTGATTTAAATTGAACTTTGCGTACAGATGGATCACACTTGTTACATGTGTGGTTCTCCTGATCATTTTATAAGAGACTGCCCTGTTGCTTCCACGCCACATCCTATGTTTCAGACTGGTAAAGACTCTACGCATTGATTTTTACACGTATTTAATTTGAGGTAGAACACGATGCTGATCGAATGTTTTGTGCTTGGATTTCAGGGGAAGCCATGTTTCATGCTGGTATACCAGGTTATGCAGCCTCCTACTGGAATTCTGCTGCTTTTCCCCCCATCCAACCCTACATGAATATGTATGGAAACCCTGGGATGATGCCTTTCAGTGCCAATATGGTCCCTGTTACACCTTATGCAGTTCCGCAATATGTTCCATCTATGTATGGCGGCTTTCTTATGCCTAGGTATGCTAGTCTTTATATGTACTATGAATGTTATTTTTGTAATACTTAAATTAAACAAATATCTGGCGATCATTTATGAAAATGATATGCTCTTTATCTTCCTGCATACAAAATGACACTTGTACGGCCTTGCAGTGGAATTACTAGGCTTGGAGGTGTGGTTCCTCCTGTAGGAACCAGGGCGGAACGGGACTGTGAATACGGAAGGAAGCTTTCAAGTGATTCGAGGTAATTAACTACAATAGCAAGCAACAATATGACAGTTGATAATGATTTTCTTCATTGTTTTTTTTTAAAAAAAAAATCTTTTATAAAGAATCGTTGATACTGATCTGTCTCCTGTTGATATATGTGAGTAGTTGTGTCGCAACATAAAGTAGAAGTCCTCTACTGAATGCCTTTTCTATGTCCAGTGAAACAAAAGTGACATGAATGAGTCCCGATTATGAAAAACAAGATGAGCTATCTTTAGTTATCCATTTTCAGAAGTGCTCGCATAAAGAAGTCCTTTACTTAAGAATGATTAGATGCCTTATATGTGTCAAAAGGGAAAAAGAAGTGACTATATGAGTTCCAATATATTATAGAGAAAGCAAGCTATCTTTAGTTATGGACTTTCAGAAGGGATTCGAATCACATAAGCTTCCATTAATCTTTTACTATGTCAAAGACTTCCTTATTCAGCCCTCCAGGTGTTTATTTGACTCTAATAAATTCCTGTTCCAGACAACATCTCTTAAACAGTCATCATTCTTCAAGAGAAACTCTATGATGTCTATAGCCTGTTATTAAATTTTCAAAAGCTCCGAAAGTCATATCCTTACAATTTGATGTCATTGGCCATATTTACAGAAAATGATGATAGGGTCCCACTTCTCATCAACCTATTTGACCGTGCGTGTGATTGATTAGACATCATTATAATTAACTTTGGGAAGATAAACTATTCAATCACACCCACTTTGGGTTGGTATAGAATGTTGGGATCGCCATTGGAACTTGTTGAATTGAACTTTTAAGATAAGACATACCTACTCGTATTTAGTGCCATGTTTAGTTTAATGTTTTTCTTCTGTGTCCACTTAACTGTCATATTCATTCCTGACACCTGTTATATAATGATATTCTCCAGTAGCATCTGAGACCAATTTTGTATCCTTGCATTCTTAAACACTCCCACCGTCCCAAAATGATAGTCTCATTCATTTCCCCTTTTTGTTTGTCCCAGAAAGTTAGTCTATGGCTTCAATATAACTGAATTTCCAAAACTTATAATGTAACCTTTAAATGTTTTAGAAGTCAAACGGGGCTATCATTTTAGGATGGAGGGAAGTAAGCAGTTTCCTATGTGGTGGTTGTATAGCAATAGGGGCATAATTTGGTTATGAATCTTTATTTGCAACATCATCATTTGTTTTGTAGTTTGTACTCCCTCTGCCCAAAAATGAAAGTTTCAATTGACTTGTCCAGTCAATTACACCAGTTTCCAGATTGAGTTATAACCCATAATTTTCTTGTAGTTTTTGTAAAAACAAGTACTCCGTATTACTTATCAAAATTCCATTAGAAACTAGAGCTTTTCATACCCATGCTCCTTCATTCCTAATCTCTGTCTTACCCTTCTAAATTTCTTATGAGATCTTCTTTTTTGCCAGAGGACAATCTTTCAATTATGAAGCTTATGAGTGCCATCACTATGATGAGCCGGAAAGATCAGATGAGTATGAATATCATACAGCAAGGAATAAGAGTCTCACTGAGTCTGAAGACAGCCGGGGTAGAAATTTACGAAGGAAGCATGGGCATGACAAGCATTTAGATGAGCAAATTCAATCTGTTGATGAAAGGTATAAAAAAGATTCACGTTCTACAAGTGCTGGGAAAGATCGAAGGTCATATCGTTCAGAAAGAACAAAGTCAGGAGTCGAAGATACGCACCATAGAACTGAGAGATACAGTGATGATGCAAGACATAAGTATCAGCATCACAGAAGCTCCAAGAAGCACCATGAGAGCAAGGGGGACTCTGATAGTGATTTTAGTGGGAGTCGTCATCATAGCAAGAAAGAAAGAGCTGTTAATTACAAATTAGATGTTCGAGATTCTAAATACAAAAATAAAAGCCACTCATCATCTGATTTGGAGCCATGTTCTTCCAGAGATCAGAAAAGGCAATGTAAAGACGCAGATCACAGGCGTAGTCTCAGAGATTCTAAGGACGGATCGAAGCCCATCAAGGATGAGCTCGGTACTGACAGGTGGCAGATGGCTGATGGCTCTGATGTGGACTTCCGAGACAGTTATCATCACCATAAGCGGAAAAGAGTTCTATAAATCAAGAGTCTGACACAACTTTTTGAGGTAAACATGTAAATCAAGTTGCACCATTTCGTAATAGTTGAATATGCGGTTCCCTTTCATTTCAAGGATGTATTTCTGTATTAGCAATGTTTTAGTTTCAGCTTTAGTTATAGTCATACATATATAGGAAGCGGAGTTATTAAAGGCCAATAGAACTTGTTCAAAGACATGTAGGGTTGTTACTATCTAATTTGGATTGTTTGTTGGTTTTGTTGATACAGATCTATTAGGATGGACAGCTTTTTGGACCGTGAAGTCATGATTGACTTTCTTAACTTTTGCTAACCTTCTTCATATAGTTAGTGTGAAGTTTGGGTGCTAGCAAAAGTTTTAACGAGAGAACTCTCGTTCCTTCAAAAAAAGAACAAAAAGAAAAAGAAAAAACAGGGTTTGGCTGCTTTTATTTGCTGCTCAAGCATCAATTTGGACAGAGGTTTTGATGCTGATGGAGGTATGTTCTCATTTTCAGAATTCTTTCAGCGCTTTCCTGGCCATCAACCTACTCGTAATTGGAAGTAATCGAGCTTCTCTGCTCTAAGGTGGGTAAATGGTCCACAAACAGCATTAAGCTCCCATTTGCTTGGTAAAACGGAATATAAGCAATATGTTAAGGGAAAAAAAAAAAAAAAAACTATCATTCTGCACATAAGAAATTGTTGAGGTTTTATGCTTCATCATGGTCATTTTTTTTTTGGGTCAATTTACCTTAAGAGTGCATATTCATTCATGTACATGGACCAACCCCTAACCCTCCATCATTCTGCCTGCTTAAGCATCTTATATTTTTGCATTGCATGTGAAATTTTATTACTTCTTAAGATTTTCAATGGCTGTGATTTTTTGTTAGCGTGTGATCATGATTACAAAATCATTTCCCGGTTCACCACAATCAAAGTAAATATACCATGTGCTTATCAATAAATCAAACTAAATAAGTTTAAGAAAAAAAAAAAATTGAGAAGAAATTCATCATCGCTTGAATCTGTCCTTCCGGGGTCTTATCCACAACCGAGGGGCTTGATGTGGTACCTGGGACGGAAGGCTCTAGTTTCGCACATTTTTCTGTTAGCTCGATTATAAGGTGCGTACTTTTCTTTTTATCTGTCATGGGTGGGAGAATATACATCCAAATATTTGATATTCCATTAGTTATGCCTTAACTTCTCTTAAAGTAAATATTGTGTGTGATGTGTGTGTGTGGATTTTCTTATTTCGTGAGAATAGTCTTGTTTGTCATTTTTTTTTCTTTTACAAGTAATTGATTATACACTACTCCCTCTGTCCTGGATGGAATAAATATCATAGTTGACAAGTCAATATTTTAAAGTATTTTTTTGTTGTGTTTCTTTTGATTGCCCCAATCTATTTATATGGGGAAAGTGGCACCTCTTCTACATTATAATGTTTGTGCCTGTTAGAATGAGTAGTATAAGAAGATCACCAAACTCCATCCCCTATTTTTAGTAAGGCGACAATTATTTTGGGACAAACAAAAATGAAAAAAATAATAAAATAAAATATTTATTCTGGGACAGAAAGAATATACGTGGTAAGATAATTATAAAATGGGCTAGGATAAATGTTGTTAAAGAAAAGAAATTTACTTTAATGTAGGTAGATATATATATATATATATATATATATATAAGTATTATTATGTATGTGTGATAATTAATATGCAGGGAAGGTGGCAATTGAAGGAGCGATGAGCTTCTTTGCATGCAGGTGAGGTTCAGTTATATCCGATTTCTTTGTTTGTTTTATTGATCCGACTCCATTGAATTTGACAAAATAAAATGAAAATTTGATTATCCTAATAAAATTTTGGTGCTACAAATTATCAATATCAATATTAAAAAAAAAGTGAAGAAGATTTGAGACGGAGACGGAGGGTCAGTTATAATTCGTCAAAATAAATTATCTTGAAATTATTATGCTGACTCGTGGTAAAAGAATAAAATAGATACGTTTGTAAAGGAAGTATGAAATGAATAATGCTCCTTTTTGGCACATCATTAAAGGAAGTGTGACATGAATAGTGCTCCAGAAGATAGATAATAAAGGTTTGGTGTATTTCCTTCATCTCGGAAAGGAAATATAAGTGAATTTTGATCAATAATTTACGCCAATTTAGTTATTCTAGTTAGTAAATATTAAAAACTGCTATTGATAATACTTTTGATTAAAAGTGACAGACAAGACAAGGCACCAAGTATTAGCCAGGCAATGAAAAAGTATATCCTAAATGGGACATTGTTAATTCAAATTCTTCTATTTAATTGAAATACCGACCAAAATATCATTTCTCCAACGACCAAAATTACTCTCTCGTTTGGAACGACGACACTTAGTTTAGAACATTCAAAAAAAAAAAAAAAAAAAAGCTCAATACTTGAGGACGGAGGAGTTTATTATATAAAGATGGAGAGGGACCAAAAAGAAATGAAGAACGAACGGATGAAGAGGAGAATAGCTGCCATCAAATGGAAAATACACAATGACAAATTTATGGTTTCATTAATAAGAGCAATACTAGGGGCACAAAATAAGCTCACAAAATCTTGCTCACACGATAAGGTGACGATATTTTATTGGTTGCATCGACAATGGACCTGCTACACTCTACTTAAAAACACCAATAAAATTATTACACCTAGGATTTTGTGACTTTTTTGTGCCCCTAGTATTATTCCATTAATCATGCATTATTATAGAAAATGTAGTTCATTATGGGATGAACGAAATAGTTTTATATCTCATTAATTACAACTCAATCACTAAAGAATTATTTAAAGTGATATGCTAAAACTCACTAATCTTCAACGTTATATAAATAAACAATCAAATTAATGCTCCCTCTGCCTTTAAATGAATGTCTATATTCAAAATAAGTCTCAGAATGAATATCTTTTTCTATTTTTAAAAAACTTTTATCACAGTTTTGGAGTAAATAATCATATAAGTAGCTCCATAATTTACAAAGTCAAATAAAACTTTTATAAAATCCGTAAATATATAATTTTTACAAATAACATTTGCCAATTACCTTTTTACTATTATAAATTTTAATTTTATTACTAGTTAAAATCATATTGGAAACATCCAAGTCGTTGTAGTATAGTGGTAAGTATTCCCGCCTGTCACGCGGGTGACCCGGGTTCGATCCCGGCAACGGCGTATTTTTTTTTTTTTTTTTTTTTTTTTTTGAGGTACTTTTTCTGACAAAATTCGACGGCATTGATCACTTATTTGGGAATGTAAATCAGCACTAAGTCGGAGCCGGAAGAGGCGGCCCATTTGTACGGCGCCTCCCGTTCTTCGATCACCGTCACACTCTTTCCTCCGTTTGCCGACAATTTTATTTCAAATTTAATCCCATTTCTCTTCTTCTCCATCAAAATCATTGCACATCTGGAGTTCTAGGGTTCTGCCTACCTTCTTACTTGATAACTGGTTAGGGCTATTATCTATTCATTTAAACTTTATCTATTTTTTTCAGGGAAATTTTTATGTTTCACAATTGTTTTCCTTGTGCATTTTCCTGTATTCAACTTCCCTATTAAAAAAAAAAAAAATCATAATGAAATGAATATTTGAAATTTTAGTTCATTCGACTCTTATTTGCGTTCAAATTAGTTCCAGTTTGGTGTGAAATTCGACCCATTTAGCGTTAGGATTAGGAACAGGTTGATTGTTTAAAGTTTGACTGCTCAGTTAGGGAAAATCGATAAAGATTCTAATTTAGAATGTAAGAGAAGACAATCCAAATTTAAGGAAGTGAGAACATACTTGGAGGCTTCTTTGCGTAGTTCAAGCTTTGAGATCTATGTGTGTGTGTGTGTGTGTGTGTGTGTTTGTTATCATACGGACCTGGTGTAGCACCTTAGCAACTTCTTGCTGTCGAATACTTGAATGTCATCTTTACAGCGAGTTGGTTTCTAACACATGCCAATCTCGTGTCTGAGGATGACTATAGTCGATGGTCCCGTAAAATGTAGTTCAAGGGAGTAGTGCCCTGCTCTCTTGTGATGATTTTGGGATCAAGATTTTGTACTCCCTCCGTCGTCCCATAACGAATGTCCAAATTTGCGCTTGATCAAGAATAAAATTGGATTCATTTTGGAACGGAGGTAGTACTCCAGTATATTACCGCTGAAGCATGTTTAATCTTGACAGAAGTTGTTTTGATTTGGTCTGGGTATTGTGTTCTTTGCTTATTTTGTAAGACATTAAGGGTGTAGTGAATACTTGAATGGTCATCTTTACAGCGAGTTGGTTACTCAAACATGCCTATCTCGTGTCTGAGGATGACTATAGCTTACGATCACATTTCTCTATTAGTCCAAGGGACATTCTGTTCTCTTGGTGATAAGCTGAGATCGGAAATTCTAACAATTTCTCATATATATCCTTAAAGAGTTGGTCTAGGGGGGAAACTAGTTCCTCCATTAAGTTATAAAAAGTCCACTTTTTAACCTTTTAACCCTAAGCCTTAAACCCTAAAGAGCCTAAACCCTAAACCCTAAACCTAAACCCTAAACTTTAACCCCTATAAAAACAGGACTTTTTATAACTTATAGAGAAATTAGTTTCCTCCAAAATTTTCTCATTCTTAAAAATACCGTATTGATTCAGTAAATTATAATTTCTACTCTGCTTTAGCACTATGGGAAGCTTTGTTATTGTATCTGTTTTGTGTCATCAGAGCTTCCTCAAAATGAGGGGTCCTTTTTCCTACCGCCTTTTCTGCCTCCATGTTCTGTTTGCAGGTCAGAGTGAACGAAAGCTTCAAAAAGCTGTCACGAGCTGATGAAATGTAAGGACAGGGTACATAATATTCTCGGGACTTGTAGCCAAAGAATACACTTACTTGTTTCCGATAAGTGTTATGTGGATATGGAGCTTCTTTCTGATTTGGTGATTTCTGCTCTTAATTTGTTTTTCAATTCATTACTACTACGGTTTGGTTTTAGTTGCAGGAATATTCAGTAAATCTCTTAATCTTACTAGCTAGCTAAAACACCTGATTTAACATCCTGCCATGCTGACAATATTAATATTTGGACTCCGAAATGGACTGGCCTTTTTTTTTTTATTGAATATTGCATTTATCAAATTCAACGTGGATTCACCCGCGGACCTACCCACTCGCCTCCGAGACTTTCTACCTCGTCGACTTTTGTTGCCCTTGTTTATATCCCAAGTTTTTAGAGCAATGGTTATGCTTCAAGCACAACTTCATGAAACTGATAAGTTTTCGCGCAAAGGAAACTATTTTTTTCTTTGTGCAGTAGCGAAAAGGGAAGTCAGGTGACAACACCAAGACTGTTAGCTCTGCTTCTTTTCATTAATCTTGTTCTTAGTTTTGGAATCAATGAATGCGGTTTATAATACATAAAATCCTTTGGAAACCGAAATAAAATTGTACCAGGGTTTTGTAGATGGAACAGGAAGAGCTATCCTATCTCTTTCATAAGCCCATAAAGTTTGTCAGCCTCATATTCTTTGTTTTCCCTCTTACGTTTTCTGTTTTCGACTTTTTACATAGTACTAACTGTTTAGAGTTGCTTATTTACTTTCTCTCCTCAAAAGTTGTTTTGATTTGGTCGGAGTATTGTGTTGTGTTCATATTTTGGAAGGCGGCGTGAAAGGTTTTACTGCATACTTGAATGGTCATCTTTAGAGCGAGTTGGTTACTTATAAAACATGCCTATCTCGTGTCTGAGGATGTCTATAGCTTGCGATCCCATTTCTCTTTTTGTCCAAGGGACATTCTTTTCTATTGTGATGAATTGAGATCGGAAATTCTAATAATTTTTTCAGAGTAATGTGTAAAAATTTTGATTCGGTACGTTATATATTTTTCTCTGTTATAGACCGACTGATATTTGAAGCTCTGTTATGGTTGCAAAATGAGGGGTTGTTTTTCTTATCACTGTTTCGTCTCCACTATTTGCAGGTCAGTGTGTGCAAAAGTTTCAAAAAAATGTACTCCCTCTGTCCCTAAATGAGTGTCCATTTTCAAGAAATCTTTGTCTCAAAATGAGTGTCTTTTTTCAACATAACTTTGTCCCTAAATGTTTTTTTTTCGAAAAAAAATTCACCGGTTTCTTTATACGTGCAAAACTAAGTGTTTGGAAATGAGATTACAAGATTTTATATGAATATTTGCTACCAAATTGTACAACAAAGTTGAGATTTTCAGTGTCCCTTAAAATGAAATTTGGACACTCATTTAGGGACAGAGGTAGTATAAATTTTAGGTAGAGTTACTAGTTACTCCCTCCCGGAATGGTGTTCTCACCTTTGTTTGTTTAAATGAAGTTTGAGCAATAATTATAGTTTAATTTAGTTATCTTATGAAAGTTTAAAAGTTGTTAATGATAGTATTTATAATGGTGTATATTAATAACAAATTTCAAAATTTCACCAGGATAACTATTGTAAATTAATTTAAAAATTATTGCTCAAAGTGGATTGAAACAAACAACGAAAAAGTGGGAACATAATTTTGGGACAGATTCTGGAGTACTACTTTTTGGAAATTTGGCTTGAAATGGTCAACTTTGAGTGGGTCCCATTGGTGGGTCCCGTTGACTTTGACCTTGGTCAATGTTTATACTTGTAGTATGTTATACCATGAACAATATTGGTGTTTTGGTGAAAGCCAAATGATGGATTAAATCCATAGTTCTAAGACTTCAAAGATGAGCTTTTGAAATAGACTTTTTGGCTTCCAAGGATGAGATGGGTTGGTTACCATCCCACATGGGAAAGGAAAGGCAAACCTTCCCTTTGCTTGGAAGTATAAAAGGCTATTGGGCCATCCCACATGGAATTGGAATGGGTAGTTGATGTGCCATAAATTTTTTGGCATATCATAGTCTCATGTTCAAGTTACATGTGAGGTGGACATGAACCTTTCCCCACACGCGCGCTCGCTCGGTCGGGCTGGGCTAAGGGCTAAGGGCTAAGGGCTAAGGGCGAATGGCTCGGTTCGTGGGCGTATCTTTTTTGACAAAGTTTATTTAAAGTTTCCAGTATTTGCAGAATGGTCCCTGACGAAACTGTAAGGTCAGTTAGTTTCCTAACTGGACTCTAACAGTGCAGTTTCTTTTCCTTCAGGAATAAGTCACTGTAAATCGGGTAGGTTTTTGAGTCCTCCTAGAATACCTAAACCAACTATATACCAGTATAAATATACGATCCCTATATCAGTTTTACACACGCAATTAAATTGCTAAAAACTGTTCTCTCTCTAAATTCGTAATCTGTGGTTGATCTGAGAAGTAAGATTCCGGCGAAGTGGGACAGCAGTCGCAAGTGGTTCGGTACATGTTTGTGCGAAGATTTCCTTGTACGTTCCTGAGATCATTTCATCCTCGGAGGAATTTGCCGCAACCCTCAGCCGCACCAGTAGGGGGCAATAGTTTCTCTTAGGAGAGACTATTACAGGCGACTCGATCTAAACTGATAAGTCTTTCTAACTCTCTTTTGTTTCTGTCTTTTCTGGATCCTATTCTTGTGGGTACGTTTCTGCTTTTGGCTTAATCTGATATCGTTATATGCTTACGTGATTTCCCTATTAATCTGATTGTTGCATATTAAATTCCAACAGTCTAAGAGAAACTAGCATTATTAATCATGTCTGCTGCTAACTCTCCATTCAAGTCCCTTGTTGACACTTCTGATCTGCCAGAGAAGTTCGGTGGTAAGAACTTCAAGCGCTGGCAGGAACGGATGAAAATCTGGTTGTCAATTAAGGGGATGACTGGTATGCTAACTGAAAAGTGCCCTGCTATTGATGAGAAGGACTTTGCAACAGCAAAGGCTGCTGAGCAGTGGAGGGAGAGGGACGATGTTGTTCGTGGATGCATTCTTTCGGATCTGTCGAATGTGCTCTTCGATGTTTATTGTTCTGCTCCCCTTACTGCCGCATCGCTGTGGGAAACGATTAACACAAAGTATAACACTGACGATGTTGGTGTTGAAAAGTACTGTGTGTCTAAGTTCCTTAAGTATCGTATGGCTGATGGGAAATCTGTTACTGATCAAGTGCATAAGTTCCAGATCATATTGCAATCACTCAAGGATGGGGCCATGGAACTTCCTGAGAAGTTCGTAGTTATGTCAATCATTGAGAAGTTTCCTCGATCTTGGGAGGAATTTGGTATGACTCTCAAGCACCGTACATGAAGCTTGACACTCAATGATTTGATGAATGCAATATCGATCCAGGAAGTGCACCATAGTAACGGTGTTAGTGTGCCTGTGGAGGCTAAAGCCAATGTGATAACTGGAAATAAGAACAAAAGGAAATTCGAGAAAATTGGCTATAAGGATAATAATAATGATAAGCTGAAACCTAAGAAGAACATCCAGAAAAAGCCAAAAGCGAACAAAACCTGCTGGAATTGTGGAACAGTTGGACACTTTTCTAGGGAATGTCCCAAGAAAGGAAAAGTGGCGCAAGGTTCTGCTGATCAAGCTCAGGCGAACATGGTCATTGGACCATCTGATGATGATCCTGTTGATGATACACTTCAGCCTGCAGTTGATACTATTACCAGCGAGATTACCAAGTATGTAACTTCTAATCCTGAAATCTTTACTGTTTATGAACCCAACGAGTGGTTGGTAGATACTGGGGCAAATGTGCACGTTTGTGCTGATAAATTGATATTTGTGTCTTACCAGCTTGAACGTGGTAGATCAGTGACGATGGGGAATTCTAGTGCTGCAAAGGTGCTTGGGACTGGACGCGTAGACCTGAAGTTTCCTAATGGGCGCATTCTGACCTTGCAACATGTGCATCACGTTCCTGACATTCGTCGTAATATCATTAGTGGTTCTTGTTTAGTTAGAGAAGGATTTGAGTTTTCATTTAAGTGTAATAAGGTTATTATTTTGGATTCTGGTAGTTTTATAGGAAATGGTTATGCTTCGGATGGTTTATTTAAAGTTAGAGTTGAGAGTAATTTTGGTACTCATTTTATTAATGATAGTTTTATTGATTATCCGGTTTCTTATTCCATTGAATCTTCAAATGTTTGGCATGGTCGTTTGGGACACATTAATTTTAAATCTGTTAAAAAGATGATGAATTTGGATATTGTTCCTAAGCATGCTATTGATAAAAATTCTAAATGTCATGTTTATGTTGAAGCTAAATCTGTTAAAAAGACCTTTTCATTCAGTTAATCGAGATTCTGAAATACTTGATTTAGTTCACACCGACATTTGCGAGTTTAATGGCCTGTTGACCAAAGATAAGAAGAAATACTTTATTACTTTTATTGATGACTGTAGTAGATATTGTTATGTCTACTTGTTGAATGGAAAAGGCGAAGCACTTGAAAAGTTTATTATATTTAAAAATGAAGCTGAAAACCAAACTGGTAAGAAACTTAAACGGTTAAGATCAGATAGAGGTGGCGAATATGAGTCTAATCCGTTTATGCATTATTGCCAAGAAAACGACATAGTGCATGAAGAGACTCCCCCTTACACACCTCAATCTAATGGTGTTGCTGAACGTAAGAATAGAACCTTTAAAATATGATGAACAGCCTACTTATAAGTTCTGGACTACCTAAGTATATGTGGGGAGAAGCTTTGAATACGGCTTGCCATATTCTGAATAGAGTTCCTCCTAAACATAGAAGTGAAAGTCCGTTTGAACTTTGGAGAGGTAGAAAGACCAACTTGAAATACTTGAAAGTGTGGGGGTGCCTTGCAAAGGTACTTGTCCCTGAACACAAGAGAAAGAAGCTTGGTCCTAAAACTGTTGATGCTATCTTTATAGGATATTCTGAAACAAGTTATGCATTGAGATTTCTGATTATCAAATCTGAAATTTCTGGCATAGATGTTAACTCAATTGTTGAGTTACGTGATGCAACATTTTTTGAAGATGTGTTTCCCATGAAAACCGGACTCCCCAAAGAGTCAAATACCACGTCTAATTCAATTCCATCTCAAGTGGAAGAGATGACAAACGTGGGGGCAGATCCAATTGGTTCTTTATATTATGATGAGGATGAACCAAGAAGGAGTAAACGGGCTAGGGTTACCAAGGATTTTGGAAGTGATTACATCACTTACAATATCGAGGGTGACCCTAATACCTTCAAAGAAGCTATGGCATCTCCTGATGCTAAGCAATGGAAGGATGCCGTTAAAAGTGAAATTGACTCTATTGTCTCAAATGGAACATGGGAATTAGTTGAACTTCCTCCTGGTTGCAAAGCAATTGGATGCAAGTGGGTTTTTAAGAGGAAACTGAAACCTGATGGAACCGTTGATAAGTTTAAGGCTAGATTAGTTGCTAAAGGGTTTAAGCAGATAGAGGGAATAGACTATTTCGATACCTATTCACCAGTTGCTAGGATGACTACAATCTGTATGCTTATAGCATTGGCTTCTGTATATGATCTCCATATCCATCAAATGGATGTGAAGACCGCCTTTCTTCATGGCGATCTTGAGGAGGAGATCTATATGGATCATCCTGAAGGATTTATAGCATCTGGCAATGAAAGAAAGCTCTGCAAACTTGTTAAATCCCTTTACGGATTGAAACAAGCCCCAAAGCAGTGGCATGAGAAGTTTGATAAAATCGTCTCATCGTTTGGCTTTATTACTAATGAATTTGACAAGTGTCTCTATTCTATGAGTAAAGGTGATAGGTGTATTGTCTTGTGCCTATATGTTGATGACATTCTGTTATTTGGAAATAATATGAGAATAATCGATGAAACTAAATCATTCTTGTAAAGTAAGTTTGAAATGAAGGATATGGGAGTAGCTGACGTGATTTTTGGCCTTAAGTTGACTCGATCAACTAAAGGCATAACCATCTCACAATCTCATTATACTCAGAGTGTAGTTGAGAAGTTTGGTTATAAGGATGGTAAAATCGTCAATACTCCATTTAGTCCTTCTTTGGCACTTGCTAAGAATGAGAATGGAGTACCCGTGGCTCAGTTGAAATATTCTCAAATAATTGGGAGCTTAATGTATCTTGCTAATTGTACTCGACCGGATATATCCTACGCAGTTACGAGGTTGGCTAGATACACTAAGTGTCCGAATAGAGCTCATTGGTAAGCTTTAGGTAGAGTACTTCGGTACTTGAAGGGAACCATTTCCCTTGGGCTGCATTATGGGAGATTTCCTGCTGTACTCGAAGGGTACAGTGATGCTAGCTGGATAGCCACTAACTCTGGGAGTTATGGCTGTACTGGGTATGTTTTTACCTTAGGCGGAGTTGCAGTTGCCTGGAGGTCTACAAAACAAACCCTGTTATCTCGGTCTACCTTCGAAGCCGAGCTAGATGCTCTTGACAATACTGTATTGGAGGCTGAATGGCTTCAAGGACTTATGTCTGAGTTGCCTATAGTCAGCAAACCTATCCCTGTGATCTCTGTACATTGTGACAATACTGCCACAATTGAGAAACTTAAAAGTGTCAAGTTCAACTGCAAAACAAGGAGACATATCCAAATAAGATTGAAATCTTTAAGGGATCTTGTGTCTCGAAAGGTGATAGCTGTAGATTATGTTGGTACCAAGGATAACACAGCTGATCCTTTAACTAAGGGACTCGATGTAGTCTTAGTTCAAAAATCCAGGTTGGGTATGGGACTGAACCCCATCTGATTCACATGCGGTAGGAACCCAACCTATCTGAGTGGAGATCCCACAAAGAAGGTTCAATGTGGTAGTAATAAGCCGTAGGGTGGATTGGAACACCTAAAACAGATTGACATGTTACATGTCTGTGTCTGTCCCCTGAATAGCCTGAAAGGTGTTCATTACTGCAAGTTTAGTAAAAGCTTTAGACTTTGAATGGGATCAAGTCTTTTAGACAAGATGGTAGCAGTACATCTTTGGAGATGCCCAACTAAATAAGTGTTATTGTTAGCCGCAATTAGAGGAAATGGGTTATTCCTCGAAAGCACTTATGATAGAGGATAAGGACGTATGGCTTATACGCGTCAAACATAATGATAGAGGCTGATGTCATAGCCTTTGTCGTGTTGCTACCAACAAAGGCTCCTACACTCAAAGGAATCAGATTCAAGACACCCGTTCATCTGGTCCTGTGGGGGTTTGCGTTGACTAGCTTAGGTAGGGGTTCAGGTCGGGAGACACCATCTACTGAAAGCACGACATGGATAATCTCTACTAGTCTTATCACCATGGATTTGTGGGGAATTGTTGGAAATTTGGCTTGAAATGGTCAACTTTGAGTGGGTCCCATTGGTGGGTCCCGTTGACTTTGACCTTGGTCAATGTTTATACTTGTAGTATGTTATACCATGAACAATATTGGTGTTTTGGTGAAAGCCAAATGATGGATTAAACCCATAGTTCTAAGACTTCAAAGATTAGCTTTTGAAATAGATTTTTTGGCTTCCAAGGATGAGATGGGTTGGTTGCCATCCCACATGAGAAAGGAAACGCAAACCTTCCCTTTGCTTGGAAGTATAAAAGGCTATTGGGCCATCCCGCATGGAATTGGAATGGGTAGTTGATGTGCCATAAATTACTTGGCATATCATAGTCTCATGTTCAAGTTACGTGCGAGGTGGACTTGAACCTTTCCCCACACGCGCTCGCTCGATCGGCTCGGCTCGGCCGGGCTGGGCTCGGGAACGGGCTACGGGCTAATGGTTCGGTTCGTGGGCGTATCTTTTTTGACAAAGTTTATTTGAAGTTTCCAGTATTTGCAGAATGGTCCCTGACGAAACTATTAGGTCAGTTAGTTTCCTAACTGGACTCTAACAGTGCAGTTTCTTTTCCTTCAGGAATAAGTCACTGTAAATCGGGTAAGTTTTTGAGTCCTCCTAGAATTCCTAAACCGACTATATACCAGTATAAATATACGATCCCTATATCATTTTTACACACGCAATTAAATTGCTAAAAACTGTTCTCTCTCTAAATTCGTAATCTGTGGTTGATCTGAGAAGTAAGATTCCGGCGAAGTGGGACAGCAGTCGCAAGTGGTTCGGCACCTGTTCGTGCGAAGATTTCCTTGTACGTTCCTGAGATCGTTTCATCCTCGGAGGAATTTGCCGCAACCATCAGCCGCACCAGTAGGGGCAATAGTTTCTCTTAGGAGAGTCTATTACAGGTGACTCGATCTAAACTGATAAGTCTTACTAACTCTCTTTTGTTTCTGTCTTTCCTGGATCCTGTTATTGTTGGTACGTTTCTGCTTTTGGCTTAATCTGATATCGTTATATGCTTACGTGATTTCCCTATTAATCTGATCGTTGCATATTAAATTCCAACACTACTTTAGTGCGTTTGGTTGGAAAAAATCATTCAGGGTATTATCTTAAGCTACCCCCTTTGAATTCATATGGAGTAGTTAGATTTAATTAACAAGAGGCTAATGTTGGAAAAAAAAGTGTGAATATCATTTTGGGACGATTGACAATCAAGTCTTGATGTTTTAAAAGGAGAAGGGGCTTCTAACTGAAAATGTTAGAATTATACTTCCATGACTTAATATATATGACCATGTTTTGCTTATTAACCAGTATGAACTTAACATTTATACTCATTATATTAATTTATTTTTATAGTGTTTAGTTTGTAGATGGATAAAGAAATAAAAGAGGTATCATTCTCAGAAATGGTGATGATCAAGTTGTAAGATCATGGCTTGCAACACAAGTCATTTAGAGAATTTCCATACATAAAATTATAAGTATAATGTTAATATGAAGTGTAGTCAATAATAAAATGTGTAGAATCCCTGAAATGTTATTTATCTATTTATGATGGGCAAAATGGTAAATCAACATTGCTTAAGAAATGAATAGGTATGGTCCCTATTTGAAGTGTCACCATGTTTCATATATAAAGGCTCTTCCATCAAGCCTAGAAATAACTGCATTCTTATTTTCTCTCATCTAAGTCATCTTCATATTGTTGGAAGAATATTGAGTGATTAAGAGACACTATCATTTAGAAGATCCATTCTCCTACATCTTCTTCTTCTTCTTCTTCTATATCTCCCTAAAGTCAAGAACAATGGATTCAACAGGTAATCATCGCTTCCGCCTTCATCTTCTTCCTCAAACTCCTTCTAAATATGAGTATGGCATTCAGGGTCATAAATTGTTCAAACAATTGGTATCAGAGCCCGCTCATTTTTTAGTTTGAGTTGAGTTCTTTAAAGAAAGCCTTTAAACGCTTTAAATTTTGATTCATTCTTCCTGTTGAATCATAAAGTTATGATATTGATTAGAGACTCTAATTCATTTATAGAGTGCTGATAATCATCATATGAATTATAGAAAATGGTTTGAAAATTTTTGTTCATTAAAAATGGTTCAAGTAAGATTATCCCTTCATAACATGGTTTTATGTTTTAAGTACATACCATGTGGATCTACTCACTTGATTCCATTATTTTTTAGGCAAGATTATCCCCATATAACGTGGTTTTATGTTTTAATTACATACCATGTGGATCTACTTGCAATTCGTTTGGCTTTTGGGAATAATTTAAACAAAATTCAGAATGCAGAAAAATCTTATGCTCGGCCGTGTCTTGTGTTTTGCTCGGTCGAGCACTTGAAATTCTTGAATCGGTGCTACAGAAAAGTGGGTGGTCCGGGCGGGTCATGTATTTGGTCCGGTCGGACCCATTAGGGTTTTGAAACGGTGGGTATTGAACCAGCATGGTCCGGCCGGGTCTTAGGTTTAGCCCGGTCAAACCTCATGCTACAATCCAGTCGCGTCTTAGGAGTTGCCCGGGCGGACCACCAGGATTGCTCGGCCGTGTCTTTCATTTCGCGCGGCCGTGCACTAATTGACCAAAATTAAGGTTTCTGTAAATATGGTGCTCGGCCGTGCACTTCTCTATGCTCGGCCGAGCAGACACTATTCACAGGTTTTGGAATTTTTTATGTTTCTGCACTACTTTGTTTTCCCTTTGAACAAAACATACATTTTTTCAAACCTTAAAAAGTCTTGATTAATTATATGCTTAAACAATTTTATTTATTGTTTAAATAATATTATCGTCTAAGTGATTAACGTTATTTAAACCCAAAATTGTTAAAGTGTTGAATGTGTAAGTTAATATGTGAATGACAAGAATTTTCCAAAGAAGATCTTGACATTTGACTAAACTTGGGCATTCATGTGATGACAAATAAAATGAACATTAAGTTATTTTATTAAATGTTTAAGACTACCCAAAGGAAGATTGAGCATTTAATCAAATATTGTTCAAATTACTTGTCATCTAAGGCAATTATTTATGAGTCAATTCGCAATCCAAAGATTAGTTTTGATGTCATGTTAATTACCTTGTTAATGGATTTCGTTGATATAATTAATCATTTATTCATAATGTAGTTTCTTATTTATGTTTTGTTTTTCATTCTTTTGTTCTCAAAAACCCAACAGATTTACTTATTGCTTCATCCGTGATTACTGCTATAAGTACCTTACCGATGCTTAATGAGACTAATTTTAAAACTTGGAAAAATAAAATAATTATGATCTTAGGCTATATGGACATAGATCACGCATTAAGGGAACCGTTTCCTCTTCCTCTTTCTGATATAAGCACTCAAGAAGATTGCTTAAATAATAAGAAGTGGGAACGGTCCAACCGCGTGAGCCTAATGATCATGAATATAGTTGTCCCGGAGACCATTTTGGACAGTGTCTCCAAGGATGTTGATGCTAAAACATTCCTTGATATTCTTGAGGAACGTTTGACATTTATTTCTTCTCATGGGACAAAGAGAAGAAGGAATGAAATTGCGGTTGCAAGTAATAAGAAGCCCAAGGGATCATCCAATGATCATAAAGAAATGGAATGCTTCTTTTGCAAGGACCTCACTCACATGAAGTACGACTGCCCTAAGTATCACGCTTGGCGTGCTAAGAAAGGTATGTCATTTAGACTTGTTTGTACTGAGGGTAATTTGGTTTCATTTCCTACATATACATAGTGGTTGAATTTTGGTACAACAACTCACATAAAGGATGTCTATGTAGGGTTGCTTGAAATACCGAAGTCCTGGAGAAGATGAAAGATTCATCTATATGGAAGATGGGAATCCGGTAGAAGTAAAAGGCATCGGGATCTTTTAGAATATTGTTAAGTACTTAGTATTATTTGTATTAATAATACATTTGATGTACCGTCATTTAGACGGAATTTGATATATATCACAATATTAAACAAAGAAGGTTATTTTGTTCATTTTTTTTGTGATCTTTATTTTAAATTCCAAGGTTGTTGGTACTAGTACTTTGTCAAGTATTTTTTCTTTACTTGACATCATTCAAACAATAAATGAGTCCCATAAATAATGAAACCAAAAGTAAAAGCAAAAGTTATCAAGTAAAATTTTATTCCTTATGGCATAGGCGTTTCGGTCATATCTCTGAGAGGAGAATTGATAAGCTTGTGTCTAAAGGAATCTTGCCATACTTGATATTATGGAAAATACTTTTGCATTGAATGCCCTAAAAAGAAAATTTACAAACATTAAAAGAAAAGTATTCTCAAGAACATCAAGTGTTTTAGAACTAATATATTCGGATTTTGTGGGTCATTCATTATTCCTTCATGGAAAGGTCAACAATACTTTATTACGTTCATACTCTTGGTATGAATACATTTATTTACTTCATAAAAGTCTCAAGTTTTGGACGTTTTTCAAGTCTTATAAAACCTAAGTTGAAGTCAACTTAGAAAGACTATTAAGAACGTTAAGTCCGGTCATAGTGGTGAATACTATGATTGAAATAACGATTTTGAGGAAAAACGTCCGGGTCCTTTTTACTCGCTATTTTGAAGAGAGTGAGATTGTCTCCATCTACATTAAGCCGGGTACGCCTAGCATAAATGATGTAACAAGAGACGTAATAAAATCCTTAAGGATATGGTAATAAGTATGTTTATTGTACTTCTTTACCTCACTCGTTATGGGCGATACATTAAAAAAAACCGCAATCTATATTCTCTATAGTGCTCACTCTCAAAGGCTACTAATATAAACCCTTTATGATTTAAGAACATGTTCTTAAATCATCTTCATATATGGGGTTGTCCAACTATAGCTAGGCCTTATAAGCCTAATAAAGACAAATTTGACATAAGATGGTTAGTAGTTATTTGTGGGGTTGCCAAGAGATCTAGGGGCTATATATTTTACAACCCGAAAACTAGAACATTTTGAAACGAGAATTACTAGGTTCTTTGAGGATGTTGAATTTAGTGGGAGATTAGAAGTAATATTTTTGAATTTGAAAAGGAAGAGGCATCCATTTTATACCTCTTTCCTTAAGTTCCAATTGGATATCATGTTTTGTACTTGATATTCAAGAAGAACATACAATTCAAAATAAAGATTTCTCTATAAATATTGAACAACATGAAAATGTTGATCATAAGGATGAAATTCAACAACCTCAAAATGAGGTAGAACCGGTGCCCTTTAGGAGATCCAATAGAGTAAGAAGAAAGTGCAAATCCGGATGATTATAAAGTGTATATTGCCGAGAATAAAGGACACTTAGGTTAAGTGGGAGATGAGCCTCTCATGAAACCACTAATATTCCTAATTCTCATATAGTGAATTAATGTCATAAATGAAGAGTTAAAATCTATAAAGATAACAACGTTTGGGATCTTGTCTCATTACCTAAAGATGTGAAACCTATTATGGGTCTTTAAAGACCAAAAGGATTCACAAGGTAATATGGAAAGATATAAAGCCCATCTAGTTGTTAAAGATTTTCCTCAAAAGAGAGACATTAATTATAAAGAAAACACCTTTTCCGATATCTTCCAAAACAAAAAAAAAACTCTTTTAGATCATTATGGCACATATGGCATATTATGATCTTGAGTTTAATCAAATGGATATAAAGATAACTTTCCTTAATGGAGACATTGAGGAATCTATGGCTGATTTGGATCAAACTAAGAAATTAGTTTGTGAACTTAAGAAATCCATTTGTAGGCTCAAGCAAAGCTTCTCATCAATGGTACTTAATCAAGTTATTCTTTCATTTAGTTTTGAAACGAATCTTGATTAAAGATTGTGTATACCATAAGTTCAGTGGGAGTAAATTTGTAATTTTGGTCTAATATGTGGATGATATTTTGCTTACTAAGTAATGATATGAACCTTTTAAGGAAACTAAGAAATTTCTTATTTGAAATGAAAGATCTTGGTAAGGCATCTTTGTATTTTGAATCCAAATTCACTGTGATCACTCACGAGGTGTTTTAGGATAATCACAAAAGGCCTATATGGAAAAGGTATTACAAAAGGTTTAGCATGCAAAAATGTAAACCACTTGACACCCCTAATTTTAAAGTTTCAAACAGTGTCCTAAAAGTAATTTTTTTGATCCAAGTATATGGAAAATATTAATTTTGCATCAGCAGTAGGGAGCTTAATGTATGAGTGAATCTTATATTTATTGTTGGGATGCTTGGTCAATACCAAAGCAATCCAGAAGAGAACATTAAGTGGCAGCCAAAAGAATGATAGAAGTATTTACAAAACACTAAAGAACTACATGCCTATGTTTTGAAGTCGGATCATATTGAGATCATTAGGTATTCCGACATTAGTTAAATTATATGACTGCATAAGTTTATTAAATGGACTATCAATTGTCAACAAGTGTCGAAAGACCGCTTAAGTTTTAAGGTGACAATCGAACGGTAGTCTTATAACAACAAGAGTTAAAGAAAGTCTAAGCATATAGACATTAAGTTTCTTGTTGTGAAGGAAAATGAACAAAGAAATACAACTTATAGAAACAAACTCCATTTAAGAGGATCCGTTTATGAAAGCGTTATTATATTCAGTGTTTCAGATGGGTGTAACGATCTTAATAACATTTGGTATAGTGGGAGTTTGTGTTGCCTATCATTAATTGTTCTATTATTTAAAGTTTTGATCTCATTTGGTTAAATTGGACTAGTTGGAAGAATATGTATATATTCATTATGATTCCATGCTACACATCTATACTTTTGATCTATGTCATTTAGTTGGATTTGTATACGTGATTACTGTGGGTTTGGTTGCGAATCAATTACAACGACTGCCCCTTTAATCCTTATACTTGGATGACTAGTGGACGAGATTGTTATAAATGACAATAACGTGCGCACATTTGGATTGTCATTTGTATTATATTTATGTTTTAAAGGAAAGACTTGTTTTGCAACCCAAGTGGGAGATTGTAAGATCATGGCTTGCAACACAAGTCATTTAGTGAATTTCCATACATAAAATTATAAGTATAATGTTAATATGAAGTGTAGTCAATAATAAAATGTGTAGAATCCCTGAAATGTTATTTATCTATTTATGATGGGCAAAATGGTAAATCAACATTGCTTAAGAAATGAATAGGTATGGTCCCTATTTGAAGTGTCACCATGTTTCATATATAAAGGCTCTTCCATAAAGCCTAGAAATAACTACATTCTTATTTTCTCTCATCTAAGTCATCTTCAAATTGTTGGAAGAATATTGAATGATTAAGAGACACTATCATTTAGAAGATCCATTCTCCTACATCTTCTTTTTCTTCTTCTTCTTCTTCTTCTTCTTCTTCTTCTTCTTCTATATCTCCCTAAAGTCAAGAACAATGGATTCAACAGGTAATCATCGCTTCCGCCTTCATCTTCTTCCTCAAACTCCTTCTAAATATGAGTATGGCATTCAGGGTCATAAATTGTTCAAACACAAGTTTCAAAGCAAATGGCGTATTAGCATTAACATAGAGCATTCTACTTCTACTACATGCATTTAACTCCTTTCCAGTTATCATCTTAACCGATAGAATAATACTAGGTGCCCTTCTCAAAAGTCATGTGCGAGGCACATGTGTTTAAGTTCGTTAAAAAATTAACGAAAAGTTAGTTTATTCACCACATTGCAACAAATTGACAAACTTATGTACCTGATTGCCACAATTAAAATCTCAGGTTGGGGATTGCAAACGTGAGACAAACACAGGTTACCAATTTGTAATTTGCCCAAAAAATAACTCTGAAGTATTTTTTAAAAAAATATCTTAAAATGCTAAGCTAGGTTGTATAATGTGAATATTTATTTTAAGAGAAAAAAATGATGAACAAACACATGACAAATTTATCTTCATAATTGAAATGATTAATTTTCATAATTGAAATGTAATTATACCCTCGATGCTCTTTGATAATTATTTTTTATTATTAATGACTTTCTAAATTATTCAAACTTTAACCAATAAAATCATCATATTTTATGATAAAATTAAAAATAAGATAAATTTAATCTATAGAGTATATGTTTATTTGTATTAGCATTTTTTATTAATTAATATTAAATTTCACAAAATAAAAATAGAAAATGTTAACTACTTTTTGTTTTAGCTGTTCTAAAATGACTTCCGTTTTTTGGCTATTAAAAATAAGATAAATTTAATCTATAGCGATTTGTTTAGAAAAGCCAAGAAGCTATTATTTTGAGTTTTTTGGCTTTTACTTATCTCATGCGATAATAAGATTGTTCTCTACTTCTTAGCATATAAGATTTAAGTGAAAACAAACATTCTAATTTTACCTTATTTAAAGCTGAAAGCCATAAGATACTTAAAATAAGCCAAAGCAAACGAGCACTAGTTCGCTCGTTTGTCGTAGCTGGTGGCCGGTGACTTATGACTGATGGCTGAACTTGTGACTGATGGCTTATTTAATAACTATTGTTTGTTTTAGTTGTTCTAAAATGACTTCCGTTTATTTTAACTATTAGAACAAACTCTCAAGATGCTACAACGTATTATGTAAATATTTTGTTTTCTTTAGAAAAAAAATAACAATTGATGCAGATTATGAATTGACTTGTATGATTGAAATATAATTGTATCCTAAAAATATAATTATTTATTATATCAATTAGTCTCAAAATTAATCATATAATCATCATATTTAAAATAAAAAAATAACATAGTTATTATCAATAAAACTATATACTCCCTCCGTTGTTGTTGGGGCAATAGTTAGCGTGTTTTGTTAAAAAAAATATATATATAAAAAAAAAAGGTTAAGAAGCCGCTAGTTTGCTACTATTTGGCTTTTACTTATCCCATGTAATAACGTAATTGTGCGCTACTTATTAATTTATTGGATTTAAGTGAAAATAAACACTCAAATTTTAACTTAATTGAAGCTAAAAGTCATAAGCCCCTCAAAATAAATGGAAACAAACAGGCAATTAATCTGAACAATCGATCTCATGTTCAAATAACACACAGCAAGCAATATTCTCATTCTTTCTTCTCTTTCTTGCTATTTATATGTTGAAGGCATGAAGTCCAATATGAAGGACCATCATGTTCATAAGATTATATTGAAAACCCTTTTCCAAGCCATATAAATAAAATTGAATTGACAATTTACATTTTAAATAATTTATTTATCATCTTAATTATAAATCCAATTTTTTAAATCAATTTTCCGTAGGCCAAATCTACATATATTTATTGGTTTGGCATATAGGCTATAAGCGATCATTGTGATGCAGGTGATGATGATGCAAGAGCGTAATTTGGTCTAGAAATTGATAGTCTCGGAATGCTACGAAATTCGCACACGGCTTGCGAAACGAGGTGTAGTTATCAAGCCATCGATTCGCGTGACTAGACGTGATTTTAGCCATCCGGGATCGCTTGACGGCGAAAAGTCATTCTTCTGTTTTTAGGATTTTAATTCCATAATTTCTTGTATCTTTTATTTTTTTAATAGTTAGTGGGTTTAGTGGGCAGTTATTTGACCATGTTTATATGTAGTCTAAGAGTAATGGATGAGACAGATTTTTATTATTGTTGAATGAAATTTTAGAATCTCGTTGAAACTATATCTGTTCTTGAATTGTCTCTTGTTGGTTCGGTCATTCTCACTGGTGTCAGCATCACATTGTGATATAACTAATGCAATAAGGATCTTTTCTTGTTGAGGCGACAAACATTTTTAGATACTTTTTACTTAAAGCGTCAATTATTTTTGGCTAAAATTTTCAAAAAATTACGACAAACAGTTATCATGGGACGGAGATAGTTACTAACATACTGCTCGGTTAACCATTGAGTACCGTTTTTTGATTGCAGCCCGAAAACTGTGTTCATAATGGGAGGCGCATTCAGGCACAAGTCCAGCAACAAAGTTGTCTTGTGTGATATTGATCAGGTGCATTCACTTATATCTCACCCCCAACTCCAAGGCTAAATAATATTTGTCAGCTTCTAGTTCGTTACTCGGTCCGTTAAATATAACTAACAATGTTCTTTTCGGGTCAATGCAGGAGGTAGTTGACTTTTGTCGCGAGCATTTGACTGCAAACAAGGAGGCTTTCTCTAATAAGAAGCTTGACTTTGTCATTAGAGATGCCAAGTAACGCCCGTTAAACTTGAACCTCGCCCTGCTTAAGCTATTTCCTCAACGTGAGTTTTGACCGACATTTTGACTTGTTACTCTTACATCTTTAGCTTAACACAGCTCTTTTTAGATTGATCATCGAGTTTTCATCATTGTCTTGCAGACTGAAAAATGAGACTCGTGTCTACACCGAGAAGGATGCAAGGTTTCATTCATGGCCAAGGAGTTGCGCTACGTGCTTAAAATACTCCTTTGCTCGAAGGAAGGATCGAGTTGGAGGTTTGATGTAGTGAAGGGAAGGCATGAAGAAAAGGGTTTTATGCAGAAATTTTGAAAGAAAAAAGTGGCTAGAAGCATCTGGATTTTGGGGTTTATTGAAGTACATAGGGATAGATGGCCGAGATGATTTGAGTGTTAGATAAAACCCCCTTGACCAACCCGGTAGATTCGGCAAATCTCTAAAGCAGCAAAGCAAAATCTTGGGAGCAGCGGTTCATTCCAAATCTGACCTTTACATCCAGGCCAATATGTTCATCAGGATTCACTTCTGATATCTGATATACTCCCTCAGTCCCAAAATAAATATCTAAAATTAATCTCGATGATTAAGAACGATTTCGAACATTCGTTTTGAGACGGAGGTAGTATAAGGTTATGTTATATGCCAAATTCAGAGTAAAAACATCAAAATTCAAGTGCATCACACCATAATAATAGGATAGATAAAGTTGAACATTCTATCATAAGTTATAGCAATAAAATGTACAACAAAATTCACAGAATTTTGATAAAATTTCTCTTTATGCTCTCTTTACCGGGTCGAAATTGGAGACCCCGATAACAGCCCCCAAGATGGCAAGGAGAACGACCCCACCAGCTCCGATGCTAAGCAAGAAGTTCTGGAGAGATGGGGAGAGGCTATTTGTTGCCGCCTCCGCCATGTCCGGGACAACCATGGAAGCCGTCAGAGCTGCCGCTGCCAATCCGGTGACGGCGGTCTCCTTAAAAGAGGCTTTGACTTTAAGATTCCCACCTCTGTTACTTGAGTTAACAGACACAGCAGCCTTGTTTGAAAGAAGATTTAATGGCCTTGGGGTGAAGGGCCTGTTTTGAGTGAGAGTTGGGGATGAGATAGACATTGAAATTGAGGCCATTTGTGTTCTTGATCTTACTCTCTCTTTTGGTGTAAGAACAATATGGGAATGGAAGCAAAATGATCTCTGGAGGTGTAATTCAGTGGCTTATGTTAATAAGTTAGGTTTGGGGATAAAAGGAATGAGAGGTGGGAAATTGAGAATGTATGTTGTTGGTGTTACTTCATTGCCTATGTGGCAACTACTTGGCCAACCATTGGTGGATATCGATAAGGCTATCCAAATATCACTGCTCCTAGACAAGAGGAAGTATTCCCTCCATCCCATACCAATTTGTCAAACAAAATGGGTGTTTCATTGAAAAGAACCACTCTCCGAAAATATATAATACTCCTTCCGTCCTAGAGTATATGTACATCCTCCCATTTGTACGGAGATTAGGAAGTGGTGGAAGTGATGTAAGTGTTGGTGAATATGAAAAGTAACGCAGGAGAAAGAATGTGGGGTAGGGGATAGTAAGTTGATAGGTGTTGTAATTAACAAAGTAAAGTAAAGTAGGAGACAGAATGAGTGGGAGGAATAGTAAAGATTCTTAGTCATTTTAGGAAGTGGATACTTACTCTGAGACGGACTAAAAAAGGAAGGTGAATATATACTCTGGGTCCCAAAGGGATACTTCCTTATTAATGGAACACACTTGTCATACTCACCAACTGTCCACTTACTATTTTCTACCTCACTTGCTCTCTGTTTCCGACTCACATTACTATTTTCTACCTCACTTACTCTCTCTGTTTCCCACTCAAAACAGCTACTTCTTTAGCATTTTCCCTTAGTTCTCGTTCCTAAAAGCAAATAAGTTTTTCGATATGGAACGGAGGGAGTATTTGATTGTTGTTGGAGGTGAAACTAATGTGCAGTGTTGTATCCAACTAATTGTTATGCGGTCAATATTCAATTTACAAGTATGTGAGTCCCCACCTAACACAACATATTCATCTCGGCCATCCATGCAGCAAACTATGCATTCACAAATCGTACCATTCATCCAGCAAAATCAATACTTGCATAGACAAGTACTCCCTCCCTCAATTGAAACTACACATATTACTCTTTTGGGTCACCAATTACCAGCTACTCACTTCCAAAAATGGAAATGTTATACTCCCTTTGTCCCAGAAAGATAGTCCCATTTTGAATTTTTTATGGTCAACAAAAATAATATTTGACCAAACATTAGTGCCAATTTAATGATCACAATGAAATTCTAAAAATTGTTATTGATAAATCACTTAATGATTTATCAATTACAAATTTTGGAATTTCACTAGAATGATTAGATCGTCGCCAATGGTTGGTCAAAGTTCATTTTTGTTGACCATTAAAAGTCAAAATGGGACGAGTAATACTGTACTCCTATATTTCATGGGATACACCTTCACTTTCATAACAATTTTTCACTCGCTATTCCTTACCTCACTTTTCATACTCACAACACTTACCCCACTAACATTTTCCCTTTACCTAATCGTGTGTAGTTTCAACTGGGACGGAGAGAATTTATATCAAGAAATAGTCTTTGTTCCAGCTTAAACAAACTTAATTCAATATAGCAAGAATAGTCATGGAGCTTTTGCACCATGTAACCACTAACCAGCATTCATGTATAAATACATCATAGTGATAATTAAAATTAAATAATTTTCAGATAAACAGCAGCTAAGTGAAACTCTTAGATTGGGTTGAAAAGTCAAACACTAGATGTTTTTTCTCATTGGTGCAAAGATAGATTTAAAAAAAAAAAAAAAACCCGAGACAAGATATTTCTCTCATAGGTTCCGATAGATAACCAAATTCGTGGCTAATATACCCGTAAACCCCATCATGATAATCAGATAATGGGGCCAAAAAAGAGAAAGAAAGAACCTTACACAAGGAGGTCGCCGATTCTTTCCTCAAGGTACAACTCTCTTGAAGTACCTTCCACAGCCACAGGAGAAATTAGTTCCCTGTGAAGGATCAAAGATGGACAAAATGTTTTGTCAGAATCTCTGAAGTTGCACACTCTGCTAAAAGTAATACCAGAAGAAACAACAGCTATACTAATATACTCCCTCAGTTCCAAAATGGTAGTCCTATTTCTCCATTTTGTTTGTCCCAAAAAGTTAATCTCACTTCCAAAAATAAGGCTTCAAAATCACTGAAGTTCCAAAACTTAAATTGCAACATTAAAATGATTGAAAATTCAAACGGGACTTTCATTTAAGACAGAGGGGTAGTAAATGATAAAGTCTGAGGTTCCATCCCAAAACCAATTGGCAATGGGAGGAGTAGCCCAGGATCTCTATATAGTCAATGCATGGCTAGTTAATTCCCTATGTGGGATAATTGTCTCTAACAGTAAATAAGTTACATTCTGAACTATTGCATTATAATTATAATTTCTATATTTATTTCCAGACCCACGAAGTAGATTAATTTCTTCTTGTTATGACAGACAAGAAGGTGACATACCCAGAAAGTACTCGAATGAGATGCTATGATTTGGTGTCATTTGCTTCCGGCTTCAGATGAATTTCTTGAGGCAGGAGATTACATTTGATATTAAGCTCTTCAAAGAATTTCTTCATCTCCAAGACCAGTTCAGTTTTTCGCTTACTCTTTTCTGCATACTGTTGAAAGTTCATTGTATGATTGAAAAAGAGAGCCATTTTAATCTTGTTTACATTCTCAATCTCCTTCACCACCACGTTATGATTTGGATGCCAAAACTGTGAATTCTTCTCCAAGTATCTGACCAGAAAGAAGCAAATGATTAGATAGAACATGAACACTGGAATAACATAATAATCTGAAGGACGATTACATCACAACACATGCAACTAACAAAAAAACAAAACGTTAGTATCAAATATCGAAATAATGTGCCATCCGACTTCAGTCTTATGAATTGGAAAAAAAATAACTGAAAGAGAAATTGTGGAGATTTCTCAGGAAAGTGTTTCCATGGTTGTTACTCTTTATACTATCCTAATGAAAATTTAAAACTTGTTATTGATATTTGATACACCACTATAAGTACTAACAATACCAATTTAAATCTTTTATTAGATAATTAAATTAACCCCAATTATTGCTCAAAGTTCATTAAACAAAGAATATTGGACAACAATGAGAAAAAACAGCCAAGAACTAGTCTTCGCAACAGAACAGATATAAAGAATACTCCCTCCGTCCCAAAATGATCTTCATACTTTTTTCGCTGTTATTGCGAAGGAACACATTTAATCCGCTATTTCAACTTACATTTTGAAACTAACAACGAACTCGTAACTGTCATCTAATCTTTAATGAGATTCTTTTCCAGCTACGCATAATCAATCATACACCATTTCAGGAACTAGAGAGGCAATAATAAGGGCATCAATGTGATATAGGAGAAAACATCTTCACTTATAGAGAGAGATCTCTATACTCCCATAGCTATTTGTTATCTGAAGGGGCAATTTTGGAAGATTTTTTTTTTTACCTTAATCAGCATGCCCAAATGAACTACTCCGTAGTACTTTTATTTTGGGACAAAGAGAGTACTCGTTTTTCAAATTTTAACCTACTTTGTATAATATACTATCCATTATAAGCATCATATGCTGACTAATGCTATTACAAGCTGCCGATTCAAGCTACGTGCTAAGCAAAAACGTAATATCTATGAAAGAAAGTGAGGAAGGATTAGGAAGCATGCAAACAATGTCTTACATTACTTGTGTTTACTACCAAGGAAATACAAGACTTACTTTTTAATTTTCTCCTTCAAAAGCCCTATCTTCTCAGCTGGTGTCATGAAATCAATGGAAAACTCCAAAGAATCCCCCATGTCAGGGCTTCTATAGAAATTGCTGATGGGCTTGGTAGACAAAACTGAATTTGGATAGTATATCTTCTCATTATCATATCTCAAGAACACAGTGTTTAAGATATTCATCTCTTCAACTATCATCTGTCAAATTAAATGAGCATGGAATTAACCAAAAAAGTCTGAGGTGTAACCAAATAAAAATATATCTGCAGCAACAGTTACCTGAACACCATCAATCACACAACGATCACCGACATCAAACGGATGCATTACAAATACGAATATAATAGCTTCAAATATGGTCTTGCACGTGTTTCCGAAGATAAATGCTGCAACAACAAGCTGTGACGAAAGGAAGAGAAGTACTTTGGTATTTGCAATTCCCGTCAAAAGAAGCCATATAACTATGATTATAACAATCAAGATTGCAATGACAAGCTTGTTCAATTGCTTTACAGCCGTCTTGGTATCATTTAGAGCATGTGAAAGAGCTTTCCGGCCATTGTAAACATTTACCTGCACAAGGAAAGAATGACATAACTCTTACATTAACATAATGAATAAATATAATTTAAGCAAGTAGGAAAAACAATTGATCACGTCCGAGTGAGATTTTCGAAATCAACTGACATAACAATTGATAACATTCTTGTATTAGGTGTGGGTAGCACCCTAGTACAGTATTCAGAAAGTAAAAAATTAGAGGAGACTGCATTTACTATGGCAGCAGAGTATTGTGACTCTGTCTGCTGATCAATTTTTACAGGATTTTTCTCACTAGAAAATGTGAAAAGAGTCCAGGTTTGTAGAGAAATCAGACAGCAACTGTATCTTACTTAAACCAGAAATACATGTAGAATTAATGATAGAATATAAACCCCCTTATTATCCTAAAAGAAGAGAAAGGGATCTTACCACCCACTCCATTAAAGCTTTCCTGTTAATTTGTCCCGTCTCAGCCACGTCGATCAATGGAAATACAATGTCCACCTCTTCCTTTATCATGAATCTCCTTAGGTCCAACTCGTCAATATAGCTGTGGTTTAAAAGAAAAAAAAAAAAAAAAAAAAACTTAATATTGAAGATATTTCAAGGGGACTGTGTGTAATGGCTGTTTGTCGTGTGTGTGTGTGTGTGTGCGCGCGTGTGCGTTCTAGTTCTAGAGCCAGAGTCTCTCACTTGCAACCAGGCTGAGCAACATTTCTGAAAATATGATAGGCAGCAGCAATTGCTTCCATCTCGCTCGAAATCTCCTTATCAGCTGGTTCACCGCCTTGATCATAAGCAGTTTCGTCAAATGTATTAGAGAATGTGGACAAGCCTGAGTTAGATATTACATCAACCAAAACCTTCATTTTCCAAGCTGAAACTTTTCCTTGCTTCATTTGATGAAGCTTATTCATATCAATCACCTCCGCTTTCTTACCCTCTTTTCCCTTTCTCCGTGTCCGGAAACTCATTCGACTTGTACTGGTTGTTCTTCCAATCATCCCCATTTGCTCCATAATTGGAGGCCCTGATAACGTTTGGAGAATATACTGATGGAAGATTGATTCCTGAATCCTATCAAAGAAATTGCTGACATGGAAAGACTTTGCCAAAATCTTTAGCAGAAAAGTCTTTAAGAGCCACAAGAGTGAACCAACAAGCAAAGAAACAATAGTCCAAGTAATATAATCCAAAATCTTGGACGAATCCCTTGACCTGTGAACTCCACTGTAGTCAAACAAACAAAGCCAAGTAACAAGAACTAGAGTCAACCAAATGCAAACTTGAACACACTTCTTCAAGCCGTGTACAAAGTACATCACCTTCTTCTTCAACAAGTAGTTCAACTCAATCACCAAAACAACAAAATGCATAAGCCAATTTGTAAACAACATGCCGCAAACTACCACCATCACAAGCACGCACCACTTCCATACCTCCAAACTCCAAACCTCATAATGCTTAACATTGTCAACAGTCAAGCTAGCAACTAAACAGCCCAAAATGCTAAGAAATGCCACCCACTCAACAAAAACCTTAATCTTGAACCTCTTATATTTCAACTTGTTCCGCAAACTAACCTTCTTATAAATCTCTTCCTCCTCGTCCACTCCTTCCCCTCCTTTTGCAGGTCCAGGAGAAGCCATCAATGGTGACTTTGGAGTTATTGGTACAGTTTTAGCATTAGTAGTAGTATCATCCCTGTTATTAGGAGAAGCCCGATTGGATATATTCCTAACCGGTGAATTCATAATTTGGTCAACTGGTTCAGGCATTTCTCCAAACACGGTCGAGTCAATAGCCACAGGTTGTTCCCCAAACCTAGACTTAGGCTTCGAATACATTGAAGGTGCTCTAGTAAGTGACTTTCTTCGTGTTAGGGTTTCAGGATTGGGGATTCTGGGAGGCTTGTTAGGGCTAGGACTAAACCGAGCAACATCCTGATACGAATCAACAGACGATCTACGAGGTGAATCGACAATGCCTTTAGTTTTACCTTCTCTCCGAACATCTTTGGCATCACCTCCAAAGATATTCACAACTACTTCCCCACTATTTTTATTCTCTGCCATGTTCATGTGTCCATTCTTTGAAGCTTTAGCATCCATTTCAAAATCCTAAAGTAACAAAGCAAAGATAAATAAACAATTTCATCACTCAATCATCAATGTCGGCTAAAATAAATACAGAACTATTTTTTTTTTCCTGAATGATAAAAGTAACTGAGATAATAATTAATTTTCCTGGAAAGTTACTTTCCGAGAAAATAATTAAAGTAACTGAGTTTCAAGGAACAAGGTGTACGGAAAGATTAAACTAATTGAGATTTCACAATATCATCCATAATCTATTAAAGCAAATGCTTGTCATGCAATAGATAGTGATAAATACACATATAAACATTCATAGACATACGTACATAGTCGTCTTCAAGCTCAAATCTTCAGCTGATTTCTTGCTTCAGGTTGAAAATGGAAACTGTGTGTGTGTGTGTGTGTGAGAGAGAGAGGAGAGGGGAGGGGAGGGAAGATGTGGGTGCCTGGCCGGTAAATTGACAGGAAAAGCAGGGGCGGGGATGTATATAAAGAGGAGGGGCAAGGGCAGAAGAGGAAAAACTAGTGAACTGAGGGTAGGAAGGGTAGGGACCACGACCACCACAGGTGATGTTCAAAATGGACCGAAGTACACGTAGGCCCGTCAAACTCGCCGGCCCGAGGCCCGTTGGTCCGAGCCCGTCAGCCCACAGACTGAGCCCGCTCCAAGCCCGCGCAGACACAAGGATGGGCCGGACAGTGAAAATGACGCACGGGTCGGGCTAAAGCCCGCGGATCACTTGGCCCGTTTGGCCCGTGTCCGTTTGGCCCTTCTTTTTTTTTTTTTTTTTTTTTTTTTATGTAGAAGAATTTGTAATTTTTTAAGACTTTATTATCTAAAAGACTTTGAAGACTTTGTATCTTAACGACTTTATTATGTAGAAGACTTTGTTATTTTTATCTTAAAGACTTTGAAGATTTTATCTTGATGACTTTATTATGTAGAAGACTTTGTAATTTTTTAAGACTTTATTATCTTAAAGACTTTGTTATTTCCTAAATGAAGAATTCAATCAATTCTAGACTATATGCCTTAAAATTTAATAAAATTATTATCAAATAACTTAAATTTAATAACTAACTCTATTTAAATATAAAAGACAAATTAAAGTAGATATTAAATCACTTTTTATATGTATTTTAATTTATATTATATATTTTAATAAGTCAAAGCCATTTTATTTTTTTATAAGTTTTTCTAATTTAGAAAAAAAAAAAAAAGGACAAAATCCGTTTGGCCCGTAAACCTTTCGGTCCGGACCAAACGGACGGGCCGGACCACACATAAAACGACAGGCCGGGCCGGGCTTTTATCCATCCGTAGGAGGGCCGGACGGTCAAGCCTGTCAATATCATACTAATGTGGAGAGTGGTGGTGGTGGTCGAGGTCCCACAAGTGGTATCAGAGCTATGGTTCGGATGGGCCCGACCGGGTGAACCGTGTGTGTGCTATTATAGGGTGGGTTTCCCCTTGTGGGATATAGCGAATCGAGTCTTGCAATCGAGGGCGATGGTGTTTAGCGGGCGGTTGGTACAAGCGTTCGCCGATATGGGCCAGAGGAAACACTGCGGGCCATAGCTGTGTGGTCCTTGGTTTGAGGGGAGGATTGTTGGGGTGCAACCCAAAGTCCCACATCGGCAATTGAGCAAACAATTGCAAGGTATATAAAAGCACCCACCCACTTCATTAGTATGAGGCCTTTCGGGAGTTGACCCAAAAACAAATCCGTGTGGGCTGGGCCCAAAACGGACAATATCATACTAATGTGGAGAGTGGTGGTGGTCGCGGTCCCTACAAGTGGTATAGCAATTGTTGGAATAGAGATCGTCAAAGAAACGAAGAGGAGAAAATTGGACTGCAAGGCGAGCGAGCGGACGCCTGGTATGGACCAGGCGGGCGCTCAAGAAGGCAGTAGAATTGTGATTCCGGGAATTTAACTCAAGCGGGCGCTTGAGGTGCACCAGGCGGGAGCTTGGTGCCGCGTCACAAAATTTGGAGAATAGCAGTATTTTCGGGTTTTCTCTTGTGTTTAAGTTTAGGTCTTATTCTATGTTGCATATATAAGCAATGTTCCGCCCCCATACTCATTGTAACTCAGATTTAACATATTATAGTGCAAGATCCTGGCTTGGTAGTGCCCCCAGACGTAGTCAAACATATTGACGAACTGGGTAAACAATTTCTTGTGTTCTTTTATCTTTTGCTTTGTTTCTTTATTTCTTTTGCTTGTTTGTGGTGCGGTGATTCTTGCGATTTGCTTGGGTGTTGGGAAGGCTTATTTCCACAACAACTGGTATCAAGAGCTTTGTTTGGACGATCAAAGGGGTTTATCAAGCAATCAAGAATGGGCAAGGATAAACAAGCGGTGGGGAAATTCGATGGGTCTGACTATGGGTTTTGAAAGATGCAAATAGAGGATCTTTTGTACAACAAAGATCTCTATAAGCCCTTAACAGGAGTCAAGCCGGAAAGCGAAAAACAGGAAGACTGGGATCTCATGGATCGGAAAACCTTAGGAGTGGTTCGATCTACTTTGTCGAAGTGGATCGCGAAGACTAACAAGAAGGCGAAAACCACCAAGGAGCTATTGGATTATCTTACTGAGAGATTTGAAACTCCATCTGCTGCAAATAAGGTTGATTTGATACGCAAGATGGGTAATCTCAAGATGCAAGAGGGAGGATCCATATCTAAACACATCGATGAGTTTATGGATGTTATAGACTCATTGGCTGCGTTGGAGATTACTTTCGGTGATGAGGTTTATGCTTGTCAATTGCTAGCATCCTTACCAGGAAGTTGGAGCGGAACGATGACAGTGTTAAATGCTTCAGCAGGTAAGAACAAATTGAAGTATGATGATGTTAAGGACTTCCTCTTGGGCGAGGAAAATCACATAAAGAAGTTGGGGACACCGTCTACTTCGGAATCGGTCTTGGCTACAACTAGTAGGGGAAGGCCGGGTTCTAGCAATAAAGGGAGAACAGGGTCATGGGAAAGTGTAATCGGGGGTGGGGATCAGTCTGTGGAGAACAAAGAAAGACCAAGGGTTGCAAGAGGATCGGTAGAGTGCTATCATTGTAAGGAGTTAGGACACTACAAGAGGGATTGTCCCATGCGAGGGGATAAATCGGCGAATGTGATAATTGAAGGTGAAGATGTACTGGTTCTGAGCGTTAGTAGTGCGCTAGAATCATGGGTGCTGGATTTGGGGGCATCATTCCACTCATGCGTGCATGCAGGGGCGATGGAAAATTACACTTCCGGTGATTTCGGAAAGGTCTATCTGGCGGATGGAGATCCTTTTGAAATCAAGGGGAAGGGGATGTCAGAATAGGAGCATCGGACGGGAAGGTCTTACATCTACACGGGGTCAGACACATTTCGGGTTTGAAAAAGAACCTAATATCAGTTGGGCAGCTGGGTGAAGAAGGTTACACGGTAACTTTTAGCTGCAGGAACTGTGTTATTACCCAGGAGGATTGTGAGATCGCTCGGGGTAATAGGGAAGGAAGATTGTATTTGACAAACACCAAGGATAGTATCGCGGTGGCGTCAGCCAAGGGTGATACGGATTTGTGGCACTGTCGATTGGGTCACATGGGTGAGAAGGGGGTATCCCCGGTAACTTCTCGGGGTGGTGTGTCATATTACATGACCTTCATTGATGATTCGACAAGGAAGGTCCGGGATGACTTCTTAAATGGGAAAGATGAAGCTTTCAGGATATTTAGGAAGTGGAAGGCCTTGGTGGAGAATCGGATTGGACTCAATGATAAATGCTTGAGGTCTGTTAATGGTGGGGAGTATGAGCTCAGGGAGTTTGAGGAATACGGTGATGCAATTGAAATTTGCATGGATATTCCAGACTCGGGTGGGAGCGGCACGGTTCATGATGACCAAGGACAAGGGGTCACTGAAGATGAACCAAATACTCCAGGACCGGATATTCCGCTGTGCAGATCTAACAGTAAGTGTAGATCGGATGCAAAGGCTCCAGGTTTCTCAAGCAAGGTGAAGTTGAAGCTGGGTATAGCTTCAACGGGGCTTGGAGAATAGGAGAGGGGGAAGGCATTACCATGATCGAGGTGATCACTATGGCACTAAAGATGAGTTGAAGACGGATACGGAGCTAATATACGCGGTTGATCTTTAGGTGGGAGATTGTTGGAATAGAGATCGTCAAAGAAACGAAGAGAAGAAAATTGGACTGCAAGGCGAGCGGGCGCCTGGTATGGACCAGGCGGGCGCTCATGAAGGCAGTAGAATTGTGATTCCGGGAATTTAATTCAAGCAGGCGCTTGAGGTGCACCAGGCGGGCGCTTGGTGCCGCGTCACAGAATTCGAGGAATAGCAGTATTTTCGGGTTTTCTCTTGTGTTTAGGTTTAGGTCTTATTCTAGGTTGCATATATAAGCAATGTTCCGCCCCCATACTCATTGTAACTCAGATTTAACATATTATAGTGCAAGATCCTGGTTTGGTAGTGCCCCAGACGTAGTCAAACATATTGACGAACTGGGTAAATAATTTCTTGTGTTCTTTTATCTCTTGCTTTGTTTCTTTATTTCTTGTGCTTGTTTGTGGTGCGGTGATTCTTGCGATTTGTTTGGGTGTTGGGAGGGCTTATTTCCACAACAGGAAGAAGAAGACAGCGAATACTACGGCGTATTACATTGTTTAAGGGAGAGAGAAAGATGGACATCGATTTTATTTTCCAAGGATAGGTAAACAAATTGTACCTTGAACATTGTACTCCCTCGAAGATGTCATTTAAAAAAGAAAAAAAAAATGTTATCGCCAAATTTTATTTTAACAAAAATAAATTGAGAAAGTTTTGGGAGAAACTAGTTTCTCCACATAAATTATAAAAAGTTTTGTTTTTATAGGGGTTAAGGTTTAGGGTTTAGTTTAGGGTTTAGATTTAGAGTTTTGTTTAAGGTTTAAGGGTTAAAAAGTGAACTTTTTATAACTTATGGAGGAACTAGTTTCCCGCAAAACCAACTCAAATAAATTTATATTTTTACTACTGCCTCCGTCCCAGATTTTCACCATCTCATTTACAAAGAGATTAAGAAATGGTGGAAGTGATATAAGTGTTGTGAGTATAAAAGTAAGGGCAATGCTAGGGGCACAAAAAAAGTTTACAAAATGATGGATACAAAGTGAGGTGGCGATATTTTATTGGTCGCATCGGTTGTGGACCCGGCACACTCTAATTAAAAGCACCAATAAAAATCACGACACCTAATTTTGTAAGCCAAATTTTGTGAAATTTTTTGTGACTTTATATTTAACCTAAAAGTAAAGTATGAGAGAATGAGTGGAAGAAATAGTAAAGATTCTTTGCCATTTTTGAAAGTAAACATATACTTTGGCACAGACTAAAAAAGAAAAATGAACATGTACTCTTTGGGAGGGAGTGAGTATTAAACTGCAACTTTTTAAAAAAGTATTTCTTAATAAAAATGGGTACTGATACAAAGTGGTGTGAGTGTGAAAAGTGAAATAGGAGAGAGAAAGTGTGATAGAGAATAATAAGTTGATTGGTGTTGTGAGTATAAAAGTAAAGTATGAGAGAAAATTAGTGTAGTGAATAGTAAAGATTCTTTGTTATATTAGAAAAATATAACTTATCAATGGGACGTCCGACGTTATTATAAGGCGGAGAGAGTACTTTACAACCCGGTTGTTTTGTCAAATTGGAGGGTTTTGTGCACTCCTCTTGTTTTGCGTTGACGCGTTGTTATGCACACCCCTAATAATTTTTAATACATCCATATTTATACTTTTACAATATTTTATTATTTAATAATATAAGCATATTTACTGCTATATTAAAAAAAATGGCCTTACTAACACAATGAATTAAATTTAATTAATGAATCTTATCTCGTCTTGTAAGTATTGACTCTGACTCTGAACAAACATGATAAAACTATACAAACCTCTCGAAACTATAACAACAAACTCCATAACAAAAAAACAAAAAACGAAATTTGAAAGCAAAAAGAACTCCCAAAGCACTCATTAAAAGTGACTTTGGCATCAAATTTTTTAAAAAGTGACCAAATTGTAGGGGTGGCTGGTGCTACATCTTACCCAATAGTATCCTTCTGTTTCACACTATAAGTTAGTAGTATACTTTTGTTTGAACACATAAATCGAAATAACACGTGATGATGCCGAATATATGCGAGAATGACAGAACTATAAAAGACAATTCAAGAACAGAGATAGTTTCTTAGAGAAACTAAACTTTAATTCATAAATTCCAAAAACTGTCTACTCCCTGATTCCCTAACAACACACGTATGTACAAATGATTTTAAAACTGTCCACTAACCCCACTAACAACAAATAACATAAAAACAAATTTAAAAAAATACGAAATTAAAATTCTCAAAACAGTAAAATGACATTTTCGCCCCTCAAACGATCTTGGATGGCTAAAATCACTTCTTGAGCATGTTTCGCATGTCCATGCCAAATTTCGTGTCATTCCGAGATCGTCACTTTTGGACCGAAAATTACCATGCCCCTGCATCAATACGACATTGGTGCGAGTTTTGTGAGTAAGAAATAAAAAATAAAGATTGTGTATGTTACTCCCTTTGATGTATTTATATCGATTGCGTTTGACTTTTTTTGTTAACACACGTGAACTTTAACAAAACATTAATATCTATCTAATCGTTCGAATGAAACTTTAAAAAATGTTAACGATATATCACTTAATAATTTATTAATAAAAAATTTGAAAATTCACTAGGAGATTGGATTGACATTATTAATTGGTCAAAGTTTGCATATATTAACCAAAAAAAATTAAATGTGACTAATATAAATGAGTACTCTCTTCATTCCACCTCACTTGAGACTTACTCCCTCCGTCCCTCCTCACTTGAGACTTAAGAGAGGTGAGCACGATAACTAAGGAAAAAGAATAAACTAAGGAAAATGTGTGGTAGAAAATGAGGAGAGAGAATGAGTGGGTTAAAAGTAGGTTGGTTGAATAAATTGTGTGGTGGAAAATAGAGAGAGAGAATGAGTGGGTGTGGTAGATTGAATATAAAATTATAAAAGTATGACCATTTTTTGGGAGTCTCAAGTGAAGTGGGACGACCCAAAATGGAATTAAGTCTCAAGTGAGGTGGGATGGAGGGAGTATTTCATTTTGGTCCATCCCACTTCACTCCTCAAAATAGCCATTTTTTTATTACTTTATATTCAAACTACTCTACCACTCATTCTCTCTCTTCATTTTTCACCACTCAATTTATTCAATCAACACTACTATTTACCCCACTCATTCTCTCTCTTTATTTTCTACTACATACTCTCTCCGTTTCACGTGAATTGAGATTTATTTTCCTTTTCGTCTGTTTCACCTCAATTGAGACTGCAAAAAATGACAAACTTTTTAATATTTTATATTCACCCAACCCACCAATTTAACCTCACTGATTCCCTCTCTTCATTTTCCACCACTCATTTTATCCAACCAACACTACTATTTACCCCACTCATTCTATCTCTTCATTTTCCACCACACATTCACTACTTTCTCTTAATTGTTGTGCCATTTTTTTTTGTCTCAATTCACATGAAACGGGGGGAGTATTTCTTTTATTTATTTTTTTATTAGTTATTGTGTCCATCTCTTATACTCCCTCCGTCCCAACTTAAGAGTCAAAAAACTTTTGGGTTCAAGAATTAAGGAAAAAATGGTTTTTGTGAGTGTTGATAGTTAGGTAGGAGAGAGAAAGTAAGGTAGAGAAGAGTTAGTGGATAATTGTTGTGAGTATGACATGTAAGACCCACTTTCTATTTTGGATTTTTAACTCTTAAGTTGGGATACATTTTTAGGAAATTTTTGATTCTTAAATCGAAACGAAAACAGTATGTCAAGTGAGGTGGGGCGGAGTGAGTATATCATTTAAAATAAACTAGACAGTTTTACTTCGAAAAGAAAACACTCAAAATAAGTTCAGGGATTGAAAAATGGTCCACGTTGAAGACAAACCATGTGTACAGATTGACTGCACTATTCAGCTTTTTGGGGGTTCATGATAAATACCTGTCATATCGCGTAAGACCATTGGTTTCACACAAATTTTTATTCAACACCCACTTTATCATTTTACATCAGCTTCTCTCATTTCAACTCATCCATTCAACACTCATTCAACAAAACACCTTATAATGGTTTGTTTAATCCAGCATTCAACACTTTTCTCACTCATCATCCTATACCCCCACCACTTAAAATTTATTTTTTATTTTTTATGATTAGTGTTGAAATACTCCCTCCGACCCACCGAAAATTGCAAAACTTACCAAAATGGGCGTCCCATAGAAATTGCACATTCCATAAATGGAAAGTTTTAAATACTTTTTAATTAGTGGGTCCCACTTCTCATACTTACATCCACTAACCCACTAACTATTCTCTACCCCACTTTCTCTCTCCCACTCAACTATCAACACTCACAACACATCACCTTTTTCACTTTTCCCTTAATTCTTGTGCCATGATTTTTTTTTGCAATTTTCGGCGGGACGGAGGGAGTAGTTATTATTGGGATCTATTTCAAGAAAAAAGATGAGTTTTTTTTGTGTCGGAATACAATGAAACTTATGTCAATTTAAAGAGAAAAAAAAAGGAATTTTGGTGTAAAAAAAAAAAACAATTTTTTTGTGAAATAATTGAGCTCAAATAATTTGGATAAAAAAAATAACTCGTCAGTCAATCAGAAGGTGACACACGTCCAGGCCAGAAAAAAAAAAAGGCAGAGAAGCCGCTGGACGCGCCTTCTCTGGTGCGTGTACTACACGCGCTCACCTTGCCCAATCTTTGGGCGCCACGTGGCAAAACCGGGAGACAAACTCTGCATTCACACTTGTTGAAATTTTTCAACCAAAACGTTCACACCCCCCAATTAAACAAACCATTGCAAGCATTCACACCCCCATTTTTGTTTAATTGCAATTCACACGCCATTAAACAAACCATTGTACATGGTCTAATAGTACACTTTTGTTGACAATTATTACTCCTCTTCGTTCGCCAATACCTAATCTACAAAAATTATTAATCTGGTTATCTTACATTAAAATGATACTAGAGGCATAAAAAAAATCATAAAATATTGCTCACAAAATCTTAAATGTTATTATTTTATTAGTGTTTTTAAGTAGAGTGTAGTGGGTCTATTGTCAATGCAACCAATAAAATATCGTCACTTCATTTTGTGAACAAGATTTTGTGAGTTTATTTTGTGCTCCTAGCATTGCTTCTTACTTGAATTTATAAAAGTCTTAAAAGTGGAAATGTTTTGATAGCAGCGCCTAACGGCCTCTATTCGGTCTCATCTTCACTTCTCAGATTCAGAACTGGTGTGTGTCGATCTCCTAACTGTGGATGCCCAGTTCACTCTCACCTAGAGTAAATCGTTGTTCCACCTGTTTATCAACCCATCACCTATCTCAAAAATCACATCCAAACTCTTGCAGACATTCAGAACTCCACCTTCACCTTTGAAATTGTAACATTTCTTGTCTAACTGACTAAGAGATGCTAAATTCTTTGCTACTCGTGGAACATGTCTAACCATATTCAATGTACAGACTTTACCACCAGAAGTCCGCACCCTTATAGAGTCCATGCCAATTACCCTGCACACTGACATATTAGTCATAAGAATATTGCCCATAGCCTTCTGCTCATACGTTGCAAGCCACTCCTTGCGCGAACACACGTGATAAGAATCCTCTACAGACTTGTCACTGTCTGCAGCAACCGACTTAGATTTATTCAGATGCGGAGTCAGATGTACAACTCTAATATCTAACCATATTATTGCCTCTAGAAATACAGATTTTGTACTTCTAGATCACTAGAATAGACTACATCAGATGTTAGATCTTCAGATTTCACGAGATATCAGACATCATAACGTTCCAAATGCGTTCTTGGATCTCCAACGAACACCAGACGAACTTCCGGAATCAGATCTACCAGATTTGCTATTGCTAGCACAAATGATCAATCACTGACTGCTCTCAGATTTATTGATTACGATTCTCTACAGTGAATTATAATAGTTACTATATAGATAGGGTGACTATGTTAATTATAATAATTAGCTATATACAGTAACTATTACTATTTAACTCTAATAATCAATTATATAAAACAATTACTTGGTATTCTGATCATTAGCTAATAATATTAGTTAATGATAGTAGTTATTATATATGTTAACTATTATTATTAATAATATTAGTTACCAATAATAGTTACTATATATGTTAACTATTACTATTAGTAGTATTAGTTAACTATAATAATTACTATATAACTTAAATATTACTATTAATAGTATTAGTTAACGATAATAGTTACTAAATGCGTTAACTATAACTATTAATAGTATTAGTTAACCATAATAGTTACTATACATGTTAACTTTTACTATTAATATTATTAGTTAATTATTATAGTTGCTACATATATTTACTATTATTATTAATAGTATTAACTAATCATAATATTTTATTATATTTAGTAATTATAATTTTTTAATTATAAAATTAACTATATATAATAACTATTATTATTTGAACTATAATAGTTAACTATATTAAAAAAATTACTTTGTTATAAAGTGATTATTAATTCTTATTATGTATCACTATACAAAAATTAGTCACTTTTTATAAAAAAAAATAAAAAAATCAATAAAATGATATCGTGCAAAGCACGGGCTATCTACTAGTAAAATAAAAAATAGATGGGCAACCTTTACAAAACTAAGTAGGGATGGCAACGGGTCGGGTACGGGCCGGGTTTTCCCAAACCCGAACCCGACCCGAGCAAAATATCATTCAACCCTAACCCGACCCGAAGGTCATCAAACCCGTACTCGCCCGAACCCGGCCCGACTACGCAACAACATTTTTTTTGCTTCATCAATAACTTCATCCTATTTGGGCTTTAGCCCATTTCCAACATACAAAATTTTTTAAGTTTTTGACTAAGACTTCAACAAAGAGGACTTAATAATACTCCCTCCGTCCCAAAATGGTCTTCTCATTTGCCATTTTTCATTGTCCTAAAAAGTTCTTCTCATTTCTACAATTTAGGCTTAAATGTTCATAAGCACAACATGGCTAGTAAAGCAAGTGTTCCTATCCTTAAAAAATTTGAATAGTCAAATGTGAAGATCATTTTGGGACCGAAGGGGTATATACCAAGTATGGGGGTAATAATGGAGTGGTATAAGGGTAGAAATGAACTAAGCATGCGGGTTCGGGCTGGTCAACTGGTGTTACCAAACCCGGGCCCGAACCCGTCGGGTTTTGGAATTTGGTTACCAAACCCGCCCCGCTCGAGCCGAAACGTTTCGAAAACGGGTCGTGTTCGGTAAAATTGCCATCCTTAAAACTAAGGGTTAACAAATGATAAGAAAGCTCTACAAAACTAAATTAAGGGTTAACAAATGATAAGCAAGCTCTACAAAACTTGATGTGAAGCACTATGGATCAAACTTTTTAATTTTGTAGTAATTATTGTTGGAACAAATTGATGAAACCCTGATTGCCACGCTCAGTTTAGAATGAGATAGAGGAAGAGATGAAGCGGAAGCGTTAGGAATAAATACCTGTTGAATCCATCGTCTTGATCTTGAAGAGAGAAACGAGATGAAGAACAACTATTTAGGGAAGTGCTCTTCTAAATGATGAATGTCTTTTATTTTCTCAAGCACTTCTTAACAATAATGAAGAGAATATTTAGAGAGAGAAATAAAAATGTAGTGTCTAAAAGGGATGATGGTGATCCCTTTATATACTAGACAAAGAGGCACTTCATTTAGGGACCACACCTATTCAATTCCTAAGCAATGTTAATTTACCATTTTGCCCATCAAAAATAGATAAATTACATTTCAGGGATTCTACACATTGACTATTGTTGACTACACTTTATATTAAAATTATAGACATGATTTTATATATGGAATTGACAAATAACTTGTGTTGCAATCCACAAAAGGTCTAACAATTCTCTCCATCTCAGAGTATATGTCAATTCTCTCATTTGCACGACGATTAAGAAATGGTGAAAATGATATAAGTATTGTGAGTGTATAAATAAAATAAGAGAGAGAATGAGTGGGAATGAATAATAAGTTAATTGGTGTTGTGAGTATAAAAGTAAGTAGAAGAGAGAATGAGTGAGAGGAATAGTAAAAATTCTTTGGCATTTTAGGAAAATGACATATACTCTAGGAAAAACTAAAAAGGAAATGTGGACATATAATCTAGGACGGAGGGAGTAAGTTTTTTACTTTTTTATATGTGCACGACACATGTTGATTTAACTGAAAATTTTGATATTTTAATTAAAAAAATTTACTAGCTTTTCACAACTTTAGAGTCTGATATGCGAGTTTTAGACATGAAAATAAACTTCTATTTGTCATCAAAATATTTGAAATTATTTTCACCTCAATTAAATTAACAAAATACTTCCAAAATAATTACAATTTGAAACCCATACTAAAACTAGAATATTAACTTAACGCTGTAAGAACCAATAAATTGAATCACTTAAGCGTACATAGTTAAATATTTTCGACATAAATATCACCCATTCAGTCCAATAATAATATACGAATTTGCAGACATTTTGTTTTGGTGTCTCATGTACAAGTCCTCTAACTACACTTTTCATAATGCTAAATCTGACAAATTTACTATTTTCAAACATATGTAATAAATATAATAAACTTACGAAATATATTACAAATTTATATTCATTTATATATTTTGAATAATACTTTTCTTTAAGATAATCAAAAAAATTATATATTTGTTGAATAATGGTAAAGCTGCGTGATGAGAGTCATTTCTCCAATTCCATTAAACATAAGTATTTTTGTTTTTGGATTGAATAATATTAATTCATATATTTGTTGAATAATACTTTTGCTTTAAGATAATCACAATGTAAATACATTTTTTGTTAATAGGGTAAAAATGTCATTATAAGCAAAAATTAAATTTTAAATTAGCGTTTTAAAATGATGCACCAAACACATTTACGAATAAGTGCTCTGTTTAGGAAGCTCCGTATCAAAAACTACTCCGTTTGTTAAACTCTCCGTTTGTAGAACTTTGTACAAGACGAGCCCTTAAATGTAAAAAATCTATATATATATATATATATATATATATATATATTAAAGTTGGCCAAAAGAGCTATGGTATTGACATGTGGACAAACAATGGAGAAAGCTTGCATTTGGAGAAGCCACATCAACAACATACTAATAAATAAGTGACTTTTCATTTTCTTTTCATTAGCTAATACTAATAATAGTTACTAAAAAGGGTAACTATAATAGTTAACTATTATAGTAACTATTACTATTATTAGTAATAGTTAACTATAATAGTTAACTATTACTCTTATTAGTAATAGTTACTATTATAGTTAACTATATTAGTTAACTATTACTATTAATAGTATAGTTAACAATATTAGTTACAATACAAGTTAAATATTACTATTAATAGTATTAGTTAACTATAATAGTTACTATTATAGTTAACTATATTAGTTAAATATTACTATTAATAGTATTAGTTACTACTATATTAGTTAACTATTACTATTAATTGTATTAGTTAACTATAATAGTTACTATATAGCTAATTATTACTATTAATAGTATTAGTTAACCATAATAGTTACTTTATAAGTTATTTTTTACTATTAATAGTATTGGTTAACTATAATAGGCTACATACATTAACTATTACTATTATTAGTATTAGTTGATTATAATAGTTATTATATAAGTTAGATTATTAATTTTTAATATTAATTAATCATAGTAGTTACTATATCAATTAACTATTACTATTAATAATATTATATTATTATAATAATTATATTAATAATTATTATTATATAGACTAATCATTGCTATTAATATATATATTAACTATTACTATCAATGGTATTAATTAATTATAATAGTTATTATAATAATAGTAATCATATAGATTAATTTTTATTATTAATAGTATTAGTTAAAATGATGATTACTATATTAGTTAACTATAGTTAAAAGACATAGTATTGGTTTCCGTGCAGAGCACGGGTTACCCGCTAGTTATGAATAATAAAATGTAGTAGAATTGTGTGCTTATATTACTTTCCTATCAGGTTATCCTTATCTAAAAGTTGCAATTCTTACCAATAGATCTCATTAATCTTACCATCTCAAACAGGAAACGTAGTAATTCCACAAGCATAATATTACCTTTTTTGAAACACGACTGCAAATATTGGAACTATATTATTAAAATTTGTATTGACTGCCTTGTCAGTTTTGTACTTTCTTATCTTCTTTTTATTCCTGAGTTTCCTATAACCAAACTTTTCATAATCTTAATTGTAATAAATGTAATATTTTTAAAAAAGAAGTAGTAAATGTACTATGTTTTTAAATATATTACAAAACAATGAAATTAATATAATTTTAAATGGAATAACATTAAGAATAGAAAATTTGGAATTAAAAAAATGTATTAGAAATGTGGACATCTATTACTTTTCTATCAATTAACCCCAATCTAAAATTGCAATTCATACAAAGTTATCTCATTAATCGCACCATCTCAAACAGGAAATATAGTAATTTAATGAGTGGAAATATTTGGAAAAATACCTCCTCCGTCTAAAAATGAATTTCCACTTTCTTTTTTCGCTACTATGAATGAACTTTGAGCAATAATTATAGGTTGATAATTTTGTTAAACTAATAAAACTCTCATCTTGTAATTGATACAATATCAACGATACTATCAATGATAAATTTTAGATTTTCATTAGGATAATTAAATAAAATTAAATTTATTGCTTAAAAAATTCATTCGTAGTAAAGACATAAAACGTAAGAGAATTATTTAGAGACCGAGGGAGTATAAACATGCATTTACTGCCGTGTTAATTTTGTACTTATCTATTTTATTTTTATTCCCAAGTTTCCTATATAAAAGCTTACATATTAGTGCATCAATATTAAATAAGAGTACTAATAGAACATTTGTTTGCATTAGCCATTAGCTATCAATCAGAAAAAAAGAATGGCATCTGCAAGGCTTGTTCTATGCGTTTTTCTTCTCTTCACCATTTCTTGTCTCCATTTCACTGAGGGCGAAGACGGAAATCCACGGTTTCCTCGTGATCCCTTTGGTAAATCCCACTCAACCCCCTTTCCTTATCAATTAAATACTATCTCCGTCTCGTAATTTCACTTGATTTTTAATGGGCAGCACACGTGAATTTTTTTTTTTTTTTTAAAATATAACGTCAATCTAATTATCTACTGAAATTCTAAAATTGTAAGTGATTTATCAATAACAATTTTAAAATTTTGTTGAGATGTATATTGATATTAATGTTTAGTCAAAGTTAAAGTTAACATGTGTTTATTATAAAAAATCAAATTAGACTATATTTCCAAAACGGAGGAGGAAGTATATATCATTTCTGATTACTTTATACCCGTCGTCTTTTTTCTTGTTTTTAAAATAGAGATCATTTCTAAAAAGAAAATATGTTTTTATGCAAACTCGTGAAGGTACAATACAGTATAGTATAAATATACAAACTAGAAATGAAATGAGTACTGCCTCTGTCCCTACCATAATAATGAATGTCTTTCTTAGAAAAAGACTTTTTCCCTAAAGGTATTTTTATTAGAAAAATTACTACTTTCTTTATACTTGCAAAAAATGTATGGAAAGAGACACAACTATATATATACATATATATACATATATATATATATATATATATATATATATATATATATTGATTTAGTGGCGGATGGTGTAGCGTTATTTTGTTAATTGTTTGTTTTCATTATTCCTAGTTCTAAACTCCATATCATTGGCATTATTGATTAAATGTTGGGGATAATAATCATTGTAGTGTGTGATAAAGACTGCAAATTGTGCTGCCCCTGCAAGATGAAGGCTATCTCTCAACCTTGCAAATATTGCTCTCATACAGGAACTTGTGATTGATTGGATTTCACAATAATTATTGTATCGTACGGGTTTCCATTGTAAAATTTGGAAATTTGATTCATAATAAAATGTTTTTTTTTTATCTGATAGTGTAATTTTTGTTTTGTCATTTTAATTCATGTTTTTGCAAATTGGAGCATATTATTCATGTATATAAAAGATGAATATAGTATATCTTTTTATCGAATTACATGGAATCAGTCATATTAATGGTACTAGCAACTAGATCTAGGGATGGCAACGGGTCGAATACGGTCCGGATATTGCAAAATCTGTATCCGACCCGAGGCTACCGAGCCCGTCCGTATTCGACGATGGGCGAATCCGTATCCGCCCAGTTTTGTTTTTTTTTTAGGCTTGGCCCATCATAGGGTTAGAGAGCAGCAATAGACAGTTCAAAGTTACTGGATGGTATTCTTAAATCTTGGTGATTTTTGGATGGTTATATGCACTATATAGGGATAGAGAGCTGCAAAAAAAAAGACAAAGATCCAAGCTTACAGATGAAGAAGAGGAAGATCCTTCAATTCAAATCAATAACCAACACTATTCTCCAAAATCGAACAATCAAACAAACAAATAAAGAATCTATACATAGCAACAGCATCAACCGAAAAGAAAAGTTACCTAAAATTGAATCAATCGTTGGCGTCGGCGTCGCCCCCTCTCTCTCTTAACGGCGGGGTAACCGGTAGTGGCCGGAGCTAGATCGTCGCGTCGGCTCGTCGCTGAGGTCGGTCGCTCTGTTCAATCGTCGGCGTCGGCGTCGCCCTCTCTCTCTCTCTTAACGGCGAGTTTGAAATTGAAAAGTGAAAACCCTAGGTACTGAGTCTCGCCTAGGGGTGGAAATGGTTCGGTTTAGCTCGGTTTGGGTTAATTTAGAGGTCAAACCGCTATACATCGGTTTAGAGAAATCCCAAACCGAGCTGAACCACAAAAAAGTCCAAACCGAGCTGAGCTAAACCATAATGGTCTGGTTCGGCTCGGTTTGAACCGCGGTTTGATTTCGCGGTTCAAACTGTGGCTTAAACAGCGGTTTGAACCACAACACCTTCTACATACGATACTTTTTTATGCCTTAGAAAAGGCCAGTCATTTACTACCTCCGTCCCAAAATGATTTTATAATTTTTTCCTTTGCAATAATAGAGAAAAATGTATGAAGATCATTTTGGGACGAAGGGAATATATGAATATGCCTTAGAAAAGGCCACATCCATTTACTCCCTCCGTCCCAAAATGATATTCATACTTTTTTCCTTGTCAATAATAGAGAAAAAAAAATATGAAGATCATTTTAGGACGGAGGGAGTAAATGAATATGCCTTAGAAAAGGCCACAGTACATGCTAAGATAAGCTCGAACATGTTGAAACTGAATTTGTATATTTTCTTGAGAAAAATAACATCCAGGTTAATAATCCTTATATGTATACACGGTTCAGCTAGCTTGGTTCAACGGTTCGGCTACACGGTTCGGTTTTTCGGTTCGGCTCGTGGTTCAGCATGATATGGTTTGGTTCGGTTCGGCTTGGAATGGCCAGACCGTAAGCCGAACCAAACCATATGGTTTATTACTTTTCTAAACCGAGCTGAACCATATATATTTAAAAACCGAGCTAAACCGCTCGACTTGGTTCGGTTCGGTTCCAAACCGCGGTTTAAGCCGAACCATTTCCACCCCTAGTCTCGCCTCTCACAGTATATACAAGGGTAGGGGGTAATAATAATTGAAAATAAGGGTAAAATAGTAAATAGCCTATATTCGGGTTGTATACGAGTCGGATACGGGGCGGATCTCAATATTAATCTATTCGGGTTGTGTACGGGTCGGATACCAGATACGGGCGGATCAGGTGGAACTATCGAACCCGTATCCGAACCCGCCGGGTTTAGGAAATTTATTATCAAACCCACCCATCCCAGGCCGGATTGTCACGGATACGGATCGGGTTCGGTAGAATTTCCATCCCTAACTAGATCATCTTAATCATCATAATATAACCACTATGAGTGGGTCTTGTGAAAAACGCGTTTTACAATAAGCTATGGAAGAACGTGTTTTTTACAATTGGCTTCTCTAATATTATCATGTGCTTGTTTTAATATTACAAAGCGCATGTTGTAATAATACACTTATAAATATTCAATCAGACACTTTTATACACTCAAATAGGCACTTTTAGAGGCAGTGTTATGATTGTCGGTTGTGGTGTTAAGACTGCCTTTCTTAGTGTTGAAAAGTGTTTCCTGGAGTGTTGAAAAATGCCTCTTACATTCTTAACAAGTGGCTGGTGAGTTTTTGAAAGTTTCAAAACATGTGCTTGTCCTAGTATTAAAAACTGCCTACATTATTGAAAACTACCTCCTTTAGTGTCTAAAAGTTCCAGAGTTTTTATAAGCTCCAATTATTTACAGCAATGCCACCGTGCTATGTAAAAAAGTTTCAGATATTTACATAAATGCCACTCCGCATACCAAAAACACGTTTTATGCTACGACGAGTGTAAAACGCGTATTTCCTAAGATTTCCTGAACCACTATAGTTATCTAATTTTATTTGCATAACTATTGTTAGATAAAAATGATTATCTCATTTTTGAGTAATTTATGTTATGATCAATAACTCTATTTTTTTTCATTAATTTGTGTCTTTTAACATGTTTTTTTTTTTTTTTATTAATATAATCTTAAAAAGTCATACTTCGTATTTTCTAACCATAATGTAAAAGTGTTTTTTAAATTATGTTACAGTTTTCTTTTTCAGAAAAATATATAGAAATAGTAAAAGAAACGATAACAAAATAAATGACTCCTATTTGAAACCGAATTGGTACAGGTACATATAAATGAAATACTCCCTCTATCCCATAATAAATGGTACAGTTTGACTTTTTTGGTCAACTAATTCCATCTTTGATCATAATTTTATGAATATCTAGATATCTCTATGCAATTCTAAAATTTGTTATTGATAGTATTTTTAATGGTGAAACAATAACAATTTTTAGAATTAAATAGAAATATCTAGATATTCATAAAATTAAGGTCAAAGATTAACTCAGTTGACCAAAAAAGTCAAACTGTGACCTTTGTTATGGGAAGAAGGTAGTTTTAAGAAAATTTATCTTAATAATAAACAAAATGTAATTTATTTTTCTAAATTTAATTACATAAAACTGAATTTGGTAGATTGATACTACCGTTGTCTCAAAATATTTGTAGTTTTAGAAAAATTTACTTTTCCAAATATACTTTGTAGTTTTATATTCCTTCGTTTTCAAAATATTTGTCGTTTTAGAAGTAAAAATATGTTTCCAAATATTTGTTAACTCAGTTGACTAAAAAAGTCAAACTGTGACCTTTGCTATGGGACAGAGGTAGTATTAAGAAAATTTATCTTAATAATTAAAAAAAATGTATTTTTTTTCTAAATTTAATTACATAAAACTGAAGTTGATAGATGAATACCCCCGCTGTCTCAAAATCTTTGTAGTTTTAGAAAAATTTACTTTTTCCAAATATACTTTGTAGTTTTATATTCCTTCATTTTCAAAATATTTGTCGTTTTAGAAGTAAAAATATGTTTTCAAATATTTGTCACTTTACTATTTTAAAGACACTTTTACTCTTGTGTCTCAATTATACCCTTATTTAATGATTGTGAATCGTTTCTTATACAAGCATTTACTCAAAGGCACTTAAGACATGAAAATAAACTTCTACTAGGGATTAACCCGTGCTTCGCACGGGTGTTTTCTTCTGTGCGTGAATATTTATAATTACACTGTATAATTATTAAATATTTTAAATAACTACAAATAAATTTAAAAAAATATATAAATGTACTTGTGATTTTTTAATAATAGTGGAAATAGTTTTAGTTATTATAGTATAAAATAGATATTAAGATTGATTAATAGTATGGATTAAGAATAACTTTATAAATTTTTTAAAAATATATTTTGTTTGTCCCATACTGATGTCAATTTTTACTCTTTATCGATTAAGAAAATAATTTTTTAATTATAGTTAACATTATAGTAATTATGAGCTTAAATAATAAATTAAAAGATAATGGTGGAAGTGATTTTAGTGTTGTGAGTGTAAAAGTAAAGTAAGACAGAGAATAAGTGGGAGGAAATAGTAAATTGATTGGTGTTGTGAGTATAAAAATAAAGTATGAGAGAGAATAAGTGGGATAAATAGTAAATATTATTTGCCACTTTAGGAAAGAGACTCTTATTTTAGGATTACAAAATAGAAAATATGACTCTTACTATGAGACGGAGGGAATAACTTTTATCGTAAATAATAAGTTAAAAGTAATAGTTAATAGTAATAGTTACAATATATTGTAACTATTCTAATTAGTTAATATTATTGTTAATAATAGTTACTTTATATAGTAACTATGACACCTAACTAATATTACTAATAGTAATAATTATGTTATATAATTAACTAATATTATTAATAGTAATAGTTATCTTATATAATAACTTTTACATTCAACTAATACTATTAATAATAATAATTATCTTATATAGTTAACTATTACTGTTAATAGTAATAGTTACCCTTTATAGTAACTATTATACTTAACTTATACTATTAATAGTAATAGTTATCTTATATAGTTAACTATTATAATAAACTTATACTATTAATAGTAATAGTTAACTAATATAATAACTATTACAATTAATTAATACTATTAGCTAATAAGAGAAAAATGAAAAGTCACCTAATTAAAATGTTATGGATGATGTGGCACCACCAAAAGCAAGAATTACCCAAAACTTGTCCACATGTCACCACCTAAAGACTTTACCTTGACTTTTAATATATATAGATTTGTCATCAAGATATTTGAAATTATTTTCACCTTAATTTAATTAACAAAATACTTCCAAAATAATATCATAAAGTGAAATGAAAACACTTTCATAACTTTAACTAGAACTAGTGGGTAACCCGTGCTTTGCACGTGAAACTAATTTACTATTTTTTTGTATTTTTTTTTATGTTTTTACTTAATAAAGTAACATAATAACCTTTTGTAATATAATTATATTGTATATGAATTAAAACGTTTGCTTACAAATTTAGAAAAATTGTGTTAATTTTCTAATTTGGTTGTAATAATTATGATAATTGAAATTTGAATATAAAGATAAATTATTATCATTATGAATTAAATTTTAATTCTATAGATAATTGACTTGATAATATTAGCTATTGTTCAAGAATAAATGTATATATACACATTATGATTAGTAAATATAAAAGTTTATAATGTACATCTAATTTGTTAGTATAATAATTTTATTATCTCTTAAATAAATAATTTTTCTAGTTATAGTAACTAATAGTGTATCTATCATCTTAACTAATACTATTATTAAATAATAATTTAAGTAGGTATTATAATTACCTAATATTATTAATTATATTTACTAACATATATAATAACTATTATTATTCACTAATAATATTAATAGTAATAACTAACCTATATAGTAACTATTATGATTAATTAATACTCCATTTGTCCTATCGTAAGAGTCATACATTGTTTGCGAACACTTATTAAAAAACAATAGAAAATTGGTAAACATTGCAAGTGGGTTGAGGGTATAATTGTCCAAAATACTATTCATTCTTTTTCATTATTTGTCATTTTAGGAAAGAGACTCTTACTCTGGGACGTATAAAAATAGAAAGTAGGACTCTTACCCTCGGATGAAGTGAGTAATATTAATAGTAAATATTACTCATTCCGTCCCGGAGTAAGAGTCCTACCTCTCATTTGCACGGAGATTAAGAATTGGTGGAAGTAATGTAAGTATTGTGAGTGTAAAAGTAAAGTAGGAGAGAGAATGAGTGGGAGGAATGTAAGTTGATTGGTGTTGTGAGTATAAAATTAAAATATTAGAGAGAATGATAGGATGAATAGTAAAGATTATTTGCCATTTTAGGAATGAGACTCTTACTTTGGGACGTACAAAAATAAAAAGTAGGACTCTTACTCTGGGACGGATGGAGTAATATATATTGTATAATGATTAACTTATACTATTAATAATGATAGTTAACCCATATAGTAATTATTATGATTAACTAATTATACTATTAGTAGTAATGATTAATATATATATAGCAACTATTACGATTACTAATACTATTAATAGTAATTTTAAATTTATTTAATAGTTAATTATAAATGTTAATTATAATAATAGTTAACTATTAATTATCAACTATTATCTGTTTAACATTATTAGCTAATAATATTAATTACTATATAAGGTAACTATTATAGTAACTATTACTAATAATAGTAATAGTTACTATGATAGGTAACTACTCCCTCTGTCCCAGAAAGATAGTCTCATTTTGACTTTTTACGGTCAACAGAAATGAACTTTTACCAACCATTGGCGACGATCTAATCATTCCAGTTAACATCTAAAATTTGTAATTGATAAATCATTAAGTGATTTATCAATAACAATTTTTAGAATTTCATTGTGATCATTAAATTGACAATAATATTAGGTCAAAATTTATTTTTCTTGACCATAAAAAGTCAAAATGAGACCATCTTTCTGGGACAAGGGGAGTATTATAGTAACTATTACTAATAATAGTAATAGTTAACTACTATAGTTACCTATTACTAATAATAGTAATAGTTAACTATAGTAGTTAACTACTATAGTTAACTATTACTATTATTAGTAATAGGTAACTATAGTAGTTAACTATTACTATTATTAGTAATAGTTACTATAATAGTAAACTATAATAGTTACCCTATTTAGTAACTAATATTATTAGCTTATACTATTAGCTAATAGAAAAAAAAAAATTGAAAAGTCACTTATTTATGAGGATAGTGTTGATGTGCATCATCAAATTCAAGTTTTTCCATGACTAAGCCACATGTCAACACTTTAGCCCTCCTCACCAACTTTAAATATATATATAGATATAGATTTTAAGTCGTCGAACTATGATTTTCAACCATAAATGACATAAATCCAATATCATAATTACAATTTAAAACCCATATTAAAATTGGAATATTAACTTAACACTTTGAGAACCAATAAATGAAATCACTCAATCGTACCTAGTTAAATATTTTCGAAATAAATATCACCAATTCCGTCCCATAATAATATAAGAATATGCAGACGTTTTGTTTTGGTGTCTTATGGACAAGTCCTATACCTACACTTTTCATAATCTTAAATCTGACAAATTCACTATTTTCAAACATATGCAATAAATATAATAAATTACAAAATATATTAAAAATTTATATTAATTTAAATGTTTTTTGAATAATATTTTTTCTTTAAAATCTGCAATTCTTATCTTACTTTCCTATCAGGTTATCCTTATCTAAAAGTTGCAATTCTTATCAATAGATCTCTTTAATCGTACCATCTCAAACAGGAAACGTAGTAATTCAACAAGCGTAATATTACCTTTTCTGAAACACGACTGAAAATATTGGAAATATATTATTAAAATTTGTATTGACTGCCTTGTCGATTTTGTACTTTCTTATCTTCTTTTTATTCCTGAGTGTCCTATAACCAAACTTTTCATAATCTTAATTGTAATAAATGCACTATTTAAAAAATAAATAGTAAATGTACTATTTTTTTTAAATATATTATAAAACTATGAAATTAATATTTTTTAATGGAATAACATTAAGAATAGAAAATTTGGAATTAAAAAAATGTATTAGAAATGTGGACTTCTATTACTTTTCTATCAATTAACCCCAATCTAAAAATCGCAATTCATACAAAGCAATCTCATTAATCGCACCATCTCAAACAGAAAATATAGTAATTTAATGAGTGGATATATTTGGAAATATACCTCCTCCGTCTCAAAATGAATTTCCACTTTATTTTTTCGTTACTATGAATGAACTTTGGGCAATATTATAGGTTGATAATTTAGTTATACTAATGAAAATATAATCATGTATTTGATACAACATCAATGATATTATCAATAATAAGCTCTAAATTTTGATTAGGATAATTAAATCAACTTAAATTTATTGATTAAAAAGTTCATTCGTGATAACGATATAAATTGTAAGAAAATTATTTAGAGATCAGGGTGTATGTACAGAATATGCATTCACTGTCCTGTTAATTTTGTACTTATCTATTTTATTCTTATTCACGAGTTTCTTATATAAAATCTTGCATAGTTGCATATTAGTGCATCAATTCTAAATAGGAGTACTAATAGAACATTTGTTTTGCATTAGCCATTGGCTATCGATCATAAAAAAGAATGGCATCTGCAAGGCTTGTTCTATGCGTAATTCTTCTCTTTACCATTTCTTGTCTCCATTTCACTGAGGGCGAAGACGGAAATCCACGGTTTCCTCGTGATCCCTTTGGTAATCTCACTCAACCACGTTTCCTTATCAATTAAATACTCTCTCACTCTCGTAATTTCACTCGACTTTTTGATGGTCAGCACATGTGATTTTTTTATTTTGGTTAAATATAATGTCAATCTAATCATCTACTGAAATTCTTGTTGTTAAAATAAAGTTCATTTCTAAAAAGAAAATATGTTTTTATGCAAACTCGTGAAGGTACAAAATAGTATAAATATACAAACTAGAAATGAGTACTCCCTCTGTCCCTACCATAATAATGAATGTCTTTCTTTTTAAAAAAATGACTTTTTACCTGAAAGTATTTTAATTAGAAAAATTACTAATTTCTTTATACTTGCAAAAAATGTATGGAAAGAGGCACGAATATATATATATATATATATATATATATATATATATATATATATGTATATATATATGTATATATATATGTGTGTGTGTGTGTGTGTGTGTGTGTGTGTATTAATCTTTGTCACTTAATATATAAAAAGTTCAGATTTTCATAATATTTTTTAAAATAAAATTTGAACATTCATTTAGTGGCAAATGGTGTAGCGTTATTTTGCTAATTGTTTGTTTTTACCATTCCTAGTTCTAAACTCCATATCATTGGTATTATTGATTAAATGTTGGGGATAATAACCATTGCAGTGTGTGATAAAGACTGCAAATTGTGCTGCCCCTGCAAGATGAAGGCTATCTCTGAACCTTGCAGATATTGCTCTCATACAGGAACTTGTGATTGATTAGATTTCACAATAATTATTGTATCGTACGGGGTTTCCATTGTAAAATTTGGAAGTTTGATTCATAATAAAGTGTTTTTTTTCATCTGATATAATTTTGTGTTGTCATTTTAATTCATGTTTTGCAAATTGGAGCTTATTATTTATGTTTATAAAAGATGAATACAGTATATCTTTTTAATCGAATTACATGGAATTAGTCATATTAATGGTACTAGCCACTAGATCATCATAATCATCATAATATAGCAACTAGTCTAACACCCGTGCGTTAAACGCACGTTAAAAAAACTTTAACAATTAATAGGAACTAAATCAATATAACCACTATTAGTGGGTCTTGTGAAAAACGTGTTTTACACTAAGCTATGGAAGAACGTGTTTTTCACAATTGCCTCATCTAATATTATCATGTGCATGTTCTAATATTACAAAGCACATGTTGTAATTATTACACTTATAAATATTCAAGCAGACACTTTTATACACTAAACAGACACTTTTAGAGGCAGTGTTATGATTGTCGGTTGTGGTGTTAAGACTACCTTTCCTAGTGTTGAAAAGTGTCTCCTGTAGTGTTGAAAAATGCCTCTTATATTCTCAACAAGTGGCTAGTGAATTTTTGAAAGTTTCAATACATGTGTCTGTCTTAGTATTAAAAACTGCCTGCAGTATTGAAAATTGTCTCCTTTAGTGTCTAAAAGTGTCTGCTGTGTTTTTATAAGCTCCAATTATTTATAGCAATGCCACCGCGCTTTTGTAAAAAAGTTTTGGTTATTTACAAAAATGCCACTCCGCATACCAAAAACACGTTTTACGCTAAAACGCGTGTAAAATGCGTTTTTCCTTAGATTTCCTGAACCACTATAGTTATCTAATTTTAGTTGCATAACTATTGTTAGATAAAAATTTTTATCTCATTTTTGAGTAATTAATGTTATGATCAATAACTCTAATTTTTTTTTTCAATAATTTGTGTCTTTTAACATAGTTTTTTTTTTTTTTTAAATGTAATCTTAAAAAGTCATAGATCGTATTTTCTAACCAATAATATAAAAGTGCTTTTTAAATTATCTTGTACAGTCTATTCAAAGATCTAGAAGCAGACACACAAAGTTCAGTCGGCAAAGGGGTACTTAAATTCTAGAGGTGTACAGTCTCAAGTGTTCGGCGAAACACTATGTTGATGGTCTAGAAGGATTTCTGAGACATCAATGCTAGTTTATTGGCTCTCATTGGCGTTATGGAGATGTCGAAGTAACAAGATAAGTAAGAGAACATGTTACTGGAGTTTTGTAACAGTTCGTGCACACATCGCACAGTCGTGCAGTTCATGTACAATATCCGTTTGTTCATATTCTTATGGGGAAGAAAACCAAATAAGTAGTCACGGGTGTTCAAGATACATTGTCAGAATGAGAAGTGATTTGTTCAAGTCATTCAAGGATGTTTGTTCGTGTTCGTTGGTGATCCAAGAATAGTTCAAAGCACGTTGAAGTTTGAGACAAGATCGACTGTCGTCATCTGGGTAATATGGTATTCGAATTTGGTGATTGTGGATTTGGTATTTCAGATAAGGTGGTCAATATTGTGGTGAACGTTCTCTAGTGGTCTATAAATCATTGCAAGTTGAGCCGGAAAAGTCGTATGCTTGACTAAGTAAACGTTGTTGTTCTCGAGTGAACACAGATGGCGTCTTGACAATGACATAAAGCGGTGGCGGAGGTGGAGAGATATATTCTGAAGTGGGGGATTCAACTCAAGGTGGAGTTGAGATCGGTTCGTGGATATGGATTATGGTTCGGGGAGATTCAAAATCAAGGTGGAGATTGTTGGGAATATGCCTTTGAATCAATGGCTATTGGTTAAGGACATGCCCGCGACAAGTCGAGCAATTCTTGGGACTTGAATTGGCAAAAAGAAATCCTTTTGGTACAAGGATACTATATTATTGGTTTAATTAGATTTCTTACTGGTACAAGGAATTTTTCAAGAATTAGGAAAGCCTTTTCCTAATGAGAATAAAATTACTTTGTTCACAATAAATAGGATTCCAATTACTTTGTACACAAGGAATATGATCCTTCTCCATTTGAGTTTCTAGTATTTATGCCTATAAATACTAACCCCTCCTCTAGCATAATTTTTGCCGGCCATCTTTGATAGATACAAGTAGAAATCTAAGATCTAGATTTAGGTTGACGGAATTATTTGCATAAATAATTCGTGCAACTAGATTAGTGAAGATCGTCTTTTGTAATTGGTCATTGAATAATAATATACTCTCCCTCCGCCCGTGGACGTAGCCAAGTTAGTGAACCACGTAATTTTTTTTTTGTGTTCGTGTTTGATTATTTCGCTTGACATCGTTCTTTATATTTATTTTGCTCTAACACCATGTAATGGATCAATTACTTTGAGACATTACGCCTATAGCGTAAACCATACTTCTTCAAGTGAACTACTCCATCTGTCCCAAAATAAGTGTATTTTCTTGCTTTTTTATAATTTTACTACAAACAATGAGTAGAATATACCATATAAAAAAGTATCACTATTATATGTATTACGGGATGGAAGGAGTAAATATATCCAAAAATAGAAATAAAATATAGATGGGTGACCTTTACAAAACTAAGGGTTAACAAATGATGGGCAAGCTCTACAAAACTAGCTGTGAAGTACTATGGATCAAACTTTTAAATTTTGTACTAATTAAGTTTTTTACATGTGCACGACACATGTTGATTTAACTGAAAAAATTAATATTCTAATTAAAAAAACCTTTTAATTACTAGCTTTTCACAACTTTAGACTCTAATATGCGAGTTTTAGACATGAAAATAAAATTCTATTTGTCATCAAGATATTTGAAATTATTTTCACCTTAATTAAATTAACAAAATACTTCCAAAATAATTACAATTTAAAACCCATACTAAAATTAGAATATTAACTTAACGCTTTGAGAACCAATAAATGGAATCACTCAAGCGTACCAAGTTAAATATTTTCGACATAAATATCACCCATTCTGTCCCATAATAATATAAGAATAAGCAGACATTTTGTTTTGTGTCTCATGGACAAGTCCTATAACTACAATTTTCATAATCTTAAATCTGACAAATTAACTAACATATATAATAATTATAATAAATTATGAAATATATTAAAATTTTATATTAATTTATATATTTTTAATAATACTTTTTCTTTAAGATAATCAAAAAATAATATATTTGTTGAGTAAAGGTAAAGCTACGTGATGAGAGTCATTTCTCCAATTTCATTAAACATAAGTATTTTGTTTTTGGATTGAATAATATTAATTCATATATTTGTTGGATAATACTTTTGCTTTAAGATAATCACAATGTAAATATATTTTTTGTTAATAGGGTAAAAATGTCATTATGAGCAAATATTAAATTTTAAATTATTGTTTTAAAATGATGCACCAAACGCATTTACGAAAAAGTTCTCTGTTTAGGAAAGCTCCATTTCAAAAACTGCTCCGTTTGTAGAACTTTGTACAAGACGAGCCCTTAAATGTAAAAATTATGAATAATTAAATGTTGTAGAACTGTGTGCTTATATTACTTTCCTATCAGGTTATCCTTATCTAAAAGTTGCAATTCTTATCAATAGATCTCTTTAATCTTACCATCTCAAATAGGAAACGTAGTAATTCAACAAGCATAATATTACCTTTTTTGAAACACGACTGAAAATATTGGAACTATATTATTAAATTTTGCATTGACTGCCTTGTCAATTTTGTACTTTCTTATCTGTAAGGCTTGTTCTATGCGTTTTTCTTCTCTTCACCATTTCTTGTCTCCATTTCACTGAGGGCGAAGACGGAAATCCACGGTTTCCTCGTGATCCCTTTGGTAATCTCACTCAACCTCGTTTCCTTATCAATTAAATACTCTCTCCGTCTCGTAATTTCACTTGACTTTTTAATGGTCAGCATATGTGAATTTTTTATTTTGATTAAATATAATGTCAATCTAATCATTTACTGAAATTTTAAAATTGTAAGCAATTTATCAATAACAATTTTAAAATTTTGTTGGGATGCTTATATTGATATTAATGTTTGGTTAAAGTTAACATGTGTTGATTATATAAAGGCAAATGAGACTACCTTTACGAGACAGAGGAAGAGGAAGTATATATCATTTCTGATTACTTTTTACAAAAAGAAAATATGTTTTTATGCCAACTCGTAAAGGTACAAAAAACTAGAAATGAGTACTCACTCCGTCCCTACCATGATAATGAATGTCTTTCTTAAAAAAAATACATTTTTCCCTAAAAGTATTTTATTAGAAAAATTACTAATTTCTTTATACTGGCAAAAAATGTTTGGAAAGAGGCACGATATATATATATAAAAGTAGGTGCTCAAATGAAAGCCTAAATATCGTGAGAACCATGAAAACCTAAATATCGTGAGAACCGTGAGAACTTGGATACATTAGGTAAGAACCTAATGTATCCAAGTAATGTATCCAATGTATCCAAGTGAACCATTGGATACATTAGGTTTTACCTAATGTATCCAAGTAATGTATCCAATGTATCCAAGTGAACCATTGGATACATTAGGTAAAAACCTAATGTATCCAAGTTCTCACGGTTCTCACGATATTTAGGTTCTCACAGGAGCACGACCCTATATATATATATATCTTAGCCACTAAATATATAAAAAGTCGAGATTTTCATAATATTTTTTAAAACAAAATTTGAGCATTTTAGTGGCGGATGGTGTAGCGTTATTTTGTTAATTGTTTGTTTTTACCATTCCTAGTTCTAAACTCCATATTATTGATTAAATGTTGGGTATAATAACCATTGCAGCGTGTAATAAAGACTGCAAATTGTGCTGCCCCTGCAAGATGAAGGCTATCTCTCAACCTTGCAAATATTGCTCTCATACAGGAACTTGTGATTGATTTGATTTCACAATAATTATTGTCTCGTATAGGGTTTCCATTGTAAAATTTGGAAGTTTGATTCATAATAAAATGTTTATTTTTATCTGATATAATGTTTGTTCTGTCATGTTAATTCATGTTTTTCAAATTGGAGTATCTTATTCATGTTTATAAAAGATGAATGCGGTATATCTTTTTAATCGAATTACATGGAATTAGTGGTATTTATGGCACTAGCCACTAAATCATCATAATATAGTAATGTTAAGTACACACGTGAAATGCTACAAAATTTTGTTCATAAATATTGTTTTTTCTAAGTAATAAAAAAGACAGTATTGGATATTTAACGAAAGAGTAGTGAGATTTACAATCACGAAATCCAATCAATTGTTGTCAACAATATTTGTAACAATTTTTGTGAGACGCTTTGTAACTTTAATATTTTTTTTTTTTGACAGTGTAACTCTTGACACTTTTCACACACATTTACTTTTTTTGAACCCTTTTACACACATTTACTAACAAGAGCTAAAAGTGTTCGTTTAAATATTTACAAGTCCTGGTATAAATAGCGGACACTTTCTATCTTTTGTACTGACACATGCGAGGGAAACACGTGATTTTTGAAAATCTATTTTTCCAAAAATTTAGAAAAACGCGCAAACTCTTGCTAGAATTGATGAAAATGCTTAAGCCCTAGGTTTTGCCAAAAGAAATATTGGGCTTCTATTCACTACATACATGCTATCAATGTACAAACCTTTAAATAATACCTTTTTTTCTCTTGATCAAAAGAATAAATGGACATTCATTTAGGACGGAGGGAGTACAAAGAAAAGCTAAAAAGCCTACGTTTACACGTGAGAGAAAAGGAATGTGTTTTACTATTCTAATTGTTTTTGCTAGAACTGCGTTACGAACACTTATTTTGATTTGAGATAAACCAAATAAAAATTGTCATTATATGTATTACGGGATAGAAGGAGTAAATAAATAACCAAAAATAAAAATAAAAAACAGATGGGCAGCCTTTACATAACAAAGTGTGAACAAAGTGAAAGTCTCGAGAAAAACTTGTTTTACATTCGTTTAGTGTAAAACATGTTTTCATCCTTTAATGTAAAAGATAATCTCTTAACGTAAAACAGATTTTACACATCTCTTAGTGTAAACCACATTTTTCATAAGACTGACTCGTGAACAAAAGATGGGCAAGCTCTACAAAACTAGATGTGAAGCACTATATATGGAGGGTGGATCAAACTTTTTAATTTTGTAGTAATTAATCCGTCTCAAAATAAATGTACAATTTTGTATTTGAAAAAATAGGTCGAAGGCTACGGAAAAGGCCTCAGAATCACATAGACAGATCTAAATGAAAATAAACACCTAAAACAAAGAGGAAGGCAGCTCGAAAAGCATACTTGTCCTGTATCACCAAGTTTTCTCTCGTCAGCAAAAGAATATTTAATCTTGTATTTTGTAAGAGTAAAAAGAAATTCAAGTACTTTGAGACGGGTCTAGTGTGTTATATTAATTGACAAGTTAAATATACTCCCTCCGCCCAGAGTAAGAGTCCTACTTCCTACTTTTCTTTTTAATACGCCCATAGTAAGAGTCTAATTCCTAACTCTGAAAATGGCAAGAGATAAATAGTGTTTTGGACAATTCTATCCTTATAATGCATGCATAATTTATAAAAACCAATACTTACTAATCATTTTTTTTTTTTTTGCCTATTTACATTATTAATAGTGTTTTGGACAATTATATTTTTTAACTCATGCCATTTTAGAAAAAAAAAAAAAAAACTCATGCCATTTTTTAATACTTTTTTAATAATAAATGTGAATTCTTACCCTGAAACAAATGGTGAGGGAGTTGTATTTATTATGACTTGGGAGAGTATGCAATATTGTCAATTATTTTCACTCTACACCCCCAACAACAATATTCAATATTCTCTACATCATTGAGATTGCAACTATCTTATCTCTCCTCACCAACCATATACTCCCTCCGTCCCATTTAAAGAGTTAAAAAATAGGTGTGTTCAATAATTAAGGAAAATGTGATGTGTTGTGAGTGTTGATAGTTTGATATGAGAGAGAAAGTGTGGTAGAAAAGAGTTAGTGAATAATTATTGTGAGTATGACATGTAGGTCCCATTTTTCATTTTAGGATTTTGACTCTTAAAATGAGTCACTTTTTTTTTTAAAAAAAAATTGACTCTTAAAATGGGACGGAGGGAGTAATTACACAAGGGAAGCTAAGAGGAATAAGCATCAAAAGTGCTTTTAACTCCCCAACTATGCATTCTTAATCTAATCTCTTTCCATGCACAAAATTAAATAATAGTTAAATAATTATTAAAAACTCACACCAAACTAGCTAGAACTCAAATACTCCAAACTTCTCTAGTTAATTTAATTGGCCCTCCTTCATATCTATCTATATCTTCATTGGGTTAGTTAAAAGTCCACCGCCACCCTTCAACAATTTATTTAGTTAGTACTCTCTCTGTCTCGCTGGAAGGTTATTACTTTCCTTTTTAGTCTGTCCTAAGTAGAGATCTTGATACCGAATCGCTATGAGAATGACCGAACTTGGGAAGAAAACTCAAGAAATATTTTTAGTTTCTAAAAGAAACTCAATTTCATTCAAATAAAAAAAACTGCCTAATCTATGAATCCATAATCAACATATGTACAAAAACATGATAACTGCCTACTAACCCCATTATCCCCACTAATAACAATTAAAACAAGAACAAATTCGAAAATTGCAAAATAACCCTAAAAACAGTAAAATGACGTTTTCGCCCCCCAAACGATCCCGGATGGCTAAAATCACGTCTATTCATTGCAAAGCAATGAGTTGATATCTCGAGCCTATTTCGCATGTCCATGCCAAATTTCGTGTCATTCTGAGATAGTCACTTTTGGACCAAAAATTACCCTGTGGTCCCTGCATCATCCTCCCCTCCTTGAGAAAGACTCGACCTCGAGTCTGCATCAACATCACTGTCACCATGGCACGGAGACAAATTAGCCATATTGAATGTTGCAGACACATTATAGTCACCCGGCAACTCAATCTTGTAAGCATTGTCATTAATACGCTCGAGCACTTGAAAAGGACCATCGGCACAGGGCTGCAACTTACCAAAACGACCAGCAGGAAAACGCTCTTTCCTCAAGTGAACCCATACCAAATCACCCTCTTGAAATATAACCCTCTTACGATGCTTGTCAACCCGCTGCTTGTACTTGACAGTCTGCTGGATGAGGCGTTGACGCACATGTTCGTGGAGCTCCTGAATCTGCTTAGCATGTTCTTCTGCATCTGAACTGAACTTTCCAGTAATAGGAAGTGGTACCAAATCCAAAAGGCTGATCAGATTACACCCATAAACTACCTGAAAAGGACTCTTACCCATAGAGCGACTCTGCGACTGGTTATAAGCGAACTCAGCCTGCGCCAAGGTCAAGTCCCACTTTCGCGGACTATCACCAACCAAACTGCGTAACAAATTTCCCAAACTCCTGTTAACAACTTCTGTTTGCCCATCAGTTTGCGGGTGGTAAGAACTACTGAATTGGAGCCTTGAACCCAACTTCCTCCACAAAGTATGTCAAAAGTGACTCACAAACTTCACATCCCTATCAGAAGTGAGAGACCTTGGAATGCCGTAAAGTTTCACAATTTCTCGAAAGTACAAATTTGCCACTTGAGTTGCATCAAATGTCTTATTACATGGCACAAAATGCGCCATCTTGGAGAAAAGATCAACCACAACCATGATAGAGTCTTTCTGCCTTTGAGTTCTTGGTAAACCCAACATGAAATCCAAACTGATATCCTCCCATGGTGCTTTAGGAACTGGTAATGGAGTATAAATACCCGCGTTGCTGCTTCAAGTCTTTGCCACGTGACACACACGACACCTTGCCACAAATATAGCAATATCATGATCCATCCTCGGCTAATAAAAGTGTTCAGAAATCAAAGCCATAGTTTTATCTTTCCCAAAGTGCCCTGCAAGACCACCCTCGTGCCCCTCTGAAATAATCGAAGCTCGCAGCGAACACACTGGAATGCACAACTTGTTCCCCTTAAACAAGTAACCATCATGTTTCAGAAACTGCTGGAAACTCCCCTTATAGCAGCATTTTCCCCAAATATTAGAAAAGTAGGGATCATTTTGATACAAATCCTTAAATGTGTCAAAGCCCACAACCTTAATCTGCATAGTTATTAGCAATGAGTGCCTACGACTCAGTGCATCCGCCACTCGATTCTCAGCTCCCGCCTTGTGCTTAATCACAAATGTAAAAACCTGAATAAACTCCACCCACTTGGCATGCCGAAAATTACACTTCTATTGCCCTTGAATGTACTTTAATGCCTCATGATTAGAATATAACACAAACTCCTTTGACAAAATATAATGTTGCCAGTGATCCAAACTACGAACAATAGAATAAAATTCCTTATCATAAGTAGAGTATTTTCGCCTTGCCTCATTCAACTTCTCACTGAAGAATGCAATCGGTTTCTTATTCTGACTCAACACTCCTCCAATACCCACATTTGAAGCATCACAATGAACCTCAAGCACCTCATTAAAATCAGGTAGAGATAAAATTGGAGCACTACTGAAATCCTTAATGAAACGACGTTAAAATGAAGCCAGACCCTGGAAACTCCTAATGTCATGAATAGTTGTGGGCGTTGGCCACGTGGTGATGGCCTCAACCTTCGATTCACCCATCTGAATACCCCATTTTGTAACAACATATCCCTGAAACGTCACTTGCTCAGTCAGAAAATGACACTTCTTTACGTTAGCATACAACTTTTGCTCCCGCAACACATCAAAAACCTGCTTCAATTGGTCTAGATGCTGCTCCACAGACTTACTATAAATCAAAATATCATCAAAATAAACTACAACAAACTTACCAATAAATGGCCTGAAAATCTGGTTCATCAGACGCATAAAGGTACTTGGTGCATTTGATAAGCCAAATGGCATAACCATCCATTCATATAGCCCATCTCGTGTCTTAAAAGCTGTCTTCCACTCATCTCCAGCCTAACCCGAATCTGGTGGTACCCGCTCCGTAAGTCTATCTTCGAAAATACCACAGCACCATGTAATTGATCCAATAAGTCATCAAATCTTGAAATAGGAAATCTGTACTTGACGGTTATCTTGTTGACTGCCCTGCTATCCATACACATACGCAACAAATTATCTGCCTTTGGCACCATCAATGCAGGAACAGCACACGGACTCATGCTCTCCCTGATAACCCCCTTTTCCACCAACTCAAGAACCTGTCTCTGCAACTCTTCATGCTCTTTTGACCTCAGACGGTAGGCAGCCTTGTTTGGGATAGAAGCACCCGGAACAAGGTCAATACAGTGTTGAATATCTCTCACAGGAGGTAGTCCTGGTGGAATCTCCTCCGAAAGAACATCCTGGTATGACTCTAGAAGTGGTTGTACCATCACTAGGATAATCATACCTTCTTTGTTTCCCTCTACTAGTACTAGCACATAGAACCTCATTGCTTCTGAAACCGCCACATCAAACTCAGCCTTTGTCAGCAAATTGTTTCCTCCAACACTCGTCTGATTACTGCCTCCACTATTATCTCGCCTCAAGTCACTAGGACATAATGTAATACTTACCCCATCCTTCTTAAAAGTGTATGTATTTTTAAACCCATCATGGGTTACCTTGCGGTCAAACTACCAAGGACGACCAAGTAATAGGTGACAAGCATCCATCGGGACTAAATCACACCACACCTCATCTTGGTATCGCTTTCCAATCGAGAACTGTACCAAACACCGCTTGTTTATCTTTAGCTCACTCCCCTTAATCATCCAAGACAACTTGTATGGTTGTGGACGCTCTTCAGTCTTTAAACCCAGTTTCTCAACCATGGTAGTGGAAACAACGTTCTCACAGCTACCCCCATCAATAATCACAGTACAAAACTTTCCTTTTGCAGCACACTTTGTATGAAAAATGTTGTGCCTAAGCCACTACTCATCCTCCAACGCAGCTACATTAAGCACCCGTCTAACTACCAAGGCAGCCCCTTGATCCGCATACACCACCTCAGCTTCACCATCTAACTCCTCCTGATCATCAACCTCATCATAAATGGGAGGGGTATCTTCCTCAACCAATGAAACGACATTTCTATTTGTATACTCTGCCTGAAAATGACCAATGCCCTGACATTTGAAACACCAAACAGGTTGCCGCTTCTGACTAGTTTCAGGCACTACTGGCCCTGGTTTTGCTGCTAGTGGATTCCTTACTGCAGTAGGAGTTACCGCTTTAAAGGAGTTAGAACTACCACTCCATCGGTTACCACCCATTTCACGTCCCTGCCAACGAGTCACTACCTTCTTACCCTTTAACTGCTTCTCAACTTTCAGATCCAACATACAAACATCTTTATGTCCAATATTGTTGTAGTTGTACAACATTTGAAATTTCAGAACGCAGTCCCCCTAGATAACGAGCAATTGTTTGCTCATCTTCCTCCACAACATCACAACGCATCCTTAACCTATCAAACTCATTAGTAAACCCTTCTACAGAAATATCACCTTGCTTCAGAGCATGATAATCAATGAAAGACTCCTTTCTATAATGCATGGGAAGAAACTTCTGTCGCATTAATTTTTTCATCTTCTCCCAAGACCTAATTTTGGCTTTTCCTTCTCTAACCCGCTGTTTTTTCACATGTTCCCACCAAATTGAAGCATGTTTTTTCAACTTAATGGCAACCAACTTAACCTTATGACTATCACTCAAACTCTTAATATCAAAGACACGCTCAACAGTACTCAACCGATCAATAAAATCATCAGGATGTGCCTTACCTTCAAACTCGGGAATTTCAACCTTCATACCGATGTCCCGCGAAGGATCAACCCGATTCCTGTAGCCCCGTTGCTGATCACGAGCAAAAGGATTAACATACTCCTCATCGTCCCCTCCTAACGATATATCTGACTCAGAGTCACCGTCAGTATGAATCTCCAAACGCGTGAGACGCCTTTGAAGAGCTTGAATCTGTCTTCTCAGATCCTCGTTCTCAACATCACGTGGGTCACGTTGTCCCTGACCCTCATCTGGCTGGGGTTCTACACCACGCCCCCTACCACGACCACGAGGACGACCACGAGGTTGTTTGGCCATTGATAAACAACCAAAGCTCTGGATACCAAATGATACCGAATCGCTATGAGAATGACCGAACTTGGAAAGAAAACTCAAGAAATATTTTTAGTTTCTAAAAGAAACTCAATTTCATTCAAATCCAAAAAACTGCCTAATCTATGAATCCATAATCAGCATATGTACAAAAACATGATAACTGCCCACTAACCCTATTATCCCCACTAATAACAATTAAAACAAAAACAAATTCGAAAATTGTAAAATAAACCTTAAAAATAGTAAAATGACGTTTTCGCCCCCCAAACAATCCCGGATGTCTAAAATCACGTCTAGACATTGCAAAGCATTATTTGATATCTCGAGCCTGTTTCGCATGTCCATGCCAAATTTCGTGTCATTCCGAGATCGTCACTTTTGGACCAAAAATTACCCTGTAGTCCCTGCATCAGATCTAAGATCTAGATTTAGGTGGACGGAATTATTTGCTTAAATAATTCGTGCAACTAGATTAGTGAAGATCATCTTTTGTAATTGGTCATTGAATAATAATATACTCTCCCTCCGCACGTGGACGTAACCAAGTTGGTGAACCACCTAAAATTTCTTGTGTTCGTGTTTGATTATTTCGCTTGACATCGTTCTTTATATTTATTTTGCTCTAACACCATGTAATGGATCAATTACTTTGAGACATTACGCCTATAGCGTAAACCATACTTCTTCAAGTGAACTACTTCATCTGTCCCAAAATAAATGTATTTTCTTGCTTTTTTATAATTTTACTACAAACAATGAGTAGAATATACCATATAAAAAAGTTTCACTATTATATGTATTACGGGATGGAAGGAGTAAATATATACCAAAAATAGAAATAAAAAATAGCCGGGTGACCTTTACAAAACTAAGGGTTAACAAATGATGGGCAAGCTCTACAAAACCAGCTGTGAAGTAAGTACTATGGATCAAACTTTTTAATTTTATAGTAATTAAGTTTTTTACATGTGGACGACACATGTTGATTTAATTGAAAAAATTAATATTCTAATTAAAAAAACCTTTTAATTACTAGCTTTTCACAACTTTAGACTCTAATATGCGAGTTTTAGACATGAAAATAAACTTCTATTTGTCATCAAGATATTTCAAATTATTTTCACCTTATTTAAATTAACAAAATACTTCCAAAATAATTACAATTTAAAACCCATACTAAAATTAGAATATTAACTTAACGCTTTGAGAACCAATAAATGGAATCACTCAAGCGTACCAAGTTAAATATTTTCGACATAAATATCACCCATTCTGTCCCATAATAATATAAGAATAAGCAGACATTTTGTTTTGTGTCTCATGGACAAGTCCTATAACTACAATTTTCATAATCTTAAATCTGACAAATTAACTAACATATATAATAATTATAATAAATTATGAAATATATTAAAATTTTATATTAATTTATATATTTTGAATAATACTTTTTCTTTAAGATAATCAAAAAATAATATATTTGTTGAGTAAAGGTAAAGCTACGTGATGAGAGTCATTTCTCCAATTTCATTAAACATAAGTATTTTGTTTTTGGATTGAATAATATTAATTCATATATTTGTTGGATAATACTTTTGCTTTAAGATAATCACAATGTAAATACATTTTTTGTTAATAGGGCAAAAATGTCATTATGAGCAAATATTAAATTTTAAATTAGTGTTTTAAAATGATGCACCAAATCCATTTACGAAAAAGTTCTCTTGTTAGGAAAGCTCCATTTCAAAAACTGCTCCGTTTGTAGAACTTTGTACAAGACGAGCCCTTAAATGTAAAAATTATGAATAATAAAATGTTGTAGAACTGTGTGCTTATATTACTTTCCTATCAGGTTATCCTTATCTAAAAGTTGCAATTCTTATCAATAGATCTCTTTAATCGTACCATCTCAAATAGGAAACGTAGTAATTCAACAAGCATAATATTACCTTTTTTGAAACACGACTGAAAATATTGGAACTATATTATTAAATTTTGCATTGACTGCCTTGTCAATTTTGTACTTTCTTATCTTCTTTTTATTCCTGAGTTTCCTATAACCAAACTTTTGATAATCTTAATTATAAATGTACTATTTAAGAAAAGTAGTAAATGTACTATTTTTTTTAATGTATAACAAAACTATGAAATCAATATAAGTTTAAATGGAATAACATTATGAATAGAAAATTTGGAATTAAAAAAAATGTATTAGAAATGTGGACTTCCATTACTTTTCTATCAATTAACCCCAATCTAAAAATCGCAATTCATACAAAGCAATCTCATTAATCGCACCATCTCAAACGGGAAATATAGTAATTCAATGAGTGGAAATATTTTGAAAAATACCTCCTCAATATCAAATGTTTTTCCATTTTTTTTCTTTTCGTTATTACGAATAAACTTTGAGCAATAATTATAGGTTGATGATTTAGTTATACTAATAAAAATCTAATCTTGTAATTGATACAATATCAACGATACTACTAATAATAAGTTTTAGATTTTCATTAAGATAATTAAATCAACTTAAATTCATTGCTTAAAAAGTTCATTCGTAGTAAGGATATAAAATGAAAGAAAATTATTTAGAAACCGAGGGAGTATGTACAGAATATGCATTTACTGCCCTATTAATTTTGTACTTATCTATACACTTTTTTTGTTCATGAGTTTCCTATATAAAAGCTTACATATTAGTGCATCATTCTAAATAAGAGTACTAATAGAACATTTGTTTTGCATTAGCCATTAGCTATCAATCATAAAAAAAGAATGGCATCTGCAAGGCTTGTTCTATCGTTTTTCTTCTCTTCACCATTTCTTGTCTCCATTTCACTGAGGGCGAAGACGGAAATCCACGGTTTCCTCGTGATCCCTTTGGTAATCTCACTCAACCTCATTTCCTTATTAATTAAATACTCTCTCCGTCTCGTAATTTTGATCAGTACATGTGAATTTTTTTTTTTTTTGATTAAATATAATGTCAATCTAATCATTTACTGAAATTTTAAAATTGTAATCAATTTATCAATAACAATTTTAAAATTTTGTTGGGATGATTATATTGATATTAATGTTTGGTTAGAGTTAACATGTGTTGATTATAAAAAGTCAAATGAGACTACCCTTGCGAGACAGAGGAAGAGGAAGAGGAAGTATATATCATTTCTAATTACTTTTTATATGTCGTCCTTTTTTTTCTTGTTAAAATAGAGTTCATATCTAAAAAGAAAATATGTTTTTATGCAAACTCGTGAAGGTACAAAAACTAGAAATGAGTACTCACTCCGTCCCTACCATAATAATGAATGTCTGTCTTTAAAAAAAAAAAATACATTTTCCCTAAAAGTATTTTATTAGAAAAATTACTAATTTCTTTATACTTGCAAAATATATATATATATATATATATATATTTGCCACTAAATATATAAAAAGTTGAGATTTTCATAATTTTTTTTTAAATAAAATTTGAGCATTTTAGTGGCGGATGGTGTAGCGTTATTTTGTTAATTGTTTGTTTTTACCATTCCTAGTTCTAAACTACATATTATTGGCATTATTGATTAAATGTTGGGTATAATAACCATTGCAGCGTGTAATAAAGACTGCAAATTGTGTTGCCCCTGCAAGATGAAGGCTATCTCTGAACCTTGCAAATATTGCTCTCATACAGGAACTTGTGATTGATTGGATTTCACAATAATTATTGTATAGTTTAGGGTTTCCATTGTAAAATTTGGAAATTTGATTCATAATAAAATGGTTATTTTTATCTGATATAATGTTTGTTCTGTCATATTAATTCATGTTTTTCAAATTGGAGTATCTTATTCATGTTTATAAAAGATGAATGCGGTATATCTTTTTAATCGAATTACATGGAATTAGTGGTATTTATGGCACTAGCCACTAAATCATCATAATATAGTAATGTTAAGTACACACGTGAAATGCTACAAAATTTTGTTCACAAATATTGTTTTTTCTAAGTAATAAAAAAGACGGTATTTGATATTTAACGAAAGAGTAGTGAGATTTACAATCACGAAATCCAATCAATTGTTGTCAACAATATTTGTAACATTTTTTGTGAGACGCTTTATAACTTTAATATATTTTTTTGACGGTGTAACTCTTGACACTTTTCACACACACATTTACTCTTTTTTTTTTTTTTTTCTTTTTTTAACCCTTTTACACACATTTACTAACAAGAGCTAAAAGTGTTTGTTTAAATATTTACAAGTCCTGGTATAAAAAAGCGGACACTTTCTATCTTTTATACTGACACATGCGAGGGAAACACGTGCTTTTTGAAAATCTATTTTTCCAAAAATTTTGAAAAACGCGCAAACTCTTGCTAGAATTGATGAAAATGCTTAAGCCCTAGGTTTAGCCAAAATAAATATTGGGCTTCTATTCACTACATACATAAAGGGCTATCAATGTACAAACCTTTAAATAATACCTTTTTTTCTCTTGATCAAGAGATTAAATGGACATTCATTTAGGACGGAGGGAGTACAAAGAAAAGCTAAAAAGCCTACATTTACACGTGAGAGAAAAGGAATGTGTTTTACTATTCTAATTGTTTTTTGCTAAAACTGCTTTTCAAACACTTATTATTATTTGAGATAAACCAAATAAAAAATGTCATTATATGCATTACGGGATAGAAGGAGTAAATAAATAACCAAAAATAAAAATAAAAAACATATGGGCAGCCTTTACATAACAAAGTGTAAGTCAAAATACATATAATGACATTTTTTATTTGTTTGACAGCCTCTTCTCGTAATTAGGTCAGACTCTCATATAAGATATGCAGCCGGGTTTGACAGCCTCTAATATTGATTTTGGAAATCAATAACCATTATTTTATAAACAATAAATTATAAAGAGGTAGGATTATTTGTTTTGTGATCCATGATCATCAAAATACAATAATCAATTAAGCAAGATAATTCCGACGAAGAAATCGTTTATTCACCAAGCTTTGGGTCTAGCAATCCAGATCAAGAAGGTGTTCTTGATATATGTTCGACATGTGGATACCGATAGAGGGTGTTTGCGTTAGCACCTCAAAGTCCGTGTTCATAGATTCAATCTTCAAGGGTATGTTTTCTTTCATCTTGTATTTAATCTAATCAACATGCACGGATTCAGGCTCATGGGTGTTTGATCTTATGTTTTATTCCGCTGCGCATGATGCATCGAAACCCAACAGTTTCTTGGCTCTCATTGGCGTTATGGAGAGGTCGAAGAAACAAGATAAGTAAGAGAACATGTTAGTGGAGTTTTGTAACAGTTCGTGCAGACATCGCGCAGTCCTTAGTTCATGTACAATATCCGATTGTGCATATTCTTATGGGGAAGAAATCCAAATAAGTAGTCACGGGTTTAAGATACATTTCCAGAATGAGAAGTGATTTGTTCAAGTCATACAAGGATGTTTGTTCCTGTTCGTTGGTGATCCAAGAATAGTTCAAAGCACGTTGAAGTTTGAGACAAGATCAACTGTCGTCATCTAGGTAATATGGTATTCGAATTTGGTGATCGTGGATTTGGTATTTCGGATAACGTGGTCAACATTGTGGTGAACGTTCTAGTGGTCTATAAATCATTGCAAGTTGAGCCGGAAAAGTCGTATGCATGACTAAGTAAACGTTGTTATTCTCGAGTAAACACAGATGGTGTCTTGACAATGACATAAAGCGGTGGCGGAGGTGGAGAGATATATTTTGAAGCGGGGGATTCAACTCAAGGTGGAGTTGAGATCGGTTCATGGATATGGATTATGGTTCGGGGAGATTCAAAGTCAAGGTGAAGATTGTTGGGAATATGCCTTTGAATCAATGGCTATTGGTTAAGAACATGTCCGTGACAAGTCGAGCAATTCTTGGGACTTGAATTGGCAAAAGGAAATCCTTTTGGTACAAGGATTAAGGTTTATTGGTTTAATTAGATTTCTTACTGGTACAAGAAATTTTTCAAGAATTAGGAAAGCCTTTTCCTAATGAGAATAAAATTACTTTGTTCACAAGAAATAAGATTCCAATTACTTTGTACACAAGGAATATGATCCTTCTCCATTTGGGTTTCTAGTATTTATGCCTATAAATAATAACCCCTCCTTTAGCATAATTTTTGCCGGCCATCTTTGATAGATACAAGTAGAGAACTAAGATCTAGATTTAGGTTGACGGAATTATTTGCCTAAATAATTCGTGCAACTAGATTAGTGAAGATCGCCTTTCGTAATTGGTCATTTAATAATAAAATACTCTCCCTCCACCCGTGGACGTAGCCAAGTTGGTGAACCACGTAAAATTTCTTGTGTTCGTGTTTGATTATTTCGGTTGACATCGTTCTTTATATTTATTTTTCTCTGACACCATGTAATGGATCAATTACTTTGAGACATTACGCATATAGCGTAAACCATACTTCTTCAAGTGAACTACTCCATCTGTCCCAAAATAAGTGTATTTTTTTGGCTTTTTTACAATTTTACTACAAACAATGAGTAGAATATACCATATAAAAAAGTTTCACTATTATATGTATTACGGGATGGAAGGAGTAAATATATACCAAAAATAGAAATAAAAAATAGATGGGTGACCTTTACAAAACTAAGGGTTAACAAAACATGGGCAAGCTCTACAAAAGTAGCTGTGAAGTACTGGATCAAACTTTTTAATTTCGTAGTAATTAAGTTTTTTACATGTGCACGACATATGTTGATTTAACTGAAAAAATTGATATTCTAATTAAAAAAACCTTTTAATTACTAGATTTTCACAACTTTAGACTCTAATATGCGAGTTTTAGACATGGAAATAAACTTCTATTTGTCATCAGGATATTTGAAATTGTTTTCACCTTAATTAAATTAACAAAATACTTCCAAAATAATTACAATTTAAAACCCATACTAAAATTAGAATATTAACTTAACTCTTTGAGAACCAATAAATGGAATCACTCAAACGTACCAAGTTAAATATTTTCGACATAAATATCACCCATTTTGTCCTATAATAATATAAGAATATGCAGACATTTTGTTTTGTGTCTCATGGACAAGTCCTACAACTACAATTTTCCTAATCTTAAATCTTACTAATTTACTATTTTTAAACATATATAATAAATTACGAAATATATTAAAAATTTATATTAATTTATATATTTTGAATAATACTTTTTCTTTAAGATAATCAAAAAAATTATATATTTGTTGAAGGTAAAGCTGCGTGATGAGAGTCATTTCTCCAATTTCATTAAACATAAGTATTTTGTTTTTGGATTGAATAATATTAATTTATATATGTGTTGAATAATACTTTTGCTTTAAGATATAATCACAATGTAAATACATTTTTTTAATAGGGTAAAAATGTCATTATAATCAAATATTAAGTTTTAAATTAGCGTTTTAAAATGATGCACCAAACGCATATACGAAAAAGTGCTCTGTTTAGGAAAGCTCCATTTCAAAAACTGCTCCGTTTGTAGAACTTTGTACAAGACAAGCCCTTAAATGTAAAAATTATGAATAATAATAAAATGTAGTAAAACTGTGTGCTTATATTACTTTCCTATCATGTTATCCTTATCTAAAAGTTGCAATTCTTATCAATAGATCTCTTTAATCGTACCATCTCAAATAGGAAACGTAGTAATTCAACCAGCATAATATTACCTTTTTTGAAACACGGCTGAAAATATTGGAACTATATTATTAAAATTTGCATTGACTGCCTTGTCAATTTTGTACTTTCTTATCTTCTTTTTGTCGCGCCCCGTACCCGTGGTCCTACATGACCCCACGCTCGGGACGCGCACGGAAGACGCCATAAAACACTTTTAACAAAAAAATTCGAAAACTATCATAAAGATAAATAAAATTCACTTTTGAAGTTCAAAACCTCCACTTTACTTTCAAACAACTTTCGCAACGAAAGTACTTGGCACGAAGGCCTACAACAACTATACAAAAGTACGAACACCAACATTGTCCAAAAATAGGTGTTACAAGATCAAGTCACGGATACACTACACTTTAAGGTTATACATTTACATAATGTAGCCTTCACAAACATACCCCAAAAGAATTACCACCTCGACGTCCTTCCTGGTGATAAGTGATCTATCCCGGATGCACTCCCTTATCTAAAACAGTAAACAAATAAAGGGTGAGATAAAATCTCAGTAAGCTACTAATATGCAACTACATTTCATGCCAACATGATAATCACAAAGGAACAATATCAATAGGCATTCACATTTGCATATAACTTAAAGATATGGTCCACTCATCACATAACACATAATGCGGAAATAAACACTCATAAGTGGATACTGAGCCAAGGTTCTATAAACGGAACACCATCCTTTGAGAAGAGTCCGTTGAGCAGCATGAAAGAGCTGAAGCCGGTTCCGGAACCAAGTAACAACAACAACCAGTAGTGGGGGAAATAACACATAGTCATACCCCCAAGCGTGTAGCTAGAATACTCACCATAGGAGCTAGCTCATCCCAACCTCAATCTTGGGAAGGGGCATCCCACTCAAGGCCACTGAACATGGGGAAACTGGGTTACCAGTGAAGTACATTATACTGGACTTGGCCCGTGCCATTATAATATACATCACTGCCCAAAACAAACACAACAAGACCAGCTGGACTCTATACAAGCACATAGTAATAAATACTCGCTTGAAACAACAACGGAGAAATGATTTCAAAGTAGGGAACCAAGCCAAACATCATCACAAAAGATGCAACGGTTACTCACATTCATACATTGCAAACATGATCACAAACGGACCAAACCCAACACTCTCAAACAATACTTAGTCAAATATCATGACACGTTTGTTCACAAAGGAACCATTTAAAATACTAGAGTGTTCCACAATGTCCATCTAAGTCAATAAGAATAGTACTCAAAACCTAGACCAATTCTAAACGATTTGTTTTATAAAACACTTACGGAAATCTCGACATAATATGAACCTGAAACCCAACTAAATAAACCCACTCATCTCGAAGTACTCAAATAGATCTTTAAAACGATAGTTTACACCCACGGAGTCCGGATGAGAAAGTTATGACCTCCGGAAGATTTCACGTAAAATGTACAAGTGCAGAATTGGCCTTTACACGAGTCGTGTACCCATACACGAGTCGTGTAACAGCTGCTACACGAGTCGTGTATCAGTACATGAGTCGTGTAACTTTTCACCCTTTCAGTATTTTTCTCTACACGAGTTGTGTAGCCTTACACGAGTTGGCCTAACGTGCACTTATTCCACATAACAATATACAACATCAAAACTGCCACAAAAAAAATCAAACACAACAAAAGAATCATCACTCATGCTGAGCTCTAACTTACAAATGGCACTATTTAGCTCCAAACGTAATAAATAAATCAGGAAGCATACAAGATGATCAAAAGAAGAGAGAGGGATGGAGCTTACCTCAATAACAATGGAGGGAGAGAGAAAGGGAAATGAGTGTGAGTGTGTGGTGAGGAAGAGTGTAGGATGAGGAGGGAGGAGGGGGAAAGGTTGACTAGTTAATTTAGGAGTTACACTTAAACCCCTCGATTTCTACTTCACCCAATTAAACCCTTAACAACTTACACCCAAGCCCTCCAATACCCCACACAATAATGATCATCTAACATAAAATCTAACACATAAATAAATCACAAATGATCAAGCAAATCATGTTGAGCATAGATTATTATGAGAGAATAAAATGCACATATAAATAATATTAAATTATTAAGATTATAAATAGGGGGGTTTTTCGGGTCGTGACACTTTTTGTTCCTGAGCTTCCTATAACCAAACTTTTGATAATCTTAATTATAAATGTACTATTTAAAAAATAGTAAATATACTACTTTTTAAAAAATATATAACAAAACTATGAAATCAATATAATTTTAAATGGAATAACAGTAAGAATAGAAATTTTGGAATTAAAAAAAATGTATTAGAAATGTGGACTTCCATTACTTTTCTATCAATTAACCACAATCTAAAAATCGCAATTCGTACAAAGCAATCTCATTAATCGCACCATCTCAAACAGGAAATATAGTAATTCAATGAGTGGAAATATTTGGAAAAATACATCCTCTATATCAAATGTTTTTCCACTTTTTTCTTTTCGTTATTACGAATAAACTTTTAGTAATAATTATAGGTTGATGATTTAGTTATACTAATAAAAATCTAATCTTGTAATTGATATAATATCAACGATACTACCAATAATAAGTTTTAGATTTTCATTAAGATAATTAAATCAACTTAAATTCATTGCTTAAAAATTTCATTCGTAGTAAGGACATAAAATGAAAGAAAATTATTTAGAAACCGAGGGAGCATGTACAGAATATGCATTTACTGCCCTATTAATTGTGTAGTTATCTATACTTTTTTTTTGTTGATGAGTTTCCTATATAAAAGCTTACATATTAGTGCATCATTCTAAATAAGAGTACTAATAGAACATTTGTTTGCATTAGCCATTAGCTATCAATCAGAAAAAAAGAATGGCATCTGCAAGGCTTGTTCTATGCGTTTTTCTTCTCTTCACCATTTCTTGTCTCCATTTCACTGAGGGCGAAGACGGAAATCCACGGTTTCCTCGTGATCCCTTTGGTAATCTCACTCAACCTCGTTTCCTTATCAATTAAATACTCTCTCCGTCTCGTAATTTCACTTGACTTTTTAATGGTCAACACATGTGAATTTTTTATTTTGATTAAATATAATGTCAGTCTAATCATTTACTAAATATATACTCCCTCCGCCTCAAAATAGATGTCGTTTTGGGAGTTAAATTTTGTCTCAAAATACTTGTCGTTTCACTATTTTCAAAGCTTTTTTATTATTCTATACCAATTATACCCTTAATAATGATAGTGAACTATCTCTTACCTAACCATTTAATTACCTAGGTAGTTGAATTACTTTAGGGGTATTTGGGACTTCTTCATATGCATTAATGGCATTTCTTATTATATGTGAAACACTCCAAAACGACATCTATTTTGAGACGGAGGGAGTAAAAAGTTGAGATTTTCATAATATTTTTTAAAATAAAATTTGAGCATTTTAGTGGCGGATGGTGTAGCTTTATTTTGTTAATTGTTTGTTTTTACCATTCCTAGTTCTAAACTACATATTATTGGCATTATTGATTAAATGTTGGGTATAATAACCATTGCAGCGTGTAATAAAGACTGCAAATTGTGCTGCCCCTGCAAGATGAAGGCTATCTCTGAACCTTGCAAATATTGCTCTCATACAGGAACTTGTGATTGATTGGATTTCACAATAACTATTGTATCGTATAGGGTTTCCATTGTAAAATTTGGAAGTTTGATTCATAATAAAATGTTTATTTTTATTTGATATAATGTTTGTTTTGTCATGTTAATTCATGTTTTTCAAATTGGAGTATCTTATTCATGTTTATAAAAGATGAATGCGGTATTTATTTTTAATCGAATTACATGGAATTAGTGGTATTTATGGGACTAGCCACTAAATCATCCTAATATAGTAATGCTAAGTACACACGTGAAATGCTACAAAATTTGTTCACAAATATTGTTTTTTCTAAGTAATAAAAAAGACGGTATTGGATATTTAACGAAAGAGTAGTGAGATCTATAATCACAACATCCAATCAATTGTTGTCAACAATATTTGTAACAATTTTTGTGAGACGCTTTGTAACTTTAATTATTATTATTATTATTATTATTATTATTATTATTATTATTATTATTTTGACGGTGTAACTCTTGACACTTTTTACACACACTTACTAATAACAAGAGCTAAAAGTGTCCATTTAAATGTTTACAACTCCTGGTATAAATGGCAGACATTTTCTATCTTTTGAACTGACATATGCGAGGAAAACACGTGCTTTTTGAAAATATATATTTCCAAAAATTTAGAAAAACGCGCTAACTCTTGCTAGAATGTATGAAAAAGCTTAAGCCCTAAGTTTAGCGAAAAGAAATACTGGGCTTCTATTCACTAATTAGGGAAATACAGGGACTTCAATGTACAAACCTTTAAATACTACCTTTATCCCCAAATAAATGTTCGTTTTTTCTCTTGATCTAGAGAATAAATGGACATTCATTCAAGACGAAGGGAGTACAAAGAAAAGCTAAAAGCCTATATACATTTACACATGAGAGAAAAAGGAATGTGTTTTACTATTCTAATTGTTTTTGCTAGAACTGCGTTACAAACACTTATTTTGATTCGAGATAAACCAAATAAAAAATGTCATTATATGTATTACGGGATAGGAGTAAATAAATAATCAAAAATAAAAATAACAAACAGATGGGCAGCCTTTACATAACAAAGTGTGAACAAAGTGAAAGTCTCTAGAAAAACTTGTTTTACACTCGTTTAGTATAAAACATGTTTTCATCATTTAATGTAAAACAGATTTTACACATCTCTTAGTGTAAAACATATTTTTCATAAGACTGACTCGTGAACAAATGATGGGCAAGCTCTACAAAACTAGCTGTGAAGCACTATATATGGAGGGTGGATCAAACTTTTTAATTTTGTAGTAATTAATCCGTCTCAAAATAAATGTTCAATTTTGTATTTAAAAAAATAGGTTGAAGGCTACAGAAAAGGCCTTAGAATCACATAGACAAATCTATATATATAAAAGTCAACGCGGAGTCCTATGGATGTGACACGTGGACAAGCTTTATCGAAATCTTTCATTTCGTGAAGCCACATCACCATGTACCCCACAAAAATATGACTTTTCATTTTTTTCTCTTTTAGCTAATAGTATTAGCATACTATAATAGTTACTACATTAGAAGAATACAACTATTAGAGAAAAGATGAGGTAGATGAAGAGTTTAGCTATTAAATTTTTAAATTATTACTTTCATCATTATGTGTGTGTTAATATTACAAATTTAATGACAAGGGTTATGAAATTTGAAAAGCCTATACACATTAAATTAAATTAAATTAAGACACTCTCATACACTAATAATTATTTTCATGAATAAAATATAAATGCATACATTATGAATTATGTTAAAAAGAGTATGCCATTTTTTTTACTTTTTTATAATTATAAAAAATACATTTTCAACTGTCTTTGATGAATAAGAATGATTTTCTTTTTTAAGAATGTGGTTTTTTTAATCAAATAAAAGACTTTTATATTAATTTTTGAAATTTCTTATGCTTATTTCATGAAGGACATGAATTGCAACGTGATATATAGGAGGTTTATATTTATTCTAGATTTGAAATACATAAATTAAAGCATATATAACTAGTTATAATCTGATAAATAAATAGTACTTATTGATTTGTTAGTTATGTTTTATAACATCTTATATGCATTAATTAAAAAAATGACTTGATTTAATACACTACATTAGTTTTTTTGGTACAACACTTAAGATTTATTGAAAAACTATAAGTGAAAATTAGAATTACAATCAACTAAAAATACTTGAAAAACAAAGTTTTATGATGACAACTAATTTAAATTATAATTATCATCAGATATAAATAAACTTTAGAAATAAATAGTACATAAGTTCACGTGCGGAGCACGGGTTATGGACTAGTCTAAATGAAAATAAATACCTAAAACAAAGAGGCAGGCAGAATTGCACAAACATGGACATGTAGCTCAAAATATGTTGTATTTACCATTTCCCATTGTCTTTATATCTGTAAGCATTTAACACACCAAAGAATGTTTCTTTTTTTTTTTAGCTGCAACGTATTAAAACTGACTAACCCTCAAGGGTGACCAACAACAAACAGTAAATACATATACTAACATAGAAAATAAGAATTGATAGAAATAGAATACCTCTTCTGACTTCAGTCTAGATTCAAATCTACTGATAAGATCCGTCGTGGTCATTGGAGTCTTCTGCATTAGAACTTCCCTCAATTCATCGTCTATTACTCGGCCTGAGGTTGAAGTAGGCCTAGATTTTGAAGATGATGGCACGCGCGCTACCTTTTGAAGCAGAGCTTGATTCATCTTTTACAGGGTTTACTTCCTGAATTTCAAAATATATAATAGAAAGGAATATGAATTAGCAAAAGAAGAGTCAGTGCTCAGGATCTATAGAGAAATTCATCTTTGATTTGCCCTAATATGCAAGAATTCGTAATTCGGGTAAAAGTTAAACATATACCATTTGTTGGGGATATGCCTTTGAATCAATGGATATTGGTTAAGGATATGTCCGCGACAAGTCGAGCAATTCTTGGGACTTAAATTGGCAAAATGAAATCCTTTTGGTACAAGGATTAAGGTTTATTGGTTTAATTAGATTTTTTATTGGTACAAAGGAATTGTTCAAGAATTAGGGAAGCCTTTTCCTAATGAGAATAGAATTACTTTGTTCACAAGAAATAGGATTCCAATTACTTTGTACACAAGGAATATGATTCCTTCTCCTTTTGGGTTTCTAGTATTTATGCCTATAACTACTAACCCCTCCTCTAGCATAATTTTTACCGGCCATCTTTGATAGATACAAGTAGAGAGCTAAGATCTAGATTTAGGTTGACGGAATTATTTGCCTAAATAATTCGTGCAACTAGATTAGTGAAGATCGTCTTTTGTAATTGGTCATTGAATAATAATATACTCTCCCTCCGCCCGTGGACGTAGCCAAGTTGGTGAACCACGTAAAATTTCTTGTGTTCGTGTTTGATTATTTCGCTTGACATCGTTCTTTATATTTATTTTGCTCTAACACCATGTAATGGATCAATTACTTTAAGACATTACGCCTATAGCGTAAACCATACTTCTTTAAGTGAACTACTCCATCCGTCCCAAAATAAGTGTATTTTTTTGCTTTTTTTATAATTTTACTACAAACAATAAGTAGAATATACCATATAAAAAAAGTTTCACTATTATATGTATTACGGGATTGAAGGAGTAAATATATACCAAAAATAGAAATAAAAAATAGATGGGTGACCTTTACAAAACTAAGGGTTAACAAATGATGGGCAAGCTCTATAAAACTAGCTGTGAAGTAAGTACTATGGATCAAACTTTTTGATTTTGTAGTAATTAACTTTTTTACATGTGGACGACACATGTTGATTTAATTGAAAAAATTAATATTCTAATTAAAAAAACCTTTTAATTACTAGCGTTTCACAACTTTAGACTCTAATATGCGAGTTTTAGACATGAAAATAAGCTTCTATTTGTCATCAAGATATTTGAAATTATTTTCACCTTAATTAAATTAACAAAATACTTCCAAAATAATTAAAATTTAAATCCCATACTAAAATTAGAATATTAACTTAACGCTTTGAAAACCAATAAATGGAATCACTCAAGCGTACCAAGTTAAATATTTTCGACATAAATATCACCCATTCTGTCCCATAATAATATAAGAATAAGCTGACATTTTGTTTTGTGTCTCATGGACAAGTCCTATAACTACAATTTTCATAATCTTAAATCTGACAAATTTACTATTTTTAAACATATATAATAAATATAATAAATTATGAAATATATTAAAAATTTATATTAATTTATATATTTTGAATAATACTTTTTCTTTAAGATAATCAAAAAATAATATATTTGTTGAGTAAAGGTAAAGCTGCGTGATGAGAATCATTTCTCCAATTTCATTAAACATAAGTATTTTGTTTTTGGATTGAATAATATTAATTCATATATTTGTTGGATAATAATTATGCTTTAAGATAATCACAATGTAAATACATTTTTTGTTAATAGGGTAAAAATGTCATTATGAGCAAATATTAATTTAAATTAGTGTTTTAAAATGATGCACCAAACGCATTTACGAAAAAGTTCTCTGTTTAGAAAAGCTCCATTTCAAAAACTGCTCCGTTTGTAGAACTTTGTACAAGACGAGCCCTTAAATGTAAAAATTATGAATAATAAAATATAGTAGAACTGTGTGCTTATATTACTTTCCTATCAGGTTATCCTTATCTAAAAGTTGCAATTCTTATCAATAGATCTCTTTAATCGTACCATCTCAAACGGGAAACGTAGTAATTCAACAAGCATAATATTACCTTTTTTTAAACACGACTGAAAATATTGGAACTATATTATTAAAATTTGCATTGACTGCCTTGTCAATTTTGTACTTTCTTATCTTCTTTTTATTCCTGAGTTTCCTATAACCCAACTTTTGATAATCTCAATTATAAATGTACTATTTAAGAAAAGTAGTAAATGTACTTTTTTTAAAAAATGTATAACAAAACTATGAAATCAATATAATTTTAAATGGAATAACATTAAGAATAGAAAATTTGGAATTAAAAAAATGTATTAGAAATGTGGACTTCCATTACTTTTCTATCAATTAACCCCAATCTAAAATCGCAATTCATACAAAGCAATCTCATTAATCGCACCATCTCAAACGGGAAATATAGTAATTCAATGAGTGGAAATATTTTGAAAAATACCTCCTCTATATCAAATGATTTTCCACTTTTTTCTTTTCGTTATTACGAATAAACTTTGAGCAATAATTATAGGTTGATGATTTAGTTATACTAATAAAAATCTAATCTTGTAATTGATACAATATCAACGATACTACTAATAATAAGTTTTAGATTTTCATTAAAATAATTAAATCAACTTAAATTCATTGCTTCAAAAGTTCATTCGATTCGTAGTAAGGACATAAAATGAAAGAAAATTATTTAGAAACCGAGGGAGTATGTACAGAATATGCATTTACTGCCATATTAATTTTGTACTTATCTATACTCTTTTTTTGTTCATGAGTTTCCTATATAAAAGCTTACATATTAGTGCATTATTCTAAATAAGAGTACTAATAGAACATTTGTTTTGCATTAGCCATTAGCTATCAATCATAAAAAAAGAATGGCATCTGCAAGGCTTGTTCTATGCGTTTTTCTTCTCTTCACCATTTCTTGTCTCCATTTCACTGAGGGCGAAGACGGAAATCCACGGTTTCCTCGTGATCCCTTTGGTAATCTCACTCAACCTTGTTTCCTTATTAATTAAATACTCTCTCCGTCTCGTAATTTTGATCAGTACATGTGAATTTTTTATTTTGATTGAATATAATGTCAATCTAATCATTTACTGAAATTTTAAAATTGTAAGCAATTTATCAATAACAATTTTAAAATTTTGTTGGGATGATTATATTGATATTAATGTTTGGTTAAAGTTAACATGTGTTGATTATAAAAAGTCAAATGAGACTACCTTTGCGAGACAGAGGAAGAGGAAGTATATATCATTTCTGATTACTTTTTACATGTCGTCCTTTTTCTTGTTGTTAAAATAGAGTTCATTTCTAAAAAGAAAATATGTTTTTATGCAAACTCGTGAAGGTACAAAATAATATAAATATACAAACTAGAAATGAGTACTCACTCCGTCCCTACCATAATAATGAATGTCTTGCTTAAAAAATATATAATATACTTTTTCCCTAAAAGTATTTTATTAGAAAAATTACTAATTTCTTTATACTTGCAAAAAATGTTTGGAAAGAGGCACGATATATATATACACACACACACACACACACACACACACACACACATATATATATATATATATAAAGTTGAGATTTTCATAATATTTTTTAAAATAAAATTTGAACATTTTAGTGGCGGATGGTGTAGAGTTATTTTGTTAATTGTTTGTTTTTACCATTCCTAGTTCTAAACTCCATATTATTGGCATTATTGATTAAATGTTGGGGATAATAACCATTGCAGTGTGTGATAAAGACTGCAAATTGTGCTGCCCCTGCAAGATGGAGGCTATCTCTCAACCTTGCAAATATTGCTCTCATACAGGAACTTGTGATTGATTGGATTTCACAATAATTATTGTATCGTATAGGGTTTCCATTGTAAAATTTGGAAGTTTGATTCATAATAAAATGTTTATTTTTATCTGATATAATGTTTGTTTTGTCATGTTAATTCATGTTTTTCAAATTGGAGTATCTTATTCATGTTTATAAACGATGAATGCGGTATATCTTTTTAATCGAATTACATGGAATTAGTGGTATTTATGGCACTAGCCACTAAATCATCATAATATAGTAATGTTAAGTACACGTGAAATGCTACAAAATTTTGTTCACAAATATTGTTTTTTCTAAGTAATAAAAAAGACGGTATTTGATATTTAACGAAAGAGTAGTGAGATCTACAATCACAACATCCAATAAATTGTTGTCAACAATATTTGTAACAATTTTTGTGAGACGCTTTGTAACTTTAACTTTTTTTTTTATTATTTTTTTTTGACGGTGTAACTCTTGACACTTTTTACACACACTTACTAATAACAAGAGCTAAAAGTGTTCGTTTAAATGTTTACAAGTCCTGGTATAAATAGCGGACATTTTCTATCTTTTGTACTGACACATGTGAGGAAAACACGTGCTTTTTGAAAATATATATTTCCAAAATTTAGAAAAACGCGCTAACTCTTGCTAGAATGGATAAATGTTTACAAGCTGGATAGCGGTTTTCTCTCCTGTACAATGAAAAACACGTGCTTTTGATGAATAAATTTCATTTTTCTTTACAAGAAACTATATATATTCCAAAAGAAAGCGCCTAACTCGCTAAAGATAAAAAGCTTCCTACAGTAGGGATTGGGCTTCTGTTTACCTAGAATGATTAGAGCAAATAAATGTATTAAATGTTCGTTTTTTCTCTTGATCAAGAGAATAAAGGACATTCATTCGGGACGAAGGGAGTACAAAGAAAAGCTAAAAGCCTATATACATTTGCACATGAGAGAAAAGGAATGTGTTCTACTATTCTAATTGTTTGTCCTAGAACTGCGTTGCAGAGCGTTATAGACACTTATTTTGATTTTTGGGATAAACCAAATAAAAAAGTGTCATTATATGTATTACATGATAGAAAGAGTAAATAAATAACCAAAAATAAAAATAAAAAAACAGATGGGCAGCCTCTACAAAACAAAGTGTGAACAAAAGATGGGCAAGCTCTACAAAACTAGTTGTGAAGCTGATGCAGGGACTACGGGGTAATTTTCGGTCCAAAAGTGACGATCACGGAATGACACGAAATTTAGCGAGGACATACGAAACGGGCTGGAGATATCAAGACATTGCATTGCAAAGAACAGACTGGATTTTAGCCATCCAGGGTCGTTTGAGTGGCGAAAACGTCATTTTAGTGGTTTTAGGCCTTATAATTCAGTATTTTTAGTCTCTTTTAATTTCTTTTAATTAAGTAATGTTAGTGGGGCAGTTTCTAGGTTATGGGTAGTTCTTGTATATATTGTTGGGAATCATGGATAGTAGGCAGTTTTTGGTTTTATTGAATGAAATTTAGTTTCTCTCAGAAACTAGTGTTCTTGAATTGTTTCTTCAAGTTTGGTCATTCTCTCTTAGATTCTGCATCAGAAGCACTATGGAGGGTGGATCAAACTTTTTTATTTTGTAGTAATTAATCCGCCTCAAAATAAATGTACAATTTTGTATTTGAAAAAATAGGTCCAAGGCTACGGAAAAGGCCTCAGAATCACATAGACAAATCTAAATGAAAATAAACACCTAAAACAAAGAGGCAGGCAGCTCGAAAAGCATGCATGTCCTGTATCACCAAGTTTTCTCTCGTCAGCAAAAGAATGTTTAATCTTGTATTTTGTAAGAGCAAAAAGAAATTTCAAGTACTTTGCAAATAATAATAATAATAATAATAATAATAATAATAATAATAATAATAATAATAATAATAATAATAATAATAATATGTTTCCAAAGTGATGCATGGATCAATTACTTTGAGACATGAATAAGCCTATAGCTTAATCCATACTTCTTCAAGAGAATTACTGAGCATTCTTTTTTGTTATTTTCCAAAGAAACTAAGAAAGATGACTTTTAAACAAATTCTGATGTATGAGCTGTTAAATTTTTGGAAGATGAATGAAGAATCAAGATAGTCATCATTTACATGTACCCCCTTTCACTTTTTTGCTTTGATTTGATGAGAGATAAAAAGGGAAAGAAAGTTAAAGTTGTTAAAATTTCTCATATAGAAGAAGCAAACATAAGCTAAACTTACCTCGGATGACCAAATCACCATCTTCAATCTTTGTCTTTTTCTATGGCGAATTTGGAATTACTTTTACGGCTGAAGATGAAGATGATCCATAAATTATCACATCTCTAAAATTGTTATTACTGTTCATATATAGTTGATTTGGCTTGTGTTGAATCTATCTAAAATAAATTCATTCTATCAAAAATGAATATGATCAAGAACAAATTAACCTAAACATTCATTCATTATTGAGACCGATATATTACAAATTCACATGAACGAACGGTTTTATTTATGTCGTGTGACATTAAAATTGTGGATTGAGTACAAAAGCAAAAGTGTGTGGGTCTTTGTGTGATAATATAGCAAGTTACAAAGTGGACCCTCGTCTCTTTTTCCATAACGGGTTAGCTAGAGGTAGGGATGGCAACGGGGCGGATACGGGGCGGGTTTGACCAAAACCGTACCCGCCCCTCAAAGAACCCCCCTAGTACCGAACCCGCCCCGCCCCGCCAACTAGTGAACCCGCAGCCGCCCCGCCCCGCCCCGCACTGCATGGTCCAAAATCAAATTTTTCCTAAAAAATCAATATCCATTGAAGAACAACCGAAATAATAGCCCAAAATATCATTAATCAGCCTAAAAAAATCAAAATCCATTGAAGAACAACCAAAATAAACATCATACAGAAATGTATAGATCGATATTTTTCCTCCGAATTGAACATTACTGAATTTCTAACCCTAGAAATTGACAAATCGACATATGAGAGCGAGAGAGAGAGAGAGAGAGAGAGCGAGAGAGAGATTTACTTACCGGAGTGGAAGACCTGGAAGCGGCGGAGTGGAAGTCGCCTGATGTCGATGTCTCTCTCGCCGCATCTCACAGACATCGTTTTCTGTTCTAACCCTAGGAATCGATTTTGAGAGAGAGAAGGCGTGGGTCTGTATTGCCGATATGCCAATATAGGGACTGGGAGTGGGGGTAATAATTGAAATGGGTTAGGGGCATTATAGTAATTAAGTAAATATATTAGTATACGGGGCGGGGCGGGGCCCCGCGGGTTGAGATGTGAAACCGAACCCGCCCCGTGACCCGCCGGGTTTTGAAAAAAGGCTACCAAACCCGCATCGCTGCGGAGCGGATCGTCCCGGATACGGAGCGGGTTCGGACAAATTGCCATCCCTAGCTAGAGGCTTGTTTTCTCTTTCTTTTGGTTTTTCTGTGAGCTCCTAACATTTTTATTTCCTTTCTCAAAATACTTTTCAAAACAAAGAAAAAGAACATCTATCATCTCTGTTTCATAATAAGTGTTGGGAAGGTCTCTGGTGCGGCGGCCGCACCCCATGCGGCGCGCCGACCATGCCCCTTTTTTTTTTTTTTTTGCCCCACAACCTTTTTTGCCTTCAACAAAAGTAACACTTCTTATAACGAAATGTAACACTTTTTCTATTCAAATGTAACCCTTTTTTCTAAAAAAAATGTACCACAATTTTGCTACAATAGATAAAGATAACATAAAGATTGACAACTAAATTAATGTAACACTTTTTATAAGGGAATGTAACACTCATTTTTTCCAATGTAACACTTTTTTTCTCCGAAAATAACATAGGATTGACAACTAAACTAATGTTACATTTTATAAAAAATGAATGTAACATTTTTTTTTCTCAATTGTAACAGTTTATATTCCTTAATGTAACATTATATATGAAATGTAACAATTTTTTATTGAGAAAGTAACAATTGAAATGCAAACCCATTTTTTTTGTTTGTAAAATTGATGTTACATTTGACAGTAGAAAAAAGTGTTACTTTTTGAAGATGAAAGTGTTACTTTTATCATAACAGATTGTTACATTTCAGCTGGCAAGCACCTCAAACTTTTTTATGTGTAAAAAAATGTTTTAAAAAAAAAAAAATCAAACCATATCATGACCTATGTAGTTTTATTCGTCTCGTCGAGACGAGCACAACGGTATTTTTAAATTTTTTTTCTGAGTTATAAATCTTAAGATATGGCATTTTAAAGTTAATGGGTTTTTTTTAGGACACGTGTCACTCAGGGAGAGGGGGAAGGAGCGGGGCGGGTTGGCCGGGTCGGCCCATGGACCAGGCCTGCCGCACGCCATGCGGCCGTCTTACCCGAGAATTTGTCATAAGTGTTTGATAATAAGTGTTGAATTTTTTCTTTTTCATAAATAAGTATCATTTTTTTTTTAATTAAGAAAATGATCTCCGTATAATTTCCACTTAATACAAGTAATATTCAAGTAAGCAATGTACAAATAAATAAAATATACTCCTTCCGTCGCAAATAAGCGTCTGTTTTGCTTTTAAACAAGAGGAGAAATAGACCTTCATTTTGAGACCGGTCTAGTGTGTTATATTAATTGACAAGTTAAATATACTCCCTCTGCTCAGAGTAAGAGTCCTACTTTTCTTTTTAATACGCCCCATAGTAAGAGTCTAATTCCTAACTCTGAAAATGGCAAGAGATAAATAGTGTTTTGGACAACTCTATCCTTATAATGCCTGGATAATTTATAAAAACCAATACTCCCTTTGTCCCACCACAAGTGAGACCAACTTATAGAGCACAATAATTAAAAAAAAGGTGGTGTATGTGTGGTAAAAAATGAAGAGAGAGAATGAGTGGGGTAAATAGTAGTGTTGGTTGAATAAAATGAGTGGTGAAAATTGAAGAGAGAGAATGAGTGGGGTTAAATGGTGGTGTTGGTTGAATATAAATATATTAAAACATTTCCATTTTGGGAAGTCTCACTTGTGGTGGGACGGACTGAAAAGGAAATTAGTCTCACTTGTGGTGGGACGGGGGGAGCACTTACTAATCAATTTTTTTTACCTATTTACATTATTAATAGTGTTTTGGACAGTTATATTTTTTTTAACTCATGCCATTTTCAAAAAAAAAAAAAAATCATGCCATTTTTTTATTACTTTTTTAATAACGAACGTGAATTCTTACACTGAAACATGGTGAGGGAGTTGTATTTATTATGACTTGGGAGAGTATGCAATATTCTCAATTCTTTTCCATCTACACCCCCAACAACAATATTCTCTACATCATTGAGATTGCAACTATATTATCTCTCCTCACCAACCATAAACTCCCTCCCTCCCATTTTAAGAATAAAACAATAGGTGTGTTTAAGAATTAAAAAAAATGTGATGTGTTGTGAGTGTTGATAGTTTGATAGGAGAGAGAAAGTGTGGTAGAGAAGAGTTAGTGGATAATTGTTGTGAGTATGACATGTAGGACCCACTTTCTATTTTAAGATTTTGACTCTTAAAATGGAACACCTTTTTTGAAAAAAAAAAATGACTCTTAAAATGGGACGGACGGAGTATATACACAAGGGAAGCTAAGAGGAATAAGCATCAAAAGTGCTTTTAACTCCCCAACTATGCATTCTTAATCTAATCTCTATCCAGGCACAAAATTAAATAATACTCCCTCTGTCCCTAAATGAGTGTCCATTTTCAAGAAATCTTTGTCCCTAAATGAGTGTCTTTTTTTAACATAACTTTCTTCCTAAACGTTTTTTTTCGAAATTTTTTCACCGGTTTCTTAATACGGGCAAAACTAAAGGTTTGGAAAGGAGATAACAAGATTATATATGAATCGTTGTTACCAAATTGTTTAAAAAGTTGAGATTTTCAGTGTCCCTTAAAATAAAATTTGGTCACTCATTTAAGGACAGAGGTAGTAGTTAAATAATTACTATTAAAAACTCACACCAAACTAGCTAGAACTCAAATACTCCAAACTTCTCTAGTTAATTTAATTGGGCCTCCTTCCTACCTATCTATATCTTGATAGAGTTAGTTAAAAGTCCACCGCCACCCTTCAACAATTTATTTAGTACATTTCTGATTACTCCCTCCTATTTTAAATTGTAAAATTTGTCATTTTAGTTGTGCTATATAAATTGCAAAATTTCAAAACGAAAAGTTTTTACCCACTTGCATAACAAAGAGTTTTTACCCACTTGCATACTCATATCAACTAACTCACTAACTATTTTCTACCCCACTTTCTCTCTCCTACGAAACTTAAGAAAAAAGTGAAGTATTTTTTTTTTACTTCCGCTAATCATTTGATTTGATCATTAGATAGGAGTATTTATTTGACTATTGTTAGAGAGATTCTTTTAAATGGGACACTTCAACTTATTCTCTCAAGCTCCGCACGTCCTCATAATGGTTTTTAGGTCTTTCATTAGACCATCTCCAATAGAGCGCCAAACCTTGCGCTATCTCCAGTTTAGCGCGGAAAAGTATCTCCAACAACGCGTTAAACATTGCGCTATTTTTGGTGCAGATCAATTCATGCGCCAAATTTGCCGCATGTAAAGTCTTGCGCTATCGCTATTCCTCTCTTTTTTTTTCTTTTTTTTTTTTAACTTGACGTCTGGTAGCAACATGTAATTAGGAAACGTACAGTACCTCTTAATTTGTTTCCTAGTTCTAGAGTATCTCTTAATTGATTTCTTAGTTGTAAAAAAAATAATTTGAGAAAATTTTGGGGGAAACTAGTTTCTCCATAAGTTATAAAAAGTCATGTTTTTATAGGGGTTAAGGTTTAGGGTTTGATGTTTAGGGTTTAGGGTTTAGGGTATAAAGTTGAGGGTTAAAAAGTGGACTTTTATAACTTTAGGAACTAGTTTCCCTCAAAACCAACTCAATTAATTTTACACAAAATGAGTAACCATTTAAAAAGAAAATTGAATTAAGGTTTATATATTCATCTTGAGACGGGGATAGTATATATTTTTCAATTTAATATTTTTTAATTGTACATTAAATATATTTATTTATATTTATTAATTTTCTTCTAATTACTTAATTTTATAACATAATATTTAATATTATGCAATTTGAAACATATAATTAAAAATAATATATTGTTAATGTGTAATATATGAAATGATAAGGAATATTCTAAGAATATTCTGATTTGGTGCAAGATTTGAAGCAAACTATTGAAAATGGTGGGAGATATTTGGTGCTAAAATTGCACCATTTTAGAGTTTTGGTGCAATATCTGCACCAAATTGTTGGAGATGCTCTTAGCTCTACTTCTCTTATTAGTTATCCCCACTTGTTTTTTTTTTATTTATCTCTAAAAATACTATCAGTAACAAAATTTAAAATTTTATATAAATATTTTTTTCATATTTAATATCGCTTTATTAATATTATGGGATTTTGTTCAATTACTCCTAAATAACTTTCTTAGTTGTTTTGAGTTATGGGTGAGGGGTTGAAGTCTTGGTGTTAATTAGTGTTAGATTAATTAAAGTAGGCAATTAAAATCTACATGCTCACTTTAAGTAGGTGTAGCCGTGTAGGTATACCATGATCATATTGGTCCTATCTAAGCACACCTTAGCCCCTTCCTTAAAGAAGAACTATGTTGCCCTCATTAGGTACTAGACTAGTAGTATGGTCCAAAAATCATTTGTATTTGTTCATCTTAGAATAGTCATCACAACTGAACTAGAAGTATTGCGGCAATTGTTTTAAGTGGTTTATAATTTGTCACGATGTATTGCGGCAACTGTTTTAAGTGGTTTATAATTTGTCACGACCCTGCATTATCATCAATGATCATAATCTATTTGGTCTATATGAAGCACACATCATATAAATTAATCTCGATGAGAAAAAAATTTATTTAAATTATTGCTGAGTGGAGCAGCAAATGGTCCATAATAGTAGTTCTCAAGCCGTGAAAACATTAGCAACCCAACAACAAATTTCCACCATACTGCAAATGTGGATTTTTAGAAAGCATTTTCTCAATTACTTAACGACTCGTTTAGTACAATTTTTTGACACGCAATCAGTATATATCATCTCAAAATGCGTACAATGTCACATGCAACAATTACTTAACGACTCGTTTAGTACAATTTTTTGACACGCAATCAGTATATATCATCTCAAAATGCGTACAATGTCACATGCATAAAGTAGTTTTTTTTTTTTCCTTTTTAAAGAGGATCGATAGTGGTTCCCCACTTACCCCCTTATAATAATGATGTCCTAGGAGGCATGGGAAGGGATCGAACCCGAGACCTCACACATTGTGAAGTTTGGCTCTACCATTGAGCTACTCCTTACGGACCATGCATAAAGTAGTTCAATCGTGTTAATAACCCTTTTCAAATTGGTATGCTGTAAAAATTCAAAATAGGTGATCGAAACGGCAACGAATCCTTAACATTATTTCTAAAGGAGAGTGAGAAAGTTAAAGTGAAAGTATTGTAAGAAGGGTCCTTCCTGGGGATTTGTAGATGATGCAAGCATAATGTTGAAGCCAAGCGATATGAGTTGAAACCAAAATTCCAGTCTTAAAGAGATGGAGTGAGTGAGAGAAGAACTAAAGTGAAAAAGAAAGCAAAAGCCTCTCACTTTACCCTATTCCCATGGAAGAAGATCTGCCTTTTCCTTTACCATCACCCAATTCCCTTCTCATTTTCGGGTTTTGGACCAGCGTATCTGTGCCTTTGAATACGAAATCGATCGTTCATATTTTAAGAGAAATTTTCGTTTAAAACCTACTTTCTCAAATTTTAAGCAGCTAAAATATTCTTTTTACAGCTGACTGCTATGTAATCAGACTATTGACGCCTTAATTATTTTTCCATATAGTGCCGATTTCAATTCCATATTAAATCTTTCATTTTCCCCTCCCCTCCCCTCCCCCTACTTTCTTTTCCTTTTTCCCCTCCCTTCTTTTTATTTTCATCTCTTCAATCAAAACCTGTCGCTCTCTCTACATCCACTTGGGATCAACACCAAACCTTACATATTCCCTTCTTTTTCAAAGTTTGTCTATATTTCTATCCTTTTCACCAAGAATTTCAAGAACTAGATTATGACCAAAAAATAGTCCCTATTTAACTTCTTATTTCAGAAATTACGTCAATGAAATCTTATGAATGGTTAAAAAAAAATGAATTACACATTATAAAATGGGAATAAAGGATACTACTATTACTATTTACTACCTATGTCTCCAAGTAATGAACAAAATTGAATACACATTTTGAAATGGAGGAAATTGTAACTCAAAACATTATTCAAAGTATACGAAAATGGTACTAAAACAATTTACAATAATAATGTGATTGATTATCATAATAACAAAATTATCGAATCAGCCCACTAGCAATGGCACGATTCCTGCCCAAATGAGTAGTTTCGTACACAGGTAACTCCTCACAAAATCTATCATCTTTAAAATCCGTCAAGTGATGATCAAGTTCGAACAGATCCGAACTTGCATCACTTGCCATGTCGTCATCATCGTCATCTTCATTCACATCAGCGTTTGTAGCAAGAAATTTGTTCTCCTTCTGATTTGGGTAATTTCTTGAAAATTCTTTCTTATTCTTTTCTACTAAAAGCTGTAATTGAATATCCACATTTCGTTGTCTGTCCGACTGTTCATCGTAGATGATTTTCCGGCCACACGGACGAGAATCTTCGTCGACAATGACACTCACTGGATAAAATCTAACCGTTCGTTTGATTCCATTGTTCAATTTTTCCCTTGATCTTGGAGAATTCTTGCTCAAACATGACCTTGAGAATGAAGAAGCTGAAGAACAAGTAGACCCTTGAATGGATTTTGTTTTTCTTTCGATTTTTGAATCTTCAAAATCAACTGAGGAATTCAAATCCTTCCCTTTCTTGCCATTTCCGTTTGTAAAAATAGAATTGAGAAAGCTAGTTAGACGTCCTCCGGGAGAAATCGGTTGCTTCACTTTCTTCAAGCTCGCGTAAATCTTAGCTGCTCGAGCTTTTGATTTTATCAAACTGTCTTCAGTTTTATTTGTTTGATGATTTCGACAATCATCAAACAAATAAAACTCGTTCTGTTTCGCCCCTGATTTAGGCGGATTTACAGTTGTATTAACTGATTTCGGCCTAAATGGGGTGAAACATGATGACTGGGGTTTCGATTTGGCACCATCGAACACATCCGGTTCATTGAACCCCAAGCTAGAGTCAGATGAACTAGAGCTTGAACTGAAATACAAAGGATCATTATCTAGCACCACCGATCTTCTGTCAAATTCCGGCAATGAAGACCCTTTCCGCCGGCCACCACCTCCACCGGAAACTCTCTCATTTACTTTCTTCTCCATCCATTTCTCAACCAAACAAGCCCTCCGGAAACTCGCCATTTCTTCACCCACCACCGTACTGCTACTCTTTCCCCTGCCCCCGCCGCCGCCACCATGAATATTCTGCCTGATCTTCACACTTTTCTCCCTCTGTAACTTAATTTCTCCATTATTTTCCTCAACGCCATCGATTGAACGGTAAATTTCATCAAGAAGGGTGGAGGAAAATGATGGGTTTCTCGGATTTTTTCTGGATTTCTCTTCTCTCAGTGCTGTGTCCCATTTATATATCTTCGCCATTTATATATCTCTCTGTGTATGTAAATCAAGAAATTGTGAAGAGAAAGGAACTTGGAGAGAGAGAGAGAGAGAATTTGTATAAGAGAGAGTAATTGAGAGGAAGAATGGCACGCTTTGGGAGAAACTTGAAGGAGAATGAAGGTGTAGAGAGAGAGAGTATATATAAAGGGGAATGTAACGCGCGTGCATGGTGCTCTGAATTCTAGCTGATGCCAGTTTGGCATTTTATTTTATTGAGCAATGTCGTGGCAAAAAATAATATCAAAAAATCTTGCTCCTCCGAAGAGTAGGTGGCGATATTTTATTGGTTGCATTGATAATTGACCCGCCACACTCTAATTAAAAACACCAATGAAATCATTACACTTAAGATTTTGTGAGCAAGATTTTGTGACTTTTTTGTGCCCATAATAGTATTATTCTATTTTATTTTTCATTTACAATTGCAAGCAAACTAGCAAAGGACCTTTTAATTCCAAAATAATCCTTCTTTGCTACTCCCTCCATCTCATATAAGTTTCCTCCTTTGACTTTGCACGGAGACTAAAAAAAAATATTGTGAGTGTGAAAAGTAAAGTAAGAGAGAAAAAGTTGGTAGGAAGTTTTTGTTGTGAGAATGACAAGTGGGCCCCACTTTTTATTTTAGTTAATAAAGTAAAATAAGAACCTTAAATTGAGACAAACTAAAAAGGAAAGTAAAAACCTTAAATCGGGACAGAGGGAGTACATTTCTCACTAGCTTTTTTTTACCCTATATTTCTCACTAATTGTCTCAAATTACTATTTTGAGATAAACCGAAAAAGAATGTGTGACACTTTTTTTTATATAGTAATTAATTTTTTGGCAATAGTTTTGTGCCTATAATATTGTAAAATGTTTATTAACATTACTGGTAGAAATGCTATAATCATGAGAAAGAAAATGTATTTGAAAGGGTATATAGAGTACATTCCAAAACTAAGTTTGAAGTCTTCGAAAGAAAGAGTGGTTTCAGAGGCGTAGCTAGGAAGGGGCTAAAGGGGGGGGGGGGGGGGGGCAATTGCCCACATTGGTTTGAACCTTTTTTTTTTTACTAGTGCAAAATTTTTGAAATTATGGGGGTTTGGTGTAGTTTTTTTATAACTTGCCCCCGTTGATTTAAAGGAAAAAATACACTAAGAATTATTTTGCCCCCATTGATTAAATTTTCTGGCTCCGCCAGTGAGTGGTTTAGTGATAAAAGTCAAGCCTCACAATCTGATTTGTAAGGTCTGGGGTTAGATTATTTTTCTTAGTCTTCGTCTTCTAAATCGGACATTGTGAAAAATAGCTCATTTTTTAAACAGTTATACCTCTATAATTAAATGAAGATGATTTTGAAGCCAATGATGTAGCACTTGAAGATAATTTTGTGTGAATATTAGGAAACCCCATAATTGTGTGCGCTAAAATAGGATTGTGTTGATTCGGTAATGGGGTCCATTTATTTCTTGTTTTACCAACTTTATGTAGGTAGCGTTTGGTTCACGGAATGGATATGGAAGGAAAAAAATAATCGATGTGAATTAATTTTTTATAGAACTTTGGATTGGAAATGAATACAAAAACCATAGTTTGGTTTGCATGAAATGTGGTGGAATGGCCTTATAATTGTGAAAAAAACTCGAGAAAACTTGTTTTACATTCGTTTTAAGGTGAGTTTGGGATTGCTTCTGATTTTCAGAAAGTGATTCGTCAAAAGTGATTATAGTATAAATGATTATCTTATCATTAATTTATCAATTATGAATATGTTTGGATACCACATGTTTGAAATTGATTATAAAAGATAAATTCCAAAAATATCCCTCTCTTAATACATATCAATATAGTAAATGCACACATAAAAGAAGGTTATCAATGTAAAACATTATACAAAAACAGCTTTTTAAAATCACTTCTAGCAAAAGCTGGGTCATAGATGCTTCTGTCAAAACGCAATTTTCTGCGTTTTGATAGCTTAAAATCACAATCAATTTGGATATCCAAACGCCACGAAAGTGATTTTTGATCTCTGAAAGTGTTTATAGCCTAAAAAAAGCACTCCCAAACTCACCCTTAGTGTAAAACTTGTTTTCATCCATTAATGTAAAATAGAATCTCTTAATATATAAAACATGTTTTACACATCTCTTAGTGTAAAACAAGTTTTTCATGAGACTGACTCCTTATAATATGATGTTTAATTTATAAAACATTTTATAAAAAATTGTTTTATATAACTTCAATCATATTGCAATGCAAATATCTATAAATAATAAACTCAACTCATTTTGATCCTCCTATTCATCTCCTATAAACTATAGAATATCACTTAATTCATCCCCAACAATAGAACTCATAAGGTAATAAAATATTTGTTGTGTGTGTTCTTTTGGAAAAGAAAAGTTGGTGACGTTGAATGTAGAGATGTGAACAAAGGGATTGAATTTCCCTTAAACGGTTTGTTGCATAAGGTTTGTTAGGAATTAATTTATTTTAATTCCATGTATGGTATATGGATTCTTCAATCTAAACTATTATATAAATTGATTGTTTGGGAGAATATTCTACACTATTCTTTAAAGTAATTGTGTGGAGTAAGTTTTGTGTGAGACAGTTAAAAAGTAATTATGTCGAGGCAGTTTTGTATGAGACAGTCTCACACATGAGACGAGTCTCAACGAGAGAGGTAATTGGCTTGTCTCGGTCTGTCCATAAGGGGCAAACCATTTGTTCTCTCAACGAGACCTGCTCATGTGCGAGACCGTCTGACACAAGTTTTTGTCAATTGTGTGTCATTAACAATAATCATGGGATTAACATTTTAATTTAGAGTAGTATCCATTTTAAGAAAGTGTTTTTTTTTTAATGATAATAATCTGAGGAGTAAGGTAGATAATTATTGTTAGGCAGAAAATTGAGCTGGCGGAACCAAAATAATTGATGATACGCAACAACCGTTAGTTAATATTCAAAGAACAAAACAAAACTGTGTTATTATTATTATTATTATTATTATTAACATAAAGACATAAGGATTTAAGTGGATTGCTTATTTATTTATTTAAAACCCCATTTGCAAACAAAATTATTTGAATGAAATTTTTGATAAGAGTCACAAGTTCACCATTAAAGTAAAAAAGTGAGATTATACTCTTTCTTCAGATGACTTTTTCACTTGTTCTTTTTACTAATACAAATGAACTTGTTATTGTTACCCCATTTTCCTTGTTCCCACTTTTTTTTTTCGTTCCATAAACAAACTGTGAGTAATATTTTTAAGTTATTATTCTAGCAATAAATTAAATATTTGTTACTGATACACTCTCAACAATATTATCACTACTAAATGAGGTAAAAAGGATGGTCTTGAGCTTTTAAGTATGTACAGTAGTATGTTATACTCACTCCGTCCTATATTAAAAAAGTTCTTACTTTTCTTTTTGGGTTGGCCCAGACTAAGATTCTTAGTTGTTTTATTACCTAAAATGGACGATCGGACTCACTTGTCATTATCATAACAAAAACTCTCTACCCACTTTCTCTCTCCTACTTTCTCTTACTTTACTTGTCATACTCACAACATTTATTTTTTAAAATCAAACTAAGAACCTTAATCCTGTACATCCGGGACTGGACGGAGGAGTAGTAACCAATAAGAAGGAATTGACATAAGGTAGTAGTAGTAGTAGCAGCTATCAGAGTGCCCACATAGGCGAAAGTGGCATGTTTTGCCAGGTAGCCTTTGCCTCCATTATTAATGTCAAGATCACATGTAATCCTCTTTTAAGTTTATTTCCTGTTCATCCTTCTTAAGACACACGTCTTCTTCAAATCCCAAATAGTATCCTTCATTCATACTTTCCTCAACTTGACCTCTCTTTAAATACCTTTAACCTTGAAGCAAAATAACCCTAATGAGAATTTCCATTTTTACATGAAAGAAAGAGTTAACAAGGGCAATTAAATGTTTTAACGGAGATTAACGGAGTTAACGGCTAGTTTAATTACGGTTGATCATCTCCGCCCCTTCAAATTAAAATTATTCGGGTAAGTAGTTATGAAAATAAGATTAAAACTGCAACCCAGACTAATTTTCTAATCATTTCAAACACAACTCACCATATGCCCCAAATACTTGCCTTGACCCTTTGAAATTATCATATGGTTACTAATCTTGTTTAAACAAGATTTTAGATCTGAATTATAAAACTAAAACAAGCAAAATTTATGACTATGATGTTTACACCATAAAGCTAAACATAAGAGATCTTAACAACTGTAAAATTCATCACACGAGCACTTGTTGTTTTTTTTTTTTCCAAAAAAAAAATTAAGGGTTACCTAAAGTTTAAGATCTTATATATGATCCTAACTTTAGATATAATCGATGGATATTAGTCAAATTGTACATTCTTTTAATGTTTACTACTTTACTTAGTATGTTTGAAATATTAATACGAGAGTGGATGAATGCAGTACAACTACATAACAGTCGGATAGTTCTTCCATTTTAATCTCGAAAGTTTATTTGTTCTTAAAATATTTGGGTATCTTATTTAAGATCAACCTTACTCCCTCCATTTCATAACTATGTGCACAAATATTTTTATTTTTTTTTTGCGTCTCATTGATAAGTAACACTTTCTTAAAATAGAAAAGAATCTTTACTATTCCTCATATTCATTTTCTCTAGTCCTGCTTTACTATTATACTCACAATACCAATCAACCTACTATTTACTACTCCACTTTCTCTCTCCTACTTCACTTTTCACACTCACAACAAGTACCAACAACTATTCATCCCTTAATTTCCATGCCCGACTCATTATGTGCACATAGTTATGGTACGGATGGAGTATTTATTTCAACAGTTTTGTTACTAAACTGTTAAAAGCAACACGGCAGACATCTTTTTTTTTTTTAATTGGGTTTTTTTATTTCATTAAAGATAGATAAATTGCCTTTAGGCTACATCAAATGGCCATGACGGCTACGACTAGGCCTATAAATAGGCTAACACAAATCTCCCTAATGAGATCCGAATTCGAGACCTCCTCATGGGAAGCTTACACCGGATACCGCTTGAGCTAGAGCTCTTTGGTAAACACGACAGACATCAGAAACCTCAGATCTTGTGATGAGGATTGGTGATCTTTTTGGTTGTTTAGTTTCCTTTTTGGGACAAAACCAGATTACTTACCAGAGAATGTTCATATTTAAGCCTTTTTAAGTTAAACATCCTTGAAACCCAAAGATGTCGGCTCCATATTAGTGTACGGATTAAGACAGTGGGCGCCCACGTGTGGGCGTGGCTTCCATCATTGTGCTTATATCTTCCCACCTGCCATCAACGGTAATCCATTCGTTTCAAACTAATTACTACTAAATGTAAATGCACGAGAATTAAAAAATATATTGAAAAACTAATCATTTTAAATGGGTAAGAAAGAGAAAATTGAACATTTTAAGTATTCTCTCCGTCCCAAACTCATCGCTACTTATTTCCGTTTTGAGCATCCCATACTTATTGCTACCTACCCAAAATGTTCAACTTTCTCAATCCTACCCACTCACAACAACTATCAACTAACTTATTTTCTCTCTCCTACTCACAATACTTATCTTTCCAACATATCTTCTCAACTCTCGTGCACTCATTTCTAGTAGCAATAAGTTTAAAACGAAAAGGGTAAGTAACATCAGTTGAAACGCCCAACATGAAAATAAATACTCTCTCCGTTTCAAAATACATATCGTTTTAGGAGTTAATTTTTGTTTCAAAATACTTGACGTTTTACTATTACCAATGAATATTTACTCTTGTTTACCAATTATACTCTTATTCGTTAATTATGCATTATCTCTTGTATAATCATTTAAACTGCCTTGAAAATTGAATTTTGTTAAGGGCACATAAGTTTTTTTTATATGTATTAACTGCATTTATTAAAATGTGTGAAAAAGAATAAAACAATACTCCCCCCTTCCCATTTTAAGAGTCAAAAAATGGGTATGTTCAAGAATTAAGAAAAAAGTGATGTGTTGTGAGTTTTGATAGTTGGGTTGGAGAGAAAAAGTGAGATAGAGAAGAGTTAGTAGATAATTGTTGTGAGTATGACATGTATAACCCACTTTTTATTTTAAGATTTTGACTCTTAAAATGAGACGCCCTTTTAGAAAAATTTTGACTCTTAAAATGGGATGTAGGTGTTTTGGCAAAAAACAATGAAATATACTCTTGATCAAAATTAAGGAGGGTTAAATGGAATATAAGCTATAGAATTGCAGAATTCAAGATTGCACAAGGATGTAACGAGGAAAGCCATTGAGACAATAATCTCGTTGGCACAAAACCTCAGGAGGTGATTAAGAACACCTTCCTACCCAAACGATAGTATTAATCTTCTTATTTTTGAACTGTGGAGGAGTACAAAGCGTTGTGTGAGTGTGTTGATCAAGATGTCACCATCTTGAAAATATACCCATAACCAACTATCCTAAAATCGTGGAATCTAACCAACTCTTGACCAAGTCTATCCCTTCGTGGATATAAGTCTTTTACCACGTGATTTCCAAGGGTTAGCTGCAAAAAATATTTATTAAAATAAAATAACTTTATTATTCATACCTTACTGATCACGAAGACGTCCGCATGCTGGCAGTAGTAAAGATATCGTCCTCTTAAAAATGTAGCCACAACAATTGCCCCCAAAACTTACCATTTACGGAATACGAAAAGGGTAAGTTTTTCAAAACTCAAAACTATAAATGGTTATTGACTGGACAACTGCTTGGTAGAAGTGTTTCCATCCTCTAAAGATTTGAACGTTTTCTCTTCTTCAAAAAGTTTCAGAAAATCTCAGAAAGAAACAACCGTTTAAGTGTCGTCAATCATCAAGATATCCACAAGTATCTTTCTCCTTAAGATGACCTTCACTTCAATCTTTGAAAATATATATTGTTCTCTTTATCGTTTCTTCGTTTTAGGATGTTAATTTCTTGTGTAAGATGTAGAAATCTTTATCACTTAGTTGACATGTTAATGCCAAAAACTTTTTGAACTTAGATGACATGTCAATGCCATAACCAATTGAATTTTCTTATGGTCAATATTTGATTAAGTGGAAATGGGGGGTGCGTACATATAAACATACGTGCCCATTTCTCACCTTAACCAACATTGAAATCGTGCGCACCAGGCGAAGGTGTATCAACCTTAATTGAAACGAAAGAAAGTAATTTCTTTAAACCTTTGAAAGGCTTAAGTGCTTTAAACTGGAGATGAGATGGCCAGTCTCAAACGTTTGTCTTCGTAGAGTTTCGAAGTCTTTATTCAAAATGTTAAAATCTTGCAAAACGACGTGTTAGAAGTACGTGACATCTTAACTGATGTCACTTTTATTAATGAAAGTAAACTTGCATAAATAACTTTATTAAAATGAATGGAAATAAAGTAAAGTTTTTTCAACTATTGAGGTAAGTTCATACCTACCTTATTACCTTAACATGTCAACATCTTCAATGATGACGACATCATGATCCCTGCATAAGTTGCTAAAGCCATAGGGGTGAATTCATTGAACACCTGTGAACTGCCCCCAAGATCGAAATTGAGAACATTGGTGCGAATCGGGGAGACAACATCCATCCTTTCAGTTAACATCTTATGTTCCTTCTGCATCTTCACTAAGGCGTCAGCCATCAGAGTGGTGCTATCCTGTTGTCTGTCAAGCTAGTTCTTCATCTGGATGAGCATGTTCTTGATGTCGTCATCAGGAGTCGAAGACGACTGCATCTTACCGGTTCCTGAAGGCGGTAACATCGTGGGACTGGTAGATGACGTCTTATTGAGATTGATGCCCCCAGGCTGAATGTTCATGCTACCTGTTGTGATGATGGCTTTGACGGAGGTCGAGCTCATAGGTTGGGTAGACATGGTTGTTTGAAGATAACCCAAATAATTAAAAAACCAAGGACCCCTCGGTGGGCGCCAAATTGTTTTGGCAAAAAGCAATGAAATATACTCTGGATCAAAATTAAGGAGGGTTAAATGAAATATAGGCTATAGAATTGCAGAATTCAAGATTGCACAAGGATGTAACGAGGAAAGCCTTTGAGACAATAATCTCGCCGGCACAAAACCTCGGGGGGTGATTAAGAGCACCTTCCTACCCAAACGATAGTATTAATCTTCTTGTTTTTGAACTGTGGAGGAGTACAAAGCGTTGTGTGAGTGTGTTGATCAAGATGTCACCATCTTGAAAATATACCCATAACCAACTATCCTAAAACCGTGGGATCTAACCAACTCTTGACCAAGTCTATCCCTTCGTGGATATAAGTCTTTTACCACGTGATTACCAAGGGTTAGCTGCAAAAAATATTTATTAGAATAAAATAACTTTATTATTCATAACTTACTGATCACAAAAATGTCCACATGCTGACAATAGTCAAGATATCATCCTCTTAAAAATGTAACCACAACAGTAGGGAGTATTCATTTTGAAATAGAAGGAGTAGTGATTAATTTGGGATAGTGCGAGTGAGTGCTACTCTATTTAACATTGATATTTCGCGAGGGGGGGACCCTAACTAACTAACACGTGAAAACACACACCCTGACAGACCTGAGCCGTGTGATCGAGGGCTCGCCTTGTCTAGGCTTTTAATGTACTACGAGAACCAGGTCATGCTTCCGTAATCTGCGACACTTGAACGAATTATGTTCTGCCATGTGTCAAGTTTGCTGTCACTGAGGGGACATCCTTAGTTTGTAAAGCAAAACCATCTACCCAAAATATTCTTAGTTTGTAAAGCAAAACCATCGACTCAAAATACACCTAGTTTAAGGGATTGAAATTTGTCCTAAAATATTTGTAGTTTTACTTTTATTTAAACATCTTTGACATTGTTTTTCAAATATACCCTTATTTATGATGGTAGTTGTTATTGTAAAATCATTTAATTATTTTGGTATTTGAAATATTTCAAGAGTAATTTAGTCCATTAGACATACATTGATTGCTTTTCTTTGCGTAAAAATCCTAGAACTACATATATTTTTGGACAGGATTAATAACTGACGGCGTTGGACTATGTACGACTCACCCTCGTTTTCTACGGAAACAATGTACTAATGCAATCATGGTTTGTTGTACACGTTGCAATGGCTGACGTTAATTTGGGGGAAGTCCCATGCTGCTTCGCTTGGTCACGTGGGTGTGGGCGGGATACATGGTCTTTTAGGACTTGCTTTAATCATCAATCCTACTGTACAATGTACAAATTTAAGTAAATTAATTAATACTCCCTCCATTTCATACTCATCGCTACTTAAGCAATGTACAAATTTAAGTAAATTAATTAATACTCCCTCCGTCTCATACTCATCGCTACTTACCTAAAATGTTCATTTTTCTCTCTCATATCCACTCACAACAACTATCCACTAACTTATTTTCTCTCTCATACTTATTTTCTCTCTCATACCCACTCACACAGTACTTACTCCCGTACACTCCCATTTGATAGCAATAAGTATGGGACGAAGGGAATAGACATTATCTAATAGTGTTCACATTTTCATTTTAGTCTTCTTCATTTTTTGTCACTTAATATCTCAATGCAAATGAATGAATTATTCCGGCTGTTCACGCTTATCTTCATTTTCTTTGTGTGTAGTAGAAATCAATTCGGTAAATATCAATCAAGCTTCAAAGCAGGACCAAGGACAATGTACAAAATCTTCGCATGAAGAGTTCCAAATTCAAATACAGTGGTAATAAAAAGGGGATGTGGTTTCCTGACAAATAAAAGGAAAGTGAATGTCTAAGTGAGTTTGGGATCCCGAGGAGTGTAACTATGTTGTACTCCCTCTGTCTCAAAACACTTGGCACCATTTTAAGAATGCACGGGAATTAAGGAACTAGTATACTCCCTCCGTCCCACCTCACTTGACATTTAGGAAGTGGGCACAATAACTAAGGAAAAAGAATAAAATAAAGAAAATGTGTTGTAGAAAATGAAGAGAGGGAGAATGAGTGAGCTTAATAGTAGGTTGGTTGAATGAATTGTGTGGTGGAAAATGAGGAGAGAGAATAAGTGAGTGGGGTAGATTGAATATAAAATTATAAAAAGATTACCATTTTTGGGAGTCTCAAGTGAAGTGGAACAGACCAAAATGGAAATAAGTCTCAAGTGAGGTGGGACGGAGGGAGCATATATTCAAAATTATTGTGAGTGAGAAATAGGTTGTGAGTATGATAAATTGAGTGAGATTTATAAGTGGGGACCCAAAATTAAATGTGTGAGTATGACAAGTGGGGTAGGGAGAATAGAAAAGTAATAAAATTTAAATATTTTGGGAAAGATGACTTACCAATGGGACACGCAAAGAGGGAATTAGTGCAAGGTGTTTTAGGACGGAGGGAGGGAGTAGGTAGGGAATGTTGAAAGGGGACCATGTATGTTTGTTTATGATCGATCAAACAAACAACAATTATCACTCTCACCCAGTCAGTCCTCTTTTTACCCATGATCACAAACACTGCTCTTTTTCTCGACAAAAGCCAACTCTCCCTTACTTTGACTCTGACACCCCAAATTCTCCCCTTCTAAACCTCCCCTCCATAAACCACGTGCTAACACATTAATTCCCTCTTTCACACACAGAATACACTTTCAATATGTGTGTGGGGGGTGGGGGGGGAGGAGGAGGAGAAATTTGGACCACATTGGGCCAAGAAAGAGAACTTACATGGCCAAGTGACTATTTGAAAGTGTAAATGCTACTTGGCCCATGCCAACTTGCCCAGAAAAGCTCTTTACATCCCAAGTAAAAGCAAGCGAGCCATCTCCGAGTGTCCTACTTTCCATTTAATTTTTCCTAAGATAAATGTTTCGTTTCTAAAACCAGCATGTACAAATTGGTGATCAACGTAAACTAAATGCAATGCTATGAAAAGTGCAAGGACTCTAAGCATTTGAATAGATAGGGGTAATCAAGAAAACTTAATAAAAAGCTTGAATAGCTTAACTGGTCAACTATGACATTTATTCAGGAACGGAGGGAGTAAGTTTTTAATTACCAACTGCATTTAACCAAAAACACGTCCAATGTTGGAAAGTTGTATCTGGAATCCTAGGGCAGACATTGTTAAGAAGAATTCAACCTCTGGACATCAACCAAGCTGTATAGATCACCACGCCTTTGTTTCTCCAGCGGAAGGTTTGTCCTGATTATAAGACGAAATTCATCATTCAAGATATGTACACAAGTTATGACACTTTTAAGCTTAGAGAATATTTAGTTCCAAGTCATATGGCAATTGCTCACCTTCTGAGCTCAAGTTCCGAGTAATCAATCTCTGATATGATCAATGCCTCCTCGTGTTCTGTAGTCGCCAATACTTCTCCAAACTGCCAAACATAGATAGATAACCAAGGTGTGCATACACAGTGGCGGCGAAGCCAAAAATACGGTGAAAGGGGGTTGAAATATAATGTAGGGGTATTTTTTACTAAATCAAAGGGGTTCAAAATGAATAAAATCACTGTTTTTAATAGTAAAAATGTCATTTTCCAACTCTTGAAAGTGATAAAATTGACATAACTCCAAAATCAAAGGGGTCGAGTGACACCCTTGGCCACAACGTGGCTTCGCCAGTGTGCATACACTAGTACTCCCTCTGTCCCAAAATGATCTTCCCACATTTTTTGCCGTTACTACGAAAGAACTTTGAGCAATAATTTATTTGATTCAATTATCCTAATGAAAATCTTAAACTTGTCATTGATAATGCTATCAATGACAAGTTATAGATTTTCATTAGGATAATTCAATTAACCTAAAATTATTGCTCAAAGTTCACTCGTAGTAATGGCGAAAAAAGTGGGAAAATCATTTAGGGACGGAGGGAGTATTAAAAATAGTACACTGAAATATGCAGATTGTCATCCCATATAGAAGTACTGCCTCACTCCAAAAAAGATGGTCTCATTAAATTTTTTAATAGTTTAACACTAGTGAACTTTGACCAAATATTAATGTGAATCTAATCATCCAAGTGAAATTCTAAGAAAAATGTTATTGCTAAATAAGTGATTCATGAATAGCCGTTTTTAGAATTTCAATGGGATGATTAGATTGTCAATTGCCATTAATGTTTGATCATAGTTTACTTGCGTCGACCATAGAAAATCAAATGGGACTATCTTTAAGGGATGGAGGTAGTAATTGGACATTCATTTTGGGACGAAGGTAGTAGCATATTTTACCAACAGTATAATTGGTATTTGCAAGAATGCATAAACTTACTGGTCCAACGAGGGTGGAATGGCCCCAAGCTACATAACCAGACCCACCAGCATCTCGAGCAGGGGAGCAGGTTGCTACATATAACTGACAACAGATTGGTAATGCATGAGCACTTACACAATTAATGTCACAAGTCCTACGGCAAATACCATACAGCATAATGCATTACGGGAAGTACCTGATTATCGGCAGCCCTGTGTATCAAAGAAGAAATGCACCAATCAGCAATTATACAAATGGATCAAGTAAAGCAGAACTAGGTTTTACATATCTAAGTCAATTAAATTCTTGGCATCAAGAGAAATCACCACTGTATTGTACCATTTTAGGGTCTCATACATGTCATATTCTCAAGTGAGATACTTTAAAACTGAAAGGAAAACAAAATAATGTGCAACAATCAAAATTGATAAAACTGAGATATTGTAGAGGATACTTCGATTTGCAATGTCCAACTCCAATATTTCCAAGCTCACGAGTTATAGGGAAATTTATGGGATTGTGGAATGTCAAATTATTGACTGTGACTACATGGATGCAAATAGAGCAAAACTTGATAAGTGCCTTTTTAATACTCTCTTTGTCCCGGAATAAATGTCGCCGTTTTACGGATGTTAGTACAAATGAACTTTGAGCAATAAGTTTAGATCGATTTAATTATCATAATAAAATTGTAAGACTTGTTATTGATACATTAATATAAATACTATCACTAACAATATTTAAATTTTCATAAGAATGATTACGTTGACTTAAAATTATTGCTCGAAGTTCCTTCGTACAAACGTCCAAAAAAGGGCGACATTAATTCCGGGACAGAGGGAGTAACAGACAATTGGTCTCCAGCTCAAATTACAAGATTCATCAATGTTACTCGGAGTTGGCTTCGGCGGCGCATAGTTTTACAGTTAAAAGGCAGAGAGGATTTGATCTGAGACCAATATCAACCTTGGCCGAGGACAATAGGACTACCTTAGTTGTTCAGATATACTTGATTCTTAATATTACTTCTATCCCAAAAAGAAGAGAGACACTTTTGACTTTTGGGGTCAATTTGACCAATTTGGATAGGTATTTAATGAAGATTTTGATGTTCTTTCAAAACTTATAAAAGGGAGAATAAACTTTCGATGTGGTATAAGAGGTTATATTTATATTTTCTTTAACCAAATCAAACTATATGAGATATGATATGCATAATCTCATGATGCATCTCTCCCAGGAGAGTCCCTCTCAGCCTTTTCTTTTCCTGATCACAGCAAAGGCCTACATGTATCATTGGGTAGGTTCAGGAACTCGAATTTTACCCTCCAACCTATAACCTGAACAGATCCCAGTGTCAGTGGCCTCCTATGATGCTCGGACTCGGGTACGAGTGTCTGACACGGGTACGGATACGAGGGTCGGATTTTCCAAACTTTTAAGATTTTACACGAAATGTAGTGTAAAATAGCCACACCCATACCCACACCCACACTCACACCCATGTCGGGTACGAATGTCTGACACGGGCACTTTGGCGAAATTGAAGAGTCGGAACATCAAAGGTGGCCTCAGTACTTTGCTGAGAGCCTGAGACTTACCCAGGAACGCCCAACTGCGGATACGTTGAAGCTTCGGTGGAGTGCTGTGTGAAGTTCATCCTAGCTCAAGTGTTGGGTATGGATGTGCCTAATTGTGGGGAGGTCACTAGTCACTACTGACTCATATGGTTAGCTTTACATGCCACTTTGGTGATTTCACAGGTGTGCCTCACCCAGAGTAGCAACTCTTGTTCTTCTGGGAGTCAGGGTGGCGTCTTCTAGGCGAGTTCCCCTTCTCCCATGCCACTGATCCTTGTGCAGGTTATCGGTGGCCTCCAGCCATCCTTGGTCCTCTGAAGTGTACATTAATGATGCATTTATCCTCTGAAAAGGAAGCCGTGTATTGGTTCTATTCTGCAAACTCCAGGTATTCATGTCTCGTGGACTTATAAACTAGTTTCATCCAATCAACTTTTGCCTAATAAGATCCTGTAAAGCTACAATTTATTTGTCAATCTTCCCCTTGAAACAGGAAATAGAATTTGACAGCCTGTGTATAAATATGGAAAGCGAGCAAGAGACTAAGGAATGGGCAAACTAGCAAACACATTAATAGGATAGATAATGACCTCATAAACTAAATCATTATTTGACGAATACAAATAAAAACCATTGTAAAAATATGACTAGATACATCTATAGCAAATACCTTGCCCTTTGCAGTAACTCCCAGTGCAGTGGTCCAGTAGTCATATTGAATGCCCCAGGATAGCAAATCAAGTGAGCACCTGATATGCACCCATGTTCAGCAACAAGTAGAAGGACATGACATCCAAGGTCAAGACGTAAACGGAATAAAATAAATTTAAGAACTTAATCAATTTAAAGATTACAATTTACATCTTGTTCTTTCTTTTTTGGTACATATAGATCATATTTTACATCAACAACCTCAATAACTAAATGTTAAATTTATAAACCTTAAACAAGTATTATTCATAATATTAGCAAAATGTTTAAAAACATGATAATTGATGAATGCTAGCATCCAAAAGTTTGAACATTTAGGAAAGAGGAGGGGGGTCTGAACACGTATCCATTAAAATGGGGTGTAAATTAGAGTCAGAAAACCCAAGCTAGATATTGACAAAAATAAAAGAAACATACAAAGTCAAAGATAATCCAAAACCCCTTTGAAGACTAAATTCGATCTTCACTGTTTAAATTAGACATCTAAAACCACTAGAGATATGATACCATAGACATATGCATACTTGACTAAGTCAAACATAAATAATATTCTGGTTCAAATACAACAACAACAAAGCCTTAGTTCCAAAATGATATGCGGTCAGCTAAAATGAATCGTGGTATGGACTTCGTCAAAGAAGAGGTGAGAAAACAATGAAAAAGTGGACTATTATTATGCCTTACAAATTTACAGAAAATATGGTCCTTGTTTATCATAGTAATTAGTGGCAAGTAGTAACACCCAAATATAGATCAAAAGCACACATGCCATTAGAATTGTCATAAAAATTAAGAAGAATAAGCAACAAACCTCTAGCCGCATAAATGACTGCCAATTCCTGAAACCGCATGTCATAGCAGATACCTATACCTATACGTCCAACCTCTGCACAAATCAAAGCAAGGGCCATATAGTAGAATAGCTGAGAAGTTTAATCATCAAAAGAAACATTTAACCAAAATCCAGTTTGTTATTAGCAATAGTAAACAGCAACGACTATTCTTATGCCATACATGTTCCCTTTCCGGAAACAACTTGCCAATCACTCTTTGCCTTATGTAAGAGTGGTGTAAAATGGTTCCTATCTAACATTGATAATCAAGGGAGTCTTGAATTGGAAATATAATATTGTAAACATTAGTTTGTCTATGGTAAGGAATGGAGTTTCTACTTTCTGACCAAGCAAAAGTCTCGGTCCCCAAATAAGTGTCCCCTTCTAGCAACGAATGGGTTTAAGGAAGTACCCGACTCTTTCGGCTTTTACTTCAACAGCTTTAGTTTTACTTTAGTGGTGTCAAACAAATAGGCCCTACTTCTTTTTCCACCACAATAAAGAGCCTTTTGAACAAGACCCATAAGAACTTTCTAAAAGGGTTTCTTCGTTTTGTTTTTGATGGACTTCTTGTCCATTTGATGAATATTATATATATATATATAGGGTCGTGCTCCTGAAAGAACCATTTTAAATGAGAACCGTGAGAACCAATCATAACCGTTTGATTAAATATAAAATCAAGGGTTCAGATTATAGATACATTGGATACACTTGGATACAATAGCTAATTTTCAAAAATACAATTGGATACGTTAGTTTTTAACCTACTGTATCCAAGTGCAACACTTGGATACAGTACTTGTTTAGCTACTGTATCCAAGTGCAATATCAAAATTTATGTATTGTATCCAAGTGTATCCAATGTATCTATAATCTGGACCCTTGATTTTGATTCTAATCTAATGGTTATGCTTGGTTCTCACGCAATACCGGTTCTAATTTGAGCACCTACCTATATATATATATATATATACACACACACACTTCCAGTAAGTTTCTTTCCCCCCCCCCCTCCTCCTTCTCCACCCACCCACCAAAAAAAGGCCTAGTAAGTGGAGAGGAGGAAACTTATATCGGGATGGAGGGAGTGATATAGGTCATCGATTTGAAGAATTATCATGTCTAGTCCACGGAGGATCATATAATAGCAACTTTGATCTTACCGTGTTGCTCACCTTTGTTCATATAGACATTACATCTGCCTCGCGATTACAATTCTGTTCAGTTTTTGTTCTGCTTTAAGCCAATAGAGCATTGCTTGTCCGCTACCTACTCTTGTCTCATATTCGGACTTAATCTCTTATTCTAATAAGTGATTTATGACTCCTAAGGCTGATAAGGCAATTTAACTATTTACACCCAATGTTCAACAAGAAACTGAAGCCAAGTGTCCCTCTATTTCACTTAGATGGCACCACTTCAAAATATATGTGAATAAGAGGAACATACTACAAACCATGGATGTACTAGTCCAACTGCTGGTCTGCTATACCCTAGAACTTGATATTAACAAGTCCAACTGCGAGATCTCCAAACTTTAGAGCGCATCCAAGCACTCTCATGTTATAAGCTCCAAACACAAGTATTTGTAAATGACTTGCGCCAATTTCAAAAATCAAAAGAAGAAAACATACTTATTTTTAATTGAGCAATTTAAAGTCTATAGTTAGCTATGCATGAGAACAGTGGTGAATCAACCTTAAGATGATGGGGAGTCACTTGACCAGGGGCGGATCTATTAAGGAACGAGCGGGGGCGACGGTCCCCACTGGATTTCATTAAAAGAAAAAAAAAAGTAGTTGTGTATATGTATACTCCCTCCGTCCCATCCGAAATAGGATTCTTGGTCCTGACACAGGGATTAAGGAATAATAATCTTTTATTATAAAAAGTTGTTTGAAAAGTAAGTGTTGTGAGTATGAAGGAGAGAGAAAGTGGGTGGAGAATAATAAATGAAAAGTTGTTGTGAGTATGACAAGTGGGTCCTACTAATAAAAAAGTAATAAAATCTTTCCATTTTGGGATGTCCTATTTCGAGTGGGACACCCAAAATGGCAAAACGTCCTATTTCGGGTGGGACGGAGGGAGTATACCTTAATTGTTAAAGATGGGCATATAGTTTACCTTAGCGCATTGGTAAAGCGTGTAAAGTCATGGGCTGGATGTCTCTTGTTTGAAGCCCACTTAAAGAATTTTGCTCCTCTTTTCTCATTCTTTCAAACCCATTGAATTGAATGGTTTCTTTCTTCTCTTTTCTAATTCTTAGTTATACTGTATATTGTCAATTTTTTATCATCAAAATGAAAATATTAAAATTGAGTTAAATTATTTTTAATTTTTTTAAGAATAAAAATAAGGAAGTCCAAGTTATATAAATAATTAAATTAATTATAGACTGATAATTAAATTTACAAAAAGGTGGAAAGTAGTTAACTTCAACCAAAATTTTGATTTCATGAAATGCTTAAAAGCTATAGGCAAACATGCTTATTTTAAAAAATATATCATAATGGTAATGAAATATAGTAAATTTTACATATATTTAACTAAGAGATTAAATTTTTTTAAGGAAAAAATGCAAAAAAGTACCCCAACTATTGGGGTTGGGCGGGTTTAATAACTTCATTTTTGTTACAACAAAAATTCCTCAACTCTTTTTGATGTGCAACCAAAGTACCTATCGCAAAAGCCGTTGAAATTTTGCCGTTTACCATGTGCCAGTGCATGTGACCTCTCTTTGGGGGGAAACAAAATGACTCCCTATATATGTTTGAGTCTAATGCTTAAAAGGTCCCTAACATATTGATTGTTTTCTTGTTAGTCGCTAAAAGTATTTTTCTTATTCATTTCAGCCATGATGTTGATTTTTCATTAAAATTGTTATAACCAGCACCTCCCCTCACCACCCTCATCCTCACCCCTCACCACCACCATCATCATAACAACTAGTATTCACCTCCACCGTTAAAATCTCAAACCTCGATTTGACTACCGCTAACCTAAGAAGTCAGAAACTTTAAAAAAAAAAGAAAAAAAAGATAGATCGGAAGAACTCCGGCACTTGTTTCTGGGTGCAGCAACAAAGATAATCAAACCCACAACATCGAACTGCCAAAATCTGCAAATCCACAACTGTCTAATGAGGGAAGTAACGTGAGATTTGAGAATGGAGAGGAGAACAAATAATTTCTTTAAAAACTCTGGTTTGTTTAAGAACTCCAGCTTGTCTCAAGACGCCGAAATCGAACTGCCGAAAACTATGAATCTATAATCATTAGGTCTCCTTCTAATCTCCGGGCGAGCACCACCGTGTCTCTGATTTCGATTTTGAAGCCCCAATTGTCGCCTAGATCGGTAACTTAAAATTTTGTGGGTTCGAGATTGAGAGAAAGAATGAGGGAAGAGGGGATGTTTGGGGCGGAGATAGAGGGAAAATGGGGTGGATCGGTGGCGGTTCACGATTAGTTGAGAGAGAACGGGATGAGTTGGAAGTATGGACGAGAAGGGGAAGGGGACAAGAGACTGAATGTTGCAAGTAGGGAAGGGGTTTAATTTTCATTTTTTTAAACCTTTTTATCTTTGATAATGTTGTCTTTCCTATTTTACCCCTCAAAAAATGGCACGCGAGTGTGCACATGGGTGTTTAACGTTCAAATTTAGACAGTGTTAGCAATAGGTACCTCGATTGCACATCAAAAAGAGTTGAGGAATTTTTGTTGTGACAAAAATGAGATAAGTTATTAAATCCGCACAACCCCAATAGTTTGGGTACTTTTTTTGCATTTTTCCTTATTTTAGTGAGACTAGAGTGATGCAAGAGTTCCAAGTAACTGTTACATTAATAATGTTTGAATTACAGTAAAAAAAATTGTAGAATGTATTTAATATCATATACTCCCTCCGTCCCAGTTTCAGCTCAAATTACAAGATTTGAAGAATTATCATGTCTAGTCCTAAGAGGATCATATAATAGCAACTTGATCTAACCGTGTTGGTCACCTTTGTTCATATAGACATTACATCTGCCTCGCGTTTACACTTATGTTCAGTTTTTGTCCTGCGTTAAGCCAATAGAGCATTGCTTTTCCGCTACCTACTCTTGTCTCATATTCGGACTTAATCTCTTATCCTAACCAGTAGTGGTTTATGACTCCTAAGGCTAGTAGGTCAATTTAACTATTTACACCCAATGTTCAACAAGACACTGAAGCCGAGTGTCCCTCTATTTCACTTAGATGGTACCACTTCAAAATATGAGTGAATAAGAGGAACATACTACTAAGCATGGATGTACTAGTCCTCACATAATCACAGAGTAGCCAAATGGGACATATTTCAGCTTTATTTAACATATTGAAAGCAAGCTTGGAAAATAAAAGAAATCTTAATCTTATTTTTGGAAGATGGACTCTCATGGTGGAATGGAGGAACTGATATGAAAATCATTCCAGCAAACATTTCTCAGGTTCTCTTCCCAAATCCCCTAAATAGATGAACAACGTCCCCAAAGAGACAACCGCTGATCTGCTATACCCTAGAACTTGATAATAACAAGTCCAACTGCCAGATCACCAAAGTTAAGAGTGCATCCAAGCACTCTCATGTTATAAACTCCAAAACACATGTATTTGTAAATGACTTGCGCCAATTTCAAAAATCATAAGACAAATACATACTTCTTTTTAATTGAGCAATTTAAAGTCTATAGTTAGCTATGCATGAGAACAGTGGTGAATCAACCTTAAGAGGATGGGGAGTCACTTGACCAGGCGAGGATCTATTAAGGAACGAGCGGGGGTGACGGTCCCCACTAGATTTCATTAAAAAAAACAGTAGTTGTGTATACTGTATCTACCTTAACTGTTTAAGATGGGCATATGCCATATAGTTTACCTAAGCGCATTAGTAAAGCGTGTAAAGTCATGGGCTGGATGACTCTTGTTCGAAGCCCACTTAAAGCATTTTGCACCTTTTTTTCTCATTCTTTCAAACCCATTGAATTGAATGGTTTCTTTCTTCTCTTTCTAATTCCTAGTTATACTGTATAATGCCATTATTTATCATGAAAATAAAAATATTACAATTGAGTTATTTTTTAATTTCGTAAGAGTAAAAATAAGGAAGTCCAAGTTATTTAAATTATTAAATTAATTATAGACTATGATAATTAAATTTACAAAAAGGTGGAAAGTAGTCAACTTCAACCAAAAAATTGATTTCATGAAATGCTTAAAAGCTATAGGCAAACATGCTTATTTTAAAAAATATATCAAATTGGTAATGAAATATAGAAGATTTTACATATATTTAACTAAGTCATTAAAAAATTTTAAGGAAAAAATGCAAAAAAAAGTACCCCAACTATTGGGGTTGTGCGGGTTTAATAACTTATCTCATTTTTCTTACAAAAAAAAATACCTCAACTTTTTTTTATTGCAATCAAAGTAGGCCGTTGAATATTTGCCATTAAGTTACCATGTGCCGGTGCACGTGACCTCTCTTTGGGGGTAAAAAGGTCAAAACAAAATGCCTCCCTATATACTCCCTCCGTCCCACCTCACTTGAGACTTATTTCTATTTTGGTCCGTCCCACTTCACTTGAGACTCTCCAAAATTGTCATCTTTTTATTATTTTATATTCAAACTAACCCACCACTCATTATCTCTCTTCATTTTCCACCACTCAATTTATTCAACCAACACTACTATTTACCCCACTCATTCTCTCTCTTTATTTTCTACCACACATTTTTTTATTTTATTCTTTTTCCTTAGTTATTGTGCCCACCTCTTAGGTCTCAAGTGAGGTGGGACAGAGGGAGTATGTTTGAGTTTAATGCTTAAAAGGTCCTAAACATATTGATTGTTTTCTTTTTAGTCCCTAAAAGTATTTTTCTTATTCATTTTAGCCATGATGTTGATTTTTCATTAAAATTGTTATAACCAGCACCACCCTCACCCCTCACCACTACCATCATCATAACCACCGGTATTCACCTCCACCGTTAAATCTCAAACCTCAATTTGACTACCGCTTACCTAAGAAGTCAGAAATTAAAAAAAAAAAATAAAAAAATAGATAGATAGATCGCAAGAACTCCGGGACTTGTTTCTGGGTGCAACAACCAAGATAATCAAACCCAAACATCGAACTGCCAAAATCTGCAAATCCACATCCGTCTAATAGGGAAATAACGTGAGAATGGAGAGGAGAACAAATATTATTTAAAAAAACTCTGGTTTGTTTAAGAACTCCAGCTTGTCTTAAGACGGCGAAATTGAACTGCCGAAATCTACAAATCCACAATCACTAGGTCTCCTTCTAATCTTCCGGCGAGCACCACCGTGTCTCTGATTTCGATTATAGATTTTCGATTTTGAAGCCCCAACTGTCGCCTAGATCGGCAAACTTAAAATTTTGTGTGTTCGAGATTGAGAGAAAGAATGGGGCAAGAGGGGGTGTTTAGGGCGGAAATAGAGGGAAAATGGGGTGGATCGGCGGCGGTTCACGTTTAGTTGAGAGAGAACAGGATGAGTTGGGACTTGGGAGTATGGACGGGAAGGGGAAGGGGACAAGAGACTGAATGCTGCAAGTAGGGAAGGGGAAGGGGAAGGGGAAGTGGTTTGATTTTATTTTTTTTAATTTTTTTTATCTTGGCTAAAAATGTGTATTTCCTATTTTACCCCTCAAAAATGGCACGTGGGTGTGCACATGGGTGTTTAACGTTCAAATTTAGACGGTGTTAGCAATAGGTACCTCGATTGCACATCAAAAAGAGTTGAGGTATTTATGTTGTGACAAAAATGAGATAAATTATTAAATTCGCACAACCCAAATAGTTTGGGTACTTTTTTTGCATTTTTTCCTTTTTTTAATGACACTAGAATGTTGCAAGAGTTCCAAGTAATTGTTACATTAATAATGTTTGAATTACAGTAAAAAATTGTAGAATGTATTTAATATCATATATTTATCATGTCATCTTCTTTTATACATTGAATATTATAAAATAAATTAAAATAAAAGTGATTGAATAATGGCTTTACGGAGAGAAATTTTTTTTTGGCCCCCACCAATAACAATTCCTGGATCCGCCACTGCACTTGACCCTTTTTATTTTGGGAAAACTCATTTAGTACGTTCAAATTATAAACAGTACATTGAAAAAATACAGTTTTTGCAAATTTTGACCCGCTTCATTTTAGCAGGGTATGTACAATGATGCTATTTTGACCCCCCCCCCCCACCTTTGTGCCAACTTTATATAATGTAATTATATTTTTTATTCCCTAAGCAACCTTGACTCCCTCTGCAAAAAGATTGGGCTTCGCCACTGCATGAGAAGACATGACCACTGAAGGCAATAGCACCACCTGCCCAAAAGGAAGGTACCAAAAAAGATTCTAGCGAAAAGAGGAACAATGTTGGACAGACACAAAGAGACACTATCTGATGCATCTTGTGAGTAAAACTGGTACATTTCTTGTTCTTATGCTAGAATAGCCCCAAGCTTCTAACACAAAAGGCAAAACATCAATCAAAAGCATGGGATGCAAACACCAGGGAGACCAATTAAGTTCAGAATATAGAACCGGACTAGCCATAGAGAACAACAGAAAGGATTTCAGTAATTATTAAAACAGACCTGTATCTACTATTGTAGGATTTGCCCCAGCTGTAAGAGTCTTTGATTCCTCAAATGTAATTTTCCCAGGAATATTGATGTCAAAAAGGTGTATCTGTAATATCATCACATGCTTTTTAGTAATAGTTATGCTGAATATAATAATACTAAAATGAAGGATATACCACTTCCTAGCTTAAGTGAGTCGAAAACGTCACCGGCTGCTAGCTTATTTGTCTTCTCTTTTTTTTTTTCCTTTCCCTAATGAGTAACATTTCCGGGACCCGTTCACTCAGTTTCCTAAACTGAAAAATTGTCTTTCTTGAATATGTGATTCCACTACCGTTTAACTTACTTAGAGGATGTAGTTTTCAAACTTTTTTACGATAAAAAAACCTTAGCCATTTCATCTCATTCATAAGCAATACTCTTGATCCATAACAATAAATTGATCGTCACCAAGTACAGCAATTAATCTAATATGAACTAAATTAAGGAGTCAATCCATAATCATTGCTACGAACATCACTACTAAATGATGTTGGACTTTTTTCTCATTTTAATTGAAACCCGTGATATGGAGGTAATACCCAGTTCTTACTAACATAACATCTAACAGAAAACCTAATGCTGACTGGCAGCACAGCAAAAATTAGAGTAAGAGTACTGAAATAAATGTGGATACATCCTTAAGACACAAGATCATACTCTATCTTATGATGGTGGTCAGCAATATGTTCACATCACACAAGCAAAAAGCAGTACCTTTCTATGTTTAGCTAGAAGCTTCCCATCAGTTCCAAAAACACAGCAGGTATTGTACAACTTATCCCCGGATCTTTCGGGTATAGATCCACCAATTATTGTCACCTTCAGAAGGCGAGCAACTTCAGACAGCATTGCGGTTGATGGAGATGCATCACCACCAGCATCAATGTCCTCTGCATACACTGGGAAGCTATCATTTGAATATGGACTGTTCCATATTTCCTGAAATGAAAAGGCGCAAAGTTAATTCTTTGCAACAAGTATATCTAACAGCAATGTCAAATGGTCGAGATTTTTTTATAGTTAAGTTAATAAAAAATATATAAAAAAGTAGGCTTTTCAGTGAGCATAGAAATAAATAATGATATCTAGAGGAGTTGCATATCAAATACTCCCTCCGTCCCAAAATGATCTTCATACTTTTTTCACCATTACTACGAAGGAACTTTGACCAATAACTTTATATTAATTTAATTATCTTAATAAAAATCTGAAATTTGTGATCGATAATATTGTTGATAGTGTATCAATAACAAAATTTAGATTTTCATTACGATAATTAAATCAACTTAAAATTATTGCTCGAAGTTCCTTCTTAGTAACGGCGAAAAAAGTATGAAGATCATTTTGGGACGAAGGGAGCAATCCTTTTGCTTTCAAAAATTTGTACAACTTGGCACAGTATGCTCAGTTTTCAAATTTTTTAACACTACTGCACTTCAAATTCTTCTTCAATAGACATGACTAAGATGCGCATTTACGGTATCCAAGAATTGTATATTCATAGGGCTGACAGCGTGAGCCTAAAACATGATGGCATGCTATATTTTTGTTATGTCGAAGCCAAATATCCAAAACCTCGTAACTAAAAGAAGAAAAGCCTTGGAGAAGGTATTCCAATTTACATTGGCTTCACAGATGTAGGTTTGTAACCATTGGCATCCACAGTTTTTAGCACGTCCTGGTTTCAAAAAGTCAATGCCCTAAGTATTAAAGAAGCGCAAAAATGGATTCATACAGCCAAACATAAGTTCACAGAGCTCTAACAAATTAAAGTGACCCACTTGCTATCAGGCCTCCTAAAACAATACTTATAAATCTCATCATTTTCACACTCTCAAGACCACATCCAATCTTAAACCGCAACACATGCAATGACAGGCAACAATGAGTATTGAATCAAGAATGTAATTCAGAGCAAACTAAAAATGGTTTCTTACACACTATTCCAATCACTCAACTAAGCTAAACTCATAAAATCGAAATTTTGAGAGCTAAAATTAAGAGGAAAAAGAGCATTACAGGGAGAAGAATAAGCTTAGCACCCTTTTCAGCAGCCTCCTCAATTACAGTACGAGCATGCAAAATGTTCTTCTCCTTATCCGCCGTCACCGACAACTGGCACAATCCAATCTTAAACTGCAACAACACAAAACCTAAATTAAATTCCACGGAGAGAATCCCAAATTCAATAAGCAAACACAAGTGGAGGGAGAGACAGACCTTGGAGATGGGGGGAGAGGGCAACTGGATTGCGGGAGGAGTCCTAGATTTCTCGGGACTGAAAGAAGCGGCCATGGTAACTGATGAAGCAGCAATTGAGGTTTTTGTACGGAGATGATTGTAGAGGTTAGGGTTGTTAGGTATACGGATGATTGAAGATCGGAACGGCGCGGCGGTGAATGTGGGGCGAGAAACAGGGAGGCGGAGGGCGGCGAAATTGCGGGAGGAAGAAGACGACGACGAAGAAGCAAAGGTTGAAGAGAAGAAAGCAATTGATCCTCCCCCTTTCATTTCATCATATCACTGATGTGACTAGTGAGCCTTTCTATTTTCGTTTCAATTGGGTTAATTTTCTGGCAATGAGTTAGGCACATTAATTAACGAAAAAATAAAAATGTGATGTGTTGTGAATGTAGATGGTTGAGAGGGAGTAACGAAAAAATAAAAATGTGATGTGTTGTGAATGTAGATGGTTGAGAGGGAGTGAGAAAGTGACATGAAGAATAGTTAGTAGATAGTTGTTGTGAGTATGACAAGTGGGCCCGACCATTTTAAAAGTTTTAAAACATTTTTATTTTAAGATTTTGTAAGTTAAAATGGGATAACTAAATGAGTAATTTTTGTAGATTAAAAAGAGACCGAAGGAAGGAGTGGTGCACAGTAGCCAAACAACTCTGGATGGTTTTCTTTCTTATTTTCTTTTTCACCTTTCAAAAAAAAAAAAAAAAAAAAAAAACTGGTTGGTTTTGGGTTATTTGTGCAGCTAATGGTTAAATTCAACATGTTGTTTGGCAACCTACGGTTTCTCTGGCCTAGGGCTTGTAACTTCGTTCGAGTGGTCTCATGTTCGATTCGAACTTACAGACTCGAAATATTTTATACGTGGTTGCACAAATACTGTACACATTAATGCTTGTTGTTATGAGACTTGAACTTACAACTATGAAGTTAAAATTATACTCTCAATGTTTTAAAATAATGATAGTCATGTTTGACTTTTCAAACATTTTAATGTTGTACGTTACAAGTTTTGGCCGTTCGAAATAAAACTAAAATTTTGAGACAAGTAAAAATAGAAATAAAATTATTATTTTGAGACGGAAAGACTAACATCCTTACGATTGAACCACATTATTTGAGTAAGTAGTTTTACTTCCACCGCTTTATACAAGCTTGTGTTCCCTTATTTATGTAAATGGCGTAAATTTGATCAGTATCGTATGGGTCAAGTATAGTTTATGTGAATTTCATTCTGAGTCAAATTAATACTCATTATATTTTGGAGTAAGAGTTTATTTTCATTTTTGTTACGTTTCAGAGTAAAAAAATCTCATTTTTAAAGGACAAATGATGAATGGTGTTGTGTACAACTTTTTTCCTTATAATACTTGTGTAATTAGAGTATTATTTAAGCAAAATAATAATAATAATAATAATAATCTTTCTTATTATTTTCTATTTTCTTCACTTACAATTTTTCAAGTCAAAAAACAAAAAGGGAGATAAAAATAAAAGAGATTTGGCTACATGGAGGGTGCAGGGTGCCTTACGATGGAGACAACCCCATAAGATTCACCCCCCTTAAATGTTTCAAAAACACCAAACCGTTTCATTACAACAACGAATAGTCCCGCCTTTCCCCTCTTCAAACCAACACTGCCGTACCTTCCAATTCCTCCCTTCCCTTCCCTTCACAAAGCAATCACCATCGCCGGCCGGTGCTTGATACCACCACCACAATCAACCTTGCGGCGCTTGGTTCACCCCAAGCGCCGCCCTCAACCACCGCCTGTACAAACTTAACAAATGGCTGACCCAACGGCTATCGTCCCTTATCATGACCCATACGATGATGATCATCTCCGCTCAATCGAAAACTTTCTCATGTGCGATTATGAATCCCCGACTCTCGATCTTGCTGAATTCCCACCATCTTTCTCTGATCAAATTCCTTCTTCTACTAGTCCTGATTATTATTTTCCCTCTGCCTATGATCATAATGATCATTTGATGGCTGACCCCAATCATCCCTTCTCCGATCCACTCATGTGGGATTTATGTCATACTGATCATCACGTCGAAAATCCCCATGTGGGTCCGTCAAAATTTGAAGAAGAAGCAAATGATCAAGATGGGATTGGAAACCCGATTCAACTCTCAGTTTGGCCTCCGTCTAATGCACCATTCATGTGCAGTTGCTGTCAAGTTCTTAGAGAAATTACACATACTAATGGTTTGTATCTATGCGTGACTGTATACAAATTGCTTCATTTTTCTCTTCCTTTATAAGTTCAAAAAGGAAAAAAGAAATCAGTGTTGGACTGTTTTTGCTTTTCTAGTGCGCGTTTTTTTGGATTGATTGTTTTGTTATGATTTATTTTTGTTTAGGGAACGATATAATGAAGCTTGAGATTCATGGCCGACTTGGTATGATGTGTCACGCTGTTCATGCGAAGCAAAGCATCGATTCAAGCAGTGACCAAAACCACGAGTACCAAATGTTCGAGTAAGTGTTTGATAGAATTTTAAAACTAATTTGACCTTACAACAAATTATAACAGAAAATCGCTCTTATACTAAATACTAATTAATTTATCTGCTGTTTAGCTTTTCCAACGAGAGCATCGGAAATGTGAAGCAGTTCCTAGTACAATACTGCGAGGATCGAAAGAGAAGTGGATACATAATGCTGCAAGATCCTCTTTTGGTCTTCTATGAAGCCTTATGTGTTGGATTGGATTGGGATGACAATATCGACGCAGATGATTTTTTTCAAGCTTCTCCAACCAATTCAGGTAAAAAAAAAAAAAAAAAGTCAAAATTTTGCGTTTCGGATGACCCAATGATTATGTACATTAGTTATCTTAATATTTCTTCATTTTTCCTTAATCTTGAAATGATAATTTTTTTATATATAGGTGACATTTTAACGAGCCAAGCAGAAGGAATGAACCAAGTAGAGGTGGAGAGCAATGGAGTAAGGGCTAACAGAAGCACTCTTTCAGCACAGGTCTAGAACTTGTCTTAATATTTCTTCATTTGCTGATTCTATAAGCGCGTTTTTTTTTGTTTTTTTTTTTTTTTTTTTTTTTGAAGTTAGAATGAGCAATTTTCACAAATTTAATCAGTAGCTTATTGGATTTATGTTATTTGATCATTGTAGAGGGAGAGAACGGGGAAGTTGACACTGAAAGATTTTATCAAGTACTTTCATATTCCCATAGAGACAGCTGCTAAGAAAGTGCAGATTTGCCCTACTGTGATGAAAAAGATATGCCGAAAACATGGATTGTCTCGGTGGCCTCATAGGAAGGTCCGTTTTCTCTATAGAAATTCATCGTTTTTCTTTGTCGCACTTCATTTTCTTTTTTTTGTAATAATTCCTACTTATTTTCGATACAGATAAAAAGCATTGAGAGAAAGATATCAAGGAGAGCAAAAAGTTTGACTTCAGATGATGTAGACGAAAGGGCTCAAGCTCAGGCTGATATTGAGAGACTACAGCAAGAAATTGCAAATATTTATGCCAGATTTAGCGGTTAATCTGAATTCATCCGCGCATTATCTCAAACAGTTTTGCATGCATTAATTTGACTTCAGATTTACATAATACATAAGATTGCATACAGATTATAGATTTTTGTTTTGAGAAAGAAGCTGTAGAGATGATAACGGTAGTGTGCAGTTGTAATATATCATTTGTAGAGATTGTTTTTTTGCTAGTGTTGTTAGAAATAGAGATGTAGAAATTAGATTTTTACATGTACAGTGATTTATTTGTAGTAGGTTAGGAATGATGAAACTGAAGTATATGTAAATTGTTTGAATGCACATATGAATCTTATTGTTCTGTTTACATTAATCAATTGAATCTGCACAGACAGACTGGGTTGTGCATATGTTGGTATTCTCAGATCTGTTTTTGGATTTTGAACCTGGTTTTTAGTTCAAGAATCCTTCTTTCTCCGGCAACGTCTAGAGAAGGGCGGAAAAATGGAGAAGACGATGATGGCGGGGTTGCGATACATCTTCTTTTCATGACAGCATTTTTCTTCTCATTCTGCAGGATCATGGTTATTCCGGCCATTTTCGACGAGGTCACCTTAGGGGAAATTTGTCCTAAAAAAGACAAGTCCTCCCTTGCCATGCATCTCTTCAGTATTCAACAAAGGGTATGTGATCTACGATGAGTTTTATGTTATTTTCTCTATTTGTTGAGAGATATTTGCTTTCTCTCCTAGTTGGGAGCCATTTGCTTCTTCTCTCAGTTGAGAGAAGTAGTAGTCTCAGAATGTTAGAAATGTTTTTGAGAATGCAATTTATATTATCCGATCTTTGGCTTCGTTTGTTTGGAGGAAAACATTTTTCGGAATTTTCCCCTTATTTTCGGAGAAATGTTATCCCCATTTTTTGTTGTTTGTTAAAACACCTTCCAGAAAATTGGTTTTCCACTTTTCTAAGTAAATTGAATTACGGATTTCTCTTCCTTAAGTCATTTTCCGGAAAATGTTAACTCCCTCACTCACTCACACACTAAACTCCCCAAGAAAGCGAGAGGGAGAAAGAGAGAGAGAGATAGAGATGGATACGTAACTGGAAAGGTCGCAGGGGGCAACGAGATCGGCGGTGGCGACAAGATCTGCGGTGACGACATGAACGGCGGTGGCTGGGAGCGGGAGCGGTGGAGGGTTGCGGTGTGGTGGGAGGTGAGAGAACACGAGAGAAAGAGTTGCAGATCGTGAATGAAATTGAAAAGAGGGGAGGGGGTTTTTTTGTTGGAGGGAAAATCCCAAAAAAAAAGTTGATTGGCCCGCCCCGCCCCGAACCCGTTTGGGCCATGACCCAAATGGGCTAGCCTAAATTGGCCCACTTGTATTTGGGTTGGTATATTTAAGTCCCAACCAACCCTTATTCCATGGCGGGCCGGGCCAGCCCAACGGGCTCAGGCCAAATTGACGGCTCTACCCACTCCACATCCACCTCCAATCCCACCCCCACTCTCCAACCTAACCTTCCCCTCTCCCACCCCCACCACCCAAAAAAAAAAAAAAAAACTTTTTTTGCTCATATTAAAATTATCTTTTAACACCTTCTCCACCCCCCACCCCCCAACCCAACCCCCTCCCCCGAAGAAAAAAAAATACTCTTATTATGAATATTTTTAACAACTCCCCCACCCCAACCCCTGCCACCCACCCCCAACCCCCAAACAAACAAACAAAAAAAAAAAAAAAAAAAAAACTTTTTTTCACTCATATTAAAATTGTTTTTTAACACCTCCCCCACCCCCGCCCCTATCCCCCCCCACCCATCCCACACATTGAACCTACCCCCTACCCCCTTCAATTCTTTTTCTCATATGGAAATATTTTTCGAGAAACATTTTCCTTACATTTACCATATAACCAAAAACATGTTTATGTCATTTTCCAAAAAATATTTTCATTTTCAGAAAATCATTTTCTAGAAGTCGTTTTACGCGAAACAAACAGAGCCTTTGTCCACATGATTTTCATTCATATGACTCGTGCGATGTTTGGAAGTGCGGCTAGAAGTTTATTTTCTACCCGAAAGACTTAGTTATTGGAGTTTTTAAAGCCAAATATTTTCCTCTAGTGCATTTTTTGAGTGCTAGTATAAAACAGTGTCCAAGTTATACTTGGAAATATATTTGTTCGTCTAAAAATATTGTCAAACAAGGTCTACGATGAAATATTAGGGGTGGGGAAAGGCTTAATGTAGAGGATGAAAGATTGGGTGATCTCTTTCAAGGGTATAAGCGGTTCAGATCAAACCACATGACCAAACCAAACTAAAACCATGCGGTTCAGTTCGGTTTGGTTTCTAAGCATAAACAATTTGGTTCGGTTTTAAAAATTGTCAAACCGCATGGTTCGGTTTGATTATTGCTCTGACCCCTCTTCAGACCAAACCAGAGCGAACCAACCCTAAACGCGGTCTGAAACCGCCAAACCGAAACACCAAACTGCATATTTACCATATATTTGTACGTTGAGCAATATTTACCGTTTGATCGTTAGAAACGTCATATTTCAATTATCTTAGTTTGAACACTAGTCTAAACCACGGTGTGGACCATAGTGTCTTAAATATAAAGCTAAATCGCGTCTAAACCAAACCAAATCATTACAGTTTGGTTTGATTTGGTTCAGTTTCATTTTTTTCATAGATATGTTCGGTGAATTTTCCTAGAACGACTAGTAGTTTGGTCTATAAATTGACCGAGACTGTGCCAAACCAAACCATTTACAGCCTACTTCCAGATCATAATTGTAATGGATTTCAAACTCGTACACAACCACATTCGTTTTTGTCCTCGATGCAATTTTGAATTGAGTTGAATTAGCAACACTTGTATTTAGAGTGAACCTTTAAACTATGTTTAAAGCACTCTTATCAACTCCTATCCATGCTATTAATATAAGTTTTTCTTTAGTTCAAAAGGAAAAAACACCCGAGCCTTAAGCTTGGGACTTCTTTCGGGAGGTCTCAAGTTCGATTCCCGTACCCCTATACTCTGTTGGAGGTTGGAGGTCCCAGATTGTCTTGGAATGATATGTTAAAAGAAAAAACAATTTATCTTTAAAATAGCCTAATAGTAGAGGGTGTTATAATATATTATTATGTGGATGTCCTTTGAACCAGAAGTGTACAAGAGAATCTTTGCAAGATTATCTTTCGCGAAGCTTACTAAGGAAGCTTTGTAAATATCTTCAGTGAAGCTTACAAGGGAAGCTTGGTAAATATCTTCAGAGAAGCTTACTAAGGAAGCCTTACTAAAGGATAGTGTTTATCCTTATGGAAGCTTATAGTGGAAGCCAATTTCCACCTATAAATAGTAGGCTCTAGTTTTCATTTCAATGGACTTCAGAAGTTCTTAACTTTTATCTTTCTCTCTTGTACACTCTCTTATAATAGTCTTGAAATAAAATATTATCTATTGAGATTATGCTCTTGGTTCTTCAGTTTTATAACAGAGGGGCCATTCTTTTCTAATTAGATTACCCACAATGGGTGTATGAATAGGTGTATGAAAGTTGGGGGAGGGGTATGAAACTATTGTGGGGGTGGTATGAAAGTTGGTGTTGTGTGTATGAAAAATTTCATACGGGTTGAATTTTGGGGAGAGCCTGCGTCAGATTCCACGTGGCGAGCCCCAATTGGACCGCAAAAGGCGCGTGCGCCACACGGCCCGACAGGGCGCGTGTGGGCGCCGCCCGGCGGCTTTTTTTTTTTTTGTTTTTCCTGTTTGAAACACGTGTAAGCACATGATTGGTCCGCTGGATTTTCGGATTTATTTTTTTTAACTCAATTATTTGAGCTGAATTATCACCTAGTTATTTTATTTTTATTTTTATTTTTTTGCCAAAATTCAGCATTTTTTTTCCCTATAAAATGATGCAAGTTTCATTAGATTTGGACACAAAAAAAAAAACTATCTTTTCTCAATTTTCCTTCTCCATTTTAGCCTACATTTAAAAAAATTCATCATCTTTTGAGTGAAATGGATCCCAATAATAACTCGGTTTCATTCTTATTTCATGTCCGTCAACCTCAACCACACAATTTCTTATCTTTTAATTAACTCGGTTTCATTCTTATTTCATGTCCGTCAACCTCAACCACACAACTTCTTATCTTTTAATTAACTCGGTTGAATTATTGCTTCATGTCCGTCAACCTCAACCACACAATTTCTTATAAATTACACTCTCTTCTTTCATTCTTCCTACAACAAAAAATCACAATCTCTTCTTTCCTTCTTCCTACAACAAAAAATCACAATCTCTTCTTTCTTTCTTCCTACATCAATGAATCCATTCATAGTTCCTTTTGATGTCGAAGCCTACAGAAGGAAACTTGAATGGGAGGAGGAGTTTATCGTCAAACCACTTTTGCAACAAGAGGAACCAAAAAAAAAGAAAAAACATTTCAAAAGAGACCATGCTTTTCACAATAAGAGTCTGATTGACGACTACTTTGCTGAAAATGCTACCTATGAAGATTTCTTCTGCCGACGATATCGGATGCGGAAACATGTATTCCTTCGAATCGTCACGGATCTATCAAACCATGACAACTACTTCACGCAAAGATACGATGCTACTGGCAAAGAAGGCCTATCTCCATTAGCAAAATGTACCAAGGCGATGAGAATGTTAGCATATGGTATGTCCGCCGATGCTATCGATGAATACATAAAGATAGGAGGCACTACAGCGTTGGAGACGTTACGTCGATTTTGCAAATGGGTCATTCAATTGTATGAGCAAGAGTACTTGCGAGCCCCAACTGAAGATGACCTGCGAAGTATACTTGAAGTTAGTGAGCAGCGGGGATTTCCAGGGATGATCGGGAGCGTTGATTGCATGCACTGGGAATTGAAAAATTGTCCAACTGCTTGGGAAGGTCAGTTTACTAGGGTGATAAGGGAACCACGAGTGTTATACTTGAAGCAGTTGCCACTCATGATTTGTGGATCTGGCATTCCTTTTTCGGATGTCCGGGCACATTGAACGATATAAATGTGCTCGATCGAGCGCCATTGTTCGATGATGTTGAACAAGGAAAAGCTCCACGGGTTAATTTCTATGTGAATCAACGTCAATATAATATGGCGTATTATCTTGCTGACGGTATATACCCTTCTTATCCGACTTTCGTCAAATCAGTTAGACTTCCTCAAAGTGAGGAAGATAAGCTATTTGCGAATTTTCAAGAGGGATGTCGAAAGGATATAGAACGTGCATTCGGAGTGCTCCAAGCTTGATTTAAAATCATTCGAGAACCAGCTCGAATGTGGGAGATAGACGACTTGGCTATCATCATGAGGTCATGTATCATATTACATAATATGATTGTTGAGGATGAACGGCATACTTATTCTCAAAATTGGAAAGACTTTCAACCCGAGGCAAGAGGGTCTACTTCACAACAACCCGAGGCAAGTGGGTCTAGTACACAACAACCATTCTCGACTGAGGTACTACCTGCATTTGCAGAGCATGTGCGTACTAGATCGGAAATGCGTGATTCAAGAGTTCATCAACAATTGTAGAAGGATCTAGTCAAGCACATATGGGCAAAATTCGGAAACCATGTGTGATTTAATAATTTTATTGTCTTTCATTAATTATGTCGCGAGCTAAGTGTATTGTAACTTTTCTTATTTTGAATAATAATTATCGTCATTTATCTAATTATTTAATTGCCAAAAGAATTAATTTAGTGTAAAATATTATTTTAATTATAAATAATAATAATAATTATTATTTTTTACTAATCATAAAAATAAAGAATATATAAAAAATAAAAATAATATAAAGTAGTGGGGTATAGAATGATGAGTGGGAGGGAGATGAATTTTTTTTTCCAACTAACCATTGTAGGGGGTTGTATGAAAGGGGTGTATGAAAGATGAGGTGGATAGGATAAAGTGTTAAAAGTGGGTGTTGAATTTTTTTTGGTGTATGAAACCATTGCTCATGGTCTTAGTACAAACCCTTTCTAGGGCTCCAATTTTTCTCATAATGGGCCAGATCCAAAAATATAAATCCCCAATTTCGGACTCCTCCATCTGTTTATCAAATCTTGTTTAATTAACCCACACACTCGTAATTTCACTCCTTATTCTCTCTCTCTCTCTCTCTCTCTCTCTTGAGGAGTCAAAATATTTCCCCTGAATTTTCCCTCCTTCCTACAGTAGTTTTTGTGTTCTAAAACCAGCTTCATACGCACCAATTTTGATTTCGTATTTCGATCTAACCGCTGCTTTTTCGAGTTTACCAAATTCATAATTCAATAGCATTGAGGATATGGACGGAGGTCAACTGTACAATCCGAAGACCGTTGAAGAGGTTTTCCGTGATTTCAAGAGCCGGAGAGCTGGAATGATTAAGGCTCTTACCACCGGTAACTACAATTCAAGATAAAAAAAACATTTTTCTATTTTCATTAATTTTTATAATTTGAAAATCATTTGCCCTTTTTCTTGTTTGCTTCGTTTCTGGGTTTCGTTTATTGGGGCTGTTAAAATTGCAAGAAATTTAGTTTTAATTCCATTCTTTTCTGGGTTTGTTGCAGATGTTGCGGAATTTTACCAGCGATGTGACCCTGGTGAGTTTAATTGATTTTTGTTTTTCAGTATATTTTTGTCTTGATTTATTTTTGTTATAACGTTTTTGTTTAATTATTGCCATGTACTGTGCATAGTCGGCATGTTAATTAGATGAGTATAAGTGGGTCGACGATATATGGTATAATTAGAAGTGAACATATTTTGGAGATGGTTTGAGTAGCTCTTCTCGATTGACATGATACTAGAAGCCAAATAAAGGATGGTACGAGTGAATGTAATTTGATGAATGCTCTTGAACTTAATTGAATAGTGTCGAAAAGGATACACTTACATGGATTGTATCCGATATATGTACTTTATGTTGGTTCCGTCATCATTGATGCGCTTATTTCCTTGATTTTTCTCTGGGTTTATCTTAGTAGAAAGGTCACATTGAAGTGTCCAGCTCCTTTGGAGCTTTAGTTTGTGAAGTTTTGCTGGTTTTCCTACATGCTTTGTTTGATGAACTCAGGCGTTCGGATAACCATTTGTTGTCTGATGCCCACTTGGAGGCATGCTTATCGTATTTCAGTAGTTCAGATCCGGGGTTAATATATTGTCATAAAGTGTCATGCAAATTCTAATTTTGTGAAACAATTATGAGTATAACAGAGGTTCATCTTGTTCAAAGCTGTAAAAAAGGAGGGTCCCGTTTAGTTGTGGTTGTTCAAGTGCAGCTTGCTATCTAACAGAGCATTAAATGACGTGTGAGTTGGCATGTTGATCTTTGAATGTATGAAACGCACAACCTGTGAATTGATCCAATTTTTATTTTTTGTAGAATGTTCGGATTATGATAATCTTACTTACCTTTTCTTGAGTTTTCTATATCTCTTCCAGTGAACATTTGACCATTCAAAATTTTGTCACGTAACCCTGTAGAAGTAGTATTTCCGAATTTCCACTTTATAGACATTGATGGTCTTCTATTGTACATTCTGATGAACTTCCTTTCCTCCATGGTATGTTATTTTGACTTGCTTGCATTTCTAAAACGTGCTGAAACTCTATTTGGAACATCTTCTGTGTGTTTTTTTTTTCCCCCTCTTAAGTTTGCTGGTCACTTTATGTTCACTCGTTTTATTGAGAGCATCACAAACAATGGTTCAGATATTCCCCTCAAGTTTTGTGGACAGAGTTAATCACCTGTGATGCAGTCTTATGTTCAGCTTTGACTGTCTAAACCTGGCATTTGGTTTGTGGTCTGATGATTCAATGCTTCTCAAGTTCTTTAGATGTCGATAGAACCACTTTGTTAGGTTGAATATTTGCTGCCGTTCTTGCTGAATAGCAATTACCATTTTCACGAGTCTTTTGCATTATAAAGCCATTTCTAGTTCATTGTTTTTATAGCTTTGATCTTATGCCTAGATCGTATCTTATATTCCTTACTTCCATCTCATGGTTATATATTCAAAATGGCCTACTTAACAATCTTTGTGGATATTGGACCTTATTTTATTTTAATTGCAGCACCTTGTGTTTGTGTTTATGTTCATGTTTGTTGTCGGCAAGTATTGTGTGTGTTTGTGTACATGCATAATACTAATTTGCTGTCTATTTTTGTCGGGGGACCTTGTGAAAGATTTAACATCTGAGATTTGTATGCTTCAGTGTCAATAAACCAGAAGTGAAGCATACAAACTTACAGTCACACACATGTATAATCTCAACTCAAGAAAATAATTGAGTCGGTAATTTCAGAATTACCTGCAATGATTAGTTGAGACTTCAACTGATATTTAAAAAGCTGATTCATGGTGAAAGATTAGGACTTGACTTTATGGAACAGTGTCTTGGCTTGCAGGGGTAAGGGGGCGTATATGCGATACTTCATAAACTGCGAATGACGAGAGCGTCACGCCTTTGGCCACCTCTGTCTTATATGCAGGGGCGGATCTTGTGTTATAGATGGGGGTGCAAGTGCACCCGGTCACCTGAAAATTGTAGTTATTTATTTATTTTTTTTTTGTATTTTTTTTGCAATTTCATTTGTTAAGTGCACCCGCATACATATTAAAAAAAAAAAAAAAAAAAAAAACTGGCCAAGTAAACAAGGACATAAGTTAGTGGAGTTGGTAACAAATAGTTTAGTTCTGGCTGGCAACCCGTGTTCGAATCTTACTTCCAGCAGCAATTTAACCATTTATTTTCTCTCATTTTCTACAACTTTTTGCTCTCTCTCATCTTCACAAATTTACTTAATTAATTAGGTAACTTTGGGTTTCCTTCAATTATTTCAAATTTAATTAGTTAAAATTTGGCCTTCTTCATTAATTAATTAATTAATTAATACTACTACTAGTCATACACATTTGGTAATTAGTTAAGTTTAACCATTCTTCATTATTAATTAATACTAGTAATTATCAAATCCAACTGTTCAAGTCCATCTTTTATTTTATTTTTAATAATTCTCTACAAATCTCTTTGTTACTCTATAGTTTAATTTACTGTCCAATATATAATTTAAATATTTAGTGGTGTAATGTATTATAATCTAATCGCGTTTAAAAAAAATTGGTTTGAAGTTTTGTAGTGTAAATTGTGCACCCGCTGTCAAGACATCCTAGATCCGCTCCTGCTTATATGAAATGAAACTGTTGAGCAGTTAATAATCCGACTCTTATCTGAAACTAAGTTATCATTAGAACATTACTGATTTTCTAGTTTGTTCTCTTGGCCTTGATTTACTGGGTCCTTCGTCGTTGGAAATACTTGCTAAAGCTTAACATATGTACATTTTTAGTTTCCTTCTTATGAATGTCTAGGTTCTTCAAGTTTTCCTCCTCGTTATTGCTCTTTTTTATTGGGATTCAAGTTTTATAGTATATGCTCTTATCTTTGCTTTTATTAACTTTGTTTTAGTTTACTTTTCATACTAGAAATGCAATGAATTGTGACTCGTTTTCTCGTGAAATCATCCTTTTAATCTGAAGCATATTATTTGATCCGATTAGAGTTGTTTATTGGGTTATTATAGAGAAGGAAAATCTTTGCCTGTATGGATTTCCTAATGAGGTGTGGGAAGTCAATTTACCTGCTGAAGAAGTGCCTCCTGAGCTTCCAGAGCCTGCACTTGGAATCAACTTTGCTAGAGATGGCATGAAAGAGAAAGACTGGCTGTCACTTGTGGCTGTTCACAGTGATGCTTGGCTATTGTCTGTGGCTTTCTATTTTGGTGCTAGATTTGGATTCGACAAAGCCGATAGGTATTTTATTCATCTTCTTATTTGATAGAAGTGTGCTCGACTCCACTTTTCTGCAGTTCTAAGTGGATCTTAGAGGACCAGCCATTGAATAACTACTACCTCCGTCCCATAATGAATGTCCAATTTTCTTTTAAATTTGCTCTTGATCAAGAGCAAATTTGAACTTTTTTGGATATTCATCTTGGGACGGAGGGAGTACAATTTTCTTTGCCTGAACTAAGTTTTTGCGCTTTTTTCTATGCAGGAAACGTCTTTTCAACATGATCAATGAGCTGCCAACAATATTCGAAGTTGTGACAGGCGGAGCTAAGAAACAAGTGAAGGAGAAGTCAGTAGTGTCGAATCAAAGCAGCAGCAAATCAAAGCCAATTCCCAAGGTAATACCCAATAATCTTTTTTTTTTTTTTTTTTTTTTTTAATAATCCAATCCTAAGACTCTTTCCGTCACATTTAAGGATCTTAGTTTTTTTTGTTGTTTGTCTGAAAGAACTTTGAGCAATAATTATAGGTTAATTTAATTATCTTAATGAAAATTTGAAACTTGAAACTTGTTATTGATAATATTTAACATGGTGTACCAATAACAAGTTTTAGATTTTCATTAGAATAATGAGTTGGTTGGGGGAAACTAGTTTCTCCATAACTTATAAAAAGTCCACTTTTTAACCCTCAACTTAAAACCTTAAACCCTAAATCCTAAACCCTAAACACCATACCCTAAACCTTAACCCTTATAAAAACAAGACTTTTTATAACTTATGGAGAAACTAGTTTCCCCCAAAATTTTCTCTAGAATAATTAGATTAACTTACAATTGTTGCTCAAAGTTCCTTCAGACGAACAAGAAAAAAACTAAGAACCTTAATATGGGATGGAGGTAGTATTAATCAAGTTGATTTTATCGCATTTTTCTTGTATGAAAAAGCCGAGAAGTGCTGAACCACCGGTCCCGCTGAAGTATCCGCCAAAACCGTTATCACCAAAGGATGAAGATGACGAGGGAGTGGATGAAGATGATGAAGAGGAAGAAGAAGAGGAAGAAGGGCACGGAGATACACTGTGTGGGGCCTGCGGAGATAACTACGCATCTGATGTGTTTTGGATCTGCTGTGACCTTTGTGAGAAATGGTTTCACGGAAAATGTGTCAAAATTACCCCTGCAAGGGCAGAGCACATTAAGCAGTACAAATGCCCTGCGTGCAGCAACAACAAGAGAGCCCGCCCTTGATTATTCCTTGATCAGGTTCTGGCACCTGCATTGAAAATCGTTCTTGAAACCAGTCTTAGATCTTTGTGTAGAGATTGGATATTTTTAATTGATAATTTAGGGGTGATGTAAGTTTTCAGGAGGCATTAATTATTCTGTTAGTTTATTTCTTAACTGAAATACTGGGTTAAAACCATTTTTCTTGTCCGTGTGGAAGGAAGGACTTTTCGTATTATTTTCTAAATTTACTTGTTTATAAGCTGCAACTGCATAAAGTGGCAGTAATCATCTGGGACGGATTCCCTTTCTACCTAGAGTGGACAGCAAAGTTATGCCAGAAACTGCACCGAATGTAAGTTTGTCATTGAACCCTCTTTTTTTTTTTTTTTTTTCTTAAACCCGAAAATTGATGTTTTAAACCTTGCCTGAAATATTTCACAGGTGACTTGGGGATATCACTTGTAAAACCACCTGTCTGGGATTTGCTTCTGGCAGAGGTACGTTGGCTTGATCTCCGCAGCATGTTGTTAATCTACTGCATTACAGTTCTAAGTTGGCATTTAAGTTTTTTCTTGAACAAAATTACCATTAAATTTTATAGAAGCACTCTATCTGTCCCTAAATGCATAAATGAACGTTGGAGATTCAGCGGGAGACATTCTGAAAAATCTTTACGTTTGTATATTTTGGTAATCATATTTTCAAATATCTAGTAGTAGAATTAATGGGAGGACAAACGGACCCGGAACCGCTCCACCCCTCCACTCAATGGCTCAGATCGAGGCCACATGCGAGCTCATCATCTGTGCGGTTAAGATGATTTCAATTTTTGTGGGTCCCACCGAGCTCGGCTACATCTCAACCGTTGGGTGTAGCTAAAATGAGGTGGCTCCAATCGGAACCATTGGGTGAAGCTAACTGCTCGGTGCAGCGGTTCGAAATCCAGGACAAAACGTGATATCCCTCAAAATATGGAAAGAAAACTGTGTGCAAGTAGGCGGGCGAAGTTCCCAAAAGAAGTGATTTTTTGGGTCCTACACCAACCAAACTGTTGTTGTTATGGCTGGTGTGGTGGTCCACAATGGCATCTATTGGAATTACCAAACTTTTGTAGATAAGAACCATCATTTCACCTCCTGTTTTTTCCTTCTCTTTGTTGCGCCATTTGGTAGTCTTCTTGCCATAAAAGACTTGCGCCATCGACATTGCTCCCGGTAAATGTTGAACTTGAAACTTCCCAAAGTAAGGTCCAACCTCTATATCACTCGGCCAGAAGGCCTTGGGTTTTATGATCCATCTATTGGAATACCAAGCTTTGTACTCAATGTAAACTTGGATCATAGATGCATGAGAATATGTCATTACTCAATTTAAAGTAAATTTTGTTTGAGTGAACATTGAGTAGAGACTAATCCAGTTATCCTCATGAAATTAACTGTTACTCCATCCAAAATAAATAAAAGTTTATTCTTGATGACGCTCCTAAAAAAGCTTAATACAAATATAATTCTCTATAACACCATTATTGATATATAAGAGGGTAGATCGGGATGTTATATAACATACCACTATTTGATAAAGTCTCCCCGTTCCAAACAAAAGCGAATTTTTCACGTTGTGGTTGTAGGTGGATCATGTGAGGCTATTATTAAAAGTATGACTTATCATTAAATTTAAATTTTCTTTGGCAAAAGGTTGGATTCGTTATACTCCCTCCATCCCAAAATCGTTCAATTTGTAATCCAATACATAACTCAATCAGTTCTGTCAAGCTAGCTATATGCTGTGTATTATCAATGTGATTTCTACATAAGGCGGTGAGATGATATATTGAGCTGTTACATATCCAGGGCCTTCACGTTGGATTATTCAAACTTTTTAAGGATATAAACACTTGCTTCATTGGCTATATTGTGTTTATGCACATTTAAGGTTAAACTGTAGAAATAAAAGATTTTTTTTTTGGGAAAAAGAAAAATATCAAATGAGAATATCATTTTGGGTCGGAGGGAGAATATGCAAGTATATGTGAGGTAAATATCTAAAATTTCTTAGACTAAAGAGGAAAATTCATTTATTTTTTTCTTGAGACATCTCTAAAAAGAAAATAAATAATGTTATTTTGGAAAGAAGTAATAATCACAAAATATCACACATTGATTGAGAACCCTAATATTTTCCTCCTGGTATAAAAGAATCCACATGCATACTTTAATTTCGAAGCATAACTTTTTAGCAATTTGCCACATGAGTGAGTGTATTGTTGTGCAGAAGATGTAGAAATGATTCCTTATTGTACCATGAGGTGTCTTATCCTCTCATTTCAGTCACCACCACCACCCATGTCAGAGCCCTAAAAGCTGATTAGTTATTTGATACCCACTATCAATCATCCCCTAATTAATTAAAAATACCCTAAATTTCAGTTAATTATGGATTTGCCCCCATAAGAGATCTTATAGTTTAATGATACCAAGTCAATTGACATCCAAAAACCAATTTGAAATTCTTGTGGAGTGTGCACTTTGAACATTGCCAGGGGCACAAAACAAACTCGCACAATGAGGTGACTATATTTTACAATCCCATCACTGAAACCTTAGCTATTTATACAAAATTGAACAAATCCCAAATGGGATCATATAGTGATATAGATAAAGAGACCCTTCCAAGAGCCATAAAAGTGAACATCAAGTCTACAACTTCTCTATGTACATGTTTTTTACATTAGTGATTCAATTAGGCTCTTAAGCCTACAACAAAGAAACTATGAGAAGTGAAGAGGGTCAAAAAAGTCAACCCAAACAAACCCTTGACTCTCCCTCATGATCCAAACCCATCATTCTTGGTAGACATTCTCTTGAGAAACTCATAGGTTGTGATCATAGTAGTTGCAGACATTGACATTGAAGCCCATCTTGGCCCCAACCCTCTATAACAAGCACTCAATCCACCTTCCTTCATTAAGTTCCTCACTGTCTGTCGAATCCCGGGCTTCCCTTCACCTCCCCCATCCAAAACTTGCAATCTTGTCTTGATTGTATCTAGTGGCATTGTCACCAATGCAGAGACGCCACTAGCCATGGCGGCACTCACACCTTGCACCGCCACCACTGCCTTTGAATCCGGTACTAAGCCACCACCATTGCCGTCTTTCTTGCAAACATAGCAGCCTACCCCATCCCAAATCCCTCTGTGAGCTAGCGAATATGATGCCCACCAAACAGCATTTGATGGGGCATAGGTCAAAATTGAGATCCCAAATCCCCTGTATAAACCTCGCACACCATCTGTTTGAATAATTTTCCGAAAGGCATCAATACCACCATTATACCTGACTGAGCTCAAACTCGAACCACCGCTGGTGCCGCCACCACCTCCGCCTTGTACCATCAATCTCTGGCTGATAACATCAATAGGCGTCCAAACCATCTGCGCAGCTATGGCAGCACTCAGCCCAGCTGCAGCATTAGCAATGGCCGCTGCTGTTCCCTCCGAAAACCCCAACTTCACCGTGGCACAACCGACGTTACTCTTGGTCATTTCGAGCGCACCCATGTACAGAGCTCGAGCCGGTATAGTCCCCATCAATGAAGTCCCAAACCCTCTGTAAAAACCCCTAAATCCTTCACGCCGTAAAATCGAAACAGCCATTTTGAAACAAGGAGTATCTTTCACAAGCACTTGCTGTCTGGTTTTCAAAACCACTATTGGGTATAGTGCAGCTGAAACGCCGGAAAACAGGGCGGCACCAAGGAAGAAGAACTTTGATTTGTCGAGCATATCCCAATCAACATCGGCCGGAAGATGGATTTCCGTCGCGGATTCATCCTCCGCCGTCCCCAAACTCATCTTCGCCACTTTCCGTTAAAAAAAAAAAAAAATCAGCTCAAAAAGGGTAAGAATCGATGTTTTACTTAGACCCAAATTAAGTATTTGTAAAATGCTAGTAGCAAACTATTCAAAGCCCTAACTGTACATAAAAGTATGAAAAATCAAATATCAAAAAAACTATTCCAGTCAAAACAAAAAAAGAACAAAAACCCTAATCTTAAATACAATAATCTCAACTGGGTAGACTTTAAATCAAAACTATAAGAGCTATATATATAGAGATTAGTATTACATAAATGTCTGTGTGCGTGTATTGTCTATTTTTTCCTTTTGCGCAAGCAGATTAGGGAGCGGACATGAGGGACCAGGAAAGGTTGAAACATGTCTGGAGATCCTCACCGGAGAATTGACGACGGCGGCGGCAATTGGTATTTGAGATCAGATCTGAGGGTGATATTTTAGAGAGAGAGAGAGAGAGAGAGAGAAAGAATGTAGGAGAGAGAAAGTGGATTGAGGAGTGAGGGAGGTCAGTGTTTTAGTATGAAATTAGAGAGATGTGGGTTTTGAGGATGGTAGTGAGGGGCACGTGTCGGTAAACATTTCAGTGATGGGATGCTGATTCGACCGGTTAACCGGGAGTAATATGTGGGAGATCTTTTTGTGTAACTGTGGGTTGGACATGGGAAACGAGAAGGACCAATGGGCTCATCATTTCTTTTTGGGTTTTTTATGGGCAACCATGTTTTTTTTTAAAAAAAAAAAAAAAAAAAAAAAGTGAAAATCTCGAGAAAAAAAAAAAAAAATACTCCCACCGTCCCAGAGTAAGAGTCCTACTTTTTATTTTGGTACGTTCCAGAGTAAGAGTCATATTCCTAAAATGGCAAAAAATCTTTACTATTCACCCTACTCATTATTTCACCTATTTTACTTTTATACTCACAACACCAATCAATTCACTATTCTCTCCTACTCATTCTCTCTTCTACTTTACTTTTACACTCACAACATTTACATCACTTCCAATATTTATTAATAAACGTGCAAATGAGGGGTATGACTCTTACTCCGGACGGGTGGAGTATATGTTTACACTCGGCTTCGGCTTTTGTGTAAAACTTATTTTCATTCTTTAATATTCTCTCTGTCTTAGAAAGATAATGACTTTTTATGGTTAACAAAAATAAATTTTGACCAAACATTAGTATCAATTTGATGATCAAAATAAAATTTTAAAAATTGTTATTGATAAATCACTTAATGATTTATCAATTACAAATGTTAGAATTTCACTAGAATGATTAAACCGCACCAATAGTTGGTCAAATTTCATTTTTATTGACTATAAAAAGTCAAAATGAGACTATCTTTCTTGGATAGGGGGAGTATGAAATAGAATCCCTTAATATAAAAAAAGTTTCACACATTTTTAGTGTAAAACAAGTTTTTTATAAGATTAACTAAAAAATGTTTTTTATCTTCTAACCCCAATTTACAAGCCTAAATGCCAGTTTTTTTTTTCTTTTTAGTTTCATGAAATGGAAATCGGTATTATTGATAAAAAAAAAAAAAAATTTCATCAAACATACAATTTTTTTTAATTGCTTTTTGCTAGAAAGAAAGTAATGCAGCCATGTTTCTCGGTTATGATTCTCGATTTATTGTATAACAGTTGAATAGTGTGACATTCTGCTGTCTTGTACAGTTATATAGTGTGACAGTATATTGTGTTAAAGCATTTTTTTTTTTTTTTTGGCTTTTATCTGCATGGCTCTTATTCTTCCTTTTCCACGTAACTTTTCCACGTAAATATGAGAAGCTATAAACAATAAAATTTGACAATCTTACATGAAAAATATGAAATCAGACTAAACAAAATGACAATGTATTGAATAAATTTAAATGACGTTTGTAAATGTCTATTGGCTTTTTTATTTTTATTTTTTGGTAATTTTCAACTCGCCAACTAGTTTTTTCGTGTTTCAATAATAAAAAAAAAAAAAAAAAAAATCTTCCCAAAAGTGATGTGTCTACGAAGTCCAGGCCCAATTTTGCTGGGTAAGCACATAAGTTTTGTTATGCTTGGAATTGAAAGGCCCACTTATATTTTGGGTCCCTTAAAATACTGGCAAATAGGACGGCCAAGCTTCTATTTCTCTCATGAACACATTTCCTTGAATCACATCCACTAGTAGCTTAGACTCAATTTCAACCATCAGTCAAAACAAATAATGAGGATTTCTACAATCAGTATATGCAGAAATAAAATATTGGTCAATAGATCGAAAATATAGTTTCACTTTAAATAGTTACACACCATGAGTTTGTCGATAAGAAGATTCGACTTGTTTCTAATCTTAGTATCTGACTTTCTCGTTGCAACAAATGCTACAAACTGTATATTAACCGCTGGTTATGCCATTTATATCGAAAACGATATGAAAGTTGATGATAGTGACATATGGGTTCACTGCAAGTCAAAAAACGACGATTTAGGAAATCATACAATCTCAAAGGGTAAACATTTTCATTGGCATTTTTGTTTAGATTTATTCGAACGAACCCTTTTCTTCTGCAGGTTTCAATGGAGGGAATTGACGCAGGAGTTTGAGGTTTTTAATAAGCAATTGGTTGACACTTGTGGAGTTGGAGGATATGGACGTGACGATAATGAATGTCATTGGATGGTTTTTGAAGATGGATTTCGCTTGTCCAATATCAATTTTATATCTGAAAAATTATACGATTGGAAATTAAATTAAGCTAGTTTCTTGCTCTCCAAAGTCCAATTTGTAATCAGCAACCAAATATTAAAAAACGTTGTCAAGAGAATTTTACATGTTCTATTTTGGTTAAAATGTTTCTACATATATAACTCATCCGTTTGTCCATATGTTCATTTCATATGTCTACATATCACATGTATGTCGATAAAGAATAACATGATGATGTACATATATATATATATATATATATATATATATATATATATATATATAGGATGATAAGGCCGTTGATCAACCAACTCTCGTATCCAGCATGTTCGCAAACGAATGTAATATCATAACTATAGTCTCATTTGACAAGCCAAACAATATTGAGATAACATATACTCCCTCTGTCCCTAAATGAGTGTCCATTTTCAAAAAATCTTTGTCCCTAAATGAGTGTCTTTTTTTAACATAACTTTCTCCCTAAACGTTTTTTTTCGAAAATTTTTTCACCGGTATCTTTATACGTGCAAAACTAAAGGTTTGGAAAGGAGATTACAAGATTATATATGAATCGTTGTTACCAAATTGTTCAAAAAGTTGAGATTTTCAGTGTCTCTTAAAATGAAATTTGGACACTCATTTAGGGACAGATTCTTTTGAAAGGGTATGTAGGTCAAAAGATAATTTTAATTTTAAAGTGATTGCACAATTTGATATTGGACTGCTAGTGCAGGAAATTACATGGGCACCGAATCCTTAATTACTACTCCCGTCCCAAAATACTTGCAGTTTTATGATAGATTTTTTGTCCTAAAATACTTGCAATTTTGTAGTTTCTCATAAAACATTGGCTCATTTTGGCTAAACTGCCCTCATTTATGATAGGTATTTGTGACTGTAAAATCATTTAATTGTCTAGGTATTTGAACTATTCAAAGGGTGATTTAGTCTAATTGATATGTATTGATTGCTTTACTTAATACAGTATGTGTGCAAAGTGCTTGAACTACAAGTATTTTGGGACGGAGAGAGTAACTAAAATTCAATCATGTTTGACGAAAATATTGAAGTACAATATTATATTTTTAGATGGAGAGATTATAACATATGGATTTTATAAATAATAAACGAACAATTCTCAAATGCGGCAGCCTTGTTTCGTGCGGCGGCTTTTTTTTTTTTTTTTTGGCCACCCCAACTTTTTTTCCTCCAACAAAAGTAACACTTATTATAACGAAATGTAACACTTTTTTTTATTCAAATGTAACACTTTTTTTAAAAAAAATGTACCACAATTTTGATGCAATAGATAAAAATAACATAAAGATTGGCAACTAAACTGATGTAACACTTTTTATAAAGGAATGTAACACTTTTTTTCTCCCAAAATTAACATAGGATTGACAAACTAAACTAATGTTACATTTTATAAAAAATGAATGTAACATTTTTTTCTCAATTTGTAACAGTTTATATTCTTAAATGTAACATTATATATGAAATGTAACAATTTTTTATTGAGAAAGTAACAATTGAAATGCAAAACCAATTTTTTGTTGTTGTAAAACTGCTGTTACCTTTAACAGTAGAAAGTGTTACTTTTTGAAGATAAAGTGTTACTTTTATCAGAACAGAGTGTTACATCTCAGCTGACAAGCAACTCAAACTTTTTGTGTATAAAAAAATATGTTTTTTTTTTTAAAAAAAAGTTCAAACCATATCATGACCTATGTAGTTTTATTCGTCTCGTCGAGACGAACACAACGGTATTTTTATTTTTTTCCCTGAGTTATAAATCTCAAGATATAGCATTTTAAAGTTAAGGTTTTTTTTTTTTAAAGGGACACATGGCAGCGCGCGGCTGGGTGAACCAGCGAGTGGCTCACGGCGCGCCACGTGTTACTCTGCCAGTGGAGGATAGGCGGGCTGGTGGATCGGGCCGGGTTTGGCAGGTCGGGTCGGTGTGGGTTTACCTGCCGCACGCCCGTGCATCCGGTGTACAAGAGACTGACTCATAATAAACTCACTCAATTTCAGGAAAATAGTTTTAGTTTTTTAATTGTAAATATAATTAAATATTGACATTTTTTAGCAGAAACTTCATCATCCATAAGAAATTATACAGGTGTTAGTGATGCGCTACAAGTAATATTATAAATGATTTCTCTTAAAATTTAGTGTGAATAATCAAAATTCAGTCAATTTGAAAATTGTGTTGGATAAAAATTTAGTTAAAGTATACTATACTTTCTCTAAAATTTAGAAAATTTAGTCAAAATAAATGACTCTCTTGTCTCAAAATGAATTTTTTTTTTGAGCCAAAATGTGCTGAATAAATTTTACCATGTATTTTTAAGAATTTCATTTTTACTTGTAAAACTAACATTTTGAAAACAAATAACAAAAATACTTTACAAAAATTACTATTAAAAATTATTTTCTAAAATATTTTATAATTGTGAAAATGTGAATTAACGTTTTTAGTTTGACTTTGCATCGAGATTAAAATAAAGTAAATGTTGTGAGTGTGAAAAGTAAAGTAAAAGAGGGAAAGTGGGTAGGGAGTTTTTGTTTTGAGAATGACAGGTGGGTCCCATAATCCATTTTAAGTAATAAAGTAAAGTAAGAACTTTAAATTGAGACAGACCAAAAAGGAAAATAAAAACTTTAAAGCGGGACGAGGTAACACTTCATTTTAAGTTTTAACACCGAGCAAAGTTTTCTTTTCTTAAAGAACTTTCCACAATGTTCTTGCCATGTGTAGATGAACACTAAAACGGAACCACCTAGAACCATGCCCACCGCCGATCCAGAAACTTCCCACTTCCCCTATATATCACACCCCTAAATTATCTTCAATTCTCATCAAAATTCAGAATCAACGAGCAAACAAATTTCAAATTCTTCACTTTCCGATCACACAATAACCGGCAAAATTCAGTTCCCAAGGAAACGGAAAATGGACATCCGTCTAATGGGCCTAGACAATCCACTCCTCCACACTCTCCACCACATCCTCGACGGCGCCGCCGATGAATCCTCCGACAAGTCATCAACTAACGCTCCGACGCGCACCTACGTCCGCGACGCCAAGGCAATGGCCGCCACGCCGGCCGACGTCAAGGAGTATCCAAACTCGTACGTGTTCATCGTGGACATGCCGGGGCTCAAGTCCGGCCAGATCCAGGTGCAGGTGGAGGACGAGAATGTGTTGTTGATTAGTGGAGAGAGGAAGCGGGAGGAGGAGAAGGATGGGGCCAAGTACGTGAGAATGGAGAGGAGGATCGGGAAATTCATGAGGAAATTCGTATTGCCGGAGAATGCGGACACGAATAAGATATCGGCGGTTTGTCAGGATGGAGTGCTTACTGTTACTGTTGAGAAGTTGCCGCCGCCGGAGCCGAAGAAGCCGAAGACGATCGAGGTTAAGGTTGCTTGAGCGGATGTTAACATGTGGTGTGATTTTGGTGTTTTTTCGGTTAGAGTTTGTGATGGAGATTAAGAGTCTGTAGCAGTGTGTGTGTGTGTGTGTGTGTGTGTGTTTTAGTATCAATCAACGGCATTTGCTCTGTTTTGATCAGAATATTGATATGAATGAAATGACTTTCTTGTGGTGTTTTGCTCTGTTTAAACGCCTGTTCTGCTAAAAAAAAATTGTTGTTCAACGCCTTGTTGTTGTTGTTTTTTTTTTTTTTTTTCCCTAACGATGTTCACACCCGGATTAGGCGAGGAGAGACATCGAACCTTAACGCTTTCACCTTTGATAATGCTTGACTTTACTACTAATCACTTCTTTGGGGACTACGATCAATGCCTTGTTAAGTTCTTGATTTGTACAATGGGTTCAATGACAAGAAATCTGCTAATGAATTGTGGGGTTCTTTGGACCACAAGTATAAAATTGAGGATGCGGGAATAAAGAAATTTATTGTCGCACGTTTTCTCGATTTTAAGATGGGGGACAGCAAGAGTGTGAAGTCTCAGCTTGATGAGTTTCAAACTATTTTGCACGAAATTCATGCCGAGGGTATGGTCATAAGTGAAAGTTTTCAAGTGGCTATTATCATTGAAAAACTGCCTCCTTCTCGATTTCAAGAACTATCTTAAGCATAAGCGAAAGGAAATGGATGTTGAGGGGATCATTCTTCGATTGAGTATTGAAGAAGGCAATAGAAATGCCGAGAAAAAGTTTGTTTCCGGTGTTGCTAAGGCTAATGTGGTGGAGCATGGTCAAAGCTCCAAAGGAAAAAGCCATGACAAGGGGAAAGGGAAGGTTGTGTCCAAACCGTTCAACTTGGGACCTAAGGGTGGTGTTTCCAAGAAGAAGTTCCTTGGAACTTGTTACAACTGTGGTGGTGAAGGCCACAAGTCATACGCTTGCAAGGCGCCCAAGAAGGCTCGTGAAGCTAATTTGGTGGAAGGCATTGCTAAGGACGTGTCCGAGATGCACCTCGCGGCTGTGATTTCCGAGGTGAATTTGGTGGGTTCAAACCCTAATCAGTGGTGGATTGACACCGGTGCTACTAGACATGTGTGCTCCAACAAAGACATGTTTAGTAATTTTGTTGCTAAGGATGGTGAGAAGCTATTCATGGGGAATTCGGCCACTTCCGAAATCAAAGGTGAAGGGAAGGTGGTTTTGAAGATGACATCCGGGAAGGAGTTAACTCTCAACAATGTGCTTTATGTGCCCGAAATCCGGAAGAACTTGGTGTCCGGATCGCTTTTAATTAAGCATGGTTTTCGTATTGTGTTTGAGTTCAATGTAGTTACTCTGTCTAAGAGTGAAATGTTTGTAGGAAAAGGCTATGTCAATGATGGCTTGTTCAAGCTAAGTGTAATGGTGGTTAAGCCAAAAGCTAATGAAATGAATATCTCTTCCGTTTACTTGCTTGAGTCATCCAATTTGTGGCATGCTAGACTTGGACATGTTAATTTTGATTCGATACGTCGTTTAACAAATTTAAATTTTATTTCAAAATTTAAAGTTGATTGTAAACAAAAGTGTGAAACTTGTGTAGAAGCAAAATTAACAAGAAAGTCATTCCATTCAATTGAAAGACATAGTGAACCACTTGAATTGGTTCATACGGACTTATGCGATTTTAAATCAACACAATCACGTGGGGGCAATAAGTACTTTATGACTTTTGTAGATGATGGCACAAAATTTTGTTATGTGTATCTTCTAAAAAGTAAAGATGAAGCTATAGAGAAGTTTACTTTCTATAAAAATGAAGTTGAGAATCAATTAAACCGGAAAATTAAGGTGCTAAGAAGTGACAGGGGAGGTGAATATGAATCTCCATTTGAAGCAATTTGTGCACAAAATGGAATTAAACATACAACCTCCGCACCTTATACCCCCAAACAAAACGGTGTTGCCGAAAGAAAAAATCGGACATTAAAAGAAATGATGAACGCAATGTTAATAAGTTCGGGACTACCGGATAACATGTAGGGAGAAGCCGTGTTGTCGGCTAACTATGTATTAAATAGGATACCCCGAAAGAAACAAGACAAAACTCCCTATGAATTATGGCATGGAAGAGTGCCAAGTTACAAACACTTGCGAGTGTGGGGGTGTCTTGCTAAGGTAGCCATACATCCACCTAAAAAGGTGAAAATTGGACAAAAAACTATTGATGGCATATTGTATGCACATAATAGTAGTGCTTATAGATTTCTTGTGTATGATTCAAAAATTGAAGATATACACAAGAATACTATAATGGAATCTATAAACATGTCTTTCTTTGAGAATATATTCCCGTGTAAGTTAAGAAATGAGGCAAGCTCATCGACTAGGGTACAAGATTCAATAGAAGAAGAACACGTTCAAGATAAAAGTGAAGAAGTAGAGGTGGAACCTCGACGGAGCAAAAGAGCTAGGGTTGAAAAATCCTTTGGTCCGGAATTTCTAACCTATATGGTAGAAAGTGAGCCACAAAGTTATAAAGAAGCCGTTACCTCTTCGGAAGGACCTTTGTGGAATGAAGCAATTAAAAGTGAAATTGATTTCATTTTGCAAAATCACACTTGGGAATTAGTGTATCTTCCTCCGGGAAGTAAACCACTAGGATATAAGTGGATTTTCAAAAGAAAAATGAAAGCGGACGGAACAATTGACAAGTATAAGGCCCGTCTTGTAATTAAAGGTTATAGACAAAAAGAAGGCCTAGACTATTTTGATACATATTCTCCTGTCACAAGAATAACATCAATAAGAGTCGTACTTGCAATTTCCGCTTTGAGAAATCTTGAAATACATCAAATGGATGTAAAAACGGCTTTTCTAAATGGAGATTTAGAAGAAGAAATTTACATAGAACAACCCGAGGGGTTTGTTGCACATGGACAAGAGAACAAGGTGTGTAAGTTAGTAAGGTCATTATATGGCTTAAAACAAGCACCAAAACAATGGCATCAAAAGTTTGATAACGCCATGATGCAAAGTGGATTTAAAATAAATGAATGTGACAAATGTGTCTATACTAAAACCACGGAAAATGGCTGTCATTTTATGTCTTTATGTAGACGACATGCTTATCATTGGGAGTAATGATAAGATGATTAAATCCACCAAAGACATGTTGAATTCTCAAAATTTGACATGAAAGATTTGGGCGTTGCGGATGTATTCCTTGGTGTTAAAATTTCTAGAATATCCAATGGACTTGTATTAAGTCAAACTCATTATGTGGATAAAATTCTTGAGAAATTTAGCAAGGATGACAATGGAATTGCGAGTACTCCGTTTGACCAAAATCTTCATCTTTCAAAGAATAGAGAAGATCTGGTGTCTCAATTAGAGTATTCAAGAATTATTGGAAGTCTAATGTACTTGATGAGTTGTACTCGGCCGGATATTGCTTATGCTGTTAGCAAACTGAGCCGGTATACTAGTAATCCTGGAACAAATCAGTGGAAGGGTATAGTAAGAGTACTAAGGTACTTGAGATATACTCGTGATTTTGGATTACACTACTATAGACATCCAGCGGTGATAGAAGGATATAGTGATGCTAATTGGATATCGGATATCAAAGACTCAAGGTCTACGAGCGGATATGTATTCACATTGGCAGGTGCAGCTATATCATTGAAATATTCTAAGCAAACTGTTATAGCTAGATCAACCATGGAATCTGAGTTTATAGCATTAGATAAATGTGGTGAGGAAGCCGAATGGCTACGCAAATTTCTAGAAGATATTCCGAAATGGGATAAACCTGTGCCAGCAATTTGTATACATTGCGATAGCCAATCTGCGATTGGTAGGGCACAAAATCATATGTATAACGGTAAGTCTAGCATATACGTCGACGACATAATACCATTAAGCAACTAATTGCAACTGGTACAATATCTATTGACTATGTAAAGTCAAAAGATAATTTGGCGGATCCGCTAACTAAAGGGTTAAGTAAAGAAGCGGTTGCAAAGTTGACATTGGGAATGGGATTAAAGCCTCTTGATAAGTTAAACACAGCGGAAAACCCAACCTAGTTGACTGGAGATCCCAAGATCTAGGTTCAAAAGGGACAACCTAACTGTTAAAAGACTTGTAGCGTCACTGTGGGGGTTACCCCATACCCATTCCTTAAAAGTGACATCCCGAGAGAAATGAGGTTAAGCCGTTGGCTTTTAATGATTCTTATGTGAAGTAAAATGGGCTACTTAAAAGAATCACCTATGTGAGAAAGAAGTGTGGGCCGCTTTGAGAAGAATTATGCGAGGCTTAATTCTTAGACCTTCTCACAGAACCAGGCATTGTGCTCCAGGGCCATAATGGACACAGCTATGAGAGCTGAATTGTGTTAGGGCGATACATGTGCAAAGTATATGATTGGCTACATAAAAAGCTAGCAGTTCAAGGACATCGTGTCTACTGATTAGCGAGTAGAGTAAATATATCTTGCAAGGGAAGGTTCAAAGGGCAGACCCTACCTATCCTATGCAGGTTTTCGACTGCCGGACTTTATCACCTATCCTCATGAATTTCCTTCATGTGGGGGATTGTTGGAAAATAGTGTGGTTTTGAAGGAAATTATGCGGAATTTCCATAAGGGTGATTTTGTCCAACGACAAAATTGATTATGGGTTTGTGTTCTACTCCATGAGAAGAATGAAATCAAGTATTAATTTGTCCAAAATGGTTATTGGATGAATGAAATATGAATGCTCAAAGTAAGTGGGTTGGAAAGTGAAAATGTGGATATCCCACATTGGAAGGGAAATGAACCTTTTGCTAGTATAAAAACTTGGACACTAGAGTAGTGTTTAAGACTAAGTAGCATAGAGGCTCTCTCTCGCGCGCAGGGGAGGGTGCAAATCAAATCCCAAATTTGGCTTGCGAGGTGCGTACTCGTGCATGGGCGCGTCCTGCGGACACGAATGTAGCACCGAAATGGCCTAGTCGGACCAACCCACCTTTTGGTAAAATTTTTGGTTTGTGAATAAAAAATAATGACCAGTTTTTGATTTCTAACATTGTAACTGCCAAGTATCAATGGGTTAATTGCAGCCTTAATTTCGAGATTAAGTGCAGCAAATAAAAACTGAAAGATTCAAATTAAAACAGAGTTTTAATTTCGAGTTTAATTGCAGATTTCAGTTTCGGATTCTTGGCTTTGTGCAGCTATAAAAAGGAGTGTTCACAAACTGGTTGAAACACACTGAGAAAAACAATCTTCCTCCATCTTTCTTTTGCTGCATATTGTTCTGCGATTTACTTGGCCTCCTTGCATTGTTAATAGTGGTGATTCTGTCCAAGCGCAATTCAGTTCGCCGGGAAACTTAGGTGCAAAGTGCCCCCGGTCCGCACGTTTTATCCTGGGAGGCTAGCGTCCCGACAAAACTCAAGCACACGTGGTGAGGGGACGAATAAGTCTTAAGGAGACAGTGACCAACTGGGCTCGTGCAAACGACAATCGAATTTTACTTTCTGTATTTCCAGTTTATTGTTCAATTTATTATTCTGTATTTGTTCTTTCTGTTGTAAACCACTAACAAAAGTAGACCAGGGCTATAATTTCTGTAAGATACAATTTTTATCTTGTTCAATAGGGGTCATATTAGTAAATAAGAACAAAATTGTTTGAGACATAACTCTTAAAAGTTCATTATATTTTATAATACTACATAATTTCCAAATGGTAAAATTTTAATGATAAGATTCCACTCTAAATGCTAATTAATTTTAGAATGCAAAGTTGATTTAGAAAATAAATCTTTCATTAAAGTTTATGTTTATAGCGTAAAATGTAGTGTCCACTACAATTATATTAATAATTCAAAGGCCTCATTCAGACCTACATTCAGCAACACCAAAGCCATGGCAAGTACCTCTGAAAGTTTTAATACCTCTGAAAATTTTAAAATAAGGGAGGCCAAAAATATGGTACTTGCACCAACTGATGTGAACGAGCTTTCAGATTCGTACGTATACACTGTTGATACGCCGGGAATAAAATCCGGCGACATCAAAGTCGAAGTTGAAGATGAAAAGGTACTCGTGATAAGTGGAGAGAGAAAGAAGGAGCGAGTTCAAAAAGGAGGCAAGTTCAAGACGACGGAGAGGCAAGTGGGGAAGTTTACAAGGAAGTTTAGCTTGCCGGAAAATGCGAATCCCGATAAAATAACTGCGGTTTATCAAGACGGAGTGCTTAGGGTTAGAGTGGAGAAGGCGCTTTCGCCGGAGCAGAAGAAGCCAACGACCACCATTGATGTGGAGAAGCTGTCTCTGTCTCCGGTGGAGCGCAAGAAGCCTAACACCATTGTGGTCAAGGTTAATTGGTGTAGTATTATTTAAGGTGATTTTGTTCATAGTAGTAGTACATTTTACCACAAACATGAATTTCGACCAAATATTAATGGTAATAATGGTAATGTAACTACATTAATTCTAAAAAACATTATTAATAAATCTTAAATGACTAACCAATAATAACTTTCAAAATTTCATTAAAATAATTAGATGACATTGATGTTTGATTATATTTCACTTAATAAAACTATTTTCCGAAACGGGGAAGATATGATGTCATTATTTGTTCAATTTTACCTAGTAGGCCATTTAAGATTACCTTTTATTTCATGATCAAATTATATTGGGTTGGTCTCGCGTAAAACGCGTTTTACCAAGTGATTAGGAAAAACGTGTTTTGCAAAAAGACGCAATTGTTGGGAAAAAAAACTTCAAATGACAATTTGAAGGCCTAAACGACGTTTTTTGGCGATTTTAAACACGGGATCAGGGGGCAAAGCCCGATGGCTTTTGTTTCTCTTCAAATTTCTATTCAAAAAAACTCATCTGGATATCGCTTTCAAATGTTCTGGCTATCCAATTCAAATGTTCTGGCTAACAGTTTCAAAGGCTCTTTTCAGCTTTAAAGGTTCTTTCAAAATGCTCTCTCGCTATCAAAAACACTACAACTGGTTATCAAAAACACTAGAACTGACACTAAAAAATACACTCTCACTTGCACTAAAAAAATCACTTTTTTTTTCTATATAGAACCTCTATTATTTCTATACAGAACATTTTAACTTGATACCAAGATTGTTTGCCATGACTTTGTTCAAATATCATTAAAATCATATCCAGAGGGCTTTATTATTGATGTCCGGAACCTTTTGAGGTTGATATCCAGAATTTTTCTTGACAAGACTTTCTTAAAATGTGCTTGAAACTCATGTCCAGATGACTTTATATATATCCAGAACAATTTGATGTTGATATCCAGAATGTTTGTTGGCTATGACCTTCTTCAAATGTCATGTTCAGATGACTTTATATATATATCCAAAACAATTTAATGTTGATATCCAGAATGTTTGTTGGCCATGACTTTCTTCAAATGTCATGTCCAGATGACTATATATATATCCAGAACAATTTGATGTTGATATCCAAAATGTTTGTTGGTCATGACCTTCTTCAAATGTGCTTCAAAAATTACATCCAGAAGACTTTATATTGATATCCACAATCGTTTGAGAGGTTCCGATTATTTACAAAAATGACACAGCGCTTTTTTAAAAACACGTTTTTCCTTGGAGTTTTGTAAAACGCGTTTTACCCAAGATTTTGGCAATTATATTATACTACTTCTTTTGTACACGTGAAGAGGAATGATGTTCAATTTTTTAAATGTTAAATTAAATGAAAATTGAGCAATACTTTTAGATCAATTTTACTAATATTTAAATAAAAAATCAAAAAATTATTACTGATATTAATATTACAAATATTACCAATAACAATTTTTAGAAATACATTAAAATTTTTATATCAACTTAAATTATTGCTTAATTCAAATCTATATCTATATCTATATATATCTATCTATCTATCTATCTATCTATCTATCTATCTATCTATCTATCTATATATATATATATATATTAAAGTTGGTGAGGAGAGTCATGGTGTTGCCACATAGAGAAGTCTTAAAAAAAGGTTGCATTTGGTGTTGCCACATCATTGCCACTCTTATAAATAAGAGACTTTTCAAAAAAAAATAAAAAATCTTAGCTAATAGTATTAGTTACTATATAGGGTAACTATTATAGTTAACTACTATAGCAACTAATACTTATAATAGTAATAGTTACTATAATAGGTAACTAATATAGTTAACTACTATAGTAACTAATACTTATAATAGTAATAGTTACTATAATAGATAACTATTAACTATAGTAACTAATACTTATAATAGTAATAGTTACTATAATAGGTAACTATAATAGTTAACTATTATAGTTAACTATTACTTCCTACGTCCTAGAGTAAGAGTCATACTTTCTGTTTTGGTACATCTCAGATTAAAAGTCTTTTTCCAAAAATAGCAAAGAATATTTACTATTCATCCCACTCATTATTTCTCCTACTTTACTTTTATATTCACAAAACCAATCAATTTATTATTCCCTCCCACTCATTCTTTCCCCTTATTTACTTTTACACTCACAACACTTACTTACTTCCATCATTTCTTAATATCCGTGCAAATGAGAGGTAGGACTCTTACTCCAGGACAGAGGGAGTAATATTTAACTATTATAACTAACTGATACTATTAATAGTATTAGTTAATTATAATATTTAAATATAATTGTTAACTATAAAAGTTACTATATAAGTTAATTATTATTATTATTATTAGTATTAGTTAATCATAATTGTTACAATATATATTAACTATTACTATTAATTATATTATTTAATCATAATAGTTACTATATACTGTTAACTATTACTATTTATACCATTAAGTTTTTTGAAATATTCATACAACAAACTTAAATGTACTTCTAAATTAATTAAAAAACATATTTATTACAACTATGTACAACCAAAGCTATGAAAATGTTTTGATTAATTTAAAATATACATATATTGTCAAATAAAATTATTATGTTAATTTATCAATTAAATACATCAAAAAAGGAAAATACCAAAACATTACCTACTAGTTAACATAAAAAAGATGAAAACATGACTTTGGTCTCTTCATTTTCATAATAACTGGCAATTATATTAACATAAAAGAGATGAAAGGCATGATTTTGTGAACTTATTTTGTTCCCCTAGCATTGCTATAACTAGAGTGTGTCAGGTCCAAAATCGATGCAACCAATAAAATATCGTTACCTCATTTTGTATCCATCATTTTTGTAGACTTCTTTTGTGCCCCTAGCGATAGTCATAAAATTTCCGCTCCGGCTTTGTTTGATTTGATTAAGAGATAAACCGCGAACCTTCTGGAAGCTTCCACTGCTTGTCGACCGACACATTCAAACTTCCCGGTTCATTCTGGAAACTTCTCATTCCTTCTGACAACAATTATTCCCTTCAATCGATTGCCTATAAATTCAATATCAACTCACTCCAATAATAATCATATAAAAAAAAAAGTGAGCAATATTTGTACTTATAGAACTTTGGAATAGTTTGAATGAATTTCATTGCTTTGTATTGAACCATAATGCCCCTATATATACAAGATTTGTCCTCTACTATTTGAGTACTATTTGACTACTAAAATCTAGAGAATTATTTACAAGAGTTATAGAAGGAAATAAATTGCTAAGAGAATGCGGCTGCTTGGTTCACAAGCTAGGGTTAGGGTTAACATGCCCCCGCAAGATGGACGGTCGAAGAGAGAGTCCAATCTTGGAAATGAGCGAGTGAAACCGTGTTCGGGGAAGTGCTTTGGTGAGAACATCGGCCAATTGATCATCGCCCGAAATGTGAGTTACATGCAGGTTGTGATGTTGAACTTGCTCGCGGACGAAGTGGTAGTCAAGAGCTAAATGCTTCATTCTGGAGTGGAACCGTGGATTCGCAGCAACGTAAGTGGCCCCTAAGTTGTCATAATAAATGACCGGTGTCTACATAAGAGGAATAACCAGTTCAGTCAATAAATTCCGAACCCAAAGAACCTCAGCTGTTGTAGCGGCCACAGCACGATACTCTGCCTCTGTGGAAGAACGGGCTAATGTTCTTTGCTTCTTAGAACTCCAGGAAATAAGATTTGAACCCAAGTAAACCAGATAGCTAGTGGTAGAGACATAGTCTAGCCTGTCGCTGGCCCAGTCGGCATCAGTAAAAGCATGGAGAATAGGTGGAGACTGTTTGCGCAGAAGCAGACCTTGTGAGCTGCTGCCGACTAAGTAACGCAGCATGCGTTTCAACGCAGCCCAGTGAATATCCGTAGGATTTTGCATGAATTGGGATAACCGGTTGACAGCATAAGACACATCGCAGCGAGTAAGAGACAAATACTGCAGGGAACCAATGATTTGACGATACTCGGATGGAGTGGGGAAGAAGAGAACCGGAGTTGGCATGGAGACCAGGATCTGGAATCATTGGCGTCGGAACATGATTAGCTTCCTCCATATGTGTGCGATGAAGGAGATCTAGATTGTATTTCTGCTGGCTCAAGAACAACCCATCTTTGTGAGGCAATACTTCAACCCCAAGAAAATATGATAACGGACCAAGATCTTTGAGGGAGAACCTGCGAGCAAAAGTGGTGATAAAAGATTCCAAGAGGGATTGCTGGAGCCTGTCACAATTATATCGTCCACATAAACCAACAAAACCAGAAAGCCTTGGGAATGTTTGAATGTAAACAATGAAGAATATGTCTTGGAGTTGAGAAAACCCACGGAGAGAAGATAATGCTTCAATTCATTGTACCATGCCCGAGGATCTTGCTTAAGGCCATATATTGCTTGTCTGAGTTTACACACATGAGTAGGATTAGTAGGATCTACGAACCCAGGAGGTTGTACCATGTAGACATCTTCTGTGAGAGAGCTTTGGAGAAAGGCATTGTTAATGTCTATTTGTCGAAGTGTCCAGCCACGAGTGACAGCTAAGGAGAGAACGGTGAGAATTGTTGCCGGTTTGACAATGGGACTGAACGTTTCAGAGTAATCGATACCTGGACGTTGATGAAAGCCCTTTGCAACTAGTCTAGCTTTGTGACGATCAATGCTTCCATCTGGATTATATTTCGTGCGAAAAATCCATTTGAAGCCTATGGAATTATGAGATGCGGGAGGGGGTACTAGATCCCATGTATGATTTTTGACAAGAGCATCAAACTCTGCTTGCATAGCAGTGCGCCATACAGGCAGTTTAAGGGCTTGGGTATAAGTGGTGGGTTCGGGCGAAGTAGACTGGAGAGAAGCATGGAGATTGAGTTTGTTTATTGGTTTGCGGATATTATTGCGCAAGCGTGTAAGAGGGCCTGCTGGGGGTGGCAGAGGGCTGGGTGTGGGAGAGGCTGAAGAGGTGGATGGAGTGGTAGTGGACGAGGCTGAGGCTGCCGAGGAAGGTGAGGATGAATCTGGTGGTGTGGGTGGCAGGATGTTGGGTGGGGTGAGAGACACGACGGGAGTAGGAGTGGATGCAACGGTTGGAGGCAGTATAGGAATACGAAGGTTGCACCATTCATTAGGAGGGGAAGATGGAGGATCGGGTGAAGCTATGGGGGCAAAGGGGAAATTGTGTTCAACGAATTTTACATGCCGGGACACATGGATTTTGTATGTGTGTGGGTCAAGACAGTAATAAGCGCTCTGAGTGGGAGATTAGCCGACGAAGACACAAAGGGTAGATTTCGGATCGAGTTTGTGCTTTGTGTAGGGTTGGAGCCAAGGATAGCAGAGACAGCCGAAGCTGCGAAGTTTTTGATAGTTGGGTGTTTTGGCAAATAGTTTAAGAAAGGGAGATTGAAGGTTGAGTGTGCGGGTGGGCATGCGATTGATGAGATAACAGGCGGTAACAAAGGCAAGAGGCCAGAATTTCTGAGGCATGTGGGAGTGAGTAAGGAGTGAGAGGCCAGTCTCGACAATGTGACGATGTCTACGTTCAGAGTAGCCATTGTGTTCAGGTGTATGTGGTGGAGAAGTGAGGTGAGATATGCCAAGAGAAAGAAGTAGGGGACGGAGACCAATATATTCACCCCCATTGTCACTGAAAATGGTCAGGATGGTGCGACCAAAATATTTTTCAACTAGGTTTTTGAAGTTTTGAAAGACGTGAGTGGCATCATTTTTGTGTTTGAGAGGGTAGAGCCAAGTATATTTGGTGAAGTGATCTACAAAAATGATGTAGTACTTGTATCCATCAAAAGATATGAGTGGTGATGTCCAGACATCACTATAAATAAGATCAAGAGGCCCAAATAGAACTTTGGAATAGTTTGAATGAATTTCATTGCTTTGTATTGAACCATAATGCCCCTATATATACAAGATTTGTCCTCTACTATTTGAGTACTATTTGACTACTAAAATCTAGAGAATTATTTACAAGGGTTATAGAAGGAAATAAATTGCTAAGAGAATGCGGCTGCTTGGTTCACAAGCTAGGGTTAGGGTTAACAGTACTTACAAATCCGAAGTTAAGAAGATCAAACTCTCAATTTTAAGCAATGGATATGAATCTAATCGGCGGGTTCAACTCACCACTCTTCCACGCATTCAACCACAACCTCGATTCCGGTGAAAAAGCCACAAATCGTGCCGCCTATGTTCGTGATGCCAAAGCCATGGCATCTACGCCGGTTGATGTGATTGAGCTTCCTAATTCGTATGTCTTCACTATCGACATGCCGGGAATGAAGTCCGGGGAGATTAAAGTTCAGGTGGAAGATGATAACGTGTTGTTGATAAGTGGAGAGAGAAAGAGAGAAGAAGAGGAGAAGGAAGGGGTGAAATTCGTGAGAATGGGGAGGAGGATGGGGAAATTCATGAGGAAATTTGTGTTGCCGGAGAATGCCAATGCTGACAAGATTTCTGCGATTTGTCAAGACGGAGTTGTTGCTGTTACCGTGGAAAAATTGCCGCCGCCGGAGCCGAAGAAGCCCAAATTAATCCAAGTCAAAGTTGCTTAAACTTAGTGTTTAGCCTTTTAATTGCTGTTTAGGATTAATAATTGGAATTTGATAAATGTTGTATTGAAGATTATGCTTATTATATTACTATTGGAGCTTATCATGGTTGCTGCTAAATTGATACATCCATTGGTTTTTTTTTTTTTTTTTTTTTTTTAAGAATTTTAATTAATCTTTGAGTTTTTTAGTCTGTTTATTTTGAAGTACAAGAAAAAAAATGCTCTATATGCCGTTTATTTCACAAGAAACAAATACTTTTCGCCACAACTCACATGCTCAGGGCCGGTCCCCTAGGCGAACTGTTCGGCCGAGGCCCTTTATTGTTACCCCTTAGGCAACGGTGTGGTTGTGTTATTAGATCTCTATCTTTACTGAAATGAATTATAGATTAACAATGAAATTTTTAAATTTTATAAATAAAATTGGATTTGAATTTGGGCAATTGGATTTGATAATTTGAGTTGTAATCATTGCAAACAAAATAAAGAAAAAACTTGCTAAGTTAATTAATGAAGAAAGCCCAAAATTAACTAATGCAAAAAGTAAACCAAACTTGGAGAAAAAGAGAGAGAGAGAGAGTAAAAACAAAAGCTGTCTGCTGGGTGTGGGATTCGAACAAGGGCAAAGTAGATGCCAAGGACGTAAGAGTTGTAGCTTTGCCGTAGGAACCAGTAGGGATGGCAATTTGATCGAACCCGATCCGTACCGAAGGGAAATCGATCCGAAAATTTCGGATATGGTTTTCAATTTTTAATATCCGATCGGGTTCGGATCGGATTCGGTAGCACCCCTGATCCGACCCGAGATCCGACCCGACCCGAACCTATTAAGTTTATAATTTTTTACTACCACCCCCCTCATGTTATAGAAATATACACATCACCCTCCTTATATATAAGAAAAAATCTAAGTTTTAAGATGTTTAATTTCATTCTCAGTCTCTCTCTATACGTCGACTCCTCTCTTTCTCTCTCTCTCACCAATCGCCGTTCCCTACTCTCTCTCTATGCGTCGACAGCGTCTCGTTCCCGACGCCCTCTCTGCTGTTCCCGTTGCCGATGAATTTAACGTCGTTCGCTCTTCTATTGGCTCTCCTCCTCAACGATGTTACGTTTGACCCAAAAATCATCAAACCCAGATCGCCGTTCCATTGACCAGGTCCAGCATCGTCGCCGTCGCCGTCCTCGTCATCCTTGCCATCGCGTGCTCCTTATAAAGGTAAAAGACTAACTCTAATCTATTGGATTTTCCCCTATTTCATATTTAGGGCTTCAATTTGTGGGTGATTGTTGATTGATTTGAATTAGGGTTTAATGGGAACTAGCAATTAGGGATTGTTCGTGATGGAAGAGGGATTTTTTTTTTTAACTGCCTCGGCTCGGATCGGGGCTCGGATCAGGTGGTTTCGGATCGGGTTCGGGTTCGGAAAATGGTTCTAGTGTTCGGATCGAATTCGGATCAGGCCTGATCCGATCCGAACCCGACCCGTTGCCATCCCTAGGAACCAGGGTTGGCCAACGCCGGTTCCGGTTCGTCTTTTATGTGAACCTTAACCGGCCCTTGGTTATACCGGTTTTGGTCATCACAATCCGGTTTCGGTACGGTTCCGGCCCGGTTCCACGCTATTTTTTTTTTAATCGTACAATAATGAATAAACAGGTTAAAATTTATTGAAAAACAAGGGATTTTTTTTTAATGGAAACGTCGGTCTGGTCTGGTTCCGGTTCGCCTTTTATGTGAACCTTAACCGGCCCTTGGTTACACCGGTTCCGGTTTATTAGCCGGTTCTCCCCGGTTCCGTGCTTCTCCGGTCCGGTTCTCCGGTTCCGGTCCGGTTTGATCATCCCTAATAGGAACAACAGATACATTGTGGTTTTGAATGGAACTTTTTTAATATATACTTAGTTTAAAATTTTGGGGGCCCTATTCTTCGTTAAATTTTTGGGGGACCAAGGCGGCCGCCATACTCGCCTAACCTATTGGGCCGGGCCTGCACATACTCTAATACAACACTCTCATTTGCGAACTGAATGTAAATAATTAAATTTGGCTCTACTAAAATCATACTCTAATAAACTCATTTGGGAATTGGATGTAAATAACTAGATTTTGCATAATTTCAGCGAAAAGAAGATGAAAGTAATTGGATTAGAAACGACGTTAGAGAATCTCTGTAAATAACTGGATTTTGATGAGACCGAGCCTTCTGGGCCGGATGCTCGCCGGTCTAGATTAATGCGACCTAACGCGCCCGAACCGGACCTGAACTCTGGAGGCCGAACCGGCAAGGAACGCGGGCTAATAAGCCCGAGGGGATCGATCTCCCTGATATATATGCCCGAGATGACTCTGCCTCCCGCCATCCTGAGGAGCCCGTGGTGCCCAGCTGGCACAAACGTACGCGAGGCGTCACCTATCCGTACCTGACACACCATAACGGTTGGTGATGGAACCATGCTTCCCTGACAGACACGCCACCTTCCCAGCCACTCTCCTGACCGATCCACTGGGGACTCGCCACGTGTCCCCCCAGTACCAGGGTGGTTAGTACCTTGTGCAGGTTTCTTTCCTTTGGTCATATATATACTTCTTTTCGCTCCCATGAGGAAGGTACGTGCTCTATCCATTCCACACACACAAGGTCTTCATTGAGCCTTCTTCTTAGGTTTTCCTCAGAGATCTTACTCTTACACCCGAGTGCCTAAGCCGGATTCCAACCCGGCCTTGGTCTTAACGGTGTTCTTGTTTGTGTTGTGATTAGGATCAAGAGACAGCAAAGTTGGAGTTCTATCTCCGTGACCCCAGAAATCTAGGGCGTCATCAGTGGTTCCATTGCCGGGAAACGAAAATCATCCTAGCGCAATCTTCTGAGTTCTTTCGAATTCCCTGTATAGTCTGACTCAATACTCTTTATTGCAAGTTGTCAGTTCAAGTTTCAGTCATCTCATCTTGAGTTTCCACCGTTCAAAGCCATTCTTTCGTTTTTACGGTTCTAAAAATACATTCAACCGTCCTGCTGACCCTCGACATTCAAAGATTTCAATGACTGGGAAAGAAATCTTGAACCCAAATGCTAGCCCTTCGAAACAAGCGCCTCAAGGATCCATCTTTGCCAGATTGGGAGACAAGGCGCCTAGTGGCAACTCGGGCACTCCCTCTCAGAGAGCAAGAAGAGAGGCGGATCTGAGAGATCATATCGAAACCTCAAAAGCACGCAAGGCACAGAAAATCCCCGTCACTCCCCTCACCCCTGAGCAGATTCAAAAGAAAATCCAGCTCCTGAAAGACAGGCAGGATCTAGTGGCGGAGGGGCTTCAGTTAAACCTGGCCCTAGAAGAGCTATTCAATGCAGAGGCTGACACGGGAATCCCTCTTGAAAGATCGAAAACTCATGGTTCTAAAATCGGAGCCAGCAGGGTGGAGGGAAAGAAGAAGAGAACGATCGTTGTGGACGACGACGGTGAAGAAGGAGAGGAAGGGAGAATGAGTGAAGAAGGAGAGTCACAGCCTAGAAAGTCCAAAGACCACTACAAGGGAAAAGCAACTGTTAGAACCGGAGAGCAATTTGCGGGGAAGACGTAGAAGGTGAAAACCGGGGGAGAGACTAACTACAAGGTCCAGGGAATGATCAGGGACCTATGGGAGTCTAAGCAAAGCGTGGCAAAGTGCATTGGACCCATAGATGCTTTTGCCTCCTGGATAGCTGATTCACCAATCCAGCGAGGAAAAGTCCCCACGCTGGACGCCTATGACGGCTCGTCTAACTCAAAAATCCATGTTGGGCGGTTTGAAGGGCAGATGGCTCTATTCTCAACAGATGAGGCCGTAAAATGCAAAGCTCTAGCATCCACCTTCAAAGGGAAGGCGCTGGGGTGGCTGTTGGCCCATAAACCTCGCTCCATTTGCAGCTACGAGCAACTACGGACGTCGTTCCTGAATTCGTTTCGCGGGCGCGGGGGAGGTCGCAAGACCAAAATCGGACCTATGCGGTGTGAAGCAATATCCCGGGGAAAGTACGAAAGCGTATATTACTCGATTTCGAAAAATGACCGAACAAATCGTGGACCTAACGAGGAATGACATCGAGCTGTGCTTCTTGGGAGGATTAACATCCTATACCTTGAGGCAAGAGTTTCTTGTCGAAAGCCAGAGGGAACGGAGGAAATGTACAATCGAGCCATTGCCATGGCCGGAGTAGAGCCCTCGTTCATGGATGATGCCCGCAGGAGCGTAAGGGATAGGCTCGAGCCCGTTCATGACTCAAGGTACCACGCAGGCTACTCGGGGGGTAGTGGCGGCCGAAATAGAGGCAGACCGAGGGGCACGACTAATTTCAAAAGAGCTGACAGCACTTTCACTCCTCTGATAACCCCAAGGACTGAGATCCTGCGGGCAGAAGCCCTGCCTCCTCCCCCACCCCTTGAAAGAAAGCCTTATGAGGCGAACAAAAAGAAGTGGTGCGGCTACCATGAAAGCCACGGGCATAACACGGATGAGTGTTTTCAGATGAAAAAGATAATACAACAGAAAGTCGAGGCCGGAGAATTGAAAAAATGGGTCGAGGGACCCAGCAATAAAGGAGGAGCCCCACGGGGACATGTCCAATATGTTAGGGATAACGATGCCGACGGGGAAAAACGCTACGACATCCAGTATATCGGGGAAGAAGCCCCGAGCAACACCCAGCTCTCTATTCAGATCAAGAAATTGGAAAAGGTGTTCCTGATACCTGCCTACCCACCCGAGCAAGAGGAAATGATCGGGTTCAAGAGGAGCGAGCTGGCCTCCACCCTCTTCCATTCAATGCAGCCTTTGACAATCAAGATGGCTATTGGTAGAGCGGATATTGGGAGGGTCCTCATTGATACCGGGGCCTCACGGGACATACTTTACTTCCATTGTTTGGAAGAAATGGGGATGTCCGAGGCGCACTTAACCCCATATGCGGGCTTGTTGGAAGGATTCACGAATCATACGGTCTACGCAAAAGGGACCATTGACTTCGAAGTGACCATTGGAGAGAGACCGTTCGAGAAAACAACCCGTGTCACGTTCATAGTGATCGATCTGAAATCCCAATACAACGCAATCTTGGGAGTGACCGCTCAGGCTGCCTTTGGAATCGTTGCATCGATCCCCCATCAGAAGGTCAAGTTCAGCACCCCTACAGGGATAGCATGCATCGAAAACAAGCCCGAGCTTTTCCTCAAAGTAATAGAGAGGAAAAGGAGGGAGAGCGCGATGGGGTCAAGATTGTTTAGCCCGAGGGAAGCAGAAAAGATCAAAGCCAGCAGCAGTGGGACCGAGGACGCGGCCATGATTGGAACTTTGTCATTTCACTCAACACGGGCTGAATTTAAGCGGAGTAGGAAAGCCCGTCGTATTGCAGCAGAGACCGAGCACATAGACATCGTGATTGATTCGCTGCACGACAGAGAAATAAGGGACATCCGCCCCAACGATGCTCTGGAGGATGTAGTCATAAACCCCGTTCATCCCGAACAAACGGTGAAGGTCGGGATGGAAATCCCCGCAGAAGAAAGGAAGATTCTGATCGAGCTGCTACGAAAAAGCTTGGATGTATTTGCCTGGACCGTCGAGGATATGAAGGGGATAAGTAGAGAGGTCATCGAGCATGAACTGAATGTCGATCCCACATTTACCCGGGTCCTCCAAAAAGAAAGGTACTTTTCACCGGAGAAGAAAGCGGCGATCAAAATCGAGGTGGATAAGCTGCTGAAAGCAGGAATCATAAGCCCGATCAAATATCCGAGGTGGTTAGCCAACGTCGTCATGGTAACCAAAGCAAATGGAAAGTGGAGGATGTGCGTGGATTTCACCGATTTGAACAAGGCCTGCCCTAAGGATTGTTACCCTCTTCCCCGGATCGATCAATTAGTAGACTCTATTGCCGGGCACAGGGTGTTGAGCTTTATAGATGCGTACTCGGGCTACCATCAAATCAAAATGAAGGAGGAGGACGTCCCGTCATGCGCTTTCGATGCCGCGGGCAAAACCTACACGTTTAACAACATGCCGTTTGGCCTCAAGAATGCGGGCGGTACGTATCAAAGGATGGTAGGAATCGTCTTTGATGATCAATTAGGCCGGAACCTGGAGGCTTACATCGACGATATGGTTATCAAGACCAAGGAGACCTCTCACAACATTGATGTGGCAGAAACCTTCACCAACCTCCGGGAAAATAACATGAAGCTTAATCCCTCCAAGTGCGCTTTCGGAGTAAAGGCAGGAAAATTTTTGGGTTTCATGGTGAACCAAAGAGGGATCGAAGCAAACCCCGAGAAAATAGTGGCATTGATGAGCATGCAGCCCCCCAGATGCGTTAAGGAGGTGCAGAAGCTTAATGGCCGTATTACGGCTTTGGGAAGATTCATTGCCAAGTCAGCCGAAAAGTGCCTGCCCTTCTTCAAAACTTTAAAAGGAGGAGGAGAGAAGGGCTTTGAGTGGAACGAGGACTGCCGGAGCGCTTTTGAGCAAATAAAAGCTTACCTGGGAAAACCGCCGCTGTTGAGCAGCCCAGTGTTTGGGGAGGAACTCTATGTTTTCTTGGCCGCAACCGATCACGCAGTGGCCGCGGTTTTGGTAAGGGAAGAGGGCAACCTTCAGAAACCCGTGTATTATGTCTCCAAGGCACTATCTGCTGTGGAGAGCCGCTATCTGAACATTGAAAAGCTAGCCTTCGCCTTGCTCGTGGCCGCTCGGAAGTTACGGGCATACTTCATCGCCCACCCAATCACGGTCTATTCAGACACCCCGCTGAAGAAGATACTCCATAAGCCCGAATCCTCGGGGAGAATGCTATCGTGGTCCATAGAGCTGACTGAGTTCCAGATTACCTACTCCCCGCGGAAGACCATCAAGGCACAGGCACTGGCGGACTTTGTGGCAGAGACCACATTTGAATCAAAGGAGAGCGAGCCGGACAAAACCCAACCCGCAAAAACAAAGAAAAAGAGAGGCGAGAAGGCAATAGTTGCAGGGGAGAGACCGGAAAATTGCTGGTCGTTAAGTGTGGATGGATCCGCGGGAAAGACTATCAGCGGCGCCGGAATTCTCTTGACCGCCCCGGAGGGTCAAAGGTTCAAGCGAGCCTTGAGATTTAAGTTCGCGGTCTCAAACAATCAGGCCGAGTACGAGGCATTGATAGCGGGTTTGGAATTAGCCCGAGACATGAAAGTTTCGAAGCTGGTCGTGAAGAGCGATTCACAACTAGTAATAAACCAGGTGAAAGGGGAATACGAAACAAATCACCCGGTTTTGGTCAAATACAAGGAGCTCGCGACAAACTTGTTAAAAGAATTCGAATACCATGAGCTGAACCAAGTTAACCGGGCTGAAAATTCCGAGGCGGACTTGCTTTCCAGGATCACAAACGAGGACATTGCCAAGCTTAGTGTGGACTGCTGGATAGAGTTCACAGAGCGCCCAGCCATTGACAGGATAGAAATCCACCAGATTGGAGATTCAGAAAAAGATTGGGTTGACGAGATCAGGGAATATATCGAGCGGCAAACCCTCCCCAACGACCCTGACCGGGCAAGAGTCTTGATGAAACAGGCTGCTAGATACACGATTATTGATGACGTGCTTTATCGGAGATCCTTTACCAAACCACTGCTGAGGTGTGTCAGGTTCGAAACAGTCACCAACCTGTTATACGAAGTTCACGAAGGCGTGTGCGGAGGGCATCCCGGAGCCCGGACACTATCCGACAAAATCAGATTCCTCGGGTATTATTGGCCAACAATGAAAAGAGATGCAGAAGACTACGTCCGCAAATGCGACCAGTGCCAGAGGTTCGCCAACATACCAAGGCAGCCGTCCACCGAGCAGAGTTTGGTAGTCCCAACTTGGCCATTTGATATGTGGGGGATTGATTTGATTGGGCCATATCCCAAAGCACCCGGGGGAGCGCAAATGATAGTGGACGCAGTGGACTATTTCACAAAATGGGTTGAGGCAAAAGCACTGACTAGTACTACGGAAGCAAGTATCATCAAGTTCGTCCATGATCACATCTTCTGTCGGTTTGGTCTACCGCGGGCCATTGTCTCCGATCACGGACCCCAATTTCAAAGCAAGTTCACGGCGGAGTGCAAGAGACTCAACGTGGAACATCGACAATCCTCAGTCGCAAGACCGCAGGGAAATGGACAGGCCGAGGCCGCGAACAAGTTGATAATGACCGCTTTGCACAAAAGTTTGAAGGGAAGGAGTGGTCGCTGGATGGAAGAGCTCAGTACTGCTCTATGGGTTGTTCGAACCACGACAATGAACTCAACGGGAGAAACCCCTTTTTCCCTGACATATGGATCAGAGGCGGTCGCACCTGTGGAAGTAGCCTTGCCCACCTATAGGGTCGCCCAATTTAATGAAACAGAGAATGAGGGAGCCCGCAGAAAAGACTTAGACTCTACCGAAGAAAAACGGTTGGAAGTACGAGCAAAAATGGTCAATTATAAGCAGAAGGCCAAAGTCCATCATAACAAAAGGGTGAACAAGAAATCGTTTGCCGTGGGAGACTGGGTTCTGAGGAAAGTTGAAGTCACAGGGAGGAAGCCCGGATACAACAAGCTTTCGCCCAACTGGGAAGGCCCTTATCAGATTGCCCGCGTGATCAAAGAGGGAACCTACAGGCTTCTAACGGCAGAAGGAAAAGACTTGAAAAACGCCTGGCATAGTGATCATCTGAAAAAGTATTACCCTTAGAAGACAGAATTGTAGATCTTGAAATCTTTTTGCAATCAATGGCAGTTAGAAATTGTGGAATTACTCATGTATTGTAACAAAATGGCAATGTAATCTGTTCGAGTAAAGTAAATAATACTGCTATCGTTCTCTGAAATTACTCAAGTATGTTCGTTCTCAAAGCGCGGTCATGTGCCCTCGAGCCAGACCGCATGCCCGTGATGCGGATGCCGTTTGCAAGTCTACGAACGATGCGCGGTCATACGCCCTTGAGCTAGACCGCAGGGCCCATGTCTTACGCCCTTGAGCTAGACTAAAGTGGGGGAATGAATTCCTTAGTGGGATTATTTCCTTGTGAAATTCCCAAGACCCAAGATGCGCGGTCATACGCCCTCGAGCTAGACCGCAGGGCCCATGTCTTACGCCTTTGAGCTAGACTAAAGTGGGAGAATGAATTACTTGGTGGGATTATTTCCTTGTGAAATTCCGAAGACCCAAGATGCGCGGTCATACTCCCTCGAGCTAGACCGCAGGGCCCATGTCTTACGCCCTTGAGCTAGACTAAAGTTGGAGAATGAATTCCTTGGTGGGATTATTTCCTTATGAAATTCCTAAGACCTAAGAAGGCGCGGCCATACGCTCTCGAGCTAAATCGCGTGCGCGGAAACAAAGATAGTTCAAACGAGAACAAACCTTCTAAGCTATGTAATCAAAAGAATGATAGCAAAAATCAATAGCAAAACTGAAAACAAATATACATATACAAACCAAAAATCACTTCTTAAAAATGTCCGGACCTACACTATTACAAAAATTCCCCAGGATGCAACCCGGTCTGATCTTCAAGAGGCCGGGGGAGGAGCATTCTCCATCTCTGGAACAGAGGCAGAGGCATCAGTGTCAGGTACAGATCCAGACTGATCCTGAGAAGCATCAGCAAGAGCGGAGGCATAAGGAGAGTAAGGAAGAACCATACCATCAATGTACTGGCCGCCGGGGCCAAATGTTCTCTCCAAAGCTGCGACCAGAGGCAAGGTTCCCGCGGCAGAATATCTGAATCCATCAATAGCGGAAAGAAGATCTTGGAGAGTGACCGGAGCGACGGGAGGGAGAGTTGATCTGACAGACTCGGGAAACTCGGAGAGTTGATCCGTGGTAAAGGGAACTAGAGCATGGCCAGCAAAGCATTGAGGGTCTGAGGCCGTAATGGAGCAAAGAATCGCAATCTCTTGCGCAGTGTATTTGCCCGTAGCTGCCAGGTTACGACCTACTGTATGGAGAGCTGAGTTGTATTGCTCTATGCTTGCCTCCTCCACCTTCTCTCTATAAGCATCAGACGCCTCGAACTCGGCCACGGCTTTCCCTCGCTCTTCTTTCAGAACAAGTTCCCGGTCTTTCTCAAACCGCATGGCATCCAAAACCTTGCCATCCAGTTCATCAACCTTTTCAGATAAGCTCATGTTCTTCTCTCTCTCCTCCTCCAACCGCTTGTCAGCCTCGGCCAGGCGAGCTTCGAGTCGTTGTTTCTCAGACTCAACAGTTGCTTTTTCAGCCTCAGCTCGGTCTTTGACCTCGCGAGCTGCGTCGAGATCGTTGCTCAATTTAGAGTTCTCCTTGACCGCAGTCATCAACTCGGCATCTTTATTTTTAAGCTCCTCCCCCGAGCCCTCCAGGACCTTGGACAAGCGGGCAATCTCATCCTTCGCCTCCGCCAATTTCTTCCCCCTCGCTGCGGCCAAAGCAACTTCGGCTTCATACTGAGACCGCATATATAGCAGGTCATTGCTAACCTGTTTTAATAAAGGAGCATATGGAGATTATATTAAAAGCGGGAGGAGGAATCAGAGGGCCAAAGGATCGATATATAAAAAGAAAGAGCACGTCGGTTTAGACAAGGAAAATGAGACACTAACCTCAGCCATAGCCAAGCCCGCGTGACCCAGGGCGGTCAGGAAGTTGGTCTTGGACAGCACCTTCTGTTGATAGTCCGGGAAGTTCATACGGTGCAGAAGCCCATCGCCAACATAAGAATTGAAGCCGCGGCGGCTATGGAGATCAACCCCATATACCTCAGGGGCCTCAGCTACCTTCTTCCCAAACTCCTTAGCTCGGTCCTTGTCTTCAATTAATTCGACGGGGAAGCGCTCCGAGCATAAGGTCCCTTTGGCGGGGGAAGATACGGTAAAACCGCGAGAAGGAGACTCCAGACGGGGCTGTTTATTTTTTGGAGGCAAGGGGTCAGCGATCGGACTCGGCCTCCTTTTCTTCGTAGCCTCGGGCACTGTTTTGCCTGCATCGTGAGAGAGAGTGGGAGACCCCGAGCCCATCAAATCTTTTCCCCGTCCGCTCCCGCGGGGCCGTAGAGGAAGCTCGCCCGTCGTCGGCACAACTGCAACAACCTTTTTTGACTTGTCCAGAAGATCCGTGATCGGCAGTTTTCTCCCGGGGGCCTCGGCCTTCTGCATTTCAGCCTGCCTCTGCTGCTTTGCCTCAGCCTCCCGCTGCTTCGCGGCCAATCTCAAAGCGTTAATATTCTTGGGAGGCATGGTATCAGTAGGATCTGCGGGCAAAAGTAACAGTCAGTCAGATATGATCGGATAAACTAACAGGTAAGAAATTTCAGTTGATTAAGTATGAAAAAGACCAGTCAAGCCCGGATCCGGGCATTGTTCCCCAAATCGGCAAGCAGGGCACTCATGGGCAAAGGCAAAATCTTGGTGAACCCTCCAGCAAGGATCCCGCCACATAGGAGTCATGTTAACCCTGCTCTCAAAATCAGGATTTCGGCATGGGGCCACCCCGGCGTAAGCCAAAAGACTCTCATTGTTGATGATGGCTTGAACGTCGAAAACTTGTTCAACCACGACCACGGTCTGGTCCTCTAAAGTAACTGATTTCGTATGCCGGGCGAGGTAATCCTGCATGGCGGACGCAAGCTCAATACCCCCATCTGAGCTAGGATAATCCTTGGAAGATATGGACAGCGGGGAAGTATTATCAGGCTTGGAAAAAGGCCACCCGAGTCGATTCTGAATCACCAGAGGATATCTCTGCCACTGATCGAATTTGTTAGAAGCCGCAGAAAAGATCTTTTTCGACCTAGGTTTCGTTTTCAAGCTCAAACTGCTCGCGGTGACCTGATGGGTGAAGAAAACGTACAAGGCGGACAGAGAGGGTTCATATCCCAGTACCCTGCTTACGACAATAAAAGACACTAGATAACGAATTGCATTGGGAGTCAAGTCCATGGGAAGGCACTTGGAAAACTCCAGGAATTCGCAAATGAACGGGTCCAAGGGAAGCCGGAGGCCATTCTCAAATTGAACGGGATAAAACACACAAGCGATATTATCTGCCCGTACGCGGGCAGGACCAGCCAAATTGCTTCCTGAAGGAGAGGTATAATCATCAAGACCGCCGACAAGGTAGATTTTGCGATCGATGTGATACACGGTTAAAAACTCATCATCGGAGTCCTGCTCCTCCACCATGCCCGCTCCAGAGCTGGAGGCTCCGGCCTGGCTCGCAACCCTATCGTCGGGCCCTCGGGGAAGGAAGCCAAAATTTGAACCGGGGAGCGGACGCGTTTGACCATACGCGCGGTATCTGGGGCCATTCTCTCTAAATCCCCCCGGGGGTCAGAGGGTGTCTCAGATGACTCAGACTCATCAACTAGCCCATGAGCCACGATCGCCCCAACCTCAGCCTCAAGAGCTGGTTCACCATCAACCCCCATTTCTTGATCGGAAGCCTCCGCACTGCTCATGACCTCAATAACACCAGGGGCCAAGCCCGGAGATCGCGCCTGTTCGTCCTCGTCATTAAAAGGAGCGTCCATCCAACTATGAGAATCAGGGCCACTCGAGGCTACACGCTCCCCGCACGACCTTACCAACCTTCTAGCGTTTCCAGCCATATCTACATTATCGGGGAATCGAGTTAAAACAGCCATGACAAAAATGCCCAAGTGTTCCTCTCCCCCTAACACCCTCATCCTTGTGGAATCATAATGGACGGAGGGACCTGTTTCCCACAACAGGGGCAAGACCCAGGGTTCCCAGCTATACGCTAAACCTATGGCAATGAACTCATTCAAAGACAGCCGTTTCAAGGCATTCAACAGGAACCTGTATACCCCACCGGTCCTCCGGCAACAACCAAACAGGTCAGGACGGAGTTTACGCCCTAAATCCAGCCCTTCCATGGCTACAACAATATTTCAACAAATTTTCAGAAATTAGGGGCCAGAAGTCGGACTCGAAGACACGAGGTTACGAGAAGTCACACAAATCTCGTACAAATCCGAAAGCTCGACAGGAGAAAGTTTTTAGGGTTCGCGCTCGAAAAACGGCGACGAAAAGAATGGCAGAAATTAAGACGACGAATCGAAACAAAGAAGAAAAAGTGAAGTGCGGAGCAATACCTGTAAAATAGAAGTGATGAACGAGAACGAGATCTTCAAAGTCAGGAATCCGGAGAAGCAAAGTCTTCGTTGGAACTGGAAGGTAGAAAGACGGGAGTTACGAAAGTTTGGAATGATTCAGCTTCCGTGGTATTTATAGCGCCGGAAATGGGTCGGATCGACCCGAAATATCTGGTAACCCGATCGAAACCCGAAAAGTGAGGAGGCGGGAATTGCTTTTTCGAATACCGATGACGGTTCGCATTTAATGAACGTGTTCCTGGTCATGTCAAAAGACAGATGGCTACGCCACTAGCCTGACACAAGGGGCCCACCTGTCCTTTCGTCAACCACTATTCTAAGACTCCCGTCCCATTGTGATCCGTGCCCGCATTTATTGCGATTTGCCCGAATCGAGCCTAGGAAGTATAACTCCTCGAGCCGCACATAAATGAGCTAACCCTCGGAGTTAGGGGCCACTGATGAGACCGAGCCTTCTGGGCCGGATGCTCGCCGGTCTAGATTAATGCGACCTAACGCGCCCGAACCGGACCTGAACTCTGGAGGCCGAACCGGCAAGGAACGCGGGCTAATAAGCCCGAGGGGATCGATCTCCCTGATATATATGCCCGAGATGACTCTGCCTCCCGCCATCCTGAGGAGCCCGTGGTGCCCAGCTGGCACAAACGTACGCGAGGCGTCACCTATCCGTACCTGACACACCATAACGGTTGGTGATGGAACCATGCTTCCCTGACAGACACGCCACCTTCCCAGCCACTCTCCTGACCGATCCACTGGGGACTCGCCACGTGTCCCCCCAGTACCAGGGTGGTTAGTACCTTGTGCAGGTTTCTTTCCTTTGGTCATATATATACTTCTTTTCGCTCCCATGAGGAAGGTACGTGCTCTATCCATTCCACACACACAAGGTCTTCATTGAGCCTTCTTCTTAGGTTTTCCTCAGAGATCTTACTCTTACACCCGAGGGCCTAAGCCGGATTCCAACCCGGCCTTAGTCTTAACGGTGTTCTTGTTTGTGTTGTGATTAGGATCAAGAGACAGCAAAGTTGGAGTTCTATCTCCATGACCCCAGAAATCTAGGGCGTCATCAGATTTGACACAACTTTAGTATACAAATTTTTAATTGAATCACCCATACACATACAAATGGTGGCCATTTTTTTCTCTCATTACAAATGGCTATAGATCCGACATTAGAATCATTATAGCTTATGACCCACCTCATTCAATTAATCTCAATTATATTGACAAAATGAAATAATTGTGTCTATATTCAAATGGACCTTAGGTAACTGTTTTTTGGTCCAGATCCAGTTAATAAAACACTAACTGACTTGCCGCAAAAATAATTATCTACATTATACTCCTCCATACATCCAAAAATATATTTTTATTTCTTAAAAATTTAGTTACAGTTCTTTCAAAAAAAAAAAAAAAAAAAAAAAGGTTACAGTAAGCATGTTTAGTTTCTGAAATAATTTGTTTCATATTTTATTATATATTTTTAAAATTAAATTTTAAAAAATGGATGATAAAAGTCTTGGTACATTTTACTACCATTTTTATATAAACAATAGATATTTTAGATGTAGATCTTATTTTGTTACTATTTTCAGACGGAATAGATTCGTGTAAATATTTTTAGAAAATATTTTATTCTTTCAAATATGAAATTCAAAATAAAAAAAACTGAGATTGTCAAATACTCCCTCCGTCTCAAAATAGATATCGTTTCAACCACTTTACACATATTAAGAAATGCAATTAATGTATGTGAAAAAGTCTTATATACCCCTAAATAATGCAATTACCTAGGCAATTAAATAATTGTTTAAGAGATAGTCCACTATCATTAATAAGGGTAGAGTTGGTATACAACAACAAAATAGCTTTGAAAATAGTAAAACGACATGTATTTTGAGACGGAGGGAGTAGTAAACTGCAAGAAATGATGTGTAAGATAGGTAAATGAATGCAATGACGTCGAGATTCAATGAGAATGGAATTAAAACATATTTTAAAATCAATAAATAAAAATAATAGCGTGACCAAAAAGATAGAGAAAATGGAAGATTCTACCACTTCCTCCCGTCTGAGGAAGCCGTCAATAACGAACCTTCTAGAAGCTACTACCAAAATCATACTCGAAACTTCTCAAAGCAGTCCATTACCTATAAATATTCCTTATTCCCTCCTCTATTTATCACAACAGCTAAAATAAAACAGCAATTCACAAATCAAAGCAATTAAATTCTCACATTTCTGCAACTCAATTCACTATTATTAAAGACATGGATGTGATCGGGTTCAACGCACCTCTATTCCTCCAAACACTGAACCAAATCCTCGACGACGCCGCCAGTGAAGACTCCGGTGAGAAGTCCGTCAATGGTACTCCGAGTCGGACTTATGTCCGGGATGCCAAAGCCATGGCGGCTACTCCGGCGGATGTGAAGGAGCTTCCTAATTCGTATGTCTTTGCAATTGACATGCCAGGGATGAAGTCCGGGGAGATCAAGGTGCAGGTGGAAGACGGTAATGTGCTGGTGATAAGTGGGGAGAGAAAGAGGGAAGAAGAGGACAAGGAAGGGGTGAAATTTGTGAGGGTGGAGAGGAGGATGGGGAAATTTATGAGGAAATTTGTGCTGCCGGAAAATGCGGATGTGGAGAAGGTGTCGGCAGTTTGTCAGGATGGAGTACTGACGGTTGCTGTTGAGAAGCTGACGCCACCGGAGCCTAAGAAGCCTAAAACCATTCAAGTCAAGATTGCTTAAACTTTCTTTGTTTTCACTTTTCCTCCATTTTCTATGCCTACTACTAATAACTGCTTCTGGTCTTGTACTTCTCAATGAAATGAAATAGAACTTGCAATTCTTTATCGAGTTTATCTCATTTACGCTCATCATTAGTTAAGGATATCTAAAAACTTACAAACATTGAGTTGCAACTATGACATTTATTTCTGAACCGAGGGAGTAAGAATCAAACTAAACTGAACTCAACCACGACTATTTTATTCAATTTTCTATAGGCCGTGGTTTTTTTTTTTTTTTGTACATTATCTCGTTCTACAAGCAATATACGAAATAATCTTTCTCCTCCAAAAAAATTGGTTCAATTCAGTCCAAGTTTTCTAAAGTTCAGACCACAGATCAAATCAAACTCGTGTGATTTACCTATTTCCTAAACTGAACCATTCTAGACCTGGACCGAACCACTTGCACTGCTAGTGCTAATATTCTTCATCTTTTCCCACTTATTTTCATAGAAGAAGTGAGAAATTGTTACTCCCTCATCCTACACAAATGGGGCTGGAACCATGACTAGACTAAGGGCATGTCTGTTTTGGCTTGAACGAGGCCTTCGAATGACCCCGAAAGACAGTAATTTTAGGTCATTCAGCGCAAACAAACAGGCCCTGAGTTCAAACCCAACACAAAGAATACAAAAAACATAGAGCATTAACATGTCGAACATCAGTAACCAGAAACAAGAACTGAAGATATTGAATAAATATTAACTTATTTCTTGATAGAAACAAATTTATCAAAAATGTAAATAACTTACACTTTAAAGCCGCAATATTTCTCGTTGTACTTGAGTGCGCCTTGGAAATGTTCTTGATCTGCCATGAAGCCACATTCTGGACATTTTTGGAAATAGAAGAGGATGTATAAGCCATCTTTTGGTGATATGTTTATTTCCCTTGTCAATTCCATGTCTGCCTTCAACTCTGGAAGTGTTGCTCGCGTTTATTTCTCCGTTTTCTTGACCATGAGGAGGATTCCTGACGAATAGAGCAATGAAAAAGCCTTCTTTGTCTTCAATCGGATCAGTTCGAAGTAAACATTCAGCTGAAAATAAAAAACAAAAGGCATAGCAAACGTAAATAAATAGGAAATTCACTACAGTGCGGTAGTCATACCAAATAGTGAAGATTATTGCAACAAAAGTGATAAGGGCATAAGTTATAACAATTTCTCTTTTCATAATAAATATACTCTCTTTCTGCAGCTAAGGCTCAATAAAAATCCAACAGGGTACTACTTTCAGAAATCCTGCGTCAAACTATTCAAGGCATAGAAGAAAGCAACAACTCAAAGGAAATTGATGCAAAGAATTGTCTAGAACATACTCCCTCCGTCCCAAAAATGATCTTCCCAGTTTTTCTATTGTTACAACGAATGAACATTGAGCAAAACATTTAGGTTGATTAAGTTATCCTAATGAAAATCTAAAACTTATTATTGCTCAAAATTCATTTGTCGGAACGGTAAAAAAGTGGGAAGATCAATTTTCGGACGGAGGGAGTAAAACATAAAATAGAGAAGGGGGGGGGGAAAGAAAACCCTCAAAATAGAAGCTAACGCCTCCCTAGCTCCGTTGGTTCTCTTCATATGTTTCTAACCAAAGAAACTTCACATGCCTGGAATAGGCACTGTACAATCTAAAGTGCATTTTATACCTAAAAATTGTATCCCATGAGCTTCCATACATGGAATCAGACAAACAAAATAAAACTAGTTCAATGAGACAAGAAGTTTGAATTTTACTCACATCCTTCAATAACTGGAAGTCCTCGACGAGGCCACTGCGGGAATGGAGTTGCTAGTTGAAAACCCTTGGATGCAGCAAGAGGTAGGACAGATTTGATTACATCTTCATTCTCAATCTGGTGGATAGAGCATGTGCTGTAAACAACTTTCTCAACTGATCGGACTACAAACAAAAAGGGGCTACATTTAATATATCATTTCTCACACTGGCAACAGGAAGTATGTTAGAATTATGATCATTAACCCATATAAAGTAAAAGTTCAGAGTTCAAACTATGATATCAAACTGCAACAAATCAAATAGTAACCAGGATTTTTAGGCTGTAGTACTAGGATTTTTAATTCTCATGACCATGTGACATGGGTATGGACAAAACTGGGACACATCTTCTCATCTTACAGATAAAGTCCGAGAAAATGTAGTTTATTTGAATATGCCAAATCAAAAGGATGCTGTGAATCATTGTTTCCATTTACTGAAACATTCTCCAATCACAGCCTTCCACGAAACATACTCCTTCAAGCTTCACGCTCATCTATACCAATTATGGTTTCAAATTTTCCTTAATATCCATGTTGTCACCGGAGGGGAGTTACAATCGTTGAGCCTCTAATATAAAATATTGAATAGAGTAGATACTGGCAAAGGTGGAAGAAAACACTCCAGCACAGAAAATGACAATTGAGAAAATGGAACTTTTCTGAGTACTTAATTCAGCAAAAAATGACAGTACTTCATACTTCACAAAAGTACTCAAGAGTAAATGTAGAAAACATTTTCCATTCAAGTACAAGGGAAGTGCGCATACACATACTCCAACAACGTGAAATAAGGTTTACTTTAAGAACAACCAACCACCAGAACTTTAAAAAGGGAATTGCCTCATCAAAATAACAATCTGTCGTGTATAAACATCTCAAATTTCTCAATCTGCAACAGTAACTCTAAATGGACTGTTGCCACAATAAGGAACTTACACGATAAAGCATGTGCCAAAGCCTTCTGTTGGAAAGCAGCAAGCTTTTTTAATCGGCCTATGTCAGTGCCATCTGCATCACCTTTTGGCACAGAGATGAAACAATACAATTGAGTTGATACAAACAAATGCCACGGAAGATATATGCGACCATTTATGATGGTTAAAACTGAAACAGTGGTTTGGAGACTATTTCGTTAAATGCAATATACGCAAGGTCACCATGTAAAAATTGTAAATGGTCGCCAACAGATAAATGAAAACAATTACTTTGCTTTTCTTTGAGTGATGCACATTGTTGGGCCTCTCTAGGAACTTAAAAGTTTGTGATTAATTTGTCTAAACACGTCCAATTTTTTTTGTGAACCTAATTGCTTAATATGCATAAAGGATTCAGCCAAACATTACTTGAAAATTTACTCCAAAACAAGGGGAGCAGGAAGACAATCATATTAATCAACATTTACTCGAAATATACTCTGCTACTTAGTCATGCAGAAAACTTTAGTGATTTACTGTGTACGCCACACAGAAATTCTAGGAAATGATAGGTAGTAGGAAATATGGACAAGTATATAAATTACCTGCATTATATGATGGGAGAAGGTGATCTAATCTATCAGCAGTAGTCCCTGATCCAGAACATGAGGGGTCTAATAGTATTGCGTGAACCTGAAAACGATGCACAAATCAAGATGAGAGGTCCAGAAATTAATGAATACGGTGGATCCACCCTAGAGAGAAACATATCACGAATCACTATACTACAACGAGCTCAATCCATTTGCATTTGATTTATGTTTCCACTCTGAACCTTTGAAATATGCATAGAAAGTAAATTTCAACAAGGGGCCATTCCTGCAAAGGAAAAGCCTGGGAGCGTGTACTACTGTACAACTGTGATGCTCGGACCCTTCAATTTTGCCTAAGTGCCTGTGTCCACAAGACATGAGTGTCAGTGTGGCTATTTTACACCACATTAGGTGTAAAATCTTAAAATTTTGGAGGATACAACGCTCAGATCTGTACCCGTGTCAGATGCTCGTACCCGAGTCCGAGCATCATAGCTGTGCAAAACAGAGATCCCAATTAAGTCCAGGTTTCCCTCAAGACGAGGACTACCAGTCCGCGAACAAAAACCAAAACAAGAAAAAAGAGAACCAGAACCGTCAAAATATTGAAGAAAAACCATCTTATTAAAATGATTATGCATTTGCTGGGTATTATAGAGACCCTGCTGACCACTTCCGCTAAGACCATTACATATTAAGTTGCCAAAGGCTCATAATTTTTTTCGCTGCTAGAAACTTGTGGTCTCCATCAAACATGCTTGCAACAAAAGATTAAAATTTACCTTCGAATATGACTGGTTTTCTGGACCCAAGTTCAAGAAATCCTCGTGCAAAACTTGGACATCTAGAAGCAAGGTCAAGTCAAAGAAGTACCAGATACATGGAATATGTCCCTTTTGAGGAAAAATAATAACTTCCCCTATTCTAATAAAAAGTTGTAGCAATCTTGCAAAAGCAAATAATACCATAAAGAAGTGCAATAGTTTTTTTTTTTTTTTTTCTGCTGAGAACAGAAAATGCAGAAAAAGGTCAGGTATCTATTTTCGTATATGTAAAATTAAGTGAAGTGGCAACAAGAACTGTGTAGCATTATAAGCTATAAACTAATTGACCATACACGTAATGGTGGAAGTTAAATTAAAAGATAAGCAAACCAGAAAAAGGATACTAGCAGCGCCTGCAAGATCAATCGTACGTTGTAGACGCTTAACCCTGTCCTTATTAAGTTCACAAGCAATAATCCTTCCTTTTCCCTTCATAAGAGCAGATAGGTGTACAGTTTTGTTTCCCGGTGCTGAGCAAGCATCAATAACCTACACAGAAATACAAAACAAGGACTAAGGGAAGGCAGAGGAAATAAGACGGTCAATCTCTAAATTAAACCCTCACTTATACAAGCACAATAAAACAAGAACTCACTTCCCATCCTGGTTTTGGGTCGAGGGCAACTGCCACCATGGAGCTTGCCTTACCCTGGTAAATTCAACAGATATAGTCGTAGATGAAAAGATAACCAAAAACAATGGAAAACTAGAAATAAATGCACCTAGAACTCTTTTAAATTTTCATTGGCATACTATTATGACTCACATTAAGATGAGAAAAAGAGACATGCCTTGAAGCAGAGAATTCTTACTTGCAGAAATACACTTCCATCTGTAACCAAAGGATGATTGTGCAGATCCGTGCCTGGTGGAAGTATCAACAAATCAGGGACCATCTCGTCCGTGTGAACCTAAACAAGATAAGTATGAAGGAAGCAGGGAAAAAATAAAAAAAAAAATATATATATATATATATATATATATATATATATATATATATATAGTCACTCAAATAATACGTTAAAGACAGCTCTCCTTGCACTCAAGCAATGGAATCACCAACAATGAGTCGAGGATACAGAAAGGCAACGCAAGGCACCATGGTTGAACTAAGAATAATAAGATGAGGGGAAGGATGGAATTGAGATAAGTCATGGGATGATAAAAAATAGGAGGAGAACGAGTGGATTTAGTATATTCAAATATTGTTATCTGTTGATAGACATTTAAAGACTCCTATTTATTAACTACATGCGGGAAGGACAAAAATTAGTGGTCATTCACAATTAAGTAATTGCAAAACATTCACGTTCACGAAGGTAAGATGTTGAGGAGGTTCTGTTGACTGTTTTCTTTGATGAGCAAAATGTCATTGGAGCCAACGTACTATTTGAGAATAATGAGGATGGCCAATCTACTTCAAGCATACTCAATTAGCTCACTTCACTCCACTTATCAACTTTCTCCAATTTTAAATATCTGCTAGCATTTCCTGTCAATTGAGTGAAATATGCGTACTTAACCCTCAACGTAACAAGATGTAAACTGATTATCCCACGCGTCTTTCCAGTAAAGACCATCCTTTTACTTAATCCCATAAAAAACCCTATCCTCCCCCTATTGAATCCTCCATCCATGGTGAAATCGCTACTATCTTCTCACCATCAAACCTCCACCCCCCCCCCCTTCTTCCCCCGATCATAACCATAGTAGCACTTCATATGCGCCTGTTTCAAGCTGGCTAACAATAGCTCATATGCACCCCAATTATTCGTGTGGTGCCAACAGCGTCATTGGAAAAGTGCCACTCGCCTATATTCTTTATGCACACATGTGACCAATCTTTCCCATATGTAGTTATTGCATTAAGGTTTCTCAAGATCAGATAACTCCTTTTTCACCTCTCTTTTCCTATAGTTATCTGATATCTCTACACACAACTCTACAGTGCGGTTCTTTTTTATTTTTATTTATTTTTTGCTGAAAACAATTTGGTGTAATATTAAACTAGTCTAGTGCGCACTTGTCATAATTTAATTTTATACTCCCTCTGTCCCAGAAAGATAGACCCATTTTGACTTTTTATAGTCAACAAAAATAAACTTTGACCAAACATTCGTGTCAATTTAATGATCATAATGAAATTATAAAAAATATTATTAATAGATCACTTAATGATTTATCAGTTACAAATTTTTGAATTTCACTAGAATGATTAGATTGTCACCAATGGTTGGTTAAAGTTCATTTTTGTTGACCATCAAAAGTCAAAATGAGACTATCTTTCCGGGACAGAGGGAGTATCAATGAAGTAGGCTTAGGAGGTTATGACAAATAGAATACTGCAGAGGCATTGCTTGACAAACTTATATTGCTGGTGGGATTGTGCATTTGTGGGTATAGTCATATGGTTGGTTAGTAGTTTCATTCAGTTTTCTTCTTTTTGCATTTTTTTTCTTTTTTTACTGTGATATTCTGTAATTGTGCTTTGCTTTTCTTTTCTGGCTAAGAAGGGAAAAAGAAGGAATAACGTTGAAGAGAGAGAGAGAGAGAGAGAGAGAGATTTTAAAATGTGAAAAACTAAGTTTTGAGAGAATATACACAGGAAAAATAAAACAAGCTTCATGTAAGAAAAAGACACAAGAAGAAAAAGGAGAAAAGGAATTAAATAAAGAAAAAAAAAGATAAAATGAGTACTAATATTAAGCATTAAACATTTCATGTATAATCTCTATAAGGATTAAATTTGATTTTTACATGTTTAGTGTTTAGTCTAATAGAAAACTAAAGCAAAATCTTTTTATCATTTTTTACACTTATGAATTTTGATTTGTGAAACACATTAACCGCCAAGTATATTTTCTATTCCTAGTTTTTTTAGTTTTACTTCTGCATTGTCAATAAAAATTCAGCTCGATTGATGGAAGACACATTTTACTAAACATCGCGCATATTACTAAAAGAATAGACATTACCTACCCTACTAAATGGGAAAATCAAACAGCACTTCAAAAATTAATTCAATCACAGAAACCAAGTGAAATGGTCTAGTTGAATCATATGAGCGTAGGGTGGCTAACATGAATATTGTTGAAAAACAATATGATGGCTACCGGCCCCAAACACCTTTTTGTCCTTTCATAAGTGAAATCACATTCTCAAATTCAACAAGCATTATCTGAAATGTTAATGGATGGAAATAAAGAGCACCTTGTTCTCTTTTCCCAGTTCACGCAGGGCACTATCCACATCCAATTTCAGAGTATTTACACGAACATAACGAGGCTTTGAAACATCTACAAGATCGTGAAGATTTGCTTAAGCAGTGAGAACATGCCACCACGATCAAGAATGTTATAGTCAGACCACATACCAGGAATCTGGTGAGCCACCAGTTCAGCTACAGTTTTCACACCTTCTTTCACCAAAATTCGTGCAAGAGCTGATTGAAGAGGACCTTTCCTGAGGAGGAGAAACTTTTCTGCATCACCAGTTAATGATGCAGCCTATGGAGAAAAGTTCAAATAAATAACATCAGTGGCTGGTTACTTTGAGCAATGTCTAAATGGAGAGATACCAATGGTCGTGTTTTGGCCAAGCATACAGACAAACAAAGGATCTACCAAGATTACTGGGTGAGTAATATAGGGACAAAAGGTTTTGTTGATAGATATTCACATCACAGAGACTAGTCTCATAAGTAAAACTTTTCCAACTGTAGTGCAAACAGGTTACTGTCCAATTAGCTCTTTCTTTACCAGCATATAATAAAAGTATGTAAAACCAAGGAAGTCAATACCTGGCCAAAAAGCATATCATAAGTGATAATGTACATTAATTCCCCTTGCCTCTGCAAAGAAAAAACTCGTGAAACTCGTGGTGCATGAATTGACAAATTTATATAGTTTTGTGAATGAGCCAAAACATTACACAAAAAAGCTAAGTAAACGGCAATAATCGTTGTATACTATTCCATAGCTGCTATAAATGTTTCAGAACTAGAAGTACCTACCTAAAAATGGTTGGGTTTGGGGTGGAATCAAATTTATATAGCTTGCCACCTTGCCAGTCACAGTCACAGCCGAAGGCTGGGTAAAGGGAAGTACTCGGCGCCTCCATTTCGACATTTTCCACCAACAGTTTAAGAGTTGAGGTAATAATTTTTTTTTTTTAATTTTTTTTTTTTTGGGGGGGGGGGGGGGTGGTGAGAATGAGGGTAATAATGCTCTCAGTAAGTTTCTAACTTGAGTTAATTGTGAAACTACTTATATTGGTGAAGTAACATTGATGAACACTCAAAAAAAAATATATGCATCAGTAAAACCTTTGCACAACTTCACGGACGTGGATGTCCGACGGTCATTTATATTTGAAAAGGAAAATTGAGATGAATAACATGCCCTGCATATTCTTCTCAGCTATGTAATATTCTGCAATTGGGATGAACTCAGCACTATAACCGACAATTTCCATAGCACCATTATCCCACAAGAAGGTAAACAATGGTGGGCTGCTGAACAAATTAGTCCAATCTACACAATGAAAAGCTACATACGATAATAACAGAACCTAAAATCAAGCACTCTTCATCGTAGATTTTAGGAGATTCTTTTTACCTTCCACTTGCCGTTCAATATGCTAGCAGCCTCTAGAACATCTTTGATAATTGGAAGGTCTGGAAAAGGACAGAAAGAAAGATGTTAGACTTATTTTTTTTATATAAAGTAACGATAACAAAAAAAAAAAAGTACGTTTTGACTTTATGTGAAGTTCGATTGAACTAAAATGAAAAGGAAAATTATCCACATGCAATAGTAAAAGTGTTGCTATTCTTATTTTGTACATCAATAACCATTTTTAGAACTTCATTAGATTTCCATAACTTTTTTGTCAAAATTCGACCGAGCTGACCATTATGGTGTAGATTAGTCTGGTTAATTAGAAATAACTTTAAGAAAATCAAAAAATGGAAGAAAAATGAGAGTTTTTTTACAAATTTTAATGCACCTCATTTGGGTATAGACCATAGTTGTTAAAGGCTAGAGGCGGAGGGAGGTATCTAGAAAAGGCAAAAGGTGAGGCGGTTGAGGCGGCCAAAAGGCGAGCAAGGCGTTCAAATAGAGCAAAGAAGTAGTAAAAATATATACATGCAACATATATTACTACAAAGATTAAAACACATTCTAAACAAGAATTGTGCATTAAATAAGTGTCACAATTCCACATGTAGGTGTACCTTAACACAATTGAAACCCCAAAAGTGAGAATTCTACTACAAAGGCACATTAATTTAAACTAAGATGTTCAAGTCATCAAATATGTAGTAATATGAAAATGTAAATAAATTTCAAAGCATGTAATAAATAAGAACAGTATAGTACCAAAATAAGTTAATAACGTCAAACCTGTAATTCCATACCTATAGGTGAACATTAGTAACTATGAAATAATTAAAACTTCAACGAGAAAGAAAAAGAGAACAAAGTAAATAGCAAACAAAACCAAAGTAAATTGGGGCACTTGTTTGCCTTCGTTCGTCAATTGTCGCACTTCTTTTCTTCTGTCCTCTTTAAGAGAAATTAAGGTCACATGTCTTTCTTTTGGACGCCACAAACTATCTTTCTCCCAATTTTTTTTCAAAATGACCAATTTAAGTTAAACCATTAAAACTAAAATTACACAATGACCTAAATTACCACTACACATATGTCTATTACACCTTTTGCCAAAGGCGGATGCGTCACGCCACTAGCCATAACCAAGCAAGAAAAGCGTCGCTTGTGCCAAAAGACGCACAACAGCCCGCCTCAATACCAAAAGGCGTCTGACCCCAAAAGGCGAGGCGGGGGAGAAAGGTGCTAGCCTTTCACAACTATGGTATAGACACAAGCTGACTGACAGCTACAGCCACACTAAACGTATACATTTCTCGTAAATGCACATTCCTAAATTCAAACTAGAAACCAAGTAGTATGTACTGACGTTGCCTGAACACAACACTCAATTCACAAAAAAGTAGCATTTTAAAACCATGTTTGGCCTTAGTTATTGTAGGCTCAATTCAAAAAAATACTAATGTTGAAGAGCCAAACATTCTAAGGAAATGAAATTAAATTATCTCCCAATAAATCTCTACATATTGTGACTTTTTCTATTGCAATTTGAACCATTCCGTATGCATAAACTGAAATTTGTGCATTTCCAATTGTTTGAAATTCAGTAAACGCAGTTTAAGTGTTTGTTTGATGACTTACGCTTGAGAGTTTGGCAGACCAAAGCAAAGGTAGCTCGCTTGTTCCTGACGGTAGGACTGTAAATAAGGGATTTAATGGAGCCAACGGCACGGCGTCGAGCGTCTCCTTGCAGTACGCTTTGCAAGACCTTCGCCGCCTCTCTGCGCGCGAAATACGAAGACCTCTCGACGTTGCTCTGCCGTCGACTCTTCGGCTCGTTTGATGCTGTTTTCTTCGGTACCACCGACTTTCCGGCGACTTTGTGACGCGCCATGACTGTTTGTGTGTGGAACTGCGGCGGAAGAAAGTCCAGACCTAGAGCCCAACTGATAGTTTATGGGCTCTGTGACTAAAGCCCACACCAGTTTATGGGCTCCGGAAAAATTACCAAAAACCCCCTTAAACAAATTATACTTCAAAAAGGCCCACAATTTTTCTTCAATCTAAAAAAAGTCCTAAATTTATACTCCCTTGGTCCCGAAAGACAGTCCACATTTTTTCGTTGTTACTACGAGGGAACTTTGAGCAGTTATAAATGTTACTTATAATTATGTTAATGTGAATCTAAAAATTGATATTAATAGTATTTATAATGGTGTATCAAAAACAATTTCAAAAACTTCATTAGAATAATTAAAAGTAACCTTAATTATTACTCAAAGTTCCTTCGTAAAACTCATGAAAATAGGGGGACTATCATTCTGGGACAGAGGGAGTATTATCAATACTAAAAAGTTCAAAAGTTAACTATTTAACTAACGACGTCAGGTTTGAACATTCATATTATTATAAACTTAACTTTTTTTTTCTTCATTTAATGACATGTTACGAATATTGAAAAAACATACAATGCAAACTAATTATAATAATATTATTATAAATAATAATAATAATAATAATAATAGTTATAGAAACAACAAATATTAATCATTGTTATTTAATTACCTAATATTAAATAATAAAAAAATGAATATTTGATATATTAGAGAAGTAACTGGAATGTGCTTCTTTAAGTTTTTTTGTTTTATTATTATTATTATGGAATGTGCTTCTTTAAGTTTTTTGTTTTATTATTATTATTATGTAAGATAATAAAAATAATTAAAACTAAGGAGGGAAATGATGGATTCTCACATATGGAGAGAAGAACAACAACAAAAATAAAAGAATAATGCTAGGGGCACAAAAAAGTCACAAAATTTTCCTCACAAAATATTAGGTGTCATGATTTTATAGGTGTTTTTAAGTAGAGTGTGGCGGGTCCATTATCGATGCAACCAATAAAATATCGCCACCTCATTTTGTGAGCAAGATTTTGTGAGTTTATTTTGTGCCCCTAACATTGCTCAAAATAAAATGATCATTGTTATTTAAAAAACTAAGGCTACAAAATCTAAAAAACAGATATGAAAACTAAAAACCTGATTTAACATTTATCAATTGTATAACAATTATGTGAAATATTTAGCCTTTAAAAACAATTTATTTATAATAAACTAAAGTTTCGAGGGCCCTAGAGGCTAGAGTCCAAAAAGCGCACTAAATTACTTTCCGTATGGGTTAAGACGTTGAAATATTTAGCCTTTTCCGTATGGGTTTAGGACGTTGAAATATTTAGCCTTTAAAAAATTACTTTCCGTATGGGTTTAGGACGTTAAATATTTAGCCTTTAAAAAATTGCTTTCCTCTTCGTTTCAGTCATTCAAATCCTAAACCCTAGGTAGAGGTATGGTTCAGCCGCAGATACCCACCAATGATGTTGCTGTGAGGTGCCGGTTACGGGTATGGGGTGAGCCGATTACCCTGTTTTGAGAGAGGGAGATGGAGAGAAGGGTCAGGTTAAGAATGGTGATGGCTAAGTTGGATCAAGAAGGTCAGCTGGAGAAATTGATGAGGGTTCTTCTTGAGGAGGAAGTTGCCGTTGGGTTGCAGGATGATGATGATGATGATGATGATGATGATGATGATGGAGAGATTGTGCAGTATCCGTTTTATACTGAAGGATCAAATTCTCTTCTTGAGGCGCGAATGGAGATTGCTGTGTATTCAATTGCGAGGGCTGCGATGAGACTGGAGAAGGCGAGGAGGAAAAGAGATGACCCGGATGAGGATGGGGAGGTGAATTGGGCTTTAGAGCAGGCTGGGAATTTGGTGTTGGATTGTAGTGAAATTGGAGATGATAGACCTCTTTCTGGATGTTCGTTTTCTCGCGATGGGACGATGCTCGCAACCTGTGCCTTGAATGGAGTTGCTAAAATATGGAGCATCCCACAACTAACAAAAGTTTCTAATCTAAAGGGTCATACAGATCGTGCAACCGATGTCGCATTTTCTCCAACAGACAATGTATTAGCAACTGCTTCTGCGGATCGCACCGCAAGGTTATGGACCACCGAGGGGTCCACTTTGAGGACATTTAGGGGTCATTTGGATCGTCTCGCTCGTATTGCCTTCCACCCATCAGGGAGGTATTTGGGTACAACGAGCTTTGATAAGACATGGAGACTCTGGGATGTAGAGAGTGGTGGAGAATTGCTTCTCCAAGAAGGTCATAGTAGGAGTGTGTATGGGCTATCCTTTCATCATGACGGGTCTTTAGCTGCATCGTGTGGACTAGATGGTCTTGCTCGTGTATGGGACTTGCGGTCAGGTAGAAGCATTCTTACCTTTGAAGGTCATGTTAAGCCGGCTCTTGGCATCAGTTTTTCTCCAAATGGCTATCATTTAGCCACTGGAGGTGAAGATAACACTTGTCGAATTTGGGACTTGAGGAAGAAAAATTCGTTATACATTATACCTGCCCATGCTAATCTTATTTCTGAAGTGAAATTTGAGCCTCAAGAAGGATATTTCTTAGTAACCGCGTCATATGATATGACTGCCAAGGTATGGTCCTTGAGAGATTTTAAGCCTGTGAAGACCCTGGCCGGTCATGAAGATAAAGTTACATCAGTGGACGTTGTTGGAGATGGACAGTATATTGCGACTGTTTCGCATGATCGTACGATAAAGCTGTGGTCTAGCAGAAACGCTGAAAAAGAAAAGTATATGGATGTTGACTGAACTGGACTGGTGAGAGTATTACATCATTGTTTGCTGAGCACTTAACTGAAACCCCTTTTGTTTTGAACTCTGTTGTAGTTTTTGTTAAGACAAAATCAGATGCTTCTATTTTTGTTTACTTTTCTTAACATTAATCAATGTTGATCATTATTACTTAGTATTTACTTCAAATTGACATTACATCAAGTACTTGTTCAAGCCCCTTAAAGTAGTTACTTCTGTAGCAAAATGATTTTTTTTTTTTTTTTTTATAGATACTTACCTCTGTACCAAGGGATCTGCATATTCAAAATGGTTCATAGAGTGGATAAACCGTGCCCTCTGTGCAGATTGTTTCTGAGCCTTGTTGTTGATAAGACTAGTTCTGGGACACTAAAGCTAGCTTCTCTCTTCATGACTCGTGGTGAGTGACAACCCTTTTATTCTTAGTATCTTAAATTAGGTTTAGGCTTAATCTTTTGCTGAAAAACGTCGATTTTGATGTTGAGCATTTAGTTGCATGTTTCAGGTTTTCTGAAGGTGTGGTTAACTTTGTTTGTGGTCTTTGGCTGCTCATGTAGTCTAAATCAGGGAGTTGGCCAGTAACCAGGTTTCAAGTACAAATGATAACTTTCAAGAACGTAGAATAGTTGTGTCTTAACTAGTTGGATCCTGAGAAAAAGGATTATTGACCTGATTATCCCCAACGCAATTATCTGCGTCTTGAGCCACAAACCGAGAAACACATACGTTTTGGCAGCTGGAACGCTTATTTGACCAAACATAAAGTTAGAAAAGGATTCTTGTAATGATTTTGAATCAGAATTGACCAAACATATTTGTTTTGTATCACACTCGTATTATCATCAGATTAAAATTGATTTTCCAACTGTTGTATCTGAAATAAAACTCTTTTGGTCCACTGCTAGATCAAACTTGTATTGTCTGTCAGGATTGGATAAGGCAAATTTTGATTATCAAACCCTTTTTCTTTTTGTATTTCATAGTGTCAGTCACAGACAAAAGTTACCACATAAGTAATACTTTTAAGGTTACATTATAAGTTTTGAAAATGGAAAAAATGGAACTAAGTTTTTAGGACAAGCAAAAAGGGAAAATAAGACATTTTGTGATGCAAATAGTTTTATTCTTTCCAAAAGTTGCCACCATATCAACACACGAGCATTCGATATACCAACAAAAGCGTCGGTATGAAGAAGGTGCCACAAGACTCACGAGTACATGTGCGAGAGAGAGAGAGAGATTTTGTACCAAAAACTTGACTATTTTATGTGTCAATACAAACATATAGAAGCAACATATTGATCCTTAACAGTATGATTCTTCTCCCAGTATGGTTCTTTCAGCTGTTGTCTTTTTCTAACAATGCCTTGTCAACTTTCATACATCCTCTGTCCCAAAATGAATGTCTAAATTTACTCTTGATCAAGAACAAATTTGGACATTCATTTTGGGACGGAGGGAGTAATATGTATTCAAAATGTTTCAGCATAATGATTGATATTCTGCAACTAAAGCTGAAAGAGAGGCAATAGTTGTCAAGTCAAATGGCATCAATGGACTTCTAACATCCTGTATTCGACCTAGCAGCATTTTTGGTCCTGGTGATAAGTTGCTTGTTCCATCTTTAGTTACTGCTGCCAGAAAAGGGAAGTCCAAGGTAAGGGTTACTTTGTCATTTCCTAACTGGTCAATTAAATTGGATTCCATACTTGTGAAGAAAATCTTAAGATGAGAGGCAGAAAGTTTGTATCTTTTTGATGCATCTTAAGATGAACTGCTCTTCTCTGCTTTGGGGATAATCACTCACTCTTACAAGGTCAATAATCCTTTTATGGTTACCGGGAATTCCCCCCCCCCCCCCCGAACATGCGTCCCGGGTTCACAAGGGAACTCGACCCAAAGTACTCAAACAATCGAACCGGAAAATAAATGGCCATCAACGTAGAATCTTGTCTGCATTTACAATCTTTTATGGTTATCCGCCTTTACATTATTCTCTTTTTTTCCCCCTAAAAGTATATATATATATATAGATATAGATATATGTAAGTGTACATGTTATTATATTCAACTTAGTGATGCGTTTTCAATATAGAGCGTACCACGTTCCCAATTGATCCTACCCCAGCGTACCCAAAATTTACTAAGTCACGTTCCTCGTTCCCGTACCCGTCCCGCGTCCCGAAACGTCCCACGTTCCTGGTAACTATGTTTCATAATGTCTGTCACGACATAAGTTACCACATAAGTAATACTCTTAAGGTTACATTATAATCATAGTTATATGGCTTCTTTTGACCGGAATCGGAATTACCAAAGTACTTCTCTTCCTTTCGTCACAGCTTGTTGTGGCAGCATTTATCTTCGGAAACATTTGCAAGACCATATTTGAAGCTATTATTTTCGTATTTGTTATGCATCCATTTGATGTCGGTGATCGATGGTGTTCAGGTAACTAGCGCTGCATATATATTTTATTTGGTTACACCTCAGACTTTTTGGTTAATTCCATGCTCATTTAATTTGGCAGATGATGGTTGAAGAGATGAATATCTTGAACACGGTGTTCTTGAGATATGATAATGAGAAGATAAACTATCCAAATTCAGTTTTATCTACCAAGCTCATCAGCAATTTCTATAGAAGCCTGACATGGGGGATTCTTTGGAGTTTTCCATTGATTTCATGACACCAGCTGAGAAGATAGGGCTTTTGAAGGAGAAAATTAAAGAGTAAGTTGAGTATTTACTTGGTAGTAAACATAAGTAATACTCCCTCCGTCCCAAAATGATAATCCCATTTCCCCTTTTTGCTTGTCCCACAAAGTTAGTCTCATTTCCAAAATTTAGGTTTCATAATCCCTGAATTTCCAAAACATACAATGTAACCTGAAAATGTTTGGAAAATCAAACAAGGCTATCATTTTGGGACAGAGTATAAGACAAATAGTTTGCATGTTTCCTAATCCTTCCTCACTTTCTTGCATAGATATTATGTTTTTGCTTAGTAGCTTGAAACTGCAGCTTGTAATAGGATTAGTCAGCATATGATGCTTATATTGGATAGTGTTATTTGGAGTAGGTTAAAATTTCGTTAAACTAGTACTCTCTTTGTCCCAAAATAAATGTACTACGGAGTAAGTTCATTTAAGCATGCTGATTAAGGTAATTTTTTTCTTCCAAAATTGTCCCTCAGATAACAAATAGCTATGGAAGTACAGACATCTCTCTCTATAAGTGGAAATGTTTTCTTCTATATCACATTGATGCCATCATTATTGCTTCTCTAGTTCCTGAAATGGTGTATGATTGATTATGTGTAGCTGGAAAATAATCTTTATCAAAGATTAGATGACATTTACGAGTCCGTTTTTAGTTTCAAATTGTAGGTTGAAATAATGGATTAAATGTTTTTTTTTTCTTTTTCCATCTTTGGCAGTCCTGTGATGATAGTGAAAGTAGGAGATCGGCCATTTACTATTGGTTTCTTTTTGTTCAATTATACAGTATTCTTTATATCAGTTCTGTTGCAAAGATTAGTTCTTAGCTGTCTTTTCTCATTGTTGTCCAATATTCTTTGAATGAACTTTGAGCAACAATTGAGGTTAATTTAATTGTTGAATTAAAGATTTAATATTGTTATTGATATTACTTATAGTGGTGCATCAGTCATTCGTGGTACTTGGAGAAGAATTCGCAGTTCTGGTATCCAAATCATAATGTGGTGGTGAAAGAGATTGAGAATGTAAACAACATGGAGAAAAGAGTAAGCGAAAAACTGAACTGGTCCTGGAGATGAAGAAATTCTTCAAAGAACTTAAATATCAAATGCAATCTCCTGCCCCAAGATATTCATCTGAAGCCGGAAGCAAATGACACCAAATCATAGCCTCTCACTCTTGCTAAAAATTGGAGTACTTTTTGGGTATGTGATCCTTCTTCAATCAAGAGGAAATTAGCCATGAATATGGTTATCTATCTATGAACCTATGAGAGAAATATATAGTTTTAGAGTAATTTTTATCTATCTTTGCACCTATGAGGAAAAAAACATCTAGTGTCTGACTTTTCATCCCAATCTCAGAGTTTCACTTAGCTGCTGCTTATCTGAAGATTATTTAATGTTGTAATTATCACTTTGATATCTATAATACAATACAGGTGGGTTTTAACTGCCTCTTAGCTTGGGTATAAGTGGTGGCTCAGATTAAAAGTTGGAAAACTAATCCTACGGCCTAGAATCCCTTTCCCTCCCACGATCTCTGTTCTCTCACACGATCTCTCCTCTCCTCTCCTTCATCACATCTCCACAATCACCGGTTTTCTCCCCCCTCGAAAGATCCATCGGCTTCCCAATTGTCATTGTGATCCGTCATCTGTATAGGCAAGTCGTATCCGGCAACAATCCCCACGACAGAAGCACTTCTTCTCCCCGTCAAATTAACCCAGGTAACCCAACGCTCTCTTCTCCCCGTACATCAAAACCCTTCAGCAGTCTTTCCTACCCCAAGTCACGAAATTGATTTTATTAAATCATTCACTAAGCCGTATCATCACAATTGGGTACAGCTTCATAGTTGCTGTTTGTGCGGTAACGATACACATTTTGAATCAGGTTTTTGGGTTGCTAGCGGTTCCTTTCCAGGTTTCTCCTCTGTTCGTCTCTGAATCACGAAGGTTCTCCCCCACAACACATAGGTTTGTTCTTCGTTCATATTGAATTTCCCTAAGCAATTTCTTCTTTGGTAATTGTAATTCAGTGTATGCTGGCGATTTTACAGTTTCTAGGGTTTATGCGGAGGGGATTTTACATTCTAATCTAATTGCTGCCCGATTCTTTCACCCACGTACATCAAAACCTAGCCGCATTGTTTCTCTTCACAATTCACCGTCTCACTCTCTCCCCTCCACCTCCGACTTCCTCCCATCCGCTATTACTCTCACTCTACGCGCGACTCCTTCGCCATTTCCTCTCCCACGTCGCCGATGCCAATCCCTCAAACACACATCTGTTCGCCAATCTTTTTCTATCCCCCAAGTCCATCTCTTTCCTCTGCAAAATGTCCATACTTTGGACAAGGAATTTGAGCATCGCCGAGCAGTTTCTCGCTGGCTTTAATAGAGTACTTTGGTAAGCGCTTCTGACTTCTAATTTATAGAAAACTGCCTAACTTACAATTCCTTTAATTCCTCCTTCTGACTTCTCCTATGACGATGACAGTTTCAATATCATGGCCACCAAGTAAGAGAACTCTACATCTGCTACACATTCTTCTTCTGTCCTCCTCTTTCAGTATAAAATTTGTTTTCCTACTCAGAACTCTTTGAGCATAAAATTATTTTTCCCCCTATCACATTGATTATTTTGGGTTAATTAGGTTGAGGGTGATTTATTTACTAATTTGCTGTTCTTGGATGTCATTATTCAGTATCTTGGAAAAAATTGATCTCTCGGGCTCAGATTTTTTTCAAATTACACAGTACAAAAGGTTAGTCTTTTGTCTATATTTGCCCTATTTTTCTTCAGTTCTGTTAAACCTCTCTAGGTGTTATTTTTTGCCAAGTTATATTTTTTTTTAATTTGTTACCATATACTCTGAATACAGGGATTATACATGGTACTCCCTCCGTCCCAAAATGATCTTCTCGTTTGACTATTCAATTTTTTTAAAGATATGAACACTTGCTTCACTAGCCATGCTTTGTTTAAGCCTAAAATGTAGAAATGTGAAGAACTTTATGGGACAATGAGAAATGACTATTTGTCCATCAAGTATTTCTTCTTTGCCAAGTCATTTTCTGTTTTCAAGTTTTTCAATCTTTCACCTTACCCATTAAAAATTAGGGGTGGCAAAATGGGTGTTTTGGGTTTACCCATTAAAGTTAAAAATCCATTGGATATCCGGATATTTTAACTTTAATGGATACACCCAAAACACCCATTTTGCCACCCCTATTAAAAATCATATATCATTGTGTTTTAAATTTCTTTCTCCCCAGTTGCTATTCATCTGTGGAGTTTTGACATAGACAAACCTTGGGGATTGGACATTGGAGTCTCCGTCATTCTCTTGCTCGATTCGTTAATAGAATTCTGACATGATTATACAAGGGGAATCAATGTTGTGTAAAGGAATCTGATATGATTATACAAGGGGAATCAATGTTGTGTAGAGGAATCCACAGGTGGTAATTCTTTTGCTCTTTACTTACAATGTTATTTGTTTGAGTATATTGTAGTGAAAAGACAGAACTTGGAAAGGGATTGATCTATGTGTGGATGTGGCTGTATCTCTAACGGGAAGGGAACAAACTGACTTTATCTTTCTTCTTTGTTTTTCTCCCTTTAATTTTATTGCACCTTTAATGTTTATGAAGTTAAAATACGGTTAGCTTCATTATGAAAGGTATGTTACAGAATCTCATGGGTTTGATGTGTTTAAAAAATGCAATGATTTGTGGATGTGTGATGCTTATGTTTTTTATATACACGAGTACCTTTAACTCTTGGAGGTTTCCCCACTTCCCTTTCGGTTTTTTATTGAATTTCTTTAGTAGGTTTTGGTTTAAATTTGAAATGTGGATTGCTATGTTTTGGGTTAAAGTTGAATCAATGTTGTTTGCTCTGTTGACGAATTCTTGAAGCTATGCTTCAAACTGATTTTTCAATGTACTGCTGTAAATGTTCGAGTTTAGGAATTAAATTGGTGCTCAGCATGAGTATGTTTTTCGATTTTGGTATAATCCGTATTTTGTGGAGATCTTGATGCATGTGCTCTTTTGCTGAAGGCGAAATGGCTGCTATGCCACTTGAACCCCAGAGGTGGTTGTGGAAGATGATTATACATAGTAGGAGCTTAAGAGAAGAAAGTGAGGGATGAATTTCGTGTGAAAAGGCTGAAGGATTCGAACAAGGGGAAGGATTGAGTTGATGCAGCAAAACAACGTTAATCCCAGGAGCGAGCGAGCAAGCAAGGAGGAACAAAATGTCTACAGCTCAAGATGGGATATTGAAATATTAGTTGAAGATGACTTTAAATTGGAAAGCTCAAGATTTTGTTTATGAATTTTAAGATAATTTGCTACTTTTAATTGTATATAGTTGTACATTTTATTAATTTATTACATGCTATTATATTTCTAAGAGTAAGAAGTAATACTCCCTCCGTCCCAAAATAAAAGTTTGATTCTTTGACCCATTGTGTGAGACTCTTTTTATTCTTATTCAATATATATTATGTGGGATTCATACTGAGTTAAACATTTACCATATACTATAATTATGTGGGATTCATAAAGTTAAACATAACCGTACTTTAATTTATTTCATAATGTCACCGTGCCAACTTTAATTTATTTCATACTAGTTCTTATACATTTATTGTTGATTTCATGGTGCAAAAGCTATGTGACTATTCTTGCTAAAATTGAAATTTAATTAGCTCAGTGACTTGGTCCCAAAATGATATTTCAACTTTGTCATTTCTTTGAGACGGATGGAGTACTTTTCTAGGCAAGCATTGATTTTGCTGGACGAATTGTACGATTTGTGAATGCATGCTATGTTTGTGGCATGCATGGCCGAGATGAATATGCTGTGTTAGGTGTGACTCACATATAGTAGTATGTTCATTCAATATTTGACCGTATAACTCAAAAAAAAGGATAAAATTGCATTTCAAACCGTTAGATACAACACTAAACATACTTTCACTTCCCTCCAACTACAATCAAATAATTCCAGCCAAAATACGTTTAATCCTCTAAAGTATCCACCGATTTTCACTCTCTATTGGTTGGTAAGAAATTATTTTCAATATAAATAAATTTTATTTGAATATTTTTTTTTGAAGTGGAACATTTTTTTTTTTAAAAAAAGTATTTATATCGAGGGTTAAAATTTTATTTGAATAAATTGTTTGCGATTCTATTTTAAAATATGAATGGTATATTCTAAGTTTTTTTTTATTTTTCTAAAATACTGTTTTTTGTAAAAATAGGTTATTTTAGTTTTTTTTCTGCATAAATATTTTTTTAAAAAAATTTATGAATCCTATAATTTTCAATTTTTCTAAATATGAAGGGTTCCTTCCAAAAAAAAAATTAAAAATATGAAGGGTTAAAATTTCATTCCTTTTTTTTTTCTTCATAAAACAAACAAATTTTTAACCCTTGTATTAAAAAAATTATATTTGACCCCTTCAAAACACCATTACAAACTATCCTATTTTGTTAACTTTTCTAACGTTCGTTAGTGTCAGGGTGCAAAGTGGGACTATTTGGAAGTTTAAGTTTCAATTGGTTATTCAATTTGTGAATGTGTCTTTTTGTTGCAATCAGGTGTAATTTTGGATGAAATGTTAAAAACTAACGAAAATGGATGAAAAACGTTGCAATCTTCTTTCAAAGTTGCAATGATCAACCCTATAGTTAAAATTATCCCACAACACCCCCTATCTTTTAGCGAAGTGGATGAAAGATGTAACAAACTTTTTTTCAAAATTGCAATATCACTCATACTGTTTAAATTATCACATTTTACACCCTCCATCAAACAAAAAAACTAACAAAATTGATCATATGTACTCCCTACGGACACAAATATAAGCAAATAAGTTGGGTTTCTTTTGGATCTAAATATAAGCAAAAAAGTTGGGTTTCACTACAAAACTCATTAAATGTAACTGTATTTAATACTCTTTTACCAAAAATACCCTTAATTAATTACTCATTTTCAAATACAAGTGAACATTTATTACACATTTCATATGAGGATATATTAGTAATTTTAACATATTTTAATTATAAAATCAAGACAATTAACTAACTTTAACTACTTTCTTAATAAGTGTGATTTTAGTTACTTTTGATGCGGGGAAATTTTGTCATTTAACTAAAAAATAAAATTGCTTATATGTCATTCAACCTTGAATTTATCCCAAGTCATAATCTTTACCATGCCATCAGACAAATAAAAAAATTCATAGTTAAGCATATCAATATCAAAGATGGAAAATCAAAACAAAAATCTTTAACAAAATGAGATTTGCAGTCAAAATTTCTTCAAATGCAAAGACTTAAGTACAAAATTTCAAAATCAAAATTTAAATCGAAAATCATCGATCTTCAAAGATTTCAATTCGAAAATGAAAAATTGTTCATGCTGTTAGGCCCAATTGGTAGGAAAATAGGCTAGGGGGTGAATAGCCTAATTAAATCTTTTTCAAAGAAACACTTTACAAATGCAAAGTCACTAATCAGTTTGCAAACTATTATCAGTAAGCGCAGCGGAGAAGATATGACTTAGTTTAACTCACACAAAATCAGTATGAAAAGGTTTTGAGAGCTTGGTTTATAACACAAAGTGATTTCAAAAGTTCAATGCAGTTTCAAGAGATCGGTCAAAGTAAATAACAATGAATTAGTATGTAAGATAATGAGTTGCCGGTGATAGATTTCCAAACCGGCAAGATCAAAACAGTAATAAAGTAAACACAAGGGGACACGAGTATTTGGAGAGGTTCACAGTGTAAATACTGCTACGTCCTCTACCAAATTTGGTTAGAACTTGGATTTGGGTTAAGAGCACTATTAGATATCTCTAGTCTATTACAAGTACGGCTTTGCCGGTTACAAAGACCTAAACTCTAGAGATTACTAATGGATCGTGATACAAATCTGACCAAGTGTATTTAAGCGGCAAGTCCAAAAGAACTTATCTCACTCAGGTGGGTGTGTGAAAAACTCAAACAACGTTCCTTAAAATAATCTAGTTCGGGAATACTGACATTGCTGATGAGTTTGTGCACAAGTGTATGTCCTATTAAATGTCTAATGATTTCTGGGACAAGGAATGTTTGAGCTTCAATGAATGCTTCAAACAATTCTATTCTCTTCAATGCACTACTTTCACCACCCTTCTTCAATGCTCTGAGTCCTCTATTTATATGAGGAGTTAATGACTTGAGTCTTGTGGAAGAAGGCTTGTAATTTGAATTTCCAGCTGAGTAGGTGAGGAGCATTAAATGCAATATCTTTGGCATTTATTGCGGAGATTTGAAGTACACGCATGCCTGGAAAATTCTGATGGGTAAAGACCCCTTTGTCTCAACCGGTTATCTGCAAAAATCAAGTAGAGACAGAGTAGAGCTAAAAATAGCTCGGTGTCATACTGGCACAAAAAAAACGTAGCAAACAGATAGCAATTATCGGAAAGACAGTACAAGAGACAATCGGTAAAGTCAACTTAAAGTTAGAACTATGTAACCTGGAGATATTAAAGTGAAGAATATCTTGAGTTGACTACCAGTGAACTTCAGTCTGTCCTTTCAGATTGGTGAGTTGCCGGTAACTTGTATTGTTCATTGAGTAGCTACTTGATCGGCAACTTGGAAGCTGGTCTGCTGACATGTTTTCTGTTGTCCTCAAGCTGGTTTGCTTTATAGTGAAGAGTTGTAATACATCTGTGCTGATCACTAGGAAACCTAAAGATATCATCAAGATACAAACAAAAATTTGGGGATCCTAAGTGATAACTATAATTGGGATTAAGCAATTCTATGTCCTATACATATATTTGAACAACACATGCTTTTGATTTCAAGACTCCTTCATATCCAAAGTTCCAGTAAAAAATCCTTCAAATTCAAAGATTTGAAATCGAAAATTGAAACGCAGATTTAAATTCGAAACCCACTTTGCAAAAGCCTAAATACGAAATTCAAAACCCAGATTCAAATTCAAAATAAAAAATTATTTACGCATTTGATTTTGAAAATACTTCATACCCAAAGATACAGTAAAAAAATCTTCAAACTTTAAAATTTAAAATCAAAACTCGAAGCCCAGATCTTGAAAATCAGAAATTGAAAAATGAAACAAGCTTGAAATCGTAACTCTAAAAATCAAAACTCAGATTTGGGTATCCAAAGTGAAGAAAATAAGAGGTCAGTTGGAGGTGGTGGCAGTGTTGATTGGAGAGGGGATGAGGATGGTATGTCATGATTTTTTTTCTCTTTTGGTTGGGATGGAGAAGCAGATGGTGGGGGTAAAGAAAGAGTGGGGGTAAAGAAAGAGGTGAGATGAGGTAACATGATTAGATTTGGGGAGGAGGGTTTTCGGTTTTTTTTTTCTTTTCTTTTATGGCTTGACCAAAGGTGAAATAAGTGGGGTTATGAAAATTTATTTATAAGGGAGGGGGTATTTGTAAATGAGATTAATGCCAAATTATATCAGTTTTTTAACATTCGTTAAGAGATAAAGGGCGTAGTGATATAATTTAAATTGTAGGGTTGATCATTGCAATTTTGAAAGAAATTTGTTATGTTTTGCATCCATTTTCGTTAGTTTTTTAATGGTCCATCCAAAATTACACTCGATTGCAACAAAAAGACACATTCAGTAACCAAATTGTATCAAACACAAACTAAATAATCAATTGAAACATGATGACAAACTCAGGTAACTAAATTGCAATTTGCCCAATTTTGATATGGTGCTAGTGAAAGTACCTTTGGTGTGTTGCACACTTGCTCAAATGTGTTGAGTAGGAGTAGTTTTGTGGGGGAACATGGCACATGAGCTTGTCTCTACTCCTTCAATAATGAAATTAAATGAGAAAGTGAGACACGTGGAGCCTTTCTATTGGTTGGTAAGAAATTATTTTCAATATAAATAAATTTTATTTGAATAATTTTTTTTGAAGTGGAATCTTTTTTTAAAAAAATATTTATATCAAAATTCATTTATTTCAGTTAACTATAAATTGAGCTATTAACATATTTTAAAAAATAATTTTAATTTAGTTTTTTCTCATTAAAATATTAAATTTGTTCTAAATTTAATATTTATTGTTAGATATGGTGATTAAAATTTTTATTTATAAATTATTTAACAGTTTATATAGTGATAAAGTGATGATTATAAAATTTAAACATATATTATCTTAATAAAAAATTAATTAATTAAAGAAATAATCACATTATGAATTAGTGTTAAGGTTGAAAGTGTTAGTAAAATTTATAAATATTAAATTAATATAATTTGATACTACAAAGTTGATACATATTACTATTAAAGATGACAATTTGATACCTTGTAAATAATGCAAATAATCAAATTTTAAATGTAATACTTATGGAGCAAGTACTACCATTGTTGGAGTATTAGAGCATCCACAATGAGAGTTTTTTTTAGAGCTATTTGTTTTTATGAAAAAAAAAAAGCTCTCTAGAGCCTTTTACCATTGTTGAAAAGGTTAAAAGAGCTCCTTAATAAAGAGCAACTCTTTGGGGAAAGAGCTTATTCATTAAATTTTTACCTATTCCCCATGTTGACCATTAAATATTAATATTAACCAATTTTATTTTATTTTTTAGTTTTGGATGTAGCGACAACAAAAAAGTTGATGAAAAAGTTATACCATCGTAGAACTTGCTTTGAGTTTTTATTTGTTGACTTGAAGTAGATGTGGCATATTAGAATCACAAAAAAACTCCTTAAAAATAATCTATCGTATACTCTTAGAAATGACAATTTGATACATTGTAAATAGTGCAAATAGTCATACTCCATCTTCTTAACCCTGGTAGTATTCCTCCGTTTCAAAATAGATGATGTTTAAGGTGTTAACTTTTGTTTCAAATTATTTGACGTTTTACTAATTTTAAGGAATATTTTCTCTTGTTTACTTATAATAACCCTATTCATTAATTACAAGCTGTCTCTTATGTAAGCATTTAATTGTCAAAGAAATTGAAATATGTTAGGGGTACAAAAGTCATTTTAATATGTATTAATTGCATTTCTTAATATATGTGAAGAAGTCTAAAACGACATGTATTTTAAAAAAGAGAAGGTAGTAAATCATTTACTCCATTGGAGAAGAGGTGAGAGAGAACTTATTTTTGCAAGTGGCCCTCTTTTGTCAGAAGCTGTATAAGTATGTCTTCTGTACTGACCCCTACCCTTAACTACAGTTAAGTCTATAAGTTGAAAGATCTTAACTGATAAATATGATACCGTTGATTCTTCCACATGTTAGAATCTTAACCGGATCCGTTTTTTCAACATTCCGTCCCAAATACGCACCCCTCCGTATAACTAGGTTCCATTTGCAATTACGACGAGGTTCAAATCAAAGAAACCAGCTTGATTGAGCGGGAAAAGCGAAGAACAGGCGATCTACCTTTACGTTTCTCTCCTGGTAAGTAGAAATTTCTGTGAATCGTTTACTTATTCAAACTCATCCCGTTTCCTAGAATAAAATCCATGTTTTCTTCACAAATTCCATTTATAAACAAGCAAATAATTTTTTTTGTCAATGACGGTTTTACATTATGTCAAGATTACTTTTCTTATCACCAATCTTAAGTTATCAAGTGCATTGAACTCTCTGGATTGCCGATTTTACAAGATTTTTCCTACTTTTTCTTTCTTTTTGTTTGGATTAATTCGTCGGTCGAGGGAAATTTCACGGGTTTTGTTGGGTTTGTGTGAAACCCTTTTTTTTGGGGGGGGGGGGGGGGGGTAGGGCTTGAGTTGGGTTTCTCGTTGATGATTATAGTTTGGGATCCGGATATCTCTTATGCTTTGAGCATGACGAGTAGATACCAATCGGATCCTTGTAAGAGTTACTGGATAGCTGTCAAAAAGATTCTTAAGTACTTGAGAAGGACTAAAGACTCATTCTTGTTGATATATGGAGGTTTGGAAGATGATTTTGTTGTAAGGGGTTACACAGATGCAAGCTTCTAAACTAACAAGGATGACTATAGATCGCAATCTGGTTTTGTGATTATGCTAAACAATGGTGATGTAAGCTGAAAGAGTTCTAAGCAGAGTACACTAGCTGATTCTACAATTGAAGCTTAGTATTTAGTTGCATCGGATGCTGCTAAAGAGGCTTTTTGGATGAAGAAATTCATTACTGAATTAGAGGTGGTTCATAGCATTGCTAATCTAATATACCTTTATTGTGATAATAATAGTATTATTGCTCAAACAAAGGAACCAAGAGCACATCAAAGATCAAAACACATACTTAGGCGTTTTCATCTCATTTGATAAATCATAGAGAGGGAGGACTTAAAAATATGCACAGTACCAACTGATAATAACATAGCTGATCCGCTAACGAAGAGACTTCCACAAGCTAAAAATGATGGTCATGTTAGGTCCATGGGTATTAGGCACATGAGTGGTTGAGCCTAGTGCAAGTGGGAGATTGTTGGTGTATAAACCCTAGGCATGTTATTAGCACGTTTTTTTAACAATGTTTCTTATCATTTATTCTTTATATAAAGAGATGTTTTAGATTATTATTTGTTGTTACATGTTTTGTTATCTTTACTTTCAAATAATAAGTTCAGATTTATCATGAAGTATGGTGAGATGTTAAAAATATTTATATATTAGTGCTATTAAATTTACATTAAATCTGTCAAAACGAATATTAAATATTTATTTAAAAATATTTTTAAAAAATTGTGGATTGCAAAATTTATTAATCTAATATATAAATATCTAGTACATATACAATATAATTTACTTTGAAATCAGCCAAAAATAATAAATATTCATTATATATATATATATATATATATATATATATTGCGATATGTATATATTCCTTAACTTAAAATTTTATAATCCTTTAATTTCTAAATGAACATGTATTTTTTATTAAAAAAAATCACAATAATATCTTTACTTTAAAATAATAAGTTCAGATTTATCATGAAGTATGGTGAGATTTTAAAAATATTTATGTATTACTGCTATTAAATTTACTTTAAAATCTGTCAAAACAAATATTAAATATTTATTTAAAAATATTTTTAAAAAATGTGTATTGCACATGTATTAATCTAATATATGAATATCTTGTATATATGTATAAAAATTCATCAAAAATAATAAATATTCATTTAAATATATATATATATATATATATATATATATATATATATATATATATATTATGATATTTATATATTCCTTAACTTAAAATTAAATAATCCTTTAATTTCTAAATGAACATGTATTTTTTATTTAAAAAATCACAATAATATCTTTACTTTAAAATAATAAGTTTAGATTTATCATGAAGTATGGTAAGATTTTAAAAATATTTATGTATTAGTGCTATTAAATTTACTTTAAAATCTGTCAAAACAAATACTAAATATTTATTTAAAAATATTAAAAAACAAATTGTGCATTGCACATGTATTAATCTACTATATGAATATCTAGTATATATATATATAAATTCATCAAAAATAATAAATATTCATTTTATATATATATATATATATATATATATATATATATATATTGTGAGATTTATATATTTTCTTAACTTAAAATTTAATACTCTTTTAATTTCTAAATTAACATGTATTTTTCTTGATAAAAAATCACAATAATATCTTTACTTTCAAATAATAAGTTCAGATTTATCATAAAGTATGGTGATATATTAAAAATAATTATGTATTAATTCTATTAAATTTAATTTAAAATCTGTCAAAACAAATATTAAATACTTATTTTAAAATATTTAAAATAATAAAAAAATTGTGCATTGCACATGTAGTAATCTAACATATGAATATCTAGTATATACGTATCTATATTATAAAACACATTGGAAAAAAACTGTTTTCTAAAAATACATAAAGAGTGACAATGATTTGTTCTTAACTTCCACAATCCAATGGCTGACATTATTTCCTTTTTTTCTTTCATTTTTTGCATCCGTTCAGATCAAATTTCACAAAATGATCGGACATCTCTCAACCGACGGTTTCCACTTCTCTTTCGTTCTTGACGTTGTAGCTTGACCAAATAATATTATAGTTTTTTATCGATAATAAAAAAAACTCAAAAAAATAATGACTCTTTTACTTTAATTATAAGAGGTGAACATGTCTTATGTGTCAGTTATAAGAGTTGACTGCTGTTTGACCATATATGAAAGTCAACATTAATTAAATATTATTATTTTTAATTTATTTTTATGAACAAATGTGCAAAAACTACTCTTATACTTCAACTGTAAGAGAAGAATTGGCCTTATACACTAACTATAAGAGTTTGACCGGGATTTGACCAATAATAATATATTTAAAAAATGAAAAAAAAAAAAGGAAAAAAATTGACTATTATAATTTAATTATAAGAGGCAAACTTGTCTTATACATCAGTTATAAAGTTGACTGCATTTGACCAAATATGAGAGTCAGCGTTAATAAAATATTAAAATTTTATTTTATTTTGTGAAAAAATAAATCTTATACTTCAACTAAAAGAAGCGAATTGGTCTTATACACCTATTATAAGAGTTTGACCAAATAATAAAAGTAGTCTTATACTTCAAATATAAACAAAATATGAGATATTTTTGATGATGTTCTTAAAAAAGTGTGAATAAATACTCTTCTACTTCAAGTACAAGAGGTTAACTAGTTTTATACGTAAGTATAGGAGCAGACTAGTTTCTACATGAGATTTTAATGATTTTTGTAAGAAAATGTGAAAATTAATTACTCTTATATTTTAAGTATGTGATGTGAACTATTCTTATACGTAAGTAAATGAGCGTACTGGTTAATAAAATTTGAGACTTGTTTTTTATATTTCAAGTATAAGAGGTGAATTAGTCTTATACGTAAGTATATGAGCGGAATGGGTAATAAAATATGAGACTTTTTTAAATAAATGATTTATGTCTTTTATATTTTAAAATTATTTATCTTTAATTTTCTAAACATTTAATTAAAAAAAGAGTGATGTTTTTCTAAATATTCTGGAATCACATTTATTAATTGTGTAATATCGTTTTTTTCATTTTATTTATCAAGTTCATTAATACCGATTGTGAAACTTATTTCAAATAAAGCACTAGACAAATGGTTAAGATTTAGCTTTGCCATATATTGGTCCATGTTCAATTCTCACTCACTACATATTTATTTTGATTTTCTAGAATTTAGTCAAAGCCCATTTGAATGTGATGGGTGAATTAGGCGGGCCAGATCAATCGAACTAGCAGATTGGGCGGACCGGATCAATCCAACGGTGGAGCGGACCTGGTGTAATTTCGTGGGTATCAGGAGGGCAATTTCGACTTTCTGGACACGAGGGGTGTCCATGGTATTTGAGGTCTGTTGTGTCTTTAATCATAATAAGCTTAAGTTTGAGGGGCCCTTATGTCCAAAGCCCGTTTATTTTTTCTTATCTACCTGTAGCTCGTAATTTTCGAAATTCGCCTTGGGAAAAAAAAAACAAAAAAAAAATACCACTCTTTTTTAACTTTATATGTAAAGCGTAGCGGTAGATTAATGCATGACATAGTTAGGCATAACTCCTTGCCAAATTTAGGTCAACAACAACAAGCACTTTTTGGCATCACAAAAACCTGATGTACCTAAACAAAAATTAATATCTGGGTCCCATTTACAGTATCCGAAAATTTGATTGAGAGAGGGGACGGATCAAAAAAGGCCCAATATTGGTCCAACAAAGTAAAAAATGGGGACGGAGGTCATTTAAATGTTTAACTAGGCGAATTGGGTCAGTTAGTCAAAGAATAAGGTCAACGTGATGAACCAAGTTGCCATCTTCCTCTTGCAAGACCAAGTTATTAGCGTGGACTCGAATGTTAACACTAAGATCAACTTGTATTCAAATTATCTCAAGATTCATAAAGCGGAGTCTTGATGCATGAAGAAGCATGAGTATAAAGCATGAGTATATAAAGGGGAAAGAGAGTCTTAAGCGAGTTGCTTGCTCAACTCGCCATCTTGGTGCATCGGGAAAGTGTCTCAACTGAGAAGGAGTTTAATGCAGCTATATAGACAAGTGAACGTAGCTAAATACGTGGAAGTCTAGGAAACGGCGATTTCCATGTATACCCTTTCAACAACGATCAAAGTTAACAGTATGAGAGGTTATCAACATATCCCCAACTTGAGTGATCAGGGAGCAAGTCGTCGAAGCGAGCCATTTGCTAAGTGGACGACTTGATCCCAGATTACTTGGTGGCCACGATAAGAGATCAACAACCTCTGACATTGTGATCCTTTATCTAGAGATAAGACAAAAACACCTTTTCGCGTCCCACTAAGGGCTGGTGGTCATTCATAAAGTCCAAATGACCAATGACGAGTTGACACATGTCCTAGCCCTATGTCATGGTGAGGACCGCAAAGAGGACTATATAAAGATATCTCTACCAAAACCCTAAGGTATGCTCACTCAAACCTTCAAACTTTCCCCTTCTTGGTTTGTTGGTTGAAAGGAGATCTTATTCTCACGCCGGAGGGTTTTGGCCGGAAAACATCCCGGCCCCCTATGTCTAGTGAAGCAAGTGTTCACATCTTTAAAAAGTTTGAATAGTCAAACGTGAAGATCATTTTGAGACGGAAGGAGTAAAAGTTAACAGCATTTGGATTCACAACTTGACCATCGCAAGGAAAATGAATACGCATGTTCTTGATCCAATATGGAGATACGATATCACAGATGTGACCATGCATGACCAAATCCTCTCTATAACAGACCGAGTTGACTCATTAGTTGAACAAGGATTCAAAAATCATTTCCAACAGATGTGATGATGTAGGAGAGCAGATCGGCCGAATTCCAGCAACGACTGAGCGCCCGCCTGGTACCTTGCGAGCGCCCGCTTGAAGCCGGGCAAAACTTTCTGCCGAAATGAGCGCCCGCTTGGGCCTTATCAAGCGCCCGCTTGTCGGGCGGATTTGTCCCAGATCTGCGTATTTTCGAATTTTAGCAGATTAGTTTGGTTATTTTTGGTATTTTCGGGTTTATTCTTTATTTTAGGTTATGTTATTTGGTAGGAGTATAAATACTCTTTCTTTCATTGTTTTAGGGTAACAACTTTATTATTATTCAATTGAACTTTTGTTCTTGGAGATTTATCTCTTGTTCTTGGTGGATTCCAAGATTATCGTGTTTGAGGGTGCTTCGCTTGAAGGCTCTTGTGTGTAGTGCGCTACTCACGAATACTATCGCTTCCGTGCTGCGTCAGTTGGCATCAGAGCAGGCCATATCCTGCCTTTTGCACCCACTGATTCGTTATGGGGGATCAAGGAGCAACAAAAGGTGATATCGAAGGTATAACCAACGCTAGCGCTGCATTAGCAACGCAAATCGCTGCGTTGGTAGCCGCTCAACAGGGTCAGAATGTCAATCAGAACCGTAGGGGTGAGAGAGACAGGGTAGATCCAGTTCGAGATCCAGTTCGACGTCCTCAAAGGGCAGAGAATCGGGATAAAGAAGAATCCAGTTCTGAAGAAGAGGTTGTTCATGATGAAGAACCAGATCAAGGTAATAATCGAAACCGCCATGATTATAGAATTAAGGCTGATATTCCTTTTTCTATGGAACCATGGGGATCGAAGATTTTCTGGATTGGCAGAATGAAGTAGATCGCTTTTTCGAAGTTATGGAGGTACCTGCAAATAAACAGGTAAAGATGGTAGCGATCCGATTGAAGTCTACTGCTGCAGTTTGGTGGGATAAACTGGCAGGACAGAGGAAACGGCAAGGAAAGGGGCCAATTAAAACTTGGAGGCGTATGAAGCAGTTGATTTCTGAGAGATTTTACCCGGCTTCAAGCGGGCGCTCGCAAGGTACCAGGCGGGCGCTCAGTCGTTGCTGGAATTCGGCCGATCAGGCGGATGGAGTGCTTTATCCTGATGAGAACTCGGGGTCGAGTTCTTTAGAGGTGGAGGAGACTGATGTAGGAGAGCATATCGGTCGAATTCCAGCAACGACTGAGCGCCCGCCTGGTACCTTGCGAGCGCCCGCTTGAAGCCGGGCAAAACTTTCTGCCGAAATGAGCGCCCGCTTGGGCCTTATCAAGCGCCCGCCCGCTTGTCGGGCGGATTTGTCCCAGATCTGCGTATTTTCGAATTTTAGCAGATTAGTTTGGTTATTTTTGGTATTTTCTGGGTTTATTCTTTATTTTAGGTTATGTTATTTGGTAGGAGTATAAATACTTTTTCTTTCATTGTTTTAGGGTAACAACTTTATTATTATTCAATTGAACTTTTGTTCTTGGAGATTTATCTCTTGTTCTTGGTGGATTCCAAGATTATCGTGTTTGAGGGTGCTTCGCTTGAAGGCTCTTGTGTGTTGTGCGCTACTCACGAATACTATCGCTTCCGTGCTGCGTCATGTGACCATGACCAAATTCTCTTTAAGCAGACCGAGTTGACTCAGTTGTTGAACAATGATGAATGAATGATTCAAGCTCATTTCAGACAGATAAAATTGATAGTTAACCAATGTGCGCTAAATCTGAAAAGGTCAGACATATTCATTTCATTAGTCCGGAACAACCTTATTGGTTGCAATGTTAGGCAAGAACAAACAACAGAATTTCGGGTCATCTAATACTCAGAAAACTTGCCCGTCAAGCGCTCTAGCTTTTACTTTAGTTGACTCGGTGGCTATAACTCTCATGATGAGTCAAATGGTGAAGTGAGTCTACACGACCCTGGGAGACTGACTCAGTGACTTCAAAGTCTATCTTGAATTATGAAACTGTATTCTTCTCAAATATGAACTCAGGAGACTTGCCAGTGATCCACTTATCTTTGAAGCCACAACACAAGAAGTTTCCCTGTTGACTTTCTCTTCATAGGACTTCTACAAAAGTCTTTGTATGCAGGATTTTCACTCACTTCCTGGAAAGTTACTTCTTTTATTTTCACATACGCACATATATATACAGATATATATATATATATACACATACTCCCTCCATCCCGGTAGAAGCTTCACCATTTTGGGAGTGACACAAGAATTAAGAAACGTGATGAGTGGGTAATGGTTTGTGAGAGGGAAGAAGTGAGTGGGTATGACAAGTGGGACCCATAATTTAAATGTGTGATTCCTTCTTTTCGATCGAATCGATCATAACCACTCCCTACATTTCAAGAAATTGTGCACCACAAATAGCAACTAATAAAAAGACCCGCAATCCCATAAGTAATCATAGAGTCCATAGAATTTAGTAGAAAGATTTCTTTTTTCTGAGTTTTGGGCAGTTCAAATATGAATTTCAAAGTCCATGCCTGTCCTTCCTAAGGCTCAGGCTGTAAGGAGCTCGCGAGCTTTTAGTATTTCTTAGTATTATTCTGAATTCTATGCTTTCTGGTTAACTTTGGACACTAGACAGGGGCTTCTATTGCTTATCCATAGTCAACTACTTCTTGGACTACATATTAAGCTGAGACTGCTGCAAGGGCTGGTAGAACCATTGGTAGGAAGAAAAATAAAAATACTGGTTCGATCAATCGGAGGGGAAAAAGTTAATGGGTATGACAAGTGGGGACTACAATTTAAGTGAGGAAAAAGAGAGTGGCGTTGACAAGTGGGGCCTACATTTATAACCATTTTAAGGTGAAGCTTCTAATGGGACACCCTTTTGTGGGTAAAAGGTGAAGCTTCTACCGGGACGGAGGGAGTATATATGTATGTGCTTATATGTATATAGTACAAGAATAACTTGACTTTTCCTTCCCTTTGGTTACATTCACATCACACCACAAATTCACTTTATATCACTTTCATGGAGTTTTTCTACATAACCAAAGCAGACACACTGTAATGCAGATGGAACATGTTTGTTCTCTCAGATATCAGCACTGTTGTTATTCTTACTTCTTACCGAATAATTTTAGGAGCTAAGCGAATAATTAATATGTATCTAAGAATCACGTGTCCAGATTATTCATTAAAATATGTCAGATTAGGCAAGTAAGCAGGACTGTTATCATCGCTGAAAGCAGCCACTCTAAAGATCCAAAGGCCAAAACTAGTACTACCTCCGTCCCAAAATGAATTTCCGCAAAAAAAAAAAAAAAAAAAAAAAAAATCAAATTTACTATTGAGCAAGAGCAAATTTGAACATTTTTCAGACGTTCATTTGGGAACGGAGGGAATATGTAACAAGCATCATTTCATCCTCTAACAGCACTAATTAATAAGTCTTTCATTCCAACAACATTACTTATTACTTACATGTCAAAACCATCCTAAATGTTTTTTTTTTTTTTTTTTAATATTGGTAAAGGGTCTGGTGGGGATTCCTCGACGTTGTCAAGGGGTTGGTCTACGCACGAGGGCACATAAAGCAGACTCTGAAAACTCTCAAAATCAGAAAGTCTACGCACAAGTCAACCTATCCCTGCCCCAACTCGCATAATGTTCAGTTATCAACATCACAGAGTTCAAATTAGCTATAATCTTACCCGGACCCACTATCCTTATCTTTAGCCACCCTGAGCATTAGCTATGAAGCTTCTTTCGGTGTCCTAGGAAAGTTGCTACGAAAGATCGAATAATAATAGCTGTGAGAAATATATATATATATATATGCAACATTCTCATATCACTATCTACATATCTGGGAATAATCCTAATATGAATCCATACACATATGACAACACCTTTAGATCAGTAGACTCACCAGAGAATGAATACATGCACCAACCAAACTTTGAGATTCCTGATCAGTTTTATGAGTTGGATGATTTCCTAAATGAAGATTCAACATTTTTGCAGTCTGGGTACCCTCAGAATCCAGAGCATGCAGCATATCAAGCTGGTCATGCCTCTTCAAGTAGCATCAACCTACAAAGAACTAACAATAGTAAGCGATTCATTTTGTAAACACTTGCTTGCATTAATTTTTACACTGATGTATTTTAAAATACATGGAGTTACTTGCATGATTTAGTTGGATTTCGTTTTTTAATCTCTTACTTTTTTGGCCCTAACAACTCAAGGGAAAGGGTCAAAAAGAAGTTCAGGTTTTTGTGAACTAGTGTCCGCACCATATAGGTTTTTCTTGCATGGTTATCTATATGTAAATGCATATTTTAATACGTGCATGGTTGGCATCCTCATAAACTTGAATTAGGAACACATAGACGTGTGTGTATATGTATGTGTGTGTGTGTGTGAGTGTGTGTATTATAAAGGTCAAGTATGATTCAATCAGAAAAAAATACGAGGCATTCAATACTAAATCTCATTTAAAGGCCATTCACTTGATGAGCCAAGGTTTGGTAATGCAAGACTCAGCTCGGCAAGGCACGGCTTGGCTTGTTTTTTATCAATCTTTCTGATATTACATATTGGCTACGTGTTACTAGTTGGCGGTGACATGGGACTTGTTAGTATGGGCGTTGGAGAGAAAATTGCTTTTAAGACTAAGTCAGAGGTTGAGATCCTGGATGATGGATTTAAGTGGAGGAAGTACGGGAAGAAGATGGTGAAAACCAGCCCAAATCCAAGGTACATGTCAATGTCATTTGTTACATCAACATGTTCTTTTTAGGTAACTGTTTTGCTCTCAGAAATAAAATAAATATCAACATGATGTTCCAAAAAATTCTGTTTCACGCAAATGTAAATTTGAAGTATCACTCAAGATATGACGCAATTCTAGAATAATTAGTGATACACTTTGCACTGGTTGTGACACGCACCTGGGTTGCAGAGTTCAACACCTTCTTCCCTGCTTTTGTTATTTAAAAAAAAAAAAAAAAATTCATTGAAATCCATTTATTGTGTTCAAAACTAGACTATTTCTCAGTCCTCAATATCTAAAAATATATCTCACCATTTATTAGTATCCTCGCATTGTTTGAGAGTCCTTGTTTCCAGATGTTGCTAAAGTATTTGGTGACCATCCAACTTTACCATCCATTGCATCACGCCAGAATATGCCGAACCATTCGGAGTGATTATTTTCTTGGTATGCTAATTGATGTCATATCAATTCATTAAAATGGTTGACTTTTAAGGAGACTCGACTGTTTATGCTAATTGATGTTGACTGTATCAATTCATTAATGCGGAATTGACTTTTAAGGAGACTCATCTGCGTAGGTTAGAGTAGTATCTAAAACAATACTGCATAAACACCACAGCATACTGACATTTCATGTGATTAACAGGAATTATTACAAGTGCTCAGTCGAAGGATGCACTGTAAAGAAGAGGGTCGAAAGAGATGTAGATCCACACTACGTCATAACAACGTATGATGGTGTCCATAACCATGAATCTCTGTCCAAGTCCTAGTTTCTTTATGATCCTTCATTGATGTTTTTCAGAACTAATATCTCATGTTCAGAGGCAGTCTAGGCAGGACTCTTAACTTTATATGTATGCTCAAGAAGACACGTGCACTTCTATTGTCAGTCGCTTCTCAAATGTAATAGGCATTAATGTTTCCCACTTTCTGAGGTTTCTAAGAAGTTAATTTTTGGTTACATTTGTTCTTTTCTCAACTATCCTCCCGTCCTGCCTCCCGAATGTTAAAAAATGTTATCTGAAATGTATCATCTTATACTCCCTCTGTCCCAAAATGATCTTCTCATTTGACTATTCAATCTTTTTAAGGATATCAACACTTGCTCCACTAGCCATGTTTTGTTTATGCACTTTTAAGCCTAAATTGTAGAAATGGGAAGAATTTTTTGGGATGATGAAAAATGACAAATGAGAAGATCATTTTGGGACGGAGGGAGCACATACTTTTGATATTGACTGCAAACGAAACAAGAAGACAGAAAACTAAAGCAAAAGAACCAGCTAAGGAAACAATGTTTTATACCGTAAAGAACAGCAGGGATAAATTCTCATTGTCTCAGCGAAACTGGTGAGGGGTAGTTATCGCTCTATCCTGTTGAAAAGCATGCATTTCTAAATTGTGTCATCCATTGCATTGAACCTGTAAAAAACGATGAACAAGTGAGTACTGTCAAACTCATGATGTGGCTAAAATATACTACATGAAGTAATATCTTTTCAATTGCCAAGATGTCCAGGAGACGTGTGTGTGTGTGTGTGTGTGTGTGTGTGTGTGTGTGTGTGTGTTCTCACATTTCAAATTCAAGATTCAGCATGAAGACAGCAAAACAGTTTTTGAGTGTGCGTGTACCAAGATTTCAGATGTAAAGATAGCAAGAACATTGAAATAAACTGTATAAAGCATCAAGCAGAGAAACTAGCACGCCAGACAAATTCAGTTCCACAACACAAAAAAAAAGACCAAGAAATGGTTTTCAAAAGTTCACAGACCACTATCCAATATAAATCTCTTTATGTTCATTCACATCATACAAGTTGAGCTCCAAGGCGTTTCATCATTGTCTCGACAAAAAACCTATAACATACTCCCATACATGGCTATATAATCGCATCTCTTTGCCCATTCTGTATAACTTGCTTTCAGCAAGGCAAAACCCGACAATACATTCTATGAGAAAATACATATTATACCAACAAAAAAATGGAAAAATTTGCTGAAAATGGCAACTATACTTACAGAGACCTGATACCTTCCTCAAAAGACAATGTCAGGGTTTCGTACATGTAAATTAAGCGACGATGACTCTTTCCATTTAGTTACAGCACCCTGAACATAAGAAGAGATACTCCACAACGTATCTTCATGCTTCACCTTACTAGCTATTTTCGAGGATGATCTCACTATTGAATTCGAATTGAGATAAGAATGCTTTTTTGTCTTACCCATCCCGCTAGAATGCAACCAGCGAGACCCAGAAGGCTGCTTATTTCTAGGCTCAGCTTTCAGACCTGCAACATGGATTTCAGTGATTCTGAACTGAGTGAGGCCTTCTTCATGTTTGGTTATATGTTCTCTCTCTTGAATATCCGTCCCCGGCCTCTTCACAAAATCCCTCTCGACTTGTATTAGAGCAAGCATTGGAGTACCAACCGCTTCATAGTCTCGAAATGGATCTCTAAGTAGGACTTGTACACATATTGTGAGGTTGTTCCCTAAATAACCACAAGCTTTACTTGACTTTTCGCCCCGTTTTTCATCTCTTATTACATCTGTGCCCTTGCCACAATGGGCTGCAATAATCTTGGAAAGTCTACTACTATTCTCATTATCATCATCGATTATTCCAGAATCCAACCGTACCCACTCATTCATTGACAAAGATAATGTGATTAATTCATTAATGTCACTAAAATTATGGCTTGAAGAGACCGAGATTTCCTCAAAAGACTGTACATGTATGCTTTGAGGGGCTTCATCAGCTGACATGCCGCATTGAATTCTTAAGCCTTCGATCGAGAGGTATTGAATCTTGTCCATTGCTAAAGGAACAAGATCCTCTAGAGCAACATACTCACTTTCCACCTGAGAGCAAATTCTTGCCCCTTTGACTTTACTTCTTTCACTGCCAGCCTCCAGTTCATGCAATAACAAATACTCCCTGTCACACATTACGAAACAATATAATGGCATTAATTAGATATATAATTAAAATAGGTGTGAAAATACTGTCTATTTTGAATGAAAAGTCATATCTGAATGTTAAAACATTTTATGTATTCAATCTTTGTCATAAATACCCTTACTTTTAGAAACATACTCCCTCTGTCCCGGAATAAATGTCTTCCTTTCCATTTTGGTTTGTCCCAAAATAAATGTCGTCTTACTAAACATAGCTATGAAGTTTGGTGATCTTCCTATAATACCCATTCTAATAGGCACAAGCATTGTTATGCCATAGGAGACATGTCACTCTACCCATATGAATAGATTGGGGCAATCAAGGAAATATAACTAAAAGCTTACAAACATTGACTTGTCAACTATGACATTTATTTCGAGACAGAAGGAGTACTAGTTTCCTTTAGTTGCTATTCCCAATCCAATTTCAAACAAGAGTCTCCACTTTAAAGTACAGTGGGCATAGTGTACAAATGAAACAAAGCATCTCATACGCGTTGACTGAAAAGCAACATGAGTAAAGTGTTTCCCTCCTTTTATAGCCAGTCTAACGTAATATGTAAACTTCAGTAATTTAATACATTAAAAACACATTTTTTTACGAAAAACCATAAGAAGAACATTCCAAATACGGAACAAAAGGAACATAACAATCTTTTATACTCGCCCTGTCACAGAAAGATAGTCTCATTTGACTTTCTATGGTTTAAAACAAGTGAACTTTGACTAAATAGTAATGTCAATCTAATCATCCTAGTGAACTTTGACCAAAAATTGTAATTGATAAATCATCATGTGATTTATCACTAACAATTTTAAGAATTTTATTGCGTTGATTAGATTAACATTAATGTTTGGTCAAAGTTCACTTGTGTCGACCATAAAAAGTCAAATGAGACTATTTCGGGCCGGAGAGAGTATATTCAACAGTCCAGCATTAAACTGTGGTGTAAACCAATATACTAACCTCTCATCCGCCTCTATTTTTGATTGAGCTTCCAAAGCAACATGTTGCAATGACTTCCCATTGATATCTTCCAAAGGCATCAATTCGTTTGCCTGCATGGACATCTTTTCGGCTCCAACTAATGCCCACTTTTCTAGTAACTCCCTAGCACTAGATCCCATAACCGCAGGCAGCACAACAGAACGCGAAACTTGCATGATCAAGTTCTCACCATTTTTGGCATTTTTGAAAAGCGAAGGAATCATAGTTCTCAAAAATCCCTCACCCTTTGTCCGAACAATCGGACCCATGCCTTCTCCAAGAGAAGGTAACTCAGGTGACTTTTCAGGGGAAAGATAAACTGGACTTCCAAATGCACCAGAACTCGTCCGTGGAGAGTATATAAATGCTCTCTCATTCAACCCCCATTCTTGCATTAAAGCTTCTGTTTCCAAGTTCTCAAGCATCTTGACTTTCCTTCTACTTCTAAGAGAGGAGTTAACCCTGTGATGCTCCGTCCCAGATCCCTGAACAAAATCTGAAAGCGTAAAATCGTCTGAACAATCTATTTGTTTTGTCATTGCATCTACGTTGAAAATAGGGTCACCCGAAGCTAAGGCTTCCTTCTCAAACTGTCTAAAAAGACGCTCTCTTGGAGACTCCGGCTCACTATCAGGTTCAGGATACGGATCATTACCCAATAAGTTCAAGAAATCATTTGCTACAGATTCTGTAAAACTGTTGAAGCTAAGTGATTGTACCATCTTACCCTCTTGGTAACTTGATTTGGCCTTCATATCGAGTTCTTCTTCATTAAACTCTCCTTCATCAAACTCTGGTGAATCGAAAATCGTAAGGTCATGGAAATTTTGTTCAAGCTCTTCAGAAGTGGAGTCTTTCGAATCGCCATCGACTTTATTATTTGATTTGCAATCGATCTCCTCAGCAGGAGAAGCCTCTCCATCCTCTAAAATATAAGCAACATCAATAGTTTCACTTGCAGAATCATCAATACTATGAACAGCATCTTCTTTTAACTTCAACTCCGTCACCGGAAATTCTACACCCTGATCAACTACATTAAACTCTTCAACACCACTCTCATATACAATACTTTCAGCAGGAGGCTCAGAAAAAGAATCTATCTTTGATTCAGCAGGATCTATAGTTTTTGAACTGAGCTCTTTCTGATCGTACGATATTTCCTCATCAAGTTTCCGATAAAGAAAAGTAATTGACTGTGTGATCTCTGACCCTTTATATGGTAAAACTTCATTAAATAGATCTATATCTAGAGACGGTGATGAAATGTGGGTCATACGATTTGAATTACTTGGAACACTCCCAAACCTTCGTAGCATGGAATAACTACTTTCGCCACTCCCCTTCATAAGATCATCAACTTTTTCAAACTCCAACAAGTTATCCTCCGATAAAGAAAACCCAAAACTGACATTCATTGTAGCTCCTTTAGCCTTACCTGAAAGTTTAAAGCTTGTCATCCACTTCCCTGAGCTTGTCCGCTCCTCCTCCTCTAACTCCTCCAATGTAAGAGGAAGCAATCTTGTAAGATCAATCCAGTGCTTTCCAATATCAAGTCCAGGAGCCCCAACCACAGAAGCATACAACAAGAAAAGCTTAGGATCGTATTTCGCTGATGAACTTTTGTGGGACCCACTTTTACTGACGTATACGGAGCAACGATGCATCAAAGTCTCTTCAAATTCAGCCACACCCTCAGAAACACAAACAGGGCTAGTGCTCAGCACATTGTCCTTCCTTTTCCAGTGAACGGATAAATTAAGGCTGGTAAAATTCATTGGCAAGCCTTCAATGGAATGTACTCGGAGAAGAAAACAACAACTTAAACGATGATTCCGAATGTGGGTCAGAGCCTTTAATGGCTTCCAATTCCATATCGAGGATTTCTTGTCATTTTGCAATAAGTCTTCATCAACATACTTTGAATGTGATTCAGACAAACGGGTTTTGCCTGCAGACTTGGATCTTTGATCAGTTGATGAATTCAAAGACTTTGGCAGTGGATTATGCAAATAAAGGGCTTTGCTTATTTCCTCAATATCACGCAATAGTCTCCCACTACCACCAGAACCATCTCCACTCATCTTCCGTGAGTCAACTCTGGACATCATCATCTTCAAGCCCAACATGAAAATTGCAACAAATCTTTATTCAGACACCATTTAAATAATCTTAACAACCAGAAATCAAGTATCTCTGTTCATAAAAATGAACTGAAAATAAAAGCAACTCTATAGAATAATTCATAACTTCCTGCTGGTCTATCTTGGATAGTGTAACAAAATTGAAAAAAAAAAAAAAAAAAAAAAACCCCACATTGCCACCCCTCCCACATAACCCCACCGCCCCACCACCCCCAACATCACACACACACCCCAACAAAAAAAATAAAAAATTAATAATCTATTCTGGTGGGTTTCCAAAACTAAAATTTAGTTCTGATTCTTCTTATTCTTTCAATTTTTTTACACATTTTTTACGCTTCTGAGAAATCAAACAAATTGACAACGAAATCAAATCTACTCTTTTTTCCATAAACCGATACAGAATTACAAACACACAGGGATGTATAGATATAAGTAATCACAAGTAGAAATGATGGCGAAAATAAAGTAAAGATGGAATTTTTGGTGAGTTACCAGAATTCAGGAGTCAATGTCAACGAACTGATTTCACCGCACACCATTTGAAGAATGGAAGAGTAGAAATGAAGAAAAGAGTTGGAAAATCATCGGTACGGTTGAAATTGGGATTTAGCGGTTGATCGCGTTCTTGCCACTCTCTCTCTCTCTCTCTCTCTCTCTCTCTCACACATAAATAGGGTCACGAGAAGCAAATGACCCTGTCACGCCGTCATGTCCCTTTCGCTATTTCCATTTGTGTTCTATGGTGTGGGGCCTGTCGTTATACGGAAAAATACATGTTTTGTCTTTGTTTGTAAGCAAAATTGTGATGACAAAGTTTTCAATTATGGAATGAATTACTCAAATGGTTCAAATTTATATTCCCTCCGTCCCACTTTAAGATTTTTATTTTCCTTTTTGGTATGTCTCAGTTTAAAGTTATTAGTTATTTGCTTTATTCCTTAAATGGCAAAAGCTGAATAGTGTTTTGGACATTCTTGTCCTCATAAAGTTCATATATTACAAAAAGCTCATCACTTACCCATTTACTTTTCATTCATTTGCTTTATGAATAGACAATTATATCCTCCACCCACTACTATTATTGACTTGATTTTGTCTTGATTCCTTAATAAGCATGCAAAGTCAAACTAAGAACCTTAAACTAAGTCGGAGCATGCAAAGTCAAACTAAGAACCTTAAACTGAGTCGGAGGGAGTAGTGGCGTTACGTATTTTTTTTATATAATAAATGGGGTCAAACTCAATAAGTTTGTTATTTTAATTGTAAAATGTCATGTTTTAAGTGTATTTTTAAAAGCGAAATACTTATGTGTGTTAGATTCGGGGTATGTGTAGTCAGATTGTACAAAAATTTAGCTTTAATAATATTCTCTTTGTAAAATGTGTTACATAGATTCGGGGTATGTGCAGTCAGATTGTACAAAAATTTAGCTTTAATAGTATTCCCTTTGTAAAATGTGTGTTACATATTATCGGTGTGGAGATAACATGTATTAATATACAATAGATTAGTTATGTGTAGTAGTAACATTCTTTACATATACCCAACACTTAGCCTAAATTTGCCATTGATATTTAAGGCCCAGTTTTTTTATTTGGAATAGCTACTCCTTAGTATTATGGTACATTGGGATGGTGTCAAATTACCAATCATAAAAACGGAGTTTTTAATGTATTGGGCCTAATCAAGCTTAATCATTGATTTGAAATAGAAGCTAGAAAAGTCGTAAGTTAATCATTTTTAGTAATAATATAACACATACATATACTCCCTCCGTCCCAGTAGTGAGACTAAAAGTCAATTAGTGGTGAACTTGATTAAACTTTGACTAATAATTTAAATAAAAATAATTGTTCTGATTAAAACTTTAAAATTGTTACTGAAAATATTGTAAATGGTGAAACAATAACAATTATTATTATTTTATTAGGATGATTATATTATATTTAAATTATTAATCAAAATTTAAACAAACTGACCACTAATTGACTGTTAGTCTCACTTCTGCTAGGACGGAGGGAGGGAGTATATATATCCATCATAATGATATTACCATATTATATCATAAATTTAAGGGATGCAATTCAATTCCCCATAAGACTAGTCAAATATCAATGTCTATCCTTAATCCTTCTATAGTTAAAACAAAAAACGAATAATGTAGAGGAAAAGAGTGACACGGCCAAACGTGGATACAAGTTTTGTTCAGCTTGTGCCTATTCCTAGAATGGATTACAAAAGACTTGGTGATACATTACCTTGTTTGCCACAATATTCAGGTAATCTACCTCCTTTCCTTGAATGTCCAAAATTACTTATTTCTAGATCTAAGAAAAACTTTGGACATTCATTTTGGGACGGAGAAAATACAATTACTGCTTGAAATTAGGTATAAATTCCAAGCACAAAACTGCTAATAGCCTAAGCTAACAGTAATTATAACACCATCCTTGCGGAAGCAACAATCTTGCAATAAGCTTTCCGAAACAAAGCATTATCTTTTCACCTTCACCTTTCCCGGGACGGGAAAATCTACACTTAATTTGGCCATTAAACATGAGAGTACAAGACTTTGGTGGTGTTTGATGTATTAAGCACTTGATGCTTGGTGCTTAATGGATTGCAATGTATAATTTGGAGGCAAGGTGCCTTGATAACATTGAGCTCTACATGTTGAAAGTTCCATGAGGCTCTTATTGGTTAAGCAATGATTTTGATTCTCAATCATTAAGAGCCTCACGTAACCTCCAACATCTATACATCAATGTCATCAAAGGCACACTACCTCCAAAATCTAGCTTACAATCCATCAAGCATCAAGCATCAAGCATCAAGCATCAAGCATCAAGCATCAAGCATCACCTTTGTCTGTAAAACGGACATGTAAATCAATATACAAGTGACACCGAAACATGGTACATGCTCTCATTTACTTCAAGGAAAGAACAAAATTTCCAAAATAATTGTATATTGATTTACAAATATCCTCCCCTATAGTGCAAACCACCAACATCAGCTACCCGCAGCCTGACTCACTCCTGCATATTCATGGCCACATGATGCATGTAGTATTAACTTACACATACGAATCTTACAAGGAACATTTCAGCACTAAAAATATAAATTAAAAAAAAAATATGATGATTATAGTTGTAAAAAGGATCAATGAAATTAACAACTTACAGTTCTCTCAAATGAAGCATCAATTACTTTGAAACACCACTTGGAATTTGCGCAACTCCTTCAGCTTCCAAAAACCGACTCAAATTCTTATCTTCTAAATGTTGCTGAAGTAAATAGACATCATTATGTTCAGACAGAGACACATTGTGGTATATTTTTTCAAATATTAAGGGCGTAAAAATTGAGGGGGGGGGGGGGGGTGGGGAAACTATTTATAGTGGTAAAAGTGTTAATTTCCTAAACTTAAAGGTGGTAAGAAATGACATATTTCCAAAATCAAGAGGGTCGACCCCCATTAGCTTGGGGTGGCTTCGCCACTGATTATGGAGTGAAAGGAAATTCCCATCGATAGTCAACAACTTTCTTTAAAGGTTGATCATTTTTTACAGCAATAGACATCTTTCCTAATAACTTCCCCAAGTAAATAGTACCCATCGGCTTGAACTTCATTGTTGACAAACGTAATTCTTCTCATAATTCATATTCCTACTAAAGATATTTCTCCATGCAAATTATTGAAATATAAGTAAATGATAAACATCTAGTAATGGCTGACAGAATGGCTTGTATCTATTCCTGCAGTAAACGTGGTGTTATGATATTTCTTGTTTACCATTGAAAGACATTGCTGCCGCTTTATTATCCCGTAAAAATATGTGTATTGAATAAAGCGAGTCAGTATATTTTATGAAGCATTTTTAAGATTATGAGATAATTAGCAACTAACTATGGTTTACATCCTTCTATTCCACGTTAATATTTTAGTTTGACTTTTTTGATCAACTTGATTCAACTTTGACCGAACAAATTCATACTAGGACTATGAATATGGAATGGAGGGAGTGTTAATGAGTCGTCTATCGAAATCTCACATTCATTTAATTTTATCCACATGTATAATGTAGGGGAGCCGCATCCGTACCCCCTCTAGTCAACACACTACAAAGCATGTTCTTTGGACTTTAAAGGTCAACTTAATAACTTATTTTTAGAAAACTAAATTACTAAACCATAAATATTAGTCTTTCCATCCCTAAATGAGTAGTTTTTTGTTAAACAAGAAGAGACTGAGGTCACTACTTAGGGACTAGTCTGAAATATATATTAAATCATCAGCTACTGATATGGTTGCTGCTGATGTTGCTGCTGCTGATGAGGTTGCTGCTGATGTTGCTGCTGCTGATGAGGTTGCTGATGATGATGTGGTTGCTGTTGATAATGCTGCTGATGTGGGTTGTTAGTCAGTTAGTTAGTTTGTTAGTTAGTTGTGCAACTTGCGTATCTTGTTAGGACAGATGTTAATCTTTAATTGGTAGTTAGGTTGTTGTCTCTTGTATATAAGTTAGATAGGTTCTCTCTGTACAGTAACAATTCATTTTTGAGAAGAAAGAGTTAGTCTGCTTTCCCAATTTTCTCTCGTTTTCCTGTCTATGAATGTTCATCATTTTCTATATGCTGGATTGCCATGTTTAACATGGTATCAGAGCGATCATTCATGATTGCCTGATTCTTTCTCTTCCGCTTGCTTGATCTCTTACCATACTTATTGATTCGAATCAATTGATCGATCAATTTCTCTGTTCTATTCGACAAATTCTTATTTGTCGATTTTGTGCCCTAATTTTTGTTGCAGTTCTAGGTTGAATCTCTCTAATTCAACGGTGTTCTTCTATTCCGATCTGTGATTGCTTTGGATTCTTCTCCGATCATCATGTTTAACGATTCTAGCTCCTCCGATGGTGATGAAGTGCTCGAGTTCTACGATCTACCAGCTAATGTGGTGCAGTTGCATCCATCTCATCCACTATTTCTGAATACGAGCGATCATCCCGGTTTGGTTCTAGTCACTCAGGTCCTTACCGATCTCAATTTTACTCAATGGAAACGCTCTTTTACAAATGCGTTGATAGCTAAAAATAAATCTGGAATTGTGACTGGTGAATGTATGCAACCTGCTGCTACATCCAAGTACTCAATGCATTGGGCAAGGTGTAACAGTATGGTTATTGCTTGGCTTTTGAATGCTGTCCGTTCTGACATTGCTACAAGTTTAGTGTATTTTTCAACTGCTAAAGAAGCCTGGGATGATTTGATGTCTAGGTTTTCTAAGTGTGATGCTCCTAAAATTTTCCATATAAGTCAGGAAATTGCAAATTGTGTTCAAGGTGCTTTGACTGTGAATGGTTACTTCACTAAATTTAGGGGTTTATGGGATGAATTCTCTAGTATTAGTCATGTGCCCAGATGCTCTTGCAATTGTCTATGTGGTGCTAGTAAGAAGCAAGAGGACTATGAGAACTTGCAAAAGCTCACTAGGTTTCTTATGGGGCTGAATGAGAAATTCACTCATGTCAGAGGACAGATCTTGAGGATGATGCCTCTTCCGTCCCTATCCAATGCTGTCTCTCTACTTGTAGAGGAAGAAGGGCAGAGGAAGTGTTCTGTCACTCCTTCTCCCATAAATGTTAGTGATATATCCACTGCTTTATTGAGCAAAGCTCATGGTCAGTCTTCTATGTCTCCTGCACCTAGAACTTTCAAGCCCAGAGTTGGTCAGAAATCTAGGTTTTGGTGTGAACATTGTCATGGGGAGACACACGCCAAGGACAGGTGCTTTTACTTACATAGCTATCCTGAATGGCATGCTCTCTATGGCACTAAGCCAGATTCCTCTAAAATGCCCAAACTAAAGAACAAGATGTCTGCTGCCATGGTTGAGTCCAGTTCCTTCTACTCTGACAGCTCTACAACTGATCCCAAAGGCCTTATCACTACTTCTCAGTATGATCACTTGCTTAATATTCTAACTGCTGCTGGTCTTACTGGGAGTTCTACTGCTGATGTTGCTGCTATGAGCAGTCCTGAAGCTCATCTGGCAGGTACAATTGTTTGTTCAAATATTGCTAACTCTACTGCTTTTACTCATCATAAGTTTGCTACTAATGATTGGATTGTTGACACTGGGGCAACTGACCATGTCACTGCCTCTTTTCATCTCCTTCGTAACCCTATTCCCACTCAAGCTGTGTTACATCTTCCTAATGGTAAATTTGTTCCTATCACTCACAAAGGAACAATTACTCTTTCTAATAATCTTGTTCTTAAAGATGTTCTCTATGTTCCTAATTTCAAGTTTAATCTCATCTCTGGGAGAAAACTCACTCTTGACAATTCTTGTCTTCTTATTTTCTCTTCATCTCACTGTCTTATACAGGACCCTCAGCACAAGACCCTCAAGGGGATTGGCAACCTTGATGGTGGTCTGTATAAGATTGTTTTCAATTCTCCTGTTTCATCTTCTCATGTTTCCCATATTTCTTCAAATGTATCTCAGTATTGTAACAGTTTCATTACTTCTCCTTCTACCACCTCTCAGCTTTGGCATCTGAGACTAGGCCATGTACCATTTGATTCCTTAAAGAACTATTCTCATATATCTGGTTCTTCTTGTTCTTCTCAATCTAGTATTTGTGATGTATGTCATTATGCTAAATTTACTAGATTACCATTTCCTCTTGGCACATCTCATTGTTCTGCTCCTTTTGATCTCTTACACTGTGATGTGTGGGGACCTTACAGACATCACACTCATGATGGATTCACTTCCTTTCTTACCATTGTAGATGACCACTCTAGGTGTACTTGGATATACCTTCTTAAATCCAAAGATCTTGTTTGCCATTTTATGAAAGTTTTCCTTCAAATGGTAAGAACTCAGTTTCACACTGTTGTCAAGGAAATTAGATCTGACAATGGGACAGAATTTTTCAATGGTGAAATGTCTCCTTTACTTAATTCTTTTGGCATTTTGCATCAGAGTTCTTGTATTTCTACTCCCCAACAAAATGGCAGGGCAGAAATTAAACACAAACACTTTCTTGAACTTGCTAGAGCTATTAGGTTCCAAGCCCATTTACCTATTAAATTTTGGGGGGATTGTTTCTTTGTGCTTCCTATCTCATCAATAGAATTCCTCCCAGACTTCTATCCAACAAAACACCTTTTGAAATGCTCTTAAAAGTCCCTCCTTCTTACCAACACTTAAAAGTCTTTGGTTGTCTTTGTTTTGCTGCAACCATTGCTCAAAACAGAGATAAATTTTCCTCTAGAGCTCAAAGGTGTGTTTTCCTAGGATATCCTTTTGGCAAGAAAGCATACAAGCTTTACAATCTTGATACTCATAAAGTTTTCTTCAGCAGGGATGTTAAATTTCATGAGACTATTTTTCCATATTCTCCTTCTTTTCATTCTGATCCTGCTACCACTACTACTCCTTCAAAGTCTATACCTCTACCTACCTCTTTTCCTACTTTCACTCATTCTGATATAGACAATGATAATCTATTTTGTGCTTCTCCTTCATTACCTACTACATCTACTACTCCCACAATTTCTTCATCTACTTCTATTCCTGCCATACCTTCTCATTCTTCTTCTCCAGTTCCTCCTTCTGGCCGACCTGTCAGAACTAAAACTTTGCCTTCCAAATATAAAGATTTTTTAGGTCTTCCTCCCTTCAAATCTGCTGCTAATACTGTCCAGCAAGTCAAGTACCCCTTGTCTGATTACATTTCTTACAATTCTCTGTCATCTTCATACAAAGCCTTTGTTGTTAACATTTCTGAGTCAGTTGAACCACACACTTATGCTCAAGCTGTTAACAATCCTCATTGGTGCAAAGCTATGGCTACTGAGCTACAAGCTTTAGAATTAAATAATACTTGGGACTTTACAAATGTTACCTCCCAACAAAAAGGTTGTTGGATGCAAATGGATTTATAAAATTAAACACAATCCTGATGGCTCTATCGACAAATACAAGGCCAGACTTGTAGCTAAAGGCTTCACTCAAACTGAGGGCCTTGATTACTTTGATACCTTTGCCCCTGTGGCAAAGATGACTACAGTCAGGACTCTTCTTGCTGTGACAGCTATTAGAGATTGGCACATCACTCAAATGGATGTCACCAATGCCTTTCTACATGGAAATCTTGATGAAGAGGTCTACATGTCCCTTCCTCAAGGGTATACTCCTCCATCCACTGAACTTGTCTCTCATTCTAAGGGTAAACTGGTATGTAAATTGCTCAAATCCCTGTATGGCTTAAAGCAATCTCCTAGACAGTGGTTCCACAGGTTTTCCACATGTTTAGTTGAGTATGGTTTTCAGCAGTCTGCCTGTGATCATTCTCTGTTTACCCTAAAGACTGCCACCACTTTCCTTATAGTCCTCATCTATTTGGATGACATGCTCATTGTTGGTCCTAATCTGACTCATATAGCTGCTCTCAAGGCTCATCTTCATACTGTCTTCCCTATCAAAGACCTTGGAGTTCCAAAATATTTCTTGGGTTTGGAAATTGCAAGGAACTCTACTGGTATATAGTTGCATCAGAGGAAATACACCTTGGACATCTTGCATGACACTGGTCTCACTGGAGCTAAGCCAAGTTCAGTTCCTATGGCTTTGAATCATAATTTAGCTACTGTGACTAGTCCTGTTCTTGAACACCCTGAGGTATATAGGAGGTTGGTGGGGAGATTGATCTACTTAACCATTACAAGACCAGATATCTCTTATGCTGTGCATATTTTGAGCCAGTTTCTGTCTCATCCTACTCAGGCCCATATGCAAGCTGCTTATAAACTGGTCAAATGTCTCAAACAATCTCCTGGTCAAGGTATTTTATACTCTTAATCAAGTGCTCTTACTTTAAAGGCTTACAGTGATGCAGATTGGGCTGCATGTCCCATCACAAGAAAATCATTAACAGGTTATTGTGTATGTTTGGGGGATGCTTTGATTTCTTGGAAGTGTAAGAAACAACCCACTGTGAGATCTTCTGCTGAATCAGAATATAGGGCAATGGCTTTTGTGTGTTGTGAACTTCTCTGGTTAACTGCTCTTCTTAAAGATCTCTTTGTGGACAATGTTACTCCCATTCCTCTTCATTGTGATAGTAAAGCTGCCATGCACATTGCAGCTAATCCTGTCTTCCATGAGAGAACTAAACACATTGAGGTGGATTGTCATACTGTTAGGAATTGCATTCAACAAGGTCTGATTGCCACTTCCTATCTTTCCACCAAGTCTCAACCAGCTGACTTATTTACTAAGTCCTTAACCTCTGCTCAAATGTCTCTCTTGTTATCCAAGTTGAAAGTCTCCAATATCTTTGCTACTTCCAACTAGAGGGGGGTGTTAAACAAAAAGAGACTGAGGTCACTACTTAGGGACTAGTCTGAAATATATATTAAATCATCAGCTGCTGATATGGTTGCTGCTGATGTTGCTGCTGCTGATGTTGCTGCTGCTGTTGTTGCTGCTGCTGTTGTTGCTGCTGCTGATGAGGTTGCTGCTGATGAGGTGGTTGTTGTTGATAATGCTGCTGATGTGGGTTGTTAGTCAGTTAGTTAGTTTGTTAGTTAGTTGTGCAACTTGCGAGTCAGTTAGTTAGTTTGTTAGTTAGTTGTGCAACTTGCGTATCTTGTTAGGACAGCTGTTAATCTTTAATTGGTAGTTAGGTTGTTGTCTCTTGTATATAAGTTAGATAGGTTCTCTCTGTACAGTAACAATTCATTTTTGAGAAGAAAGAGTTAGTCTGCTTTCCCAATTTTCTCTCGTTTTCCTGTCTATGAATGTTCATCATTTTCTATATGCTGGATTGCCATGTTTAACATTTTTCTTAAATGATACAGACAGAATTAGACTTGTTACTAAATGGATGTCGTTTTTGATGAATTGACAAAATTCACCTTTGAGAAATCAACTAGACCTTATGACACTTGCAATCATATTGTGCAACATTATATATATTTACATATACTAGTACTAAAACTGTTCAAAGATATAACATTATAATCTCCATGAAAAACCAAAAGTAGATACTGTCTTACAGACAGGTGAGTATGATAGGCAACTTACAAATACTACCCACAAAAAAGCTTTAAATTTTCAAAAGACCAGCAAATTCATAACAAATCCTAATTTCCTAAATGGTCAAGCTGAATTCAAATACTCCGTCCCATACATACGTCCTATCCTTTTTTATCCGCCTCAAAATAAATGTCGCATTTCTATATAAGGTAATAGTCACAGTGCAATTTCACCATTGTACAACCAATGCACAAGCAAGTAAAGCACATTTCTTAAGAATTCCAACAAGTCAAATGCCACATTTATCATACGGGACGGATGGAGTAGTCAAAACAATGTACAAGTATAAGCAATGAGGAGAGAGAATAATCTTACAGAAAGACAATCTCTGTATTTATGCCACTCCTCCACGCACTCTTCTTTATCCCATTGACCCTTCAAGAACTTCTCGGTATACCACCTGCTCATAAAATCAACAATTGGGTTTTAGGGCTTATTTGCCTTTGAGAATTGGAGGAGTTCTGATTAAGCGGGTTAACATTCTTCATTTTTGATTATCTCAAGAACTCAATCAAATTGCAATTATTCACATCACATCGAACAATAATTAATGAGAAAGTAGAAATTTTAAAGTATTCAACATCAAAAAAAAACATAACAGAAGGGGGAAACCTGTTGAAGCAATCGTGATATGCAGCTCTGAGATTGGCACAAGGGGAAGTTGATAATGAGGCTGGCTTCTTCTTCTTCTTCTCTCCTCCCATGAAACCCATTGAATAGTAACGATTTGCTTGCCCCTACTTGTAATTACTTGCTTTGCTCCAGGTAGGGGAATTTTCTGGGTTCACAAATGATCCTCTGCGCGCGAGCTCTCAGTTGAAACCTTGTCGATATGAATTGGGGGCAGCTTTAGTTCTGGGCTTTTCTGATAGGGAGAAATTGGCCCAAATATATGTACGGCCCAAATCCTCTCTTCTGAACCGGAACTGCCGAACCTTGACGAGAACCGGAACCGTTTGTAACACGGGCCGGTTCCAGTTCATCCTCTCTGAAACCCGTGAACCGGCGGTTCCGAACCGCCATGAACCGCCTAGACTGAACCGGAACCGTTAGCAAAACCGTCAAAATTGTTAGATTTTTAACGGTTTCATCAGAATTAACCGTTACTAACAGAATGTTGACAAGAAAAGTTGAGTTTTGACTGAATTTTTAGCTAAATTCAGTGAAAAATAATAATAAAAATTTATTGAGTATATAAAAGAAAATAGAGACGGACCTCTTTAATTATGTAAACATTTTTTCTATACATTTTTGTGAAAAAAAGCGGCAATAAAATAACATTTTTTCTATTTATTTTTCTCATTCTTAGCTAATTTTATTAGTAACTATATAGGATAATATTATATTTAATTTATTATTTTAAAATACTATAAAAGACTAATTCTACTTATAGTCATCGTCTATAGATGCAATACTCATATATATAATCTAGAATAGAAAATTGAAAGGTCAAAAGTTAATACTAAATTTATTGTGAGCAATCATTTATTCATTAATAATTAATCTTAATATATTATTAAATTTTGAAGGTTTCCAATAGTCATATTGATAATCCATAACACTAAATTAACAAAATCAAACTATTATGACTTAAGCAATTACCACTTCAGATACAATTATATGTCATAGAATTTCAAAGGTTGAGAACATATTAAAGATCATGAAATTTACATCGAATGTATAACAATATCTTCAACGAATGAACCACTAAAGTTTACGTTCGTCTAAAAATAAACCATATATGGTACATTAACTAATCTCTATGGTACATTAACTAATCTCTACACATAAATGAATGGTCTCATTAATTTTTGATAAACGGCTTAACCTTTATCAAAAAGATTTTTGATTGTTCACTCTCCTCATACTTCAACGTTATTGGCTTGCAAGTCAACCCCAATTTTGTATACTGAAATTCAAATAGATAACTTCTCGAAGGTATGGGTAAAATTGTCATTTGTTAGGTATATCTCATTTTCTTTTTGAACTCAATATCTAAGAAAAGTAGTTTACTAATCTTTGTCATCCCATTCCTTTACGTGTTCTCAATCCATTACCGTGCGGAGAACGGCTGAATTACTAATTACTAGTAATATATTTATGAGAGAGGTTGTTCCTGGAGAGTAGCCATGTGTTAGATCTCAGTGATTGCATGTGCAAAGTTGTAACAATCATCACATAATATAATATTACAGTGAATATCTTGGTTTTGGCAACGCTTTTACGTGTAGTCATGTGTTGATGAACTTAGTTATTAAATCTTTGTGTTGTTTCATTTCGTATTACAACATGTTAATTATTCTCCCCATGCTAAGACGGCTAGTATGGACTAGGCGGATATGTGATATCCCCCAAAATCCCCAACAACAAATGTTGATAATTTATCAATATGTTTAAACAGATAAAATGACATACAATATATATCAAATAATAATTTGGGAAAAATACCAAAAAACTCCTCTAAAATATTTTCTTTTCATATCCCAAAAACCCACAAAATATTTCTTCAATCTAAAAAGTCCAAAAATTAAATCATCGATACCAAAAAGCCCAAACATTAACGAGAATGACTAATGCGGTTAGGTTAGAGTATTCATATTAATACAAATTAAATTTTCTATCACTAATGGCATATTACTAATACAAAAGCTTTTTGCAATGCAAAATAATTAACTGTAATATTTTTAGATATAATAACAAGGAAAAACTGCAAATATAGTACATGAACTATAGGGGTTATTTTGGATTTGGTACCTGGACTCTTATTTTTTGCACCCGTCATACCCAAACTCTATTTTTTACTGTATCCGTCATACCTACCACTAACGACATCCACTTTTTTCCGTTAAGTTAGTCATGTGCCATACATATGACTAAATTTTAAGGGTAAAGATGTCAATTCAAAAATATCCTCACCCCCTTCTTCCCCAAAACCCTCTCCCATGGCACCCCTCCTTCAACCTGCAATTCATAGCACACACACCAAAAGCAACAAAATCAACCCGAAGCTGGTCTCCCAGACTCTTCAACTGGAAATCTCCCTCCAGGCTTTTCAACAAAATCAACAAAATAAACGCTCTTGATTTCCAATCTCTCCCCTCCCTCCAGACTCAAACAAACCAACTATGGGGGGTGCTACTAGTCGTGATGATTTGGAAATCTCCGATTTAGACTCCGAAAAAGAAGAACAATCCCATGACGAACCCGAAGAAGAGGAAGATTACCACGATGTCGAAGACTACGATTCCGGTACCAAACAACCCATAACGCCGTCTTCCATGTATGAAGTCGAGGCCAAACTCAAATCCCTCAAGTTAAAATACCCGTCTAACAACTCGACTTTGAAGAACGCCGTCAAGCTCTACCTCCACGTCGGAGGCAACACCCCCAAATCGAAATGGGAAGTAATCGACAAGCTCACTTCGTATTCATTTGTCAAAACTTCGCAACCTGAAGAAGGGTTCGATGATGAAGATGAGGGAGAAACATGGTGGATATTGAAGGTCGAGTCGAAGGTCCGGTCCATGGTTGACCAGCAATTGCAATTGAAGAGTATGGGAAACCAGCTTCGGGTTGATTTTGTTGCTTCTGGTGTGTATGCCATGAATTGCAGGTTGAAGGAGGGGTGCCATGGGATAGGGTTTTGGGGAAGAAAGGGGTGAGGATATTTTTTAATTGACATCTTTACCCTTAAAATTTAGTCACATGTATGGCACATGACTAACTTAACGGAAAAAAGTGGATGTCGTTAGTGGTAGGTATGACGGATACAGTAAAATTCAGAGTTTGGGTATGACGGGTGCAAAAAATAAGAGTCCAGGTACCAAATCCAAAATAACCCCAATAGTTCAGGTACTATATTTGCAGTTTTTCCTAATAACAATAATAATAGATATAACAACAACAAATATATTTAATTATTATTATTTTAGTTAATTAATAATTTTTAATAATGCAGTTAATAATAAAAGTAATAAGAATGAAAAATAATAATGAATGTGATAATATTGAAAATAATATCATCAAATTTGTTTATTATTTTTATGATCTTACAAATAAAAAAATAATTAAAATCTTTAAGAATCAACTTCCAATTACTTCTCTAATATATCAAAAATTCTTAATTTTATTATTAAATATTAAGTAATTAAATAATAATGAAAATAATGATTAATTTTGTTGTTGCTATAACTACTATTATTGTTATTATTATTATTTAATAATAATAATACTATTATAATTATTTTGCGTTGTATTATTTTTAATATTCGTCATTAAATGAAAAGAAAGTTAAGTTTTTAATTATATGAATGTTCAAACTTAACGGTGCTAGTTAAATAGTTAACGTTTATACTTTTTGGTATTGATAATATACATTTAGGACTTTTTAGATTGAAAAAAATTATTGTGTGTCTTTTGGATCTGAAAGTTTATTTAAGCGAGTTTTTGGTATTTTTCCCTAATAATTTCATCATTTAATATAATAAGAGTAAGTGAAATTAGTACATGATATATTAAAATAAAAACTATTAGACAAATTCTTATGTACACCGGGTGTACGGCGTGCGGCGGGCCGCTCCATGGGCCGACCCGCCCAGCCAGCCCTCATCGATTCCCAGCTTGACACGTGGCGCGCTGTGAGCCACACGCTGGTTCACCCAGCCATTCGCTGCCACGTGTCACCTAAAAAAAAAATCACCCATTAACTTTAAAATGCTATATCTTGAGATTTATAACTCAGAAAAAAAAAATACCGTTGTGTTCGTCTCGACGAGACGAATAAAACTACATAGGTCATGATATGGTTTGATTTTTTTTTAAAAAAACATATTTTTTTACACACACAAAATTTGAGTTGCTTTGTCAGCTGAGATGTAACACTCTGTTTTGATAAAAGTAACAGTTTCATATTCAAAAAGTAACACTTTTTTACAGTCAAATGTAACAGCAATTTTACAAAAAAAAAATTGGGTTTTGCATTTCAATTGTTACTTTCTCAATAAAAAATTGTTACATTTCAGATATAATGTTACATTTAAGAAATAAACTGTTACAATTGATAAAAAAAAGTGTTACATTCATTTTTTATAAAATAACATTAGTTTAATTGTCAATCCTATGTTAATTTTCGGAGAAAAAAAGTGTTACATTTGAAAAAATGAGTGTTACATTCTTTTATAAAAAATGTTACATTAGTTTAGTTGTCAATCTTTATGTTATCTTTATCTATTGTAGCAAAATTGTGGCACATTTTTTTTTAAAAAGTGTTACATTTGAATAAAAAAATGTTACATTTCGTTATAATAAGTGTTACTTTTGTTGGAGGGAAAAAAGTTGGGGTGGCAAAAAAAATAAAATAAAATAAAATCGGAAAAGTCGCCAGCCGCACACCATGCGGCGGGTGTACAGGAGAGCACCTCAAACTATTATGTGAAAACATAATTACACCCTCAGTCCATAGTACAATTTTTATCATGGGAACACGTAATTACTCCCTCCGTCCATATTAGATCACATTATTTTCATTTTAAAATGTATGAACCAGTAAATTATACTACTATTTACTAAATAGAACACTGTTAAAGGTTAAGGGTAAAAGCACAAATATATTACAAAATCACAAATATATTACAAAATCACAGAATAAACATTTAATTAGATGTTATTTATGATTATTGATATTATTTTAAAAAAGATCAATCAAATTATGCGAGCAATATAGAAGCATAAAAGAAGTCACAAAATTTGAGCACAGACATGATTGCCGATGTTTGATTGAATATTCATTCAATGAGTATTAGAGTTTAGAAACATAATTTCTAATTAAGCATTACCAACTATGTCTATGTCTAACTAAGATTTTATGGCTAATTTAATTACTTTATTTGTACTCTATTGCGATATTAATCATGAGTTAGAAATATTTGTAAAGGAGTAGATCTTGGTAAAAACGTGTTTTACCCTAAGGATAGAAAAAACGTGTTTTTTCAGAAAAATGTCAGTGTTAATATTAAAAACTGCCAGGCTTGACCATTGGCACTCATAAAACATAGACACTGGTACTTTCATAAGTGCCAGTGTTAGTATTAAAAAGTGCCAGGCACATACACTGGCACTTCTTAAAACTAACACTGGCAGTTACGATAAGCGTCGGTTATTTACAAAAATGCCACCGCGTGCGTTGAAACAACTTCCAGTTTATTACAAAAATGCCACCGCCCCATTTTAAAAACAGGTTTTACGCTAAGCTTAGGGCAAAACACGTTTTTTACTAGATTTTCACTTTGTGTAGAGGTATTTATTTTTCTTGAAATGGATATTTGCTCAAAGAGTAATGTTTTTCATGCGTTTTACCATTATTTTGTATTTTTAACCCTTTTTAAGTAGCTTTAAGCAATTTATAGGAGAAGCCCGGAAGGAAAAGGTTAGGTCAATTGCCGTCCTGGCCGTTACGTAACAACATAAGCCTTTTTAATTAAATCCAACGAGGCAAAGACCTTTTTTTTTTTTTAAATCTCTGATCTGATAATAGAAAAGATTAATTTCAATTTAGTGCCTTATAGTTTACATGTTGTCCATCTAGGCCTACCGTTTTAATTATTTTTCACTTTAACAAAGATTTCATTATTTTTTGAATAGTAACAATTGATCATTTTCATCTAAAAACAACTTTTTATTTTGGATTTTATAATTCTTCCACTTTAATCAAGATTTCACTATTTTTAATAGTAACAACTGAGCATTTTCATCCAACAAAAAAAAAACTTTTTATTTTAGAGTTTAAAACATTATGGAGTAATCTGTAAGCAAATTTGGATGGAGTAACAATGTTCTGTAAGTGACGCGATAAAAAAAATAAAAAATCTATAAAAATGAGTTGTTTCTTGAAGATTGCTTGCTTTTTTTTCTATATATCCTTTTTTTTAGCAATGTCAATGGTTAGACCTCACTTTCTAAGTTTCTTTCGTTCTAAATTGATGTTTTTATTTGACTTTTCAATATTTAAGGTTAAAGGGTGAGATTTAGAAATTCAGTGATTTTAAATCTTTATTGTTAGAAAAGAGACCTACTTATTTTCTACAAGCAAAACAAGAAATTAAATAATTTCTTTGAGACGGTGAGAGTAATAAATAATAAATATGGCAAAAAAAAAAAAAAAAAAAAAACCCATATTAATACAAAAACAAAAGAAAAAGAAAGTTTAGGCTCTAAAGTAAAGAAAATTGAAATTACATGAATTCAAATGATACAATTTATAAACCATAGGGAGTAAAGTGATATTAACCCTAATTAAAACTATAAATAAGTATCTTCTTCCACCACCAAATTAAACTCCTCCAAACACCACACTCTAAACATCTCTTTACCTCAGATTACACAGAGACGACGGCGATGGCGAAGTACGAGCAATTCAGAGGCCAAGCACGTCTCCCGAAGTTCGCCGTCCCTAAGCGTTATGATCTTAAACTTAAACCTGACCTCGCCGCCTGCACTTTCGCCGGCTCCGTCGAGATCTCGCTCGACGTCGTCGCCGATACCAAGTTCATCGTTCTCAATGCCGCCGACCTTTCGCTCGATAAGAAATCCGTCCAATTCCGATCCGTGACTAGCTCCAAGGTATTCAATCTCCACAGGAAAGGAACTTTTTGTCTTGATTTTGGTTTGGTACCTTCCTTCCACGAAATCAGTATGAATGTTGTTTGATGATGATTGAATTGACAGTGCATGTTTCAGTTACTGAAGGGAGTTGATGTAAGAAATTTTTTAAAAATAAATATTACTCCCTTACAGAGATTAAAAGTCAATATACTGTTCATTAAGACTTTTAAAATCAAATTGACTTATTTTTGGATATATAGTTGATTTTAATTAGCAGAAGAAACAGTTATTGACTTGTTTATAATATGTTCTTATAGATTTTAAGTATTTATGAACATACTTAAAAGTGACTAGTGACTGTTAATCAAAAAATGTTATTGTTCATATTTTGGTTTTCATAAATTAAGAATACCCAAAAAATTGCGAAATTGGCTTTTATATTTTAAAGTTAAGACTCATGACAGAGTAAATTTAATTGATTAACAAATCAAATGAACTAGTTGCTGACTTTGTTGTTGTCCTTTTTTTGTGAAGGTATTGGAGGCTTTGAGGTTGAATTGTTCGAGGACGATGAGATATTAGTGGCTGAGTTCGCAGAGAGTCTCCCTGTTGGGCTTGGAGTTTTACATCTGGCGTTCGAGGGAACTTTAAATGATAAAATGAAAGGCTTTTACCGAAGGTGTTTCTCTTACCTATATTTGATCTAGCGGGTTTTACTCGAATATTTGTTAATCTTTAAGTCAGCCATTGCTGGTGGCTGTCTTGATGCTGTCTATCAGCTAGTCTAAATGGTCATACTGTCATTAAAGTTCGCGGCCTTATCCATGCGATACATTTTTTAAACATCTTTCTGAGTGTTTATGTCTTACTAACATATGTTATGCTATTTGCTATGCTATTTGCATTCCGCCATTCGCACCCATATACTTCCACTCTCATGATTGCCTTTTGCGGCTTTTTGAAAAGTTAAAAGTGTAAGAGTTCTATAGTTATTATAAAGAATCATAACATTTATTTTTTGTTTTATTTTCTGTTAATCATATTTTTTATTTCCATAAGAGGAGTGAGGCTGGAAAAGAACTGGATGCTGAATGTTTGAAATGATTCTTTTTTAGTGGAACATCTATAATGGGAAATAGGACTCCTTAAGTGGGATGACTGGAGTACGGCTTTGGTGATGTGATTTTCCTGATGATTTATATCTGTCTTGGGTGCTGAAAATGTTTGGATCTTGGACATTGTAACCTTCTTGGTGTGGGTCAATTAATGAACTTTGTTATTATAATTCCCCTGATAACAATGACTCGAACAGCGTGACCACAATGGGTTTCTAAGAAATGCATCACTGAAAAACTGACGATCACGAAAGGAAGAGAATTTCTCCACTTATGTGATGCAAACTTATTCCTGAACCTGATGACAATTGTTGGGCTGCTTGACTGCTGATGAAGTCAAGTTTTGATTACATCAGAATATTATTCATTGCTTTTAGTTAAGTTGGGTGGAAATGATCATCTGCTAACTATACGTTATAGGACCCAGGAACGGAATTTCAGGGTATTCAGCACATTTAGTATGTGAATCAAGAACATCTTCATCTGAATTTTACTGCAACATAATTGATGTCAAGTGGATAAAAGTTGTTTATACATGTTGAACTAATATGAATTTTGAATTGCTTTTCCCCCAATTTTCAGTTCTTATATGCATAATGGTGAGAAGAAGAACATGGCTGTCACACAATTTGAACCAGCAGATGCCCGGCGGTGTTTTCCATGCTGGGATGAGCCAGCTTGCAAGGTACTTTATGTTTGCTTTATTTGTTCCTTTCTCCAGTTGTGTTGGTGGACTGAAAAGAAATGTTGATCGTTTTCTGGAACACGCTTTAATGTAAAGCAAGAGATGCTATTTGGGACATTTGGAATCGTGTTATTTGGGAAGTTCCTTTCTGATCCTAAGAACTTTATTATTAGTGGTAAATCTTAGAGCTTGACGAATTCATAGGAGTGATAGTGCAAAAAGGGGAAATAAACTTTACATTTACAAATAGGTTAATTGAATGCTATTCATCGACACTCATTATGTCCATGCATGATGTTCGATAAACTTTAGCCCAAGTTGGAACGACTTATATTGGACTCCCCTTTGAGTTCCAAGCTGTTATCTTAAAACGTACTCCCTCGGTCCCAAAATGATCTTCCTATTTGTCATTTCTCATTGTCCCAAAAAGTTCTTCCTATGTCTACAATTTGGGCTTAAATGTGCATAAACAGGACATGGCAAGTGAAGAAAGTGTTCATATCCTTAAAAAGTTTGAATAGTCAAATGTGAAGTTCATTTTGGGACGGAGGGAGTATATAACTACAAGTATTGATTCATATTTCACGAATTAAGTCTACTCTGTATCAGCAAGTGCAACAAAAATCCGACTTCAGGATTCCATTTTAGAATTATTCATGTTTATCATCAAGAATCAATCTGATTATTGTACTAATATATTGACTGTGAAGTAATATTTGGGTTTAGCTACTGCAATTTGAAACTCATAATCTGATCCTTCATTTTTGTTTGTTCACACTAAAATTTATTGTTCAGGCTACATTCAAGATCACATTGGAAGTTCCATCAGATCTTGTAGCTCTTTCTAACATGCCAATTGTTGAAGAGAAAGTGGATGGAGATCTGAAGACAGTTCACTATCAGGAATCACCAATCATGTCTACATATCTGGTGGCTGTAGTTGTTGGCTTATTTGATTATGTTGAAGGCCATACACCTGATGGTCAGTATTAATAAAATTTACATTTGACTTTTTGCAGTGTTCTTGAAAGTTATCTTAATAAGGTATTAACTGTGCTGCAGGAGTTAAAGTGAGGGTGTACTGCCAAGTTGGCAAAGCAAATCAAGGAACGTTCGCACTAGATGTTGCTGTGAAAACACTCGGCATATATAAAGAGTATGTCAAAACATCTATTTTTGCTGCACAAATAATGGATCTTTACGCACTTATTTGCAATTTAAATCAATAGTGAATGGTTATGCAATAAATAGATACTCCATCCGTCCCAGAATAAGGTTCTTACTTTCCTTGTTGGTATGTCTCAGGATAATGTTTTATTACATAAAATGGACAATGGGACCCACTTGTCATTCTCACAACAAAAACTCCCTATCCACTTTCTCTCTCATACTTTACTTTTCATAGTCACAACATTTACTTTTTCTTAATCTCCGTATAAAGTCAAACTCAGAACAGTAGACTGGGACGGAGGGAGTATATATATATTTTATTTGGTGTGCGTGCGCATTTTGTACAGATATATTTGCCTAACGTACATCATCAACAACAATGTTGTATTCTTTTTACATTATCAACTATTTGATTCTTGCAGGTACTTTGCAGTGCCTTATTCACTCCCCAAATTGGATATGGTTGCAATCCCTGATTTTGCTGCCGGAGCTATGGAGAATTATGGTCTAGTTACATACCGGGAAACAGCATTGCTATATGATGACAAGCACTCTGCATCTGCGAACAAGCAAAGGGTAATGTGGATCTAGAAATAATAATTTATATTATTGTCAATTTGGTGAGCCAGTGGTTTGCAAGTAAAATTCTTAAATTACTGAACCGTGAAAAGTGGATTCTGTCTAGGTGGCTACTGTTGTTGCGCATGAGCTTGCCCATCAATGGTTTGGTAATCTTGTGACAATGGAGTGGTGGACACATTTGTGGCTGAATGAGGGATTCGCAACATGGGTATTCCCAATTTGCCCAAAAAAAAGTCTTGCTTAATTTGACCAGTTTATGCCTGTACCCGTTTAACTCGTATGCCATAACAGGTGAGCTATTTAGCAGCTGATAGTTTGTTCCCAGAATGGAAAATTTGGACTCAATTTCTGGATGAAAGTACTGAGGGTCTTCGGCTTGATGGGCTTTCAGAATCACACCCTATTGAGGTTGATCTTCATGGTCATTTTTGTTGTGTAACCATCAAATCATAGCTGCCACATGCTTCTAGCTTTTATATTCAGTTCAATAATTCATTATTTTTATTTGCAGGTGGACATAAATCATGCAGGGGAAATTGATGAAATTTTCGATGCTATCAGTTACAGAAAAGGAGCTTCTGTCATTCGAATGCTACAGAGCTATCTAGGTGCTGAATGTTTCCAGGTTGGTTGGGCCGAACTTCTCGTTTAGTTTCTTTTAAAGGTTCACTCAAGTTTGTTAATGTTTAGTTTTTTTCCCATGATGAGTAAGCTATCCTTTTGATTCCTTGTGAGGATATGCCTCCATTAATAATGCAAATTTTTAGATTGCGTTTTCACCCACTTTTGTATGAGTATCTGAATGAAATAATATTCATCAGGACCTTTGGAGGGAGCCTCTCACAACATTTCATCATTGTATTCTATTTTACCTTTGTACTTATTAATTGATTTTGTCCAATGGAATCAGAGGGCACTTGCTTCATATATAAAGAAGTATGCTTGTTCGAATGCAAAGACCGAGGACTTATGGGCTGTCCTTGAGGAAGAATCAGGTGAACCTGTGAATAAGCTGATGAACTCATGGACTAAGCAAATGGGCTACCCAGTTGTCTCTGCTGAACTCAGAGATGGTAAATTGGTGTTCAAGCAGGTTAGCTCCTGGCCTCTCATTACTTAGGTAGTTTTGTTGCCTAACCGAAATTTCTCAAAGTTGATGAATTTAAGGCCCAATTGTAGTGTCATTTATATCAGCATGAATATCTAAAGTATTTTTACTCATAATTTTGACTTTGTATTTGTTTGTTGGCAGTCACAATTCTTGTCGAGTGGTTCTCATGGAAACGGGCAATGGGTTGTTCCCGTAACTCTTTGTTGTGGTTCATATGATGCAAGAAAGAACTTCTTATTACAAAAAGAATCAGAAGCTCTTGATGTGGAGGAGCTCATAGGTTCATCAATTTCCCAAGGCAGCTTTATGGAGGCAGCAAAGGGAGCGGCAAATGTTGGGAATCATTCAGCTTGGATAAAAATTAATGTGGACCAGGCAGGATTTTACCGAGTTAAATATGATGAGGAGCTATCAGCTAAACTTAGATATGCAATTGAAAAGAAATGCTTGTCTGCAATGGATAGATATGGTGATTTTCATTCTCACCTTGTGTTATAAATATTTTAAGCTGACATTCTCGATTAAAGTAATTGGTGTTATTTTATTTATTTAATAGGCATTCTGGATGACTCGTTTGCCTTATCCATGGCGTGTCAGCTGCCCTTGACTTCTTTGCTTACTTTGATGGGTGCTTACAGGGAGGAACTTGAATACGTCGTGTTATCTAACTTGATCAGTGTAATGTTTTCTATAGTGTACATTGATTTGAATTTTAAACTAAGCACCTCGGGTGCATATCTGTTCCTTATACTTTTTCTCCGTCCACAGATAAGCTTCAAAGTTTTGAGGATTGCAGCTGATGCTGCTCCTAGATCGGTGGATTCAATTAAACTGTTCTTTGTCAACCTTTTCCAGTATTCTGCAGAGTGAGTTACTATATACTACTGGTTTACTTGTTTCAAGTGCGTTATATTTGTACTGAATTCATGCGCCTTATATGCATGTTTTCTAGTCCTAAAACTGTCCACATTTGAGTTGTATTTAAACTGATAGGGTCAGATGTATTCTAGAATCTTTTGTTCAATAATTTTTCTGTGCACTAAGATGAGAGGCGTTGCATATACTGGTTAAGTATATGGTTTGTGTAAAGTCAAGTTTGCAGCTTATGTGCTACTCCCTCCGTCCCAAATGAATGTCCCTTTTGCTCTTGATCAAGGGACATTCATTTTGGGACAGACTAGTATAACTTTGTCTTTCGAAGTGGTCCCTTGTTAAGTTTAAAACCCCAGGACATGACATTATAGTTGCAGTTATTTCTCTTACCAAACTTCATAGAGTGGCTGCAACAAATAAAATTAAAACAATAAATTTCATTTTAATATTGATAATACTCTCTTTTTCACTCAGTGTCCATACTTGAAAGTCAAAAAAATTGAGGGTTAAAATTATTTCCATACCCCTTAATTTAATAGATTAGAATAGATTTTGCTAATTTTAGGCTTCAAGGATAAATTCTGTATCTCATATAATTTCATAAGCATGACTCTTAACATAAGAATCTTAAGTGGACAGTCTAGTAAAAAGTAAAACTCTTGAAGGGCGTAATAAGGATTCGGGGTGGGGGGCAGTGGAGTGCAATACTGAGGAACGGATTATGTTATATTTGTCCACTTGTAACTTGTGGCATGTTTTTTAAACTATGTTTCCATGCCTAGGGCTATTGCTTTTCAATTATTCTAAGAGCATTAATGATCTTTCTTTCTTTCTTTTTTTTTTTTTTTTTGTTTGTCATTCAAAAGTTAACATTAACTTATGGCTTCTTATGATTTGTTTCACAGGAGACTCGGTTGGGATCCTAAAGTAGGAGAGAGCCACTTAGATGCGATGTTAAGAGGAGAGCTTTTAACAGCCTTGGCTTCATTCGGACATGAGGCCACCTTGAATGAAGCAAGCAAGCGTTTTCATGTGTTTTTGGACGACAGAAACACACATCTTCTGCCTCCTGATTTGAGAAGGGTTAATAAGATCATAACTTTTATCCATTCTATGTCTATCGTCGATTGCCCAGTTATTAAAACCCATTCTTTGTGCTTTTGCAGGCAGTATATGTTGCTGTAATGCAGAATGTCACCTCGAATCGATCTGGATTTGATTCTCTTTTGAGAGTTTACAGAGAGACTGACCTAAGCCAGGAAAAGACACGAATTTTAGGTCATAATTCGTTTTAGAACTGCACTTTTTTTTTACTTTTTTTTTTTTTTTTTTTTTTTTGGGTGGGGGGGGGGGGGGGCTCCTTCCTTTTTCCTCCATTAATCAACATCTTTCTATGCTTTGTAGGTTCACTTGGATCTTGCTGTGACCCTGAGATCATTCTTGAATTGCTAAACTTTTTGCTTACTTCTGAGGTATGTTTCTTTCGTTCTTTTTTATTATTATTTTCCTTCTCCTCTCATAATTGAGAGATTTAATTATTCTAGTTGAGAGGTTTATAATGCTGATTTTTGGTGTTATTTTAGGTTCGTAGTCAAGATGTTGTCTTTGGTCTGTCAGTTAGTAGGGAAGGACGTGAAGTGGCTTGGAAGTGGCTCCAGGTAACTTTATTTTCATGCTATTTACGAAAGCCAGAAGCCCTATTGTTTTTTGCAAGTTTCTTTGCCTTATTTTTATTTATTTATGTTTACTAAAAAGCAACTGATACGAAGGGACTTTGCATGGCTAGTTTTTTTTACTAAAAGCATCCGAGAACTCGAGAAGAAAAGAAATGTCTTTTTTTTGTCTGATGAGCTAATCTTGGTGCAGGATAATTGGGAGCATGTATCAAAAACCTGGGGCTCTGGATTTCTAATCACACGCTTTGTCAGCGCAATTGTGTCACAGGTTCGTCCTCTATCCAACCCCCCCTACCACACCGAAACTCTCTACGCATGCACGAGCACGCACAGTAAAAGGTTTAAAAGTGGAGATTATTATTTGAGAAATAGTCAGATTTGGGCTCTGTTGACCACTATGGAATTTGCTCCTCTACAGTTGAAATTGGGTGCTTAGCTGTAGTGAGAAAACTGTAGGTTAAGTTTGTAACTTAATACTCTCATTTCAAGCAGCCTATTTTCCCTACCCAGTCCATGACCACATCTCTACCTACCTCCTTGCACCTCTATTTTTTTCTCCGTTCTAGGCTTTTTTTCACCACTTCCTTACTGTTTCTGTCCTCTCCTCTACATTTTCACCACTTCATTCGGACATGAAGCCACCTTAATATTTTGGTTTATCCAAAGTTGTAATGATGGTCACGATAGAAAGTAAACTTGCTGTATATTTGGAGAGTGTCATAACTGAAAAAGGGCCAATACCCACACCATTTTTATACAATTATTTGCTTCTTCTAGCAATTACTTACTCTTTGGACCTTGTGTATCTGACCACCTCCCTTCCAAGCTTGTCACTCCCTCCCTCCGTCCCGGATATACTCTCACTTCTATTTTGATGGTCAATTTTATTGAACATTGACCAAAGGTTTATGAAATTCAAGTAGCTATTTTCATGAAACTCCAGTAGTTGTGGTTGATGCACGCACCACAGTACAATCAAAGTTGTTCGAAGTTGACCAAACGTTTATATAAGTTCAATCAGCTAACCACCAAAGTCAAAGTGGGACTATCATTCCGTTTCAAAGCTACATATGGAGAAGTCTCACTTTGATTTTGATGGTCAATATGATCGAACATTGACCAAATGTTTATGATATATAATTTTTTTTAATATTTTTTTTGGGGGGTCTTATTTTTGCCCCTGTAGTTCTCTTCCCTTGAGAAGGCAAAAGAAATAGAAGAATACTTTGAAAGCCGCAAGAAGCCTTCAATCATGAGGACTTTGAAGCAGAGTCTTGAACGGGTACGAATTAACGCTAACTGGGTTCAAAGCATTCAGAATGAGAAACACCTTGCTGAAGCTGTTGAAGAACTTGCATACAGGAAGTACTAGGGTTCAGTTTCTCTGTTTCCTGTAATATATCTGCTTAAATTATTTCAAAAACTCGGATCAATTCAAGTTAACAGCATCAATAATGACTAATAATCGTGGAATCATAAAAATTTGATCAGATTTTACTGCAGTTTGTTATTCCTGCGTATGTTTCACTCAGTTGTGCTTACAGCATCTCTGACCGAAAAAAACATTTCATTTAGAAGATAAAAATTCATACTTGTGCATAAAACAGAAGTGTGACATTTATAATAGGACAATAGGACAGGACGTAGGGATATAAAATATTGCCTCTTTCCATGATGAATGTCCAAAAAAAATATATTTAAATTTGCTCTTGATCATCGATTGGGTGAGAATATAAATTCCCACTTCCGTCTCAAAATGAATGTTTTTGCTTTGAGCAAATTTGGTTTTTTTTTTCTTTCCCGCGAGCAGTTAAGTTCTCAATGTATGTTTGGAATAAGTTCCATGCAAAAATTCTACTAACTTCTAAGTAATACGGCAAAGGAAGGTATGAAGACAAGGAAGTGTAGAACAAAAATTCACTTCCCAAGGGGTTTTCCTTAAAAATGCTGCCAGCTTATATTCCTCAATTAAATCCTTTTTTTTTTTTTTTTTTATTACTTTGGGAGTATGCGGAAAATACTAACAATACGTATATATTTAAGGATTTCCGTAGTAATGCCAAATAAATTTTACTAAACATTTCCATTCGCCTTCCAAAAAAGTTGTACTCCCAACGTCCTGCAATAAATGTCGCATTTGACTTGTCAATATTTTTAAAGAAGTTCGTTTAATGATAAATATCGCATTTGATTTGTCAACAATTTAAGAAAGTGCTTTAGTTGTTTGCACATTGACTGTACAATGTTAAATTGCACTAAAAAACTTTTAAGTATTTTCTAAAAATGCGATATTTATTTCGCAACAGTTATCATCATGAGAGAGGGAGGGAGTATGAAAATTGCAACACAATCTGGCTTTAGCATAACGACTCTCAGTACAAATTCTTTATTTGTTCATTCAGGAAAGTTTGCTTACAATTGTAAATCAAGGAATTCATTTTTCTCTTTCTGTAATATCTATAAATAGATCATAAACATATTCAGTTTGCAAATATATTACAAAGAGTGTAAGAGAGAGAGGAGTATATATAATGGAAGTTGAGAACAAGTACGAGCAATTTAGAGGCAAAGCAAGACTCCCGAATTTCGCCGTCCCCAAAAGCTACGTTCTACGACTCAAACCGGACCTGGATGCCGGAAAATGCACCGGCACTGTCAAAATCACGGTAGATGTTGTAGCCGAGACCAAGTTCGTCGTCCTTAATGCTGCAAACCTCTCCATTGATGAAAGCACAGTACGGTTTGAGCTCCAAAATGGCTCCAAAATGGTAGCTTTGAAAGTGGAACTACTAGAGAATGACGAGATATTGGTGATAGAGTTTGCAAATAATCTTCCCATTGGGGTTGGAATTTTATGCCTCAGTTTTGAATCAAGTCTGTTAAATGAAATGAAAGGTTTTTACACAAGGTAATTCTCTTTTTTTCTTCAACCACTTTATGTTTTTTTTTTTTTTTTTTTTTTTTTGTAATTTGAGTTACTTGTACTTTGGTTGGTAATTTTTGCAGTAAGTATGAACATGAAGGAAAGCAGAAGAAAATGGGGGTGACACAGTTTCAAGCGGCTGACGCGCGGAGGTGCTTTCCCTGCTGGGATGAACCTGTTTATAAGGTGCCTCGCGTCGCGCCCATTTCTTCTCCCCAATCATTTTTTTATTTTGTTTTTAAATTTTATTTATTTTTGAGTTGATAAAATCGAGCTTGGATTCTATTTAACACTCTACTCCAACTATGTACTTATGAGCTAATAGTCTGTTTTGTATAACCAGCCATTCTCTTCTGTTATAATTTGAATTTGTTGTTTCAGGCTACATTCAAAATCACCTTAGTAGACGTGCCATCGGACCTTATCGCTCTTTCTAATATGCCCGTCTCTCAAGAAAAATTATCTGGAAACAGTCTCAAGACAGTTTCATTCGCGGAATCCCCTATAATGTCAACATATTTGGTCGCTATTGTCATTGGATTATTTGATTATCTTGAAGATCATACATCTGATGGTAAATTGCCGTGACACTGTAATTGTAGCTAGTTCTTTCTGACAGTAGTTGTTAACCAAAGTAATTTTGATGGTGCCTTAGGAACAAAAGTGAGAGTTTACTGCCCAGTTGGGAAGGCAAATCAGGGAAAATTCGCTCTAGATTTTGCTGTCAAAGCGCTTGACTTCTATAAAGGGTATGCTTCTAATCTCTGGATTGATAAAATCTTTCAAGTACGCATCGACATATCACTTTGCAGCGTTAACTTCTGTGATGAGACGTAACACTTGTTTGGAAGAATTTTGAGGCGCCCATGTGATTTCTATTAGCAAAATAAGTACATTTTCTATTTGTAAGGCGATCATAAAGATATACTCCGTATTTGCTATGTATCATTCAACAATTACATCACATCGTCTTATATAGATACTTTGAGGTGCCTTACTCACTACCCAAATTGGACATGGTTGCAATCCCTGATTTTGCTAATGGGGCGATGGAGAACTACGGACTAGTTACTTACAGGGAGATGAACTTGCTATACGACGACAAGGACTCTTCAGCTGCTAACAAAAAGATGTTGGAACAAAATGATCCATTAAAACCATGAACCGACTCACAACTAGATTAAGAATGAGAAGAAGAAGAAGACGGAAGCGTGTACCTTGTGATTCCATGATTGTTCTTAGTCTTGTTCTTGATGAAGTAAGAAGATAGTCTTTAAAGAAGAGAGGAGTAGATCTTCTAAGTGATTGTGCCTTATTCTCTTGTCTTCTTTGATCTTTATGAAGAGTTTATAAATGAGAAAATAATCAAAAAAAAAATTCGGTCCCTTCTATGGCTGATGGAATGACCTTTATATAGGTAGGGAATAGGCACCTCACTTAGGGACTACACCTATTCATGTATAAGAGTTTACCATTATGCCCATCATTTAATGGTAGCCTTATACTATGGAATTCTACAAATTATGTTGAGTTCTATACTTTATACCATATATTATAATATTGATCATTATATTATTAAGTATTTATATGTTATATTAATCCATGTTCTTACAATCTCCCACTTTGATTATTATAACATATACCTTCACTTAATAAAATTCTTTCAATCATATTTATAACACAAATGACAACCCTTATGTGCACTTTGTTGTCATTCGAAACCAATCCCGTCCATTAGTCATATAAGTATAAGGACTAAAGGGGCAGTCGTTGTAATTGATTCGCAACTAAACCCACATTAATCACATATATATATCCAACTGAATGACATAGATTAAGTATAGATATGTAGCATGGAATATTAACGAATATATATGAAGAATGTATATATATATTCTCCAACTAGTCCTACTTTTAACCAAATGAGATCAAAATTAAAAACAACACAAGGAAATAGAAAACATTAAAAAAAAACTCCCACTTATTTAAGCATTATCAAAAGTTATTACACCCATATGAGCAACATGCTCGTGAAAAACTAAAGGAGATAACGCCTTAGTAAATGGATCCGCTAACATGGAGTTTGTACCAATAAGTTCTATTTCTATTTGTTCATTTTGTACTCTTTCTCTCACAACAAGAAACTTAATATCTATATGCTTAGATTTAGATGAACTCTTGTTGTTGTTGGAGTACAATACCGCGGCCCGATTGTCACAATATAACTTAAGTGGTCTTTCAACACCTTTGACAATTCGCAGTCCTTCAATGAATTTACGCAGCCATATAGCTTGATTGGATGCCTCATAGCAAGCAACAAATTCGGCTTCCATGGTGGAAGTAGTTACTAATGTTTGCTTGGCACTTCTCCAAGATATCGCTCCACCGGCCAAAGTGAAGACATAACCCGATGTCGATTTGCGACTATCTTGGCATCCAGCAAAGTCGGAATCGGAAAAACCAATGATCTCAAGATGATCTGACTTTGAATATGTAAGCATGTAGTTCTTCGTGTTTTGTAAGTATCTCATCACTCTTTTGGCTGCGACCCAATGTTCTCTTCCCGGATTGCTTTGATATCGCCCAAGCATGCCAACAATAAAGGCAAGATCTGGGCGAGTACAGACTTGTGCATACATTAGGCTTCCTACTGCCGATGCGTAAGGGATATTTTCCATATACTTGGATTCAAGATTATTTTTAGGACATTGCTTTAGACTGAACTTATCTCCCTTAGAGACCGGGGTGTCATGTGGTTTACAATTTTCCATGCTAAACCTTTGTAATACCTTCTCTATATAGCTCTTTTGTGATAATCCTAACATACTCCGTGAGCGATCACGATGTATTTGGATTCCTAATACAAAATAAGCTTCTCCAAGATCTTTCATCTCAAATTTGTTTGAGAGAAATTTCTTGGTTTCCTTAAGAAGATCCTTATCATTACTAGCAAGTAAAATGTCATCCACATATAAGACCAAAAATATAAATCTACTCCCACTGAACTTATGGTACACACAATCTTCACCAAGATTCATTTCAAAGCCAAATGAAAGAATAACTTGGTTGAATTTTAAGTACCATTGACGAGATGCTTGCTTGAGCCCATAAATGGATTTCTTAAGTTTACAAACTAGTTGACTAGTTTGATCCGAATCAGTCACCATTTCTGGTTTCTTCATATAGATAGTTTCCTCAATGTCACCATTGAGAAAAGCTGTCTTTACATCCATTTGATGAAGCTCAAGGTCAAAATGTGCCACTAAAGCCATAATGATCCTAAAAGCATTTTTAGAGGATACCGGTGAAAATGTTTCTTTGTAATCAATGCCTTCTTTTTGAGTAAACCCTTTAGCGACAAGACGAGCCTTATGTCTCTCCACATTACCTTGTGAATCCCTTTTGGTCTTAAAGATCCATTTACATCCGATGGGTTTCACATTCTTAGGTAATGGGACAAGATCCCAAACGTCATTATCATTCATGGATTTTAACTCTTCATTTACGGCATCAATCCACTTTTGAGAATTTGGACCACTAATGGCTTCATGGAAGGTGATTGGCTCATCTCCCACTAAACCTAACGGTTCCACATTTTCGGCAAGATATACATCATAATAATCCGGTATAGCACTCCTTCTTGCTCTATTAGATCTTCTTAATGGCACCGGTTCTTCTTGATTTTGAGGGTGTTGAATTTCCTCATCAACATTTTCATGTTGTTCATTAATAGGAGAATTAACGTCATTTTGAATATTATGTTTTTGTCGAATTTCAGGCACAACTACTTGATTTTCGATAGGAACTATAGGAAGAGGTATAGAAACGAATTCCTCTTCCATTTCTTCAAATTCAAAATTACTATTCAAATTTTCCCCTCTAAATTCAACATCCTCAAAGAACCTAGCATTTCCCGTCTCGAAAAAGGTTCTAATTTTTGGGTCATAGAATTTATATCCCCTAGATCTTTGAGAATACCCTACAAAATAACTACTAACGGTCTTAGCGTTCAACTTTCCTTCGTTAGGTCTATAAGGCCTAGCTTCGGCTGGACAACCCCAAACATGAAGATGATTAAGGGACGGTTTCTTACCGGTCCATAATTCATAAGGGGTTTTGTTAGTAGCTTTTGAAGGAGCTCTATTAAGTAGGTATGTTGCGGTTTTCAAAGCATCGCCCCATAATGAGTGGGGTAAAGAAGTACAAGAAACCATACTTCTTACCATATCCTTAAGGGTTCTATTACGTCTCTCGGCTACACCATTCATGCTAGGTGTCCCCGGCATGGTGTAGTGAGGGACAATCCCACACTCTTCCAAATAGCGAGCAAAAGGACCCGGACGTTGTTCTCCTGAACCGTCATTCCGACCGTAGTATTCACCACCACGATCGGATCTAACTTTCTTAATAGTCTTTTCAAGTTGATTTTCAACTTCGGTTTTAAAAGACTTGAAAACGTCTAATGATTGAGACTTTTCATGAAGCAAATAAATGTATCCATAACGAGAGAAGTCATCTATGAACGTAATAAAATATGTTTGTCCGTTCCATGAAGGGGTAGGGAATGGTCCACATATGTCCGTATGAATTAGTTCTAAGACTTTTGTAGCTCTCAATGACTCATTTTTGTTTGTACTATTCGTGAATTTTCCCTTAAGGCATTCAATACAAAAGTTATTTTCCGGAGTATCAAGCTTATGTAATATTCCCTCGGACACAAGCTTGTCAATTCTCCTTTTGGATATATGACCCAAACGCCTATGCCACAAGGTATAAGAATTTTTACTTGAAAACTTTCGTTTTATGCCTCGAGTTTTAGTTTCATTATTATGGGACTCATTTAATGAATTGACTGTGTCAAGTAAATATAGATTATCAATATAAGACAAAGAACTAGTACCAAAAAGCTTTGAATCAAAATATAAATTGCATTTATTATTACCGAAGATGCAAGAATAACCTTCTCGATCTAATGTAGTGACGGAAATTAAATTCCGTCTAAATGATGGAATAATAAATACATTGTTCAAAACTAAATAATATCCGGTACTAAGAGATAATCTAAAAGTCCCTATGCCTTCCACCTCTACCGGCTTTCCAGCTCCCATGTAGATGAATCTTTCACCTTCATTGGGTGTTCGGTAGTTCAGGCAACCCTGCATACATGAACTTATGTGAGTAGTTGCACCGGAGTCTAACCACCATGTATACGAAGGAATTGAAACTAAATTAGCTTCAGTACAAACAAAGCTAAATGACATACCTTTCTTAATTCGCCATTGACGATACTTAGGGCAGTCGGGCTTCATGTGAGTGGGGTCCTTGCAAAAGAAGCACTTTTTCACCTTTTGATCATTTGATGATCCCTTAGGCTTCTTTGATGCAACCGCAATCTCCTTACCTTTTCTCTTAATCCCACGAGAAGAGGTAGATGCATAATGCGCACTTTCGGGTTTGGTGTGTTTCAACCTATCTTCTTCCTCCGTGACATGTGAAATTAACTCATTAATATTCCACTTGTCCTTTTGACAATTGTAGGTCGTTTCAAAATGACCAAATTGTGAAGGAAGAGAAATTAAAGCCAAATGCACAAGCAAGTCTTCCGACAAGTCCAACTTAAGTGCTTTTAATTTCGTTGATAGGTGAAACATTTCCATTATGTATTCCCTTAGGTTTCCAGTGCCCTTGTACCTCATGGAAACAAGCTTCCTTAAGGTAGCACTTGTTTCCGATTTATCGCTTTTTGCAAAGCGTTGTTCTAGGGCATCTAGGAAACCCTTTGCACCATCATCCTCGGAGACACTGTTCAGAAATGTCTCCGGGACTGCATTCTTAATTATGCTTAGGCTGACGCGATTAGAACGCTTCCACCTCTCTGAACTCAAGCGGTCTTCCGCAGTGCTTTTATCAGTTAGAGGGGCAGGAGCTTGTTCTCTTAATGCAAGGTCAAGGTCCAAACAGCCTAAGACCATAATAATCTTGTTTTTCCAAGTTTTAAAGTTTGTCCCAGTTAGCAAAGGAATTGAATTTAAGGCAGTAGTAACAGATGAAGCACTGATCAAATCTGAATGAAGAGAACAAAAGAATGAAACAAAACATATGTAAGAAACTACACAATGATTAATTATATCAAAATGAATTCCATCATAATAAAAGATAATCAATATGACATCAAGACTAATCTTTGGATTGCGAATTGACTCACAATTTGATTTATCTTAGGGTAAACAAACAGCTTAAACAACACACTTTAAATACTTGCCTTCCTTTGGGCCGGATCAAGTATAAAAAATGTCCTAAAATTTAAGGTACTTGTTTCCCGGTAATGAAGAATATAAACAATTCACTTTAAACACCCGCCTTCCTTTGGGATGGTTCACAGCATTTAAAATGACCAAAAGTTTAGTTCAATTATTACCCTATGAATGCAAATACTTAGTCAATAACAAGGTCTCCTTTGGAAAACAAGCATGTTATCACTTATCAATATTTACATTCATCACTTTAACAAATTTGTATTTAAATAACGTAAATTGCTTTGGCAACAATATTATTTAAACAATGAATAAATTTGTTTAAGCATATAATTAATCATACATTAGGGAACTTAATACTTTAAGGTAATTACTGAAAATTTAAAGGCAAACAAACAAATGAAATTTATTATTATTAAAAAAATATTGTATCCTTTTGTTCTACCAGTCCATTCTTAAAGTTTGATAACTTCAATAACCACCGAAGCGCGACTGGTGTCCAGATACTATAATTTACTAACAAATTTTCAAACGAGTCGTGGGCATGAATGACCAAAAGGGCACGACTCGTGCTAAAAGGCACGACTCGTGACCAGTGCCCAGATTTATGAAACGTTGCCATTTAAACATACTGTATTACGACTGGAATCAAAGGGCACGACTCGTGCTCACTGTCCAGATTGGTGAAAAGTCACTAATTTAACACCCTTTTGTGAACAGTTTTGAACCAAAAGAGAGAGCCAGGACACCGAGCCATAAGATCCAATTTCACATATTTAGATTATCAATTCTTAACTTAATGGTGAATCAATATTCAACCAAAGTAAGTAGATCCGCATACTCACATCACATTTTTTTAAAAATGCGTGGCTATGCTTATGAACAAACTCGCAACGCATCTAAGGATGGTGGCTATGTTCAAAAATGGGATAATCTTACATTAAGAATTGAAAGCCTTGTGAGTAAATTTATAATATAGAAGTAACATAATACTCTAGAATCTGAATTAGAGTATGACAATAAATCAAGAACACATGATGAACATGGAATCTTTTCAAGAAATAAAAGCATAAGGCTTTACAAGAAACTCAAACTCAATCTAGTATATAACCAGGCTCTGATACCAATTGTTGGAACAAAATGATCCATTAAAACCATGAACCGACTCACAACTAGATTAAGAATGAGAAGAAGAAGAAGACGGAAGCGTGTACCTTGTGATTCCATGATTGTTCTTAGTCTTGTTCTTGATGAAGTAAGAAGATAGTCTTTAAAGAAGAGAGGAGTAGATCTTCTAAGTGATTGTGCCTTATTCTCTTGTCTTCTTTGATCTTTATGAAGAGTTTATAAATGAGAAAATAATCAAAAAAAAATTCGGTCCCTTCTATGGCTGATGGAATGACCTTTATATAGGTAGGGAATAGGCACCTCACTTAGGGACTACACCTATTCATGTATAAGAGTTTACCATTATGCCCATCATTTAATGGTAGCCTTATACTATGGAATTCTACACATTATGTTGAGTTCTATACTTTATACCATATATTATAATATTGATCATTATATTATTAAGTATTTATATGTTATATTAATCCATGTTCTTACAAAAGAGGGTAATGAGAATTTTTGGGGCATGTCAATATGCTGATGGTTTTTCTTTTCTGCAATTCCAACCCTCAAGTTATTTGGTCATGTTAATTATGTCAAGTGCGCGGATTGTTGTTCAGGTAGCAAGAGTGGTAGCCCATGAACTTGCGCATCAATGGTTTGGAAATCTTGTGACAATGGAATGGTGGACAGATCTATGGTTGAATGAGGGATTCGCAACATGGGTATTTTTTTCGTATGGTAAACCTTGTATCCGTCAAGGCTTGCATATATTTGGCTAAATCAAATCGCGCGTTGATCTGCAGGTGGCGTATTTAGTAATGGATAGTTTGTATCCGGATTGGAATGTGTGGACTCAGTTTCTTACAGATAATAATCGGGGTCTTCAAGACGACGGGCTTTCAGGATCACATCCTATTCAGGTGACTGGAAATGGTCAACATCTGCCTGCATATTGTACTTCTACTGTCTTTTTTTCCTTCCAAAATCTGGGTCTGTCATTTGCTTCTATGTGTGAATATTAGCAACTAATTATTTGTTCAAGGTGGAAGTAAATCATGCTCGGGATGCTGACGAGAATTTTGATACGATTACTTACTATAAGGGAGCGTATGTTATCCGCATGCTGGAGAGCTATCTTGGTCCTAAAACCTTTAAGGTTTAGAATTTTTTCCCAATTCTGACGTTCTTGAAAATTCTCTTTATGCCTTTACCCTTCATTGTTAGGTTATGTTCTTTATGTTTTCAAGGATAGCTTCTGGGGGGAAATGACATTTTGCTTGTTTTCAATGGATTTAGAGGGCGCTCGCTTCATACATAAAAAAGTATGCTTGTTCTAACGCGAAGACTGATGATCTGTGGGCTATCCTCGAGCAAGAATCAGGTGAACCTGTGAGTAAGATGATGAATTCATGGACGAAAGAAAAAGGGTACCCAGTTCTTTCTGCCAAACTGAAAGATAAAAAGTTGGAGCTTGAGCAGGTTGCGTCTCTACTCTCTACTCTCTACTGGTTACTCTTTGATCGTTTTCTTCTATTACTTGGAAGAATTTCTTGAAAAGATTAACAATGGAGATGCATGATTTATTGACAGTCACACTTCCAGTCGAATGGTTCCAAGGGAGTCGGGAAATGGATTGTCCCAGTTACTGTATGTTGTGGTTCTTACAACACACGAAACAACTTCTTATTGCAAACAAAATCAGAAGCTTTTGACACTGAAAAGTTTGTGGATTCATCAATCTCGCAAGGCAAGGGAGGGAAAAGCGTTAAAGTTGATTCAGATTGGATAAAAGTTAATGTGAACTCGGCAGGCTTTTACAGAGTTAAATACGACAATGAGCTATCAGCTAGACTTAGACATGCTATAGAAAGCAAATGGTTATCTGAAGCTGATAGATACGGTGATGTTAATATTTTGCTTGTAGTCTATTACGCAAGTCCTTTTAGATGTTCCTCAGGGCTAGTTTCTCTAATCCGTTTCCTTTAACAGGCGTTTTGGATGATTCATATGCCTTGTGCATGGGTTCCCAGCTTTCGTTGACATCTTTGCTGACTCTAATGGCTGCTTACAGGGAGGAGCTAGATTACTATGTGTTGTTTAGCTTGATCAATGTACCCTTTTACCTTGTTTTGATTCATTTTCGTGGAATTACTTCAAACTTGTCTTTGTTGTTAATCCTTAGTTATCTGTGTTTCCCACAGATAAGCTTCAATGTTGAAAGAATTTTGGCAGACGCCGCTCCCAAGACGCTTGATAATGTTAAACTTTTCTTCATCAATCTGTTCCAGTATTCTGCAGGGTGAGTTCCTACACAAATATAAATTCCTCACAGTGTCTCGACTCGAGTATGGACTACAGATAACTATTGCAAGTGACACTATGAGTCCTAGTTACATGGTGCTATTGCCCTCCAATCTTGCAAAGCGCGACTTTTTGAAAATTTTACCTATTTCCTTCTATTGATTTGTGATTCTTTTTGTTTTCTTAGGAAACTCGGGTGGGATCCTAAACAAAGGGAGAGTCACTCAGATGCAATGTTGAGAGGGGAGGTTTTAACTGCTCTGGCTTATTTCGGACATGAAGCGACACTAACTGAAGCAAGAAAGCGTTTCCAGGCATTTTTGGCTGACAGAAAAACAAATCTTCTGCCTCCTGATTTACGGAAGGTTGTCAGAAATATATGGTTCATGTCTTAAGTTTTAGGCCATTAAGTTCTGCAGTTGTTCATCTGTGCTTTTCTTTTCTTTTTTTTTTTTTTTTTTTGGTGTGTGCAGGCTGTATACATTGCTGTGATGCAGAATGTCACCATGACAAACAAATGGGCACTTGATTCTCTCCGGACAGTTTATACAGAGACTGACCTAAGCGAGGAAAAGACTCGGATTTTAGGTGAAAAAATATGGTTTTGGAGTGTTGAAACGCGGCAATTTCTTTCTTTGGCCACTGATATGTGCTGCTACGTTTTATAGGTTCACTCGGATCTTGCCGTGATCCTAGTATTATTCGTGAAGTTCTTGACTTTTTATTGACTTCTGAGGTATAGAATTCTTCCTTTTGCTTGATGGAAATCAGGTTTTTTATTCATTCCCACCTATTTCTTTTTTTAACTTCCTTTTTTTTTTTTTTCTCTCATGTCTTCTCTTTGACGATTACATATCATTCATGTTAGCCGACCCCAAATCATTTTTTGAACTAAGGCCTTGTTGTTGTTTTAGGTTCGGAACCAAGATATTGTTTCTGGCCTAGCGGTTAGCAGAGAAGGGCGTGAAATGTCCTGGAAATGGCTCAAGGTAATTTCATCTGACGCTCCCGGTGACTAAGAGGGACATTCTGACAATATTGTTTTTTGGTTAAGAAACATCAAACATGTATTCTTTGTACGAAACCAAAATGTCTTGAATATTACAAACAAATGCAGGACAACTGGGAAAAGTTGCTAAAAACTTTGGGCTCTGGACCTCTAATGGCACGTACATTGAGCACAATTCTGTCACAGGTTTCTTTCCTTCTCTCTCCGCTCCCCTATTCATTATAAACACAGTTGATAGGCAAGAAAAACCCGTAAAAGAATGCAAATGTGGACTCTTAACTGAAATCAGCCTAGGCAGAAGGAAGAATGTAATGTTTATGATCAAGCTTTGAATTTTAACCCTGACTTTTACTCTTTTGTTTTACCCGACTTAGTTCTCTTCGCATGAGAAGAAAAAAGAAGTCGAGAAGTTTTTCTCGACAGATACTAAGCCTTCATTCCAAAGGACCATAAAGCAAAGCATTGAAAAGATTCAAATTAATGCTAACTGGGTAAAGAGCATTCAGAACGAGAAACAACTCACCAAGACTGTAGAAGAACTTATTACATACAACAATAAGTTGAAGAAATCAGCTTCAGGATCGTTTAAGAAGACTCAAGCGAAGGATTCAAGCTGCGCATGTTCAGTCCTGTAAAAGAACTTAAAACAATACGTTCTGGGGAAAGCAAAATATCAGAAGTAAAGGAGGAAACCATTATGTTATGTATATATGTATTTGTACAAGAATAATGTGTGCAGTAAGTAATGTAGCTTTCTGTAACACTTAAATCACTATATATACACACACACACACACAAACACAGAGAACACGTATTATTTTCCATTGGATGCTCAGTGTACACACACACACACACACACACACACACACACACATATACATATACATACAGGGTCGTGCTCCTATGAGAACCTAAATATCGTGAGAACCGTGAGAACTTGGATACATTAGGTAAAAAACTAATGTATCCAATGGTTCACTTGGATACATCATTGGATACATTACTTGACTTGGATACATCATTGGATACATTACTTGGATACATTAGGTAAAAACTAATGTATCCAATGTGCACTTGGATACATCATTGGATACATTAAGTTCTCACGATTCTCACGATATTTAGGTTCTCATTTGAGCACCTACCTATATATATATATTGAACTGGTGTAGCATAATGTCAGTCCTATATTTCACAGTTACTAAATCATCATCTATACCTCACAGAGCCATTTCAACTCGGAGGCACAATAAGGAAATAGATATTACCATAATGCCACTGCTGCCAAAAACGACGCCCGACTCCTATTTCTAAAAGAAAATGGGTAAATATGTACACAGGCAGTACTTGGCTCATGTGTGAGACTTAAGAAGAAGAAGAAGAAAAAAGTGTTCAAGAAGGTTCTATTAGTGTAGGTACAGAAGCCGTAGAGCCCAGGAGAAAAACAGATGGGCTCACTATAGCCATTTTTCTTGAATTTTACCTATAAATCCAGCGAGCGAAACAAAGGGGTAAAACTGTCATTATGTTTTGGTCTTGAATTTTCTTTGGGCTTTTAAGTCAATGACGATCACAGTTATATTGTCCTTACTACCCTTTTGAAGAGCACGGTTAGAGATGCACTCAGCTGCTGCTTGAGTTGCAGGATCAATACCTACGCCTCTTTCTGCAGTAAGAGTTGTACCGTACTTCTTATGCCACAGTAATATCCTTTTCCGAGCCATTTCACACACCTCCTCATTGGTCATGACATCCCATAAACCATCACTGGCTAGAATGAGGCAATCGTCTTCTCTGGCTCGAGGGATGAACATCACTTCTGGATCAGGAATGATCCACGGTTTCAAATATCTATCACCTGTCACCAACAAAAATGATTGCTTTACGGAGACCCAAGATGTCAATTGAGATGCATATTTAGAAGGAATATTTCTGTAGGACAGAAAAAAATCAGGAAAAAATTTAACTAGAATTTGCTCTTGATAGACTAGGACGCTTTGATTCATAAATACTCCCTCCCAGAGTCACATTTTCTTTACCAATTTCCCAAAAAGGAGTCATACTTCTAAAAGAGAATAAACTAGCATGATCTCCCCCAAATGCTCTAAAGAAAGGCTCTCATAGAAACTGATATATAATGGCAAAGTATACTCCCTCTGTCCCATAAGAGCATCAGCAGTGGTGCCCTTTTCACTAGGGCTTGGCTGATGTGGAGTTGATGACAGCCCACAATGGTGACCTCCACTCCGGGCTTTGGGTGACCAGATAAAAAAATGGGCTGGAGTATGACCTGCTGGGCTTGGAGAAATAGTGTGGTCTCTCCCACTTGCTGTGGAAGACACGCACCAAACACAAGAAGAAAATTTGGAGTGTGGGATACACTCTCCAATATGTCACTATCTCAAAAATTAGTGGACTGACATTTTGACTTTTTTTTTGTTTGAGCAAAAAAATTATAAAAATTATAAATAAGAATATAAGTATATACCAACGGTTCTTTTTTCAATCTATAAATAAACATCGATTGTCATATTATGTAAAAAATAAATAAGAAAAAGAAAATATAATAGGGTATAATAAAAAATATGAAAGAAAAACTAACGACCTAGGTCACCATTGTAAGTAAATTGGCATAAAATTATGGTTATTGATGACCGATGATGTGGAGCTGATGTGGAGAAAAGATAATTTGATGACCTAGGTTACCACTGTGGATGCTCTAATAAAATAAGGGCACAAATTTTCTCTTCGGGTGTCCCATTGATAGACCACATTACCCAAAATGAAAACTTTATAATACTTTTGTGCCCAGTGGGGCCCACTTGTCATAATCGCTTCAACTATCCACTTACAACTCCCTCCTCACTTTCTCTCTCCTACCTCACTTTTCATACTCAAACACCTAATCCACTACTATTATTTTTTTAATATATATACTCTATCATCAATTCCCGTAGCGTGCATGGCCAATTCTAAGCCCCATCGTGCGAGACGGATGGAGTATAAGGCCCACGCTGACCATTAGGGTTAATTATTCGAAATTATTATCGTACATAGAGATTTCCTTGGAAATAGGTTGCCTTTGCGCGGTGTTAACTATCGGGGTTGCGGTGGGTATAAACGATTTCTCGCTGCGTCGCTACCCATCTCTTATTGGTAAATTGGCACTCACGGGTTCGAGTCCTAGGAGCGGCCTCTTGCCAATGTAATTGGTAAGGGAAGGCTTGCCCCCTATACACCCTTGTGGTGGGACCCTTCTCCGGACCCTCGCCTTGCGGGGACGCTTCGTGCACCGGGCTGCCTTTATGTAAGTAGACTTGGTATATCTTGAGATGTACTCCCTCCGCCCCAAACTAATGTCACTTATTTCCGTTTTGGGCGTCCCATACTAATGGTTACTTTCCTAAAATGTTTAATTTTCCCTCTCCTACCCACTCACAACAACTATCCACTATCTCATTTTCTCTCTTATACCCACTCACAACACTTACTTTTCCAACATATTTTCTTAATTTCCGCGCATTCAATTTCAGTAAGCATTAGTTTGGGACGGAGGGAGAACATGATATTCTACGAATTTCAGAAACTAAGAATTGACATGGGACAGATTCAGAATCAGCAATCAGAATGCTTATGGGTACAGGTCCTACAATATCTTTTCCCCCAGAAATTCAATGAGTCTCTTGGTACCAAGAAATTCAATTAGTCTCTTGGTCCAACTCAACTAGCCATGCACAAATGGATACAATGAAAAACAGTCAAGAAACACATACCAATAGACCTTGACATAGCAAGAACACCAAATACGCGATGACCATTCCATTGTATCACCTTGCCTCCAGCTGCCTCAATTCTAGCATACTCATCCTCACGATTCGGCTGTTTCAACAAAAACAACAGAAAGATCAAAACGAGATCAAGAGCAACATCGGACATTCATGTCGGGACAGAGGGAGTAGAAGTTTTTAAATTCTGCATCGGGGGGGGGGGGGGGGGGTGAGTAAATATAAAATGAATGAAAGGCTCTCACTTTATGATCCACGGACAATGCCATGGCTTCTTTCCCACGACATAGAACTGCTCTTGAGTCGCCACTATTTGCTACTATGATATGAGAGGAACAAATTAGGGCAACAACAGAAGTGGACCCCACAGTTTCAGGAGCAACGGGTTCAAGACCGGTTTGTCCTCCAATCTCAGCATCCACCTTGAGAAAGCAGTTGGTGAAAGCTTTTCTCCATAGATCTTGGCAGTTAACATTAGTATTATTTCCATTGCCTAAGCTGGACATAGCAAGTTCCAGCTCCTCAACCAAAGCAACATGGAGCCGGTCACGACAATAATCTGCAACCTGAGAAAATGAAAGAGTTCCATAAAGAATCTGAACTTTGTCAAACACAAAATTAAGAGGTTGAGGGCCCATGTTCCAAACAGAGACCTCAACAAGCCACATCATTTAATATAAGCACAAGTACAATACTCCCTCCGACCTCAAATATAAGCAAAAAACACTACTTTCACACAGATTCAGAATTTAGTTGAAGTTGTTTGAATTGTTTTGATTTTATAACAAAAAAGTGTTATACTCCCTCCTCCGTCCCAGAGTATATGTCCACCCTCCCATTTGCACGGAAATTAAGAAATGATGGAAGTGATGTAAGTGTTGTGATTATGAAAAGTGAGGTAGGAGAGAGAAGGTGGGGTAAGGAATATTAAGTCGATTGGTGTTGTGAGTATAAAAGTAAAGTAGGAGAAAGAATGAGTGGAAGGAATAGTAAAGACTAAAAATGAAAGGTGGACATATACTCTCGGACGGAGGGAGTAATTACTAATATACTCTATCCGTCCCGAAATGATCTTCTCATTTGGCATTTTTCATTGTCCCAAAAAGTTCTTCTGATTTCTACAATTTGGGCTTAAATGTGCATAAACACAATATGGCTAGTGAAGCAAGTGCTCACATCCTTAAAAAGTTTGAATAGTCAAACGTGAAGATCATTTTGGGACGGAGGGAGTATCTTCATATCAAATGTCTGATAAATGTGCAGTTATCATTGAAAAGGGATAATTAATAGGGATATTATTATGAAATACAGTTGTATTTAACGATTTTTGTATTGCAATTGGTGAACGTTGCTTATATTTAAGGGCAAAAAAAAATCATTTTTTATGCTTATTACTGAGCCAGGAGGGAGTAGATAGCATAACCTTACACATACAAACACAGGAGAGAGAGGGGGGGGGGGGGGAGCGAGAGAGAGACCTGAGAGCCACCATGGCCATCATAGACCCCAAAGAAATGTGTGGTCAAGTGACTCAAACACCTTGTCACACCATCAACTGCTCGATCACCAATTAGCATTTGAACCGGGATTTTCATAAACCGAGGCACAGTCGCAAGTGCATCTTCCATCTCAGGTCTCCTTCCACACAAAGATGTGAACCCCCAAAGTGGCACATAATCCACCTCGAAAACACTCCGACCCACAATTCCACTCGACTTTCTCTCGAGAGGCAACTGAATAACAACTGGCAAAGAATTAGAATTAGAATTAGAATTAGAACCATCTCCCGCCTCTTCATCAAACCCCAACATAGCCTTAGCAATAATCTCGACATCGAACGAACCAGATGCTCCCATCTCTGAAATGGACTCAAACGATAATAGATCATCACCGCATAAACTGCTCGAATCACTCACCACTGAAAGTGAACAAGAATTATCAAGGATTTGATCACCCTCTAATGACAGACTATCGTCTTCGCTTTCTCCAACTACAGTATTATCATTAGCAACCCAATCACCTTTATTTTCAGATATCATATCTGAAACCACTACAAGACCGACCTCAGCTTCATCATCACCAAAAATAGCCAATTCAGAACTTTCAGTGGCAGGATCTAACAAGCTATTTGTATCTGCCATAAACTTTTGCACTGTGAAGTTTATACGGGTATTTAACAAAGTGGGTTTATCACAGACCGAGTTACCTAAGCTAAATGGCATCAGCACCGGCGAAGACATCTGATTCATCAATATCGCTATCTGGGTTGTTGTAGAAATTACCCACTTCTAGCCCCTCCAAAATTACACAGCCTGTCATTGTTGGACTAATTCAGTGCCTTCTTCTATTGTCAAGAATCTTACTGAAATATGAATTATGGAACTGAACACACCCATTCTCCATGCCTGAGAACCCAAACAAACAAAAAGACTCTCAATATGAAGTTTTGAAATGAAAATGGGTAGTCAGATCTGGTCAATAGAAATGGGTGCCAACTACCATTTGTGGAAATTCCAACCTTATTCAGATAGGTCAACCCTGCCTGGACCTTAACTAACTTCTCCAGAAATTTACTTAGCTACCACCTTCAACTACAGAGATATGTAGATAAAGATCCCCAAATCCACAAAATTTATACAGCAGCAAACAAAAACACAAGGAAACTGGAGTTTAAAGCCTTTTTAAACTCTTGACAGAAGAAAAAGATACAAAAAGTGAGGAAGTCATGAGAAACAAACCTATGAAAGGCAAGAAAAAAGTGTCCTCAATAATCACAAGAAAAAAAAACCTAAATTGAATGATGCTTTTTCCACACACAAAACCCAACTTTGACTTCCCTGGATCTGAGGCAACTCATTTCAACCTCTTCTTGATTGTGGGTACTCTCTATCTAACAATTAACATCAATATTTAGTTGAAATGTAACCAAACAAATGAACTTTACACCAACCTTGACAGAGGGAAGAGTCTAGTTCATCAAAATGAAAATCCCCTTTTCTTTCTCATTCAATACTTCACTCTAACCCTCTGTTGATATACAAATCATTAAAGAATCAAGAAAACAGATTATGCCTATATAATAGGAAACCCTTTATAGTAATGTAAGAGAAAGTACAGCTCAAATGCTCAATGCGATCACTTGCAAAGGCTTCCCTTTTTTTCTTGATTATTTAATGGAAAGTACTCCCTCCGTCCCACCTCACATGACACCCATGAGGTGGGCACAATAATTAAGGATAATGAATAAAATAAAGAAAATATGTGATAGAAAATGAAGAGAGAGAATGAGTGAGGTAAATAGTTGTGTTGGTTAAATAAATTGAGTGATGGAAAATAAAGAGAGAGAATGAGTGGTTGGGTAGAGTCGAGTGAATATAAAATTATAAAAAATATGATATTTTGGGAAGTGTCAAGTGAGCTGGAACAGCACAAAATAGAAATAAGTGTCATGTGAGCTAGTCCGGAGATAGTATTTGGGAAAAAGAGGACATCTTTATAGTCTCTAGAGGTGAAGACGATAAAAGAAAAAACCAAGAAAATATTTTATTTTATTTTTAAGGAAGAAAGAAAATACAGTATAGGGACTACGACCAATGGCCTAGTGGTATCGGGTGGGTGAGTTAAGGGTTTCCCTTAGGGGAGGTCCTGGGTTCGATTCCCCCTTGGGAGAAATGTGGAGAGCCCATAGTTTCTCTAAAATGAATGATATGTTACAATTGTTCAAAAAAAAAGTATAGGGACTACGATAGCAGAGAAATTTATAACGGACAAAGCAAACGGGAAACTCCCTCAGTCTCGTAAACAATTTTTCAAAATATTTGTAAGTAATGCAAGGAGAAAGGAAATTAGAAGGACCATTCTCCAAAGCGAAACAAGGAGCAGTCGCTGAAATGAAGTCAGAGGAAACTGATGTTGTAGCAAACTGTGATAGTTTAGAAGATGATTACGCCCTAGTCGCCGAGAATAACACTGACCACGACAAGGTGTGGATTCTTGACTCTGGGGCGTCTTGTCTTATGTTGTCCGAGAAAGGAGTTGTTTACAACTTTATGTGCGGGTGGATGAAGGCTATGTTAGCATGGTCGATGGCTACGCCTGCAAAGTAGTTGGTATTGGCTCCGTAAATGTGAAGACATGTGATAGTAAGACTTGCACGTTGACCAATGTGAGACATGTTCCATTAGTAACAGAGAATTTAATATCACTCAGTTTGGACAAGAGGGGGTATAGTTTCAAAGGTGAAGATGGTTTCATAAATGTCTACAGATGTTCAGACGTGGTATTGAAAAGTGTAAAACTGAGTTTATTTTATGTTTTCCAAAGGTACACGTTCACAGGCTCGGGTATCGGACATCATACAGTCATGGGTATGTCAAAGAAAAGAGTGATGCAACTGGAGGTATGAATCAGACATACGTTGAGAAAGCATGATGTGTGTGTTTTTTTTTTTATCTTTCTGAATCAGAAGGTTATGGTATTAAGAAACAGGTGGAATAACGATTGACTCTTGGTAAGAGTAAGGCGAGTAATCCACATCCAGGTAGTCGACACTTACTTTCAGGATCAGAACATTTGAATCTTCATTGATGGATGTTTGGACATCATTTTGGGATGCCTCGGGAGAGGTAGTTTTGAAGACATGGGGAAGAAAGAGGGCATGTCTCGAGTATCCTATTCTAGTGCGAGAGGCACAATCTCTAATTTGTCACATGCATTTGTTTTGAGTAGCAAGATCAACGACCTTTGGAATTGCTAAATCTGAAATCTTATTGATTGCCCGTTGGGGGGATGTGTCTGTGAAGACACATCTCGGTGATCGGGAGAGCACATTTGGGTACTTGGCAAGGTAAAAATCTGGGTGTTTTGGAGGACACATCTAGGTGTTCGGGAGAACACATCTTGGTGTTCGAGAAAACACATCTTGGTGCTTGGTGAAGCACATATGTGATTGTTTTCTATTGCCTCTAACATATGTGAGTTTGTGGTTATCCAGTTTATTCTGAAGCTCTTCGTTGTGTAGGGATTGAGAAACAATTAAATATGGGTACAATCTTAATATTTGAGACTTGATGTAGTCTATTATGGTGGTCTGGACATAGATGCACAACCCATTGTTGCTTGTGGCAACAATATGGTTAGATCTTAAAGGTGTACGGTTGTCAAGCGTGACAAGTTTGGTTGCTCTGAAGAGATCAATTTCTGTGCCCTTTGGCTACGGACAAATATGTGGTGGGAAAGAAATCTGGGTTTAAAAAAGATACATCTCAAGTTGGAGCATTGTTTATTCTGAAATTTTGTAGTAAGAGAGAGATACATCTCAAGGTAAAGTTCTATTGATTTCGTCATCGTCATATGTGCTTTTGGAGGATTCAAGTCAAGGTTCAGATTTGTTGGAAATCTAGTCCTTTAGATATGGTTTTGAGAACTTGTCTGCGGGGCTATGTGACCAACCTACACACCTGCATAAGGTGCACGTACGTCAAAGTAGAAAGATGGTTGGGCAAGCATACATGCGGCCGCATGTGTCCGACAAGAATTCTTGGATAAGTCGTTTTGTGTACGTCAAATCTGTTTTGTGTTGGTTTTGGTTGGTGAGAAGAGAGAAAATAAAGGGTTTATTGATTCTTGTTCACGAGTAATTACAACTCAATAAAAAACTAGATTATCAGATTTCTAGGATTTTTATTGTGTTTCTTGTTTCACTGATAGATCATTTGTAATAAGTATGTTCTTGATTCTCATAGTAATAAACGTATTTTCATCCGCCGTCAGAGGTAGTTATCATCGTATAGTGAACCGCGTTATATATGTGTTTTTTTTTTTTTTTTTGTAATTTCGTTGTTCTAATTTGTTTGTCTTGATTCATTGCAACAATAATATTTCTAAAACTTGTGAAAAATAAATTCAGATGCCTCATGAAAAAAAAAAAAGTAAATTTTGTTAAGACATACTTCATCCGTCCCAAAACACCTTGCACTATTTTGAGAATGTATGAAAATTAAGAAATGAATATATATTCAAAAATATTGTGAGTGAAAAGGAGGTCATGAGTATAATAATTTGACTAAAATACTTGAAATTATATCTTATTTACGTACAGAAAAATATTTATATTCTGAAAATTTTATTCTCCTTTCTTTTAATAAATAAAATGAACGTGTCCTTTCTTCTTAAAAGATTGGCCAAAATACATTTTACCCCCAAAGTATCCACCAATTCCCATTTTGCACACCCGTTTGAAAATTCGGTCTCTTTGGTACCTAAGTTTCCAATTTTTCCCACTTTGCACCCTCCGTCAAATGGCTGTTAAAAAAATTAACAGAAATGGTCATGTGAGGGGCATTTACGTCTTTCACTTCAAATGTAAGAGGGCTTAAATGTCATTTAGCATCATATCCAGCCATTGTCTTCTTCAGACCAAAACCACCATTCCACCACCACATGACACTGCCATTTCCGCCACACCACCACCCACAATAAACAAACTCATAACAACTCCACATCAATTATTCACATATTTGAGGTTCTTCAAAATATCAGGAAAAAAAAAATCACACACCAAATTTTTAGAATACAATCAATTTCTTTGTTTAGATAAACCAATTTCAACAGGAGCTCAAACCTGCAATCAATTTTAACAGAAACAATTAAAATATCAAAGTTTTTTTTTTTTTTTGAATAAAATCAAAACCCAGATATCGGTTTCAAAATATGAAGTCCAGGAACCTCCATTAATGCTAATAACTCATATCTTGGCTTCAAAGTATGAGATTTTTGACTGTTTCATTCATCTCCAGCATCGCAAATCTATCATTCCCCAATAATTTATGGCATTAAATCTTGATTCCTTTGCTCCTTACCGATCAGATCTAAGCAATGGAGAAAAACCATATCTAGGGTTTAGATTGAGGGCGTAAAGCGATTAGTATAAAGGGTTTCAACTTAGATTTGAGATTCGTCACCTCCGAATCTGGCTGTAGGAGATGAAGATGGTGGTGAACTCGTAGTTGATTTTGAAGAAGAATGGGGCGTGGGGGGTGGGGAACTCGGAACGATGAAAACTGTGTTTTTTTAAATCTGTTTTTCCTTTTTTTTTTCTTTTGTTCTTATTGCCTTGAAACGCCACCGTTTATGGTTCCAACGAAAAATAAAAACGAATTTCATAGTAAAATGACGAATATACCCATCACGTGATGAGTCACATGCTATTTAACGTTAGATTTCTAACGTCTGTTAGTGCCAGGGTGCAAAGTGGGAAAAATTGGAAACCTAAGTACCAAGGAGACCGACTTTTCAAATAGGGGTGCAAAGTGGGAATCGGTGGATACTTTGGGGGAGTAAAATATATTTTGACCTAAAAGATTGCTCCTGCGTTAGTTAAAATAAAAAAAGAAGAAATAGATTAAAGATTGGTTGGGTTGGACAAAAAACACATAAAAATAAAGTTGTTTTGCTATGTCATATGCTGACACATTGGTGACGAACTATATTTTGTAATTTTTTTAGTGTTTGAAATTAGTGAAAATTTTGTGAAAAACTTGTTTTACGCTCGTTTTTGTGTAAAACTTGTTTTCATTTTTTTAAACCTGTAAAACACAGGTTTTTCATAAAACTTACTAGAGTGGAGGGAGTATGACGTTAAAAGATAATCCATAAGGGATAAAATAAGTACACCATACACAACTCCTTATATGTGACTAACCTCTGACCCGATCCCCTTATGACTTGGCAAGCATGATTAATGTTGTCAACGGTATAGGAAATTGAGCTAAGGAAGTCACGAACACAAAGGTTGATAACATGACATGCACACCTCACATGAAAAAACTTACCCTCTAGAGGAGGGTTAAGGTGTTGGGTCAAATATTTAGCCGTTGTGGTGTCGTTATCAAATGACATGGTAAGAATCTTATCAGTGATAATGAACTCTCCCAAAACATTCATTATATGTTGTGTGCATTGCATTGCGGTATGAGGGTAAGGCATTGTTCTAAATGAAAAAACTCTCTTTTGAATCATCCAATCCTGATCAACCCAATGGGCAGTGATACACGTAAAGTTCTCCTTACTAGAACTGTGTGTAGCTTTCCAAGCATCAGTTGTTAAGCAAATACTACCCTTGTGGCTTTGAAGTAGGTTCGCTAACTCAAGAGTTCCCTTTTGAAATAGAAGCTTAATGTGCCTAGTGAGTGTTTTTCGGGACATAGATTGGAAACCGGGATTGAGAGACCGACAAAAAGTGTTAAACCGTTCATCTTCAGAAGTTGACAATGGTAATCTAGAACTCACAAGATACATGGTGATAACATCATAGTTCACTTTTGGATAAGTAGTAACACGTATTTTGAGTTTGGTTTGGGTGCTTGTATCACCACCACGTGTGGCTTCAGCTTCATAAGCTTCTACATGTCGTTTCAAGTGAGAGGTACCTGAAGCGGACGTTGGACGGTTTAGATTTTTCATGCATATTTTGCACTCGGCTTTAGGCTCACCATCCTTATCGAGAATCATATTGAAAAACTCCACATACTTTGACACTTTAGGCTCCTTAATCTTCCCCTTCCCTTTCCCCTTCCCCCTCCCCCTACCAGGTTGACTACCCGTCGCCTCATCTGTACTAGGTGTAACTATCCTACCACGAGTCGACCCAGTAACTCTTACATCATCGTCTTCCTCATCATCACCATCATGTACTTCATGTATATTTCTATACGTGAAGTCATGCTCGGGGATTTGAGCATCGGTAAAATTACCGGGAAATATAGGGGTGGGAATTGGGGTTGAACCCTCATTTATCATATCATACATGTATTGATCATTGGCTAACTGATTTTGTTGTGATGGGTTTTGTTGTGGATCGTCTGTTGGTGGTGGGTTGTAGGCAAAGATATCCTCGACAAATTGGCGAGACATTTTGTACCTAATTGAAAAAAATTGTTAACAACTAATTTCAATCACTAGTTAAATAAATAATACAAATGGACAACTAAATGAATGTATTTTTTATTTTTTTTCAGAATTTGAAATTAAAAATAAATAAAATTCGAAATTAAGAATATAACTATTTTTGAAATTCCAAATTAAGATTATAATACAAATGTACAAATACAATAAATACTTAAAAGTTAAAACATTAAAATTACCTCAAAGAAAGTTGATACACCTTTTTTCTTCAAAGACTAGAAGTCCAGGTCATAGACTTCTGTAGGAAGTAGGAAGATAATGGATACTGAGATTTTGAAATTTTTTGTTGTGTAACAGTATGAAAGATAATACATCTATTTATACTAAAACTGGTTGTGAAAAAATAAAATAAAATGGGTCAATCACAATGGCTCAAATTGAGCCGCTCAATGCACTGTGTGTGTCTGTGCCTGCTGCTGCTGTGCTGCATGGCAATAAATAGCCATTGTCAAACTCATTAGTCATTACCCATCGACTATTACTCCATGTGACCATGTCTCCATAGTCAATCAGTCTCACAACTCACATGCCCATGCATTGCCTTGTCGGTTGTCAACTTGTTTGGAATTGAAACCTTTTATTTTTTTATTTTTTTTTACTTGGCTAAAATGCGGGCCGTCTTTAAGCCCGCGGGCTAAGCCCGGCCCGTTAGACTTTTTGGAGGGTCCGGCCCGTCCGTCAAATACAAGGGCCGGGTTTGGGCTTCGGGCTCACGGGTTAAAGGTTTGGCGGGCAAGGGCCGACGGGCCCACGGGCTTGGGCCCGAAATGCCCATCTCCACTCTAGGCCAAAACTACAAGGGGGTGTTTTATATTTCAGCCAAAAAGTAGCAATACCCAAACCCTAATTCATGGCTCCTTAAACCCTGCCTTCTCTTCTTCACACCGCCGATTCTCTCTCGCGCTCTGTCACTCTGAGTACAACAATGGAGAATACGACTGAGCCGTTGAAAAGAGAAGCTGAAGAGGAAAAAGCTCCAGAGACCGCCGCAGCCGAAGATGAAGACACCGGAGCACAAGTTGCCCCCATTGTCAAACTACAAGAAGTTGCCGTTTCTACTGGCGAAGAAGAGGAGAATGTCCTTATCGATCTGTAAGTATTTTTTTCAGTAATTAATTATATAGTCATTTGTAGTCATTGGATTGCAAATTTATCCGCAAATTGTTGGAATTTATGGAGTGATTTGTTGATTGTGAAATTTAGGAGAGCCAAGTTGTATAGATTTGATAAGGAAGGGAATCAATGGAAAGAGAGAGGCGTTGGTACAGTTAAGCTTCTTAAACATAAGCAAACCAGTAAGGTCAGGCTTGTTATGAGGCAGTCCAAGACTCTTAAGATCTGCGCCAACCATTTTGGTAATCCGGCACTCTTGGTTTTTTGTTTATGCTTATGAGATTGTGTGTATATATACTGATTATGATGATTTGTTATTGAGGTCGGTCACGCCTGCAATTTCGGTACAAGAACATGCAGGCAATGAAAAGTCATGTGTTTGGCATGCAACCGATTATGCAGATGGGGAGTTGAAAGAAGAGCTCTTTTGTATTCGCTTTCCTTCGATTGAGAGTGAGTATTCTACTTATCTTCTGTATTTTTTGATATTGGGATGGCTTCCTTTATTTGGTCATGGCATCCTTTGTTGTGTATAAATAATTGATTGGAGTACATTGTGAGTGTTAATAGTTTAGTGGCAGCTTGTTGACTCTTCAATAGTAAGATATCCGTTTTCCTTCAAATGCTGGACCCAAGTACTCCTTTATACGGTTGTTTTGCTAAATTGCTTAAATGATGTGTACTGGATAAGTCAAGAGGCTAAATATTGGATACTGATTAGTTATATCATAGGCGATAGTACATTTTGGTATTAATGGATCTTTTGACGAGTAATAGGAGTGATCAATATGATGATAGTAACAAACTTGATCAGATTGTATTTAAAAAAAAACAAACTTGATCAGGTGGGCGTTCACAAATAATTACCATAAAGGGGAAAAGGATGAGATTTTTGTTGCTGAAGTGAGTTCTTATTTAACACATGTTTTATGTCATTTTTTGGCGTTTGTGGAGTTCTTGTGCATATTGACTGACTGCTGAGGCCCTAAACTATTCAGGCTTATAGAGCTGTGAAGGTAATAGTTATGCTTAGACATAGGATGATGAGATCGTTGTGCAAACGCAGCATTTAATTAATAGAATGCTTTGAGCGGCACTTTCCACACGAGATTTCTGACTTTCTCTGTTTACTCACAAGTCAAGTATCTACTTAGGTGAAGTATTTCAAAATATAGGGAGACAGAAATTTTGTAACGAGCAGTGTTTTTGTTTATTGTTTTGATTAGAATGATGATATCTTTGTGCAAACGCAGCATCTAGTTAATAGGATGCATTGAGCGGCATTTCCACACGAGATTTCTGACTTCCTATGTACAGACAAATTATTCAAGCGGATTTATATTTCAAAGAAACCAGACAAGTTTTCTATTTAGTTATCTCTTCTTCTTTTTTTTTTTTTTTTTTTTTTTGTATATTTGCGGGGATGCCTTGTGCACCGGGCAGCCCCTTTTTTTTTTTTTATATATATATATATATATATTTGTGTTTAGAATTGTGATAGTTGTGCAAAAGCATCTAGTTAATTGACTGCTTTGATTGGTCCTCGCCACATGATATTTCTGATGTTCTCTTTCATTAATTACATTTGAGAATTTGAGTAATTTCACCTATGGTTCTTTCATTCTTTCTTTTGTTTCATGTGATGATTTTCTACCACCATATTTGCAAATAAATAACGACTTTGATAAAAAAATTAATATCAAAACATGCTAAGCTTGGTAAATTGTAAAGAACTTTATGATGCTAGAATGATGATATCTTTGTGCAAACGCAGCACCCTGTTAATACAATGCAATGAGCGGCACTTTCCACACGAGATTTCTGACTCTCTTATTGTTCTCATGCAAACTATCTTAATTTTTCATCTCTAGCACTTTTTGGTTGCGTCCTGTGGTACTTGAGTTTAATTGATGGGAGATTCTTATCTTGATGTACATAGGTTATAGGGGTGGCAATTTCTGACCGATGGGTATACCCATTAAATAGTTTAATACGTGATATATTTAATGGATAAACACCCTTGGGTAACTGAAACACCCATTTTGCCACCCCTAATAGGTTACGACATCTTTGAGTTGATAATGAATACTAGAGACATCTGTCAAGAACTTTATGATGATAGAATGATGAGATCTTTGTGCAAACGCAGCATCCTGTTAATTCAATGCAATGAGCGGCACTTTCCACACGAGATTTCTGACTTTTTCCTGCTTCCTTGCCAAATTTAATTTCGAATCTCAATCACTTCTAGGCTGCCTCCTTTTGTGGCTCTTCTGTTTAGTTGATGGAAGATTCTTGTCATGATTGATGTGCATAGTTGTGACATCTTGTAGTTGGTATTGAGTTCTAGAGATTTGCTCTTGCTGTGTTAGTTCCTCTGTAGAGATTATTTAGGTTTGTTCCTCGTCCTTATAATCCTTGGAGGAATAATGAATTACTTCTCCTTTGGCTCAAATACACATAGTAGTATAATACTAGGGGCACAAAATAGTCAGAAAATTGTGCTCACAAAATCCTAGGTGCAATTATTTTATTGTGTCTTTAATTAGAGTGTGGCGGGTCCAATATCGATGCAACCAATAAATATCGCCAACTCATTTTGTGAGCAAGATTTTGTGCCCCTAGCATTGCTCATACACATATTTACATTAAAGATGGGTGTGGGAGGGGTTTTTCTGTTCTTAATGAGTTTTTTACGGCAGGGTCATGAGTTTTTTACGGCAGGGTCCTTTCTCAAAGAGTAGAAGGACGAAAACTTGAAAGTGAACATTGTTACAGAATGTTGTTCGAAATTGAGTTTTACATTATAGAATTGTCATCTAGATAATAGATTTTGACTGTTACTGATCGAACCCAGAAATATGGAACTTGTGGCTACAGAAGGAGGATCATGTTAATTCTGAGCCTACAGTTCCTGGAATGAAATACATTACTAATCTTTCATTTACTTGACTTAGCTTTTTTGTTCTAAAAAGAAAAGGGGTTGATCAGTTTTATTCAGCAACTTGCAATTTACGGGAAAACAGTCATATCGACAATCTTTGCCCCATTTTAGCATATTAGTTCATAAATTCATTCCCTGTTTTAGCATATACCGTTCTTATTTCTGAATGCAACCGTTTTCATTGGCGATGTCTCTTTTTTTCAGACTGCAAATCATTTAATGAAACAATCGAAGAAGTTACTGAATCTCAAAAGAAGACGACAATAGAGGAAGTTGAAGAAGCCGATTCAGCTGCTAATCTTTTGGGAAATTTGACAGTAAACGAAACCAAAGATGAAGAGGTGAAGCCCAATGAGACAGCTGAAGAGAAGAAAGTTGCTACTGTAACCTCCAACAATCAAAGTGGCGAGTAAGTTGATCTTCTCAGCTTAAGGTCAATGTTGATAGCATCTGTAATTTTTTGGTAAATTATATACATGTGTTATGAAGGTATATGTTTTGTTTGTGAACGTTTGTCTATGATGGCAGCATTTTATTTTCTCAATTACAGTGATGGAAGTGAGAGTTACAAACTTACAGTGTCTTTACTAGTAGTAGCGGATTGTCGTGTAAGTCGGATGCCCATTTTATTTCAAGAGCTGTTTGCCCCTAAAGTGATTTTTATGTTTGTATAGTAAAGAGTGAAGTCTTTTTATATGTAAAGAAGGGCCTTCGCATTTTACTTAAAGCACACTTTTTTTTGAACCATATGTCAAGTTTCCGCAGTCATATTGCATAGCAGTCTTGTATTGTAACATATGTTGCATGGTTGCAAGAGGCCTGTATAGCTTGTGAATTAAGTGGTTCAACTTGTATAATACTCCATCCGTCCCAAAATGATCTTCTTGCTTTTTTATGTAATTACGAAGGGAGTTTGGTCAATAATTTTTGGTTGATTTAAGTATACTAATGTAAATCTAAACTTGTTATTGATAGACACGTGTCGGCTTGGGAGTGGCCAGCACTTGGAGAGTGCAGCTCACCTCCCAAGCCGGAGAGTGGCTGCTGCTTTTCTCTTTTTTTTTTTTTTTTTTTTTCCTTTTTTGTTTCCAGCTTTTTTTTTCTTTTTTTTCGGAGATGTTTTTTATCCAAATTTTTTGAGCTCAATTATTTCATAGTAAATTGTTTTTTTTTATAAAAAAGTAAATCACCAAAATTTATCATTTTTTCCCTCTATAAATTGATGTAAGTTTCATTTAATTTGGACACCGAAAAAAACCCATCTTTTCTCTTTAAAAATTCCTTAATTATCCTTTTTTTTATTAAGTGTGAATTAAAAAAAATTAAAAAAATTCTCGAATTTATAAATAAAAATATTAATAATTTATTTTTTAATAATAAATTATTATTATTTTTATTATTTTTTAATTATAAAAATAAATATTGTAAATAAAATAAAAAGTGGTGGGTATAGAATGATGAGTTTGGAGGAGTTGAATTTTAAACTAAACTAGCTTATTGTGGGAGGGGTAGTTGAGAGTGTAGTTGAATGATTAAGTGGATGGAGAGAGAAGATGTGGTGTCGTGATATTAGGGTAGTTGAATGTTTTTTGGTAGTTGGATTATTGGACATGGTCTTATAATTATTGATCAAAGTATTTCGTAGCAACGGCAAAAAACGTAGGAAGATCATTTTGGAACAGAGGGAATAGTAATATGAGTTAAGGGTGTAAATGGTTTGGTTTGGTCTCGGTCATTTTAGAATTTTAGAGACCGAACCACTAGTCATCGGCTTGGGAAAATTCCACACGACAAAGCTCAAACCAAACCACAATGGTTTGGTTCAGACCGCTTTAGTCGTGGTTCAAACAACCATTCAGACAATGGTTCATATCACGATTCAAATCATAGTTTAGACTCTGTTTAAACGAGAAAATTCGGAGGAAGAAGAATATTTAACGAATAAAGAAGCCGAAGGAAGTGAACACACTACAAAACTTTGTTAACTATGTGCCTCAAGGAATATAACATGATATCTATCAAATAAGATGCAAAACGGGAGTTATGAATGGTCTAATGCAATGTATACTTTTTAAGGCCTATCACACTTTTAACCCACTGTACTATAGTGAAGCTCCGCTTTTAACCATCCTTGTTTTTTTTAGCAATTTTAACCACTCTACTAATATACGCTTTCATATTAACCGCACCACTAAACTCCATCCAAAAAAACTAACTTTCGTTACTAAAACTTAACGAAGGTTAACACGAATCTGACATGGATAATGAGTTGGTATTAACTACGCGTACGTGGACAATGACGTCGTTAATCACTCTTTCTTCTACCCTATCCATCCCCATTTATAACCTGACCTGCAGCCCTAAAAACCCAAACAAATAGAGGACGAGATTTCCATCTTGAAAACCCTAGGTTGGAACTTGCAATTGGCCATGGCTTCGTTCAATTTTCAAGAAAAAGAGACGGAATCGAGCTATGGATCGTCCAATTCGAAGTGGACGAACTCAGGAGTAGCGACCTACTGTGGTTGCAATCAAATTGCACCGATGTGGACTTCATGAACGATTGACAATCCAGGAAGACGGTTCATTGGGTGCAAAAACTATGAGGTTCCTTATTAATTATTCTTGCCTGTTGTATGAGTAATGAAAAAAATAAGAATACCCTGTTGTTTGTTTTGTAATTCATTGATTGTTTGTTTATTTTTTGTAGAATGAAAGGTTGTATTGTGGGTTTTTTCGTTGGGTGGATCCGGAGATAAATGAGAGGACAAAGATTCAACTCAACACCATGAAGTGTGAGATTAAAAAGTTGAAGAATGAAGCTACAACAGCTGCAATGGTGATGAAAAGAACTGAAGAAGCTTTGGAGAATATGCAAAACAAATATGCTAAGCTTAAGAAGCTGAGTAAGACACAAAACACAACCATTGCGAATGGGAAAGCAAGAGAAAAGTTGTACATTTGGGTGATTTTGACTTCAGTCATCATCCATGCCATTGTAATGAAAATGTATTGGGTTGATTTGAAATCAAATGGTAAGGTGTATTATTTGCCGTAGAAACTGGTTTTATCAGTTTAGTTTCATTTGTAATGCTATATATCATGATTTGGGAATGGATTATGGTTGTTGTGACTGTTTGTTCATTTCTTTGTAATTACTGATACTTTCGTCCCGAAATCAATATCCAAAAATAATTCAAATTTACTATTTGATCAAAATCCACTTGAAAAAATTGTGGTCATTCATTTTGAGACGGAGTGAGTATTTGGAGTAAATAACACAAACATTGTGGTCATTCATTTTGAGGCGGAGGGAATGTTTGGAGTAAATAACACAAACCAAATAAAAACAAAGTACACCAAAGTCTAATGTACTTTCACTAATTCAACAAAAGAAGTACAATGCTTTAAACAGAGTTAGGGTAAGCACATGCCTTGTGAGTTTGCCGGACAAAGCACATGGCATCCATTGTACCAAAAAAGACCAAAACATGTCAGTATTGCTTATAAAGAAAAAGGCCAATAACACTTGTGCCTTTAAATATGTATCCACCACCACATAAACAAAAACAAAAAGAATTCACCAGAGCAATCAATCAATCATAATAGGGTCTTCAGGATCATTTGGAATGGTCACAAGCTTGTTCATCCTAGAGGACTTTCTTAGTGGGCTTTTGGCTTCTTGTTTAATCTTCACCAGATTTTTGTAATTTTGTAGAACTGATTCTTGGCTGCCATTAGCTTCATTGAATTTCTTTCTTGGTTGTCCTTGCTTCTCTAAACCACCAAAAGTGTTGCTACCTGGCTGACTAAGAAGAATAGACTCTTGTAGTAATACATGCTTTCCCTTGTTTTGTGATGTCAGTACATTTCTTAGCCATCCTTGGGGGTTTAAATTTGATTTTAGCATTCTTCTTCTCACTTGCAGTCTTCTTCCCACTAGGCTCAACCTATGAAATTAACATCAATCAACACAGATATCAGTTTGTAAAGACATTTCAAAAAATAAATATAAAAAGTGCAACAATATTAATAATAAGTCACCACTGAAGTAGATTGCTGATTGTTTATGATTTGAGGATTACTAGTTGTAGCTTGATTGTTTCTAGTACCAACCTACAAACATCATAACATAAATAAAAGAACACACATACATTTTACTTTATATTTCATAAATAAATTGACTTACCCCTTGTTCAGTTGTTTGAGTAGGAGGGGGGATGGGTTTGCTGTTTAGCCTAATATGGGTACCTCCATCCTCAGCATGGTAAACCCCAAATCCTTCTGGAATTCTTCTCTTGTTTCTACTGAAAGCAGGTTGGCCAACCTTTCTTTTGATAGGCAATTTTTTTCCTTTATTGCCTGCAGGAATGACCTCTTTTTTCTTAGGAGGGGCGGTACACTTTAATTTGTTGTGATCATACGCACCACAATTACTGCATTTTGTCTTCCTCTTCTCTCTTTCTGGTTCAACATATGGAGCATTTTTGCAGAGCCTCTTATTATGGTCAAACTGATGACAATTACTACACTTTAGCCTTCTTCCTTTCTTACTAATCTCATTGGGATTCTTTGGCACTTTGGGGTTTTCATGAGCTTCTTTCCTTCTACATCGTTTTGGCCTACCAGGCATTCTTCTAGCATGTGGTGGCAAGACTGGTGGAATGTTGGATTTAGGCCACAACTTCTCTCCATTCAATGGCTGCAAATAACTATCATAACAACCCATTACTGTTTCCTTCAAAAACCAATGATTCACATAATTGTCTGGGTTATCATTAATGAAATAAATTGCACATACACCATGTGTGCATGGTATCCCAGATAGTTGCCACAATCTGCAAGTGCATGTTCTGTCTTTGAAAGATACTACATAACCCCAATCCCCATTTTTGACCTCAAAAGCATTGTCTCCATTATGCACAACCCTCCAAAACCTATATTGTTCTTTGTTCTCTTCCAATTTTTTCCTTATTCTAGGACAGATTTTATCCTTCAACTTCATCAATGCCTCTCTTTTATGTTGCATCCTCATCATCAAAGCAATTCTAATATCCTCAAGCATGCAAATAATAGGCTTCTCTCTAGCCTCAATGATCCAACCATTAAAAGTCTCAGACATGTTATACTCCACATTCTCAGTTGAACTTGTTGTTGAGAAATAAGACCTACACCAATTTTCAGGATTTTTTTCCCAAAGGTAATTAAAAGCCTCATTGCTTGTTTCTTTGATATCATTCATCACACCTAAAAACTCACCCCTGCTTCCCACTTTGGCTGCCTCCCAAAACAATGATCTCAACTTGTTGGAACTATGCCTTTTTTCTAAAATTGGCATACACATGTCTTGCACAATTCCTTTTTTCAGCCTCAGGCATCAACTCCTCCAATGCAGCTACAAGCCCCTACAAAAAAAAAAAAAATAACACATTTAACCGTCAAGCATTGAAATAAAGTACAAACTATAACTAAATAAAAACACACCTTTTGCTGATATGAAATGATTGTTAATCCAGCTCCATTTAAAGAGCCAATATCCCTCATCATTAGGTTGATGAACCACGTCCATAATGACTTGTTTTCATTTTCCACAACTGCCCAACATATAGGAAACATTTCATTGTTTCCATCCCTTCCCACAGCACATAACAGTTCCCCTTTACAAAAGGTCTTCAAAAAACAACCATCAAGCCCAATTACTGGCCTACATCCTTTTATCCAACCTTTTTTCAATGCATCGAGACAAACATAAAATATCTTAAACACTCTTGGATTAGAATCCCCTCATATTTAAGGACAACTGTACTTCCTGGATTACTTCTACAAATCTCCTCTGCATAATCATACAATCTGCCATAGTGAAGTATTAATGCATTCTCCACTTCCATTAGTGCCTTTTTCCTAGCCCTATAACACTGAGCTTCAGTCACAGTCAACCCAAACTCCTCAAACACTTTAGTTTTCATTGCTTTAATCTTCCATCTTGGATTTTTTCTTATTGCAACAGCATACATTTTTGCAATCCACTTAGCCTTTACAATCTTGACTTGGGAAAAGTCTTGGACACATGTATGTTCAGATTGATACGATTTAATTTGCAAACACCTTTTATCATTAGAAGGTGTGGCCCTTAAATGCCATGGACACCCTTCAACACACTTTGCTATCAGCCTAGCCCTCTCACTCTTTACAAAAATGAATTAGATATCCTTTTCCAGCTGAATAATTTACACATGCATGCCTAAGTTCATTAACATCTGTAAATTGCATCCCTACACAAAAATCAACCTCCTTCCAGTTAGTCTTAGGATTAAAAATAGCCCACTTCACAGCCTTCTTCTTTTCTTCAGACTCATACCCAGAATCTTCAGAACTGCTATCAGTTTCATATTCATCAGAAGGAACATAGTCACTGTTGTATCCATCAAATTTTTTCCCCTCTTCAAAATCCCTCAATGAATCTAAGTAGTCATCACTAGGATATGCCTCTTTTGGTGCATCAGTATCTTCATCAACTTTCTTTGTGTTTCTTTTTTTTTTCCCCCATTTTTTCTCTCTCTCTTTTGTCTTTCTCTGCAGCCTTAGCTTTTTTATTAGAATGAAACAACTCACTAAAGTACTTACTGACATCAATATTTTGTTTCTTATGTTCCTCCACAGTACGCCTGATATCAACAACTTCATCATTAGGGTCAATATGATCAAGACTGGCCACACTATCACTATCAGACATGTACAAATACCCATGCTCATCTTCATCCACTTCATCCACTAAATCCCCACCCTCACCATTACTTCCCCATTATCCTCTTTCCCAATATCATTATTTGGTTGTATCACTACACTACTCCCACCAGATGGCCCTCCTGTCAATACTTCTTCATGAACTAAAACATCAGGAACAACATGATCAACATAAATCTCTAAGACAACATTAGGGTTTAACAGAGCATGATTCAACATTTCAATAACTTTTTCTTCACAATATAAACAAACAAGCCCAAGTTCTAATATTTTACCCGTAATATTATAGTATAATGTTGTCACATTCTTTTGGCACAACTCTTGAGCTTTAACTTTCAATGATTCATAAGTCAACTCATATGTCAACACACCGTAGTGATAAGAGTATTGACCACCTGAATAATATTTTTTACCTCGCATGATCTTGAATTCCCCAGAATGGACCACACAAAAGTTGACATATTTTCCAGCAATTTCTGCATTACAAATATAAAATTGTGAGCTTTACAAACATGTTAACAATTCTGTACAATTTCACATGCATGACTCATAGTGGGGGACCATATCAGTAATAAACAACACTTCTGTCCAAAAAGTAACAGCAATATCTACAGTAAATCTAAAGGGCCCCATACGAGCAATAAAAAAGAAGAAGAAGAAGACTCACCCATCCCCATTTGCCGACAAACCCTAGCCCCACAAATCTTGCATACACAACTTAGAATACACTGATATGGAAAGGAAATCATAAATAATAAACCCGTTTACTCGACAAACCCTAAAAGCCTTTAAATTTAATAAGCCCTTTAAGGGGAAAATGGAACACAATGAATTACATACACTAACCTTTACGAAGTTTCACATAATCCATGGCGGATTCTTCAACAATCATCAGAAATAGAATCAATTTCGTAAGAAGCCCCAATTTCTCCCTCTGTTTCTTACTCTAATAGTTTTTAGGGTTTTATGGCCAGCCAATTTTCCCTCCAAGCGATATATGTGAGCCACGACGTGCGTATTATTCCCCTCCCAAAAATCACGTGCATTCGGCGTGCATAAAAATATCACAGTCACTATCCACATATGCACAACTAATTTACCAAGTCGGATTTGTGTTAACCTTCGTTATGTTTTAGTAACAAAAGTTGGTTTTTTTGGATGGAATTTAGTGGTGCGGTTAATATGAAAGCGTATATTAGTAGAGTGGTTAAAATTGCTAAAAAAAAAAGGATGGTTAAAAGCGGAGCTTCACTATAGTACAGTGGGTCAAAAGTGTGATAGGCCACTTTTTAATAATTCAAAAGTGAATGTTACTTAACATACAAATATATGATTAATATATGCGGTAAAGATTCATTTTATTTTTTTTGTCAATACCTTAAATTTCACATAACAAGTATATTCATGCTTATACTCCATCAATGTTTATTGAGTTGATCATCACAGAAAGTCAACAGTAAAAGTATTAAAATAATCATTACTATCTCCCTGGTTTTAAATGAATATTCAAATTTTTATCTAAAATGACATACTGAAAATATCCATTTTTTTTAGAAAATTAAGCGGCAAAGATTCAGTTTTTGACAAATAACAGTGGCAGAGATGCACAAATATTTTCTATCCACTTTTTTTAAACACTTAGTTTTGCAAGTAATAAAGTAATTAGGTATAAAAATTGATAGAAAAACATTAGTACTTCTTCCGTCCCGGATTAAGGTTCTTGGTTTGACTTTACATGAATATTAAGAAAAAATATTGTGAGCATGAAAAGTAAAGAATGAGAAAGTAGGAGAGAGAAAGTGGGTAAAAAAAAATTGTTGTGAAAATAACAAGTGGACCCATTGTCTATTTAAGGTAATAAAATAACTACGAACCTGAAAAAAGACATTTATTTAAAGACGGAATATATATATATATGTATATATATATGTATATACATATATATATATAGGTATATATACATATATATATATATGTATATATATATGTATATACATATATATATATAGGTATATATACATATATATATATATGTATATATATATAGGTATGTGCTCAAATGAGAACCTAAATATCGTGAGAACCGTGAGAACTTAATGTATCCAATGATGTATCCAAGTGCACATTGGATACATTAGTTTTTACCCAATGTATCCAACCATTAGATACATTAGTTTTTTTTACCTAATGTATCCAAGTTCTCACGGTTCTCACGATATTTAGGTTCTCACAGGAGCACGACCCTATATAGGTGTGTGTGTGTATATATATATATATATATATATAGAGAGAGAGAGAGAGAGAGAGAGAAGGTATAAGCAAACAATTAAATCCAGGTTGTATCATGCCATCCAACTGGAACCTTCATTCATTCCCTGTGCGAAAAAGAAACCAAAACCTCAAGAGAGGGAGACCACCAACAGCAACTACAGATTTGTACTAGTTGAATTGTTTCTTTCTTGGTTTCTAAAAACCAAAAATGATAAAAAGAAGCAAAAATGTCGCAGTTATTAAAACTAATATAATTTCTTGAATAATTAGTTCACCCCTTGCAAAGCTTCACATCACCACATTACCAGACCAGAAACTGCCACAAGAGAAGGCAAATTTTCTAAATTGCCAACCTGGGCAGCCAGGACTAGGCAATCCCTATCCATCCTAGGTTTACTATTACAACATTTCTTCAGCCAAGTGTACTCCTAATGAGGATTGCGGGACGGCTTTTCCTCTTCATAGCTTGTATCTGTGGGCGAACAACCTGGCTATAATATACAGGCACGATAGGATTTTGCCCATTTGATACACTACATGTTTTCTTTATGATTATGGAGACATTGGATCAGCCGTGGCTGCAATCATCTGTATGTCAATCTCCTCTGGTGTTCCTTTTGATGCATAATCGATATTGGAGTCGGCTGCAGATACATGTATAACTGCATTTTTTATGCACTGGAAAAAAAATATATTATTATCACCATTTTTGGGTATCATTGAAAATGGAAACTTACGGAACATGGAGTCCATTGATGGGTGTTCTGGTGAGTCGATAGATGGAAGTTCTGGTGATGCTCCCCGCATGAGCTCTGTGATAATCAGTAGGGGATCAATAAGCAGGGTTTTATCTTTTCAACATCTTGAAAAAATAAGCATAAGAAACTATCAAAAAGGGAACAACAAATGATCCGAGAAATTCCGATTAGCGAGGTAGTCAGGAACCAAAAAAGATAATTGATTCATTGGTATAATACTCCCTCTGTCCCAAAATGATCTTCTCATTTCCCCTTTTTCATTGTCCCAAAAAGTTCTTCACATTTCTACAATTTAGGCTTAAAAGTGCATAAAAGACCAAACATGACTAGTGATGCAATGTTCACATCCTTAAAAAGTTTGAATAGTCAAATATGAATATCATTTTGGGACGGAGAGACTAGTTCTTAGGAGTCCCTCAGGGCACCATTAAAGCCGTGCTAAACTTCCCTAGCTTGTACCTTTCTTTGAGGACTATTAGATTTGTACGTCTGACAGGCAAGAATTTAGGATCATCTCTCGATGAATTACTCACACGGGACCTGATAATTACTACATTCAATGTAAGATTTATCTTTGATTTTTATGATCATATGTACTGCATTGACAGTTTGATGGTAATGACTGATGGCTTGAGAAAAAATTATGTCAAAATTGGATGACAGAGGTTCGGGTGGAAAGTTGGATATCGGGTGGTGTAGGTGTCTGTGAAGAGTAGGTTACAGAGAAGTTGGGTGTGGTGGTGGTTGCTGGTCCAATAGAAATTGCACGTTGGTGGTCCAACGGCCATTATAGAGGCAACATGTTGTTGTTTGGTGTTACTTTGCAGGTAATATCAAAACAACAAAATATACATAAAAAAGTTTGACCTGCAAAGTAGAACTCTTTATATAGGTGGAGGGAGCAAACAAGATACTCCCTCCGTCCCATTCGATATTAGACAAATTTCCATTTTGGTCGTCCCCTTTGAAATTAGACAAGCCCAAAATGGAAAGTGTTCCATATTTTTTATTTAACGGGCCCATTTTTCATACTCACAACAAATACCCCACTTACTATTTCCTATCCCACCAACCCCCGCTCACTTTATATACTCACAACACTTTAATGTTATAGCATTTTTCTTTAATTCATGTGCCAACCCATTTTGTCATTTCAAATGGGACGGAGGGAGTATATACTATTGGCACATTTGTTCTATCTAGTCTCCAGAAACAAACCCCAAAGGATGTTTACAAGGATTTTTTTTGGCACAAAAAATGGTAGCAAGTGGGCTACCACTCCGAGTCGGGTAGGACCACAAGGGCTGCAAAGCTCTCTCAACAAAGTTTTAACACCGTTGCATTCCCAGGGCTCGAACTCGAGACTTCTGGTTAAGCTAGAACAATGTCTTCAAGGAATGCGGAGCACAATTTGACAAGGATTATCAGCTTTTAGTCAATGTGGACCGGTGGAACAAAAGACATCATGATTATCAGCTTTAATATTCTTACACTTTTCTTTATTCCCCGTGCCATCCCATTTTGTCTAATTTCAAATGGGATGGAGGTAGTATATACTATTGGCACAAAGATCTAACAGATAGAAGTGGAAACCAAGAGCGAGACCCTCTTACTCATTGGTGATGTGTTACCCCGGAGAGGAAAGATATATGCTATTTCGATAATAAGGCACCTAGAAGAGCAGATAAGAAAAGTGTGTGTTTCAAGAACACATATACTTACCACGGGAATAACGTAGTGCTTTGACGGCATCAAAGTTCTTGTATGTATAGCCAACAAAACTCAAGTCCTTGGGAGTCAGTAGCATCTGTCATGAAGTTGCATTAAGATAAGGTTCAGGCGCCTTCACTAGTGGAAAAAGTGAAATGGACCAAAAATGATTATGCAATCTCATCACAATAATAATGTTGAAAATTTTCTCGTGCAGCAATTGATTAGGAGAAAGGCTAAGTTGATTTGAGTCATGTCAACATCTTTTGAAACCATCTAGAGCAAATGACTGAAAATGCATGCTGATTCATCCCACCCCACCCCACCGCAACGCAACTACTGCTCCACATCACCTCTCCCATTTCACCACCCACCCAAAATAAGGAAAAGAGAGCAGACGCGGGGCATCTTTTTTATGTATAATTTGGCTAAATGAAGGAAGCCCAATGGAAGATACTCACATATTCACGGTTCTTGGAGGGTCTAGTGCATCCAGCATAAACAATTCTAACCAACCTCAGTATAACAGTGCACAGAAGTGCCAGTTATGGTAATCCAAATATTACTTCACCTTTTCCTTTTCTCCTAAGCCAGATGATATCTTAGTTTATGCTAAATTGGTACATTTGCAGATAAGAATATAAATTGGACAGCAAGTGCCAGCTTGATGCAAATTCCATATCACTGTGTAATTCACAGATATAGTAACACAAACAGTCGCACACACCTTTCGTGAGGGCCCAGAACCAGTTCTTGCCGGAGTTGGAGGGTTAAGCTGATAAAAAGTTAAAATAATAAGTTTCAAGAATCAGGCTATCTACATAAAGTCATCATTATTGCAACAGACAACGAGATAAACGTTATGATGGATTTATGGAGTGAGAAAGGTACTTCATCAAACTTCATAAAATTTTGGGTGTCTAGCTCCCCGTTGACCTCTGGTTTAAATGCTGCTTCCATTTCATACAGTTTATCCCATACAACATCTTTGAACCAAGGATGGGCCTGAGAGCACATATTTTCGTGAATAATTAGATAAATAATGAGTATTTTAACAGTAAAGATAATATTGAAGGAAAAAAGAAGGGAAAGAAAGTTTGGAAATCAAGTAAATGTAATGACCAAGTACCTTAATCTGGTCAGCTCCACCAGTACCCAATCTATGGTCTACATCACAGAGTAATCTACATATGAGATCCTTCGACTCATCTGACAACTTTGCTTCTTCTGGAAATTTTAAATGATTTCTCCAGTGAACAATCTGAGTGTCATTAACAAACATGGCATCAGGAAACAATGAAATTGACAGACAGACAGACAATATAGGAAAGACTAGTGAATGTGTTGAGCTGTTACATGCCTAGCCAAGGAAATGAGCTAGTAGAAATAGACATGATTTACCCAAGGAAATGAGCGAGTAGTTGAAATGTTACAGTATGAGAAACTTGGCTGAGTAACAGATATAAACAGAAACATCACGCCGAACCAAAATTCAACATACCGGGCTAGTGTATGGTAAATACATGCAAACTGCTTATGGCATTATGCAGACAGCTTGGCTGAGTAACAGATTTAAACCCAATACAAGGGTGTCACAATTAACTCATCTATGCCAGCCCGGTTCACAATATAACACTCTAATCAGAAGTATCTTTTTCCATTTTTTGCTACTGTTGCATTAATAGTCCATTTGATTTCAACAACATCAATCATATGCAAAGGGTCTTCATTGGCGAAGACTTGTACTATGCTGTTGTAAGAATATCAAATACAACCAGTAGTGTGATGAGATAGTAATAGGCCACCATTGGAACTTGTCTTTTTCATAAAATTTAGATATACTGTAACGAGATGACTCATGAAAGAAACACTTGTGCACAACTCAAAATGACATAACCAATGGTATGTGAAGTAACGATCAAAACAGAGAACAAAATCAGAGATGCATGAAGTATGACACCTTTCTGCAAGTGGTTATGGGATCGTCCGAGTAAAATGGGGGGTAGCCAACAAGCATCTCATACATGATTGCACCTAATGACCACCTGCAAGTGTATTGATAAGATCACAAATGATTGTCAAACTGCAAATTAAATGAACCTAAAGTATTAACAAAGACTGAGTATTGTCATACTCGGTGCTACACCTATGATTCCAAAAGAACAGAGAAAATTATCAAGCATTCAAGCTTATGTAAATGCATCCATATTTTCTGCTCCTATAACGACAATCAATCGTCTCTTCCAATCGAAGAACAACCGACTACCTACTCAGCTCCATATGCCAACCTGCACAAAATGTGCTATAAACGTTTTACTCTATGCCCTACCCTCCCAGATATTCAACAGCAGTCTTTTCAAAAGTACAAAACAAACTACAAAATCTACATAGTAGATAACTAGAGTAGCGTTACATCCATGATTCCCTCAAAAGAACAAAGAACGTTATCAAGCACTCAAGCTTAGAAGCACCCAGATTTTCACCCTCCTGTTAACAGCAATCAATCAGCCTCTTCCAAACAAAGAACAACACGAAGCCTACGCAGTCCCATAAAAAAAAAAAAAAAAAAAAAACTTTCTGCTCAATGCCCAACCGTCCTAGATTCAACAGCACTTCCATGCACCTTTATTCTATTATTCTACAGTTGAAATGGAGAGGAGGGATAGAACCACCTCGCCACCTTAAAGTTCGATCAGTCTCTCCAGGGAAACCTCGAACCTCCTTAAATGTGGATCACACGAGTACTTAGGTTCTTTGTACCAAAAAAAAAAAAACGAGTACTTAAGTTCCATGTCACCTAGTCTCCCTTGACCGGAGGCGGGGTCTGGTCAAGTGTTTTTCTCCTCTTTCATTCTTATTCCTCGTAAAACAGCTATCTACCTGGTCCAGCATTTTCTTACACAACTGAAGAAAATGCAATCACTCCAGTTCTCTATGCAGGGAAGTCAATAACATATTCCTCCCTTGTTCAACATTGGCCCATTCTTGTAACTTGCATTACAGCAAATATTACCTCTTTACAAATTGCTAACCAAAATTACCAGGAACATTCATCCAAAGGAACAGAGGGAAGACTTAGCACCAGGTATCCGCCAAAATACAATTAGCTGTCCAAAATGCAAAGGACGATCACATGTGCTTTGAGAACTCTAGCACTGAATAAGCTACTCATGGATCAATCCCGGTGGCTAAGTTCACTAGTGAAGACTTTTCCTCTCCTGGTATTAGAAGTCCTTTACCAAACCAATGATATTCTGAAGGTAGAAAAGGTTAATCCAATAATAAAACCCACCCAACCCCCAACCCCAAAAAAGGAGGAAGAAGAAGAAGAAGAAGAAAATATGTAAGAACAAAATCAAGCCCAAAAACACAATACCAACGTGATGCAGGGTTGTACGTTAAATACAATGACAGGTAGAGAGTAAATATAATTAATATCCTGAGAAACATAATACTAACCAGTCACACTCCATTCCATATCCTCTCTTCAGTAGTACTTCAGGAGCAATGTAGTCTGGTGTGCCCACTGTTGAAAATGCCTTTAAAACAAAAGGAAAAAAAAAGACATTGTTTTTAATGTGAAAAATGTAAAAGATAAAACATTTGCAAACTACTATTCAGAAAGTTACAAAAAAGCATTAGGTTGTAAATGTAAGCAGTCAATCGTTATTACAAAAGAAACCCAGGATGGCACCACGCTGGCATAGTTCCAAGATACAAAGGGCCTGCTTAGTATATTTCAAGAATCTGAGCTTCCTCCGCTAGAAAGGAAAAAGTAAAGCGGTGGAGATGTGGCTCTTTCCTGTGTCATACTGTTTATTAATCGACACGGACCTTTTCTATGCCCAAAACTCATTTTCAATAGTTAACTGAAGTAACAGATGCAACCAAAACTACTAAGGGGTGAACATATGAAGGTAAGTATGGCCTCTTGGCATGAGGTTCAAACAAAAGACCACAAGATTTTTCCTTTGAATACAACCCATCCCTTCAGGGTTATCCGTTTAATGATATATTTAAAGTCGGGCATTGAGGACTTCAGAAGTTAAAATCACCATTTCATGGCTACAAAAATAGATTTTCTTTGTCATCTCAGTCCCAAGAGGGTATAAAAGAATGACTTCAGTAAGAGCTCATATCACCCACATCAACTCTATCCACTCAGGGATTAACGATATACCCCCTCCGTCCCAACATATTTGTAGTTTTAGAGTTGTGCACACATATTAAGAAATGCATTTACTACATATCAAATAGACATACCCTTGTGATAGTTCAATTGCCTATGCAATTAATTGCTTCTACTGTGTACTTTCCTAACCATAAATAAGGGTATAAATGGAAAACTATGATAAAGATGCCTAGGTAATAGTAAAACAACAAGTATTTTGGGACAAAATTAATCCCCTTCAACTACAAGTATTTTAAGACGGAGGGAGTAGTTAATATGGGGATCGGAATGTAGGTACAGCAAACTGGCAGGCGAACATCAGAAGAGTTATTAGAGATTATACTCCAGCTATATCCTGCAAGCAGGTTAGAGTTACGCCACATCTTATTTTAGTTTTGAATGTTTCTAACTTTGTTACTGTGTTGGTCGTCTAATATACACCCTCCATTTCCACCAAAGAGTCCTGCGCGTCAAATGTCCATTATCTGAAGCATATATTAGTAGACTCAAGTGTGCTATGAATAAAAGAGTTTGAGCATATAAAAGAAGTTTGCATCACTTATGGAGGGTAAAGTGAAAGGTTATGGAGGCTGGTTGGCATAATTTTTTGAAACTGGACTTTCCACGTGGAACATTCCAAAATAGAAAATCCGGACACGAAATGGAGGGAGTTAGGAGCATGAAGCCCTACATAACAGGGAAATCATTAATGTTCCATTTTGGACAGGGGGAGTGAGTGTGATCGGTTCAATCTCTGACATGAAACTGTACTCGAGTGGGACCCTTACGATAAAACTTAAAAGAATAAAGGACCTAAAAGGAATAAAGAACATTGTGGATATAGTTTTGTAATTTGACATCATACCAATTTTCTCCTGTTCATCTGCCAATGCTGAAGCTGCTCATGGGGACTCCTCCATCTACTCCCATTATTCGCATCAGGGAAGCGACCATCAATATCCATCGGTTCCATTGAGTTCTCATCCTCCATGGGTTCATTCTCATTCAGTGTAGATAAAGTTCTACAATCAAGAGGCTTGCAAAGGCCAAAATCTGAGAGCTTCATGTGACCATTTTTATCAAGCAGAAGGTTGTCAGGTTTGATATCTCTGGAAAAAATAGAATAATAAAGTTAAGGGAGTTCCATAGCTGCATGAAACTGCAGTATCCATCCACTTCACTAGATGATCCAATCTTCAATGTGCTATGTAATTATAATCTAATTTGAAACGTGGCACTAACCTGTGAATGTAATTATGTTTGTGAATGGACTCAATCGCCAGAACACTTTGAGCTATGTAGAACTTAGCTACACTTTCAGTAAGAGTGTCTTCTCTCATTAACAGAGTCATCACGTCACCACCAGGCAGATATTCCATAATTAGGTACAAGTATTCAGTGTCTTGAAATGAGTAATATAGTTTTACTATGCAGTGGCTGGCCACTTCTGCCAGTAAATTTCTCTCAGCTCTAACATGCTCCACCTGTGACAAAAAAAGTCAACTTCTTAAAATGGGAGATAAGTATAAGATATTACAAGAGGAAACTTTACATACTGTGTATAAACAAGGACATCTACAACAGTATAATAACTTTAACGAAAAAATGCTCATACAATCCTATAACTACTGAAGAAGAAAAAGTCTAGTTGGAGGCTTGGAACTAAGATGTCTGCTTTGCTTTATTGTTTCTTACCATAAGGTAGGTCTCCATATGCTCTTTTGGTTTCTAATCAAATGTACATCCACCAATTCCAACAGTCTAAGTGAGGACAGCTTTCAATATGATTACAATATGACGCTGAGCTTACATGGACATGTATAATTACAACAGGAGAGTCGGACCATCCTCCAATGCAAATAGTTGTAGTTAAATACCAACGAAGAGATCTGTTCTATGAATGATGATGGGTTGAAGGGAAGTCATGTCTCCAGGCTAAGCATATAGGTTATTCCATCATTTCATGTGTATGTCTCTCTCTCTATAATATACACATACACACAGATAGAGAGAAAGAGAGAGAGAGGGGTATTGAACTAGGAAGTAATTTTCTTTTTTTATTTTGAGATTATTAACATTTGGGGACAGGAATGGGGGTGAGAGGCAACACCAGAAATGCGAAATTTGGCCCGGATCATGACTTTCGCTTTGTAGGGGAGTAAGCGAAGGAAGAGCTGGCGCAGCTGATGAATCAGGTCCTATTTAGTAAAGGAGATGAAAGAGATATAATGGTTGAACACACAATGGTGAATGGACATATAAGAGGAAAGAAGGGAAATAGTGGGATCACGATAGCATGGCACATTGCAGAGAAAAGTAAAGAGTGGTAGCATGGGTTACCGGACTACATTGGTTTGGGACATTAGAAATTAGAAAGCTAAATACATACTCCCTCCATCCTGGAAAGTTAGCCCCTTTTTTTCGTTGTTATTTTGAATGAACTTTGAGCAATAATTAAGTTACTTTCATTTATTTATAATGAAAATCTAAAACTTACTAGTGATACATCATTACAAATATTTTCAACAACAATTTTTACATCCTAATTAGGATAATTGTAACTTATAAATAACCTCAATTAATGCTCAAAGTTCATTCAAACGAACAATGAAAAAGAGGGACTAACTTTCCAGGACGGAGAGAGTATATGCCACTTCGGACACTCGTCGAGTGGGGGAGTTTTGGATTTTATTTTCGGCCCTAGAGGCAACCCCGGGCTAGTACTGTTTTCTTATCCTTGTGGATACAAGAATTGCGCTCTCTTTGCTCTTTTAACCCAAGAAACTCACCCACCGTAAGAAAAGTAACACCAAGCAAAATTAAGTATATTACTCTTTCAATAGCCAATAAATAAAAGACTCTTCTACAGAACAACAAATCATGAGTAAACCACCTCAATCCTTATCAGCATCATCAGTGATGATATCAGTTGATATCAGTTCATCCCCAACTGATATCCATGCATGCAACTACAATTTGCACAGGCCCAAAACTCAATCATACCTAACCGCCCTTTAATATAGGGCATTGTGTCAGGAACTAGACCTATTATGCATAAAAAAGTAAATTGGATGTAAATATGTCTGTCCAACTTCGCTTACGGTGATAAAATCATGTAACTGGTGTAGCTCATGAGGTCACAAATCGTTCTCAATACAAACAAAGAAATTTGATAAACATTCATCAATTAGTGAGTAATAGTAGATGAAAAGGCTACATGTATCAGGTTCAGAGTTGCAATCCCACAAGATAGTAGTGCCTTACATGTCCTCTCATAACCATTTCAGATTTCTTCAACTTTTTCATGGCATAGATGTTACCGGATTTCTTTTCTCGACAGAGGCGTACCTGCAGAGACATTTAGTCGCCTTAAGGATTAGGAAAAAAAAGGAAAACCAATGTTCTGCTATCAGCATTTTAATACTCAGTAACTTGGCAAGCAAGCTCACAGGGTTCTATTCAGTCAACAAGACAGAGACAAGCAAAAGGAAGTAGGACAGAAAAGTCTAAAAGCAAACATGGAAATGCAGAGGTTAGTATCACTACCCACTCAAAATGCCAAAAGAATTACTGAGTGATGGATTAACTTTTCTTTACAAGTTCTAATTTCATATTTCCTTCATGTTTGGCTTCCTTCCAAATGTTTTGTCTTCATATACTCTTGATTTCATTTCACCTTGCCTTTATGGAACACAAATTTGACTCGTGATACTGTTGGGGAAAATTGCATGACCCCAGCAGCCCATGTCTCATACTATGTTTATGGGAAGAAACAACATGCATGCAACAATCACATATAAAAGCAATAAACAAGAAAAGAACCCGATATTTGTTCACCCAATTCGTCCCACGATGGGACTACATCCAGAGGCACCAAGTCAGGATATTCACATCACAATCTGTGGTGTTAGAATAAAGTCATGCACTCACCCTTTGGAGCCATCACTTTCCATCACATTCTCTATGCAAACACACCCTCACACATCCAACCCCTAAACATACATCCGACCATCCATGGAATTCCCCTAAGGGCACCCCCAAAGGTCTACCGCTGTCTTAGGCTCTCTTTACGAAAAAGGTTAAATCTGGAGACTATGCGGCCACATGGGTGTGGAAGACAAATGCCTTTTTGCGTATGGTATTTTCACGTGTGATTTTTTCTGACTATTTTTCCATTTTTCTGGCACACAATGTTATGGTCATCACTTGGTTTATATAGGTACAAGTCCAAAACCCCAAAGGATTCCAAAACTAATTGGTTGCAACGAAATAGGACAAGGTAGTATCCTTTTATTAAAAGGGAACAATCACACGTGAAAATACCATACGCAAAAAGGCATTTGTCTACCACACCCATGTGGCCGCATAGTCTCCAGATTTAACCTTTTTCGTTTTCTCCTTTTCCTGCACGATTCTGACTCCTCCGTTCGCGGCTTTGACCCCACAACCCAACAGGTATCTGCTTCCAAAATTTCTCCTAGTGCACTTTGAGTTCATAACTAACTGTTTAAGTACTACTACCTCCGTCCTTAAATGAGCATCCATATCTGGTGAAGTTATCAGTTATCATGTTCTAATTTGTACTTACAATCACTTGGTGTGATCATTAGAGGTATTTATCTACATGTGCTAGTAAAAGTGATTAAAAGTCAAGTTCCTTAATTTCCTTGAAAAACTAAAGACGGACGTTCATTTGGAGATGGAGGGAGTAGAATGTTTCTGGAGACAATTTTAGGAATTGACCACTTCCCCACATGGGACTCCACACTGAACATCCTTATGCCTGCAGGTCCTATGCCCATTAATCAACAGTAGGTACCTTGGCAGCAGGTGGGTTGTGTTTGGTCAACTATTTGATACATGGTTAACATTCAGCCCATGGTCGAAACGGGAACCAATGGTGGAGCTTAACGTGAAAATTGTGAGGCGTGGAAATAGTCAGACTATGTATTACAGCTTGAGTAGAAACTATGCTATTTGATACAAACACAAGTAAACATTTTCAGGAAGATAGCTGAATCTCTAGATTGAGCAAAAACATAATTTTTTTAAGAATTACTCATAAGGGTATGAAACCGATGAGAAGCTCAGCAGAAATCATAAACCAATCCTACCAGTAACTTCTCTCTTCTACGAATAAGTTGCATTGAGTGTCATCGGATACTTAGACCAACTATTTTTCTTCTTTACCGTGTAAAGTTTGCATGAAATTTTGATAACAGTACTTTACTTTTCAATAATTGTGCTAAAAAATGTCTCCACAGAAGTATTAGTAATTTAGTATGTCCAGTTAACTTCATCGTTATGTAAATTTAGGGGGATACGCTGAAAAAGATCGACAAGATAATGCAAATCACATTACGGTGTGCATCTCTTACCTCGCCAAAGGCTCCTCTCCCAATGATCGTCAGAAGCTCAAAATCATCGACACATATCTTGTGCCTTTTAAGCCGCATAAACTCCGTTTCCTTACGTTCTAAATCCTTAATCAGATTAATCTGTTCCTCTTTGGGAACATCTGAAGAAGCCAACTTCCTTTCTAAGATCCAACGCCTGAAATGCAAGTATACTATAATAGTATTACTAAGAGCCAAAGGTAGAAAGCTCTAATGGTAAGTTCTTGACTGAGCATTACACATAATGTGAGAGTTAATTACACCCAGGTGAAAATGTCATGTCATCAACAAGAAGGTACCATGGTTTATTTCACTCATTTCTATTTAAAAGCTAAGTCGACATGTTTCACTGGTAGCATTGCAGTAACGAGGGATAAAGTCCAAAATATTATAATGATCGATTCACAATAATATTATGAGCGTCTAGCAAGAAAAGAAAAACAAAAGGAAAGCGCAATAGTCTAAACACCTCGTTAAACACAAAAAAAAATCTCTTTGGAAAGTGCAGATACACGATGATTTCAATTTATTTACTACATGGTCAGAGCATCTCAACAACTCAACTTAAATCCTAGATACTGGGCCAGGCTAAATGGATCCTTTTCCGCGATACAGTAACAACACTTAGAGTGTATATATACAGGATGGAATCAAAATAAATATTTAGACACAGACTATGATACTGGACAAGAATACATCAAATAAAAAACTGAGTGGGAAAATGCAAATCCTCATCAGAGAATATTCAATGCTAAGAAGTATACTATACCTTCTACTTCTATAAATTTGTTGTGTATCAACTAAAGAACTAGTATCAACCCTGGAAAGTCCAAAGAAAACTTCCAGATGCTTTTTATGTTTGACTTAGGCTCATGAATCAAATACCAGTTTGGCACGTGTATGTGCAATGAACAGGAAAAAATACAAAAGGAGATTGGAAGTGAAAAAAATAACGGTACCTTTCAGCTTAATATATTCATTTATTGTTTTGGATAAGTAATCTTTCAGCTCAATAATGCAAAAGAAACATAAACTTGACAAAGAATTGTAGTAAGTGTTCATGTACCTTTGGTTTGCCCGACGGACATGCCTAAATGAGGGGAAATGTCCATATGAAAAGGCTAAGATAGTAAGATGTGAAGGATTTTCAAGGAGCTTAAATTTAAGAGCTAATAAAAAACAAACAGAGCAAGTAGATTTCTTATTGGTAAAGACGAAGCTCCCATTATCTTATCAAAAAGTGCAGTATAAGTGACTGGTCAGCACACAAGGCTCCAGCCATTGATGGGCTCGAGCAGAGTCTGATGTATACAAACAAATCATAAAACAAGAGATTGCTTTGTAAATGGTGAAACTCTCCTATCTAACGGACAATAAAACAATGCCGCATCATGAAAACAATGATGGGGACGTATCTAGTTCTAGTGTGCTAGAGTCGAGACTTTTCTGCCACCTTTATGTTGAGCCTAGATGGTAATGGTTGAAACCGCGTAGGAAATTCCTAATATTGTTTGTGATCTTTTCTCCCAACCTTGCTGGATTGGATGTTTCAGGAGCAAAAATTGCTCATGCTTCTTTTTACAACTTTCAATAATTAGTTTTTGGTAAAATGACCTCTCTCGCATAAACATAGAAGGGAGCTGGGAATTTTGATTCTTTGCTTTCGATGCAAAAGGAGAAGTCACAACTGTAGTGTATTCTCAATGACTCACTTTATTTCTATACCAATATATGATCTGAGAAACCAATTGCTGCTCAATTCTAGACAGTATGTGATGATACGGTTTTACCATAACTACTTCTGCTTACATTTTAGAGGGAGAAATCATGTGTTATAAGAATGACTTATAGGGTGTTCCTGAGCTTCTATCAGCCTCTGTAGCATACTTGATCAAGCTCGGTGCATGATACTATCAGAAATATAGGCTTGTTAGATTATCCTTGTTTCACCCTTAGTTAGTGTCGAGGATATCATGTCTGTGGCATTTTCATTTGATTCCCTTTCATGTTCATCAAGGACACTGTCAAAACTATCAGCTGGTGAATAGGGTCTGTGCTGTTCTAAAACTTTAGGAAAAGGACAGCATATGCTACTAATAATTACGTAAAACTTTTGGAGCGGACTGTCTAGCATTGATGGAGTCCCGGCTGCAACTCAGCATTATATCAAGGAGCGTTAGACATATATATGATACCGATGATGGGCAAATCTAGGCCGCCCTGCCAAAGCTAATTTTTTGCTCCAAAAATTGATAAAAGATTATTGGATTATTGTTATCCTTTCAAGTAATTGTCTTTTATTCCAGTTATAAAAAAAGGACAGATGAGAATAATTCCAAGTCTCCAGAGCATGGTATGCTGCCGCCAACACTAAGACAGCAAAATTACTCTCATGATGCGTGACAAAAAATTTCCCTTGATCATAAAAGGAGATGTTCACTCTTGGCCTAGTCACCCAATTCGTTTTATATTCATTTTTTTCTCTCATTCGCTTTTAGGATGTATATAACTCTCTCTACTAGATCCTTGAAAACTCTTCTCCCAACTCGCTTCTACAAGACATATCTTACGTCCACCAGACGAAAAGGATCAGGCTCCTCTCCATTACACCTTCCGCTCACATTCAACCATTACACCAACTAGTTCTGCTGGGGCATTCGGTAAATTTTAAAATCAATGGCTACGATTCTTACACATTCCTATCAAAAAAGAAACCAAATCCCAACAAAACCGAGTCCACACCACTTGTCCTAATTTAAACGTATATTGGGTGAATTTTAGTGGTAAGTAATCGAAAGGAACAAAAATCCCAACAAGAACGAGTCCACACCACTCCACAAACAATTAACCCTCAAGTTCAAAGCAATTAGAAACTTACCACCACCTAAATCGTTACTTCATAAATATCACACTCTTCAAATGAACGGCCATACAAAACAAAAGAATAGAGATTTCAACAGAAATATACTTGCCTAGAACCAAACTGAACTATTCACAACACGAATGTTTAACTATTTTCGCTTTGATATGCAAGATGATGCCTCGTTTTACACTTTACATATTTTTCCCAAAAAATCAAGACCAAGCTTTATCTTAGACCTTCGTAGTTTTCCAAATCTTAATTGTTTATAGCTTATTGAGATAAGACTTTATGTCCACCTCCTTGTAAACAATCCCCACTCAAACTGGTCAGGCATTAATTAAGGCTTATTATACTCCCTCTGTCCAATTTTAAGAGTCAAAAATTTCCTAAAAGGGCGTCCCATTTTAAGAGTCAATCCTAAAATGGAAAGTGGGTCCTACATGTCATAGTCACAACAATTATCCACTAACTCTTCTCTACCCACTTTCTCTCTCTTAACCAACTATCAACACATCACCTTTTTCTTTAATTCTTGAACCAACACATTTTTTGACTCTTAAAATATGACGGAGGGAGTAGTTTTTTCTTTTAATAAATCTCTGAGGGTGCTGTCCCCCCCCCCCTCCCCCAAAAAAAAAAAAAGAGAGAGAGACCTAGTCATAACATGATGTCATCACAGTCAAAATCAACTGATACACTAAATTCAACATTTCAAATAAGCATTCAAAATTACCAGTATTGTCTATCTACAGCATTTCAATGGCAATCAAACACAGCATAGAGCTGAATTATCAACTAACAATAGATCTTGTTCAAGAAATTAAACTGCAGATACTGATCGAATGAGCTATCGGGGTTAATTTGAGTTCAGATAGACAGTAGGAAAATACCTTTCCTTGCGCTCTTGAATGTTCTTCATCTGAGTTTTATAGTGATTCTCAATGAATTGCTTGGCGGAAGCCACTTTCTCCATTGTTAAGGTCGACCCTTGCACTTCCTCACAACCCGCTACTCCTTTCCCTTCCACCTCCTCCTCCATCTGTGTGAACTTTCCCTCTACTTCAAAAAATCTGGTGCGAAAAGAAACACGCACTAGAAACACGCAGTAATTACTTTCTCTTTCTTAATCAAAGTTTTTCTCTCTGTATGTACCAAGGTTTGGAGTGTACTGTATAGCGGAGAGAGAGAGAGAGAGTGTGGGTTGTACTTGTTGTGTACTTGTAAATACTCCCTCCGTCCCATTTTACACTTCAAAAATTTCCCTTTTTGGGTGTCTTATTTTAAACTTCAAAATCCAAAAAATAAAATTTATTTATACATTTTTATTTAGTGGGACCTACATGTCATACACACAACAACTATCCACTAACTATTCTCTACCCCACTTTCTCTCTCCTACACACTTTCTATACTCACAACACTCTACCCCACTATCTATATTTTATAGTACTCCCTCCGTCCCAGAGTAAGAGTCCTACTTTTCATTTTGGTACGTCCCAGATAGGGATGGCCAAAACCGGTTCCGGGCCCGGTTCCGGTTCGGCAAAAGGGTGACCCTGAACCGGCCCGCGCTTACCCCGGTTCCGGTTCCGGTTTGGCACAATCCGGTTCCGGTTCGGTCCAGTTCCGATACGGTTCCGGTCTGGTTCCGTTCCCCCCCCTTTAAAATTATTGAAAAACAAGGGATTTTCGGTCCGGTTCGGCATATATGTGACCCTGAACCGGCCCGGGTGCCTTGCGGTTCCGGTTTGTCCGGTTCCGGTTTCCTCCCCGGTTTGCTCCGGTTCCGGGCTTTTCCGGTCCGGTTTTTCGGTTCTGGTCCGGTTTGGCCATCCCTAGTCCCAGAGTAAGAGTCCTATTCCTAAAATGACAAAGAATCTTTACTATTCACCCCACTCATTCTCTCTCCGATTTTACTTTTATACTCACAACACCAATCAATTCACTATTCTCTCCCACTCATTCTCTCTCCTACTTTACTTTTACACTCACAACATTTACATTACTTCTAATATTTATTAATAAGCGTGCAAATGATGGGTAAGACTCTTACTCCGGAACGGAGGGAGTATAAAAATTCTCATCTTAATTCTTGTGCCAACTTTTTTTTTGAAGTTTAAAATGGGACGGGGAGAGTAGGTGGAATGGAAAACTCGTAAACCCAACCCGGCAGGCCCCTCCCTTTTAATTTTGGCCTCATTAGCACCAACCTGGTTCTACCAAGGTTTCTATCTAGACATGCCTAAAAGGTTCATATGAACTGGCGAACCGGAGGTTTATGAATCGGCGAACCGTTAAAAACCGTGAACCGGCGGTTCACGGTTTTATAAGGTTCATAGGCTCGAAACCGGCGGTTCATGAACCGGCGAACCGTGAAACATGAACCTTGAGGGGGCGTTTGATTCGTGGTAAAGTGGAGGAATGAAATGCCCAATTCCCTTTGACCAATTCCATTGCCATGTTTGGTTCATTTTTTTCAAAATTTCCATTTCATTGGAATGATCAATTCCTTCAAATGAAGGAATTCACCATTCCATCATAAAATGGGAGGAATGCTCAATTCCATCCATTTCATTCAATTGATGGAATTGAAGAAATTAATAATAATAATAATAATAAATAATAATAATAATAATAATAAATAATAATAATAATAATAAATAATAATTATTATTAATAATAAATAACAATAATAATAATAATAATAATGATAATAATAATAAATAATAATAATAGTAATAAAAAATAATAATATGAAATAATAGTAATAATAATAATTTTAATAATAAATAACAGTAATAAATAATAATAATAAAAAATAATAATAATAAAAAATAATAAAATTAGTAATAAAAAATAAATAATAATAATAATAGGAAATAATAATAATAATAATGTTAATAATAATAAATAATAATAATAATAATAAATAATCATAATAATAATAATAATAATAATAATAATAATAAATAATAATAATATTAATAGTAATAATAATAAATAATAATAATAAATAATAATTATTATTATTATTATAATAATAATAGTAACAATAATAAATAATAAATAATAATAATTATTATTATTATTATTATTATTATTGTTTATTATTATTACAATAATAATAATTATTATTATTATTATTATTATTATATTATTATTATTTATTATTATTATTATTATTTATTATTATTATTATTATTATTCCATTCCAACAGTTTTGTCTTGAAACCAAACATGAATTACCAAGGAATTGAATGACAATTCAATTCCATTCCGTGTCAACCAAACACAAGGTTTGACCAATTTTTTTCCTTTCCAATTCCTTCAGAATTCCCATTCTATTGACCATTCCATTCCTTCATTTTTTTTTCTGCCGAACCAAACGCCCCCTGAGATTTTTAACATTTTCCTTATAACTTTCATCCATTTCGTTAATTTTTTTACGACTTTCATCCACTTTTTTGTTAATATTTTTTTAAAAAAACAACCAATTTTCCTTGAAATGAGGCGAACACAATCAATTTCGTTATAACTTTCATCTATTTTTCCGTTAAATATTTAAAAAAACATTTAAAAATAATTAAAGAATAATTAAAATTTATAATAAAAAGTGAACCGTATGAACCGTGAACCGTGATCCGGGTATAGGCGGTTTTATAAGGTTCATCCGTATTGTGAACCGTGAATCGGCGGTTCACATGAACCGGGCATGTCTAGACTTCTATCTAGTGCATCACTGTTATGTGAAATATCCCTCCGTCTCGACTCAAATGACAGAAATTATTATATTATTCATAGTAAAAAATTCAAAAAAAAATGTGTATTTTGTGAAGCTTAAAAAAAGTGTTTTAAACACGTTCGCCATGAGCGGCGCCCGAACCCTTTGTTGCCTCCCCACCCAAACCCACGCCCAAACTCGTTTCACTCTTTCTCTCGGTTGTACTCATTCACCCCTCCACCATTAGCTCTGGCAAAACGTTGTCGGTCACAATCCAATGTCCGCTGCAGTTTCACTCATCTCCGGTCTTTAACCTCTCTCCGCCTCTTCAATATCAGTCCCTTTACAAGTTCGTGCAGATCCGTAACCTCAATCGTTGGCACATCATCATCTCAAACGCCTCCTGCTCTGGTGGTCTTCTACGGCATCACAACTCAAATCAGTTTTAGGAATAAATCATTGCTCCCAGATGTAAAGAAGCACAACCATGCTATTATACACGGCACAACTGTGTTATTGTATATAGCACGCCCATGCCAAAAGTCTATCTGAGAGCAGTTTTAGGAAGCACGCTTGTGCTGTTCTATATGGCACGCCCGTGCTGCGGGCCTGGTTCACTTAATTTGATTAAGTGATGGGATTTATGACTCAAACTCCTTATGGAATCCTTCTAATCTAGCAGTTATTCATGACTCTTACACATGTTTTATAAGTATAATTTTTGATCCAAGATTGAGAATCAAAAGATCAAAAACACTGAAAAACCCATATAGCCTTGAAGATTAGAAATCCAATTTCTAATATTTGGATTTAGCAACCCCGTTCAAGAATCGTTCTTGAAATTTGTTCGTTGTGTAGATACTTATATAGGGTGTTCGCTTTTCAACGTCTTCAAGTCCGTGATCCAAGACCATGTCAAAAAGATCCAAGATTCGAATATCATGGATGTTAGAAATATTACAACAATATGAAGAAAACAGAATAAAAGTTACAACAGAATTAAAACTAAAACTGGAAATGGTCTTGTTGGGTTTGTCCGAGTCGTGTGAAACCACACTGTCCTTAAGACAAATTCGCCCCCTCACCGATGTTGTGCTTGAGGATACGTTGGACGCCTGACTCCCATGATACAACGGATGGACCGGACAGAAACTGCACAATAGTACCTCCGGCGAACTTCGTCGTGCTTGGACTGAGTCACCACGGAAAGAATAAAGAGGGCCAAGGGAAAACACTGATACAAAGGAAGAGAGAAGAATGTTGAAGTGTATGTTCAAAAGCAAAGTGAAATGCTCAATTTATACTGCTACAAAAATCCCATTTAATTGTCATTAAAACAGGGAATTCAATTCAGAACAACTACAAAATCAAATGGGTTTTAACACAGAATTAATACTGGCTGTTACAGTTTTGTTTTGGGGAGGGAAAATAATACAAAAAGTAGGTTTGTCAATCTAGACCATTTTGGAGCTACAATCGTGTCCGCATGTCGCACACACATGAGTCCGGTACCCCCACGCGCGAGAGCCTCTAGTTCACACAATCTTAACCCATACAAGTGGGTAATTGTATTTAAACTAGTGCAACCTTTTTACTCCAAAACAATATGGGACAAATCCAAATAATTTACCCACCAATGGTCTTGGAACATTTTCCTTTTATTTTTTCATTTGGGTGGCCCTCTTAAAGGAAGGAGCCTAGGAAGTCTTTTACTTCCTTTCCCATGTGGGATACAAACCCATTCCCCCAACTTACCCATCAACGTTGAGCTCTTAATTTTCTTCCCATCCTATATTAAATTGGACGCACCACATTTAATATTTACAACCCACTTTAATCAACGAATGATTTTCGTAAGGAAGCGCGCGCAATTTCCTTCACACATTTACACTTTTTTTCCAACAATCGATTCAAGATTCAAGTTCGGAGATTAACGCAAACAAGGGTTAGTATTCTATATTCATCTTGTATTTAATTTAATCATCATGAACGGATCTGGGCTCTAGGGTTTCGATTATTGTTGTTATTCTGGTGCGCATGTTGCATCAAAACCCAACATCATTATCCACCTCGGGTCATCCCTTACATGATTAACGACTATTTCTGTGTTGTCCCTCCATCTTTTCATGCGGTTTGTCCCTTCCTTTTCTTCTTTTGGCGATTCCAATGTTCAAATCCCGGACCCTTTTTCGTCGACCATCCTTGACATACCCTGCGACTCTTTATGCCTCGTCTGCCCATTCTCAAGCGGTCATCCTCCTGGCAGCAATGTCTCTGTTCATTTCTCTTATCCTGGCGATTCCGATGACCAGACTTGGAACCCTTCTCCGGCTCTAGTTTGATTGTCTCTCGAAGCTAACCTACAAGACCCGGAGTCAACGCCCTCCTCATCGCTTTCTTATTCGCCTGACGCTACGTAGCCGTGGCCACTTACCTTGTGCGTTGCAAAGGTGGATTCCAGATTTGTTGCATAAGACAGATAAAGGAACATATTTTATGTATTTGTAAGAAAAAAGTATTTTTTTCGTCCCTCAACTTACTTATGTTTTACCTTTTCGTCAACAAACCAATTTTTTTTACTTAAGAATCCTTCACTTATTATTTTCATGAATTAAGAGCTCCTTCCGTCTGTTTCCCGTCAATTGCACCGTTAAATCTGCTTAGGTGGCACCTATGACATCACAAAATTGTTGAGTTGGCACTGAGGATGATAGAAACTTGCTTACGTGGAAGTATAAGGGTGAAAATGTTAAGTATTTGTCCTCCAAAAATAAAATGAAAATAGAACAATTTTTTTCATTTTTTTTTCATAAAACAAATAAATTTAAATGTTGATAATTAATTTATATTTCACATTCATTTATAATAATTTATTTTATTTCTTTCTTGAATTTACATTATTACTTGCATATGCTCTGTCTTATTTGTTTTCTTAACTGAAAATATTATTATTTTTTGTTTCATTCACCATTTTTCTTCTCTTTGTCAGGAAAGAAGCTCCACCACACCTAGCGACTAAAACACCACCAATGAGTTCAAAAGGCCGAAACTATCTCCACCTGACCGCCGGCCAGCCATTATCACACCGCCATCACAACTAAAAATCAAAATAAAATCCACATTAATAACAAAAACCACCCATTCTTGATCACCCATTATTCTTGATCACAGTCCAAGATTTATATCAAAAACAAAGCAAAAGATTATACCAAAGAACACATTTATAAACCAAATATGGGTATAACTTGAAAAAATATATCAAACCCCAAGTTAAAAAATCAAATCAGGAAATTTCAACACCCTATTTTTCGAATCTAGCGAGAAAGTGAAGGAAAAATCCATCGCTGGAGTGGGGATTGTTGGGGGCTTGAAGACGAGGGAGAACACTAGCAGCAACTTTTTGTAGATCTGGAGGTAGGGGATCTAATGGCGTCGAGGTGGGCGTAGATCTGGAGAAAGAACGAAGGGGTTAGGAGAAAGAAAGGGTCGGATATAGTGGGATGTCGAAAGTGTGGGGAAAGGGAAGGGTTAGGTTGACGAACTCATAGCCGGTCGATTGGCCGTCGCCGGCAACTGGACATAGGAGTGTAGAGGAATAATTTTTGAGCGAATCCAGTATCCGGCGAACTCTGAGCGAAGCTTCAGTTTCCGGCGATAGAAGGAAGAAAAGGGGGATAGTGGTGGTTGGGGGGTCGGCGATTGGAAGTGAGGGGGATTGGGGCGGCGGCTCGGTAGTGAGATGGCGGAAGTGAGGAGAGTGATGACTGAGATGGGAGTGAGAAAAGAGATGAAGAAGGTGGGGGTGAGGAGGAATGATGGAGGTGGGGTCGTTGGTGGAGATGGCGCCGGAGAAAGAGGGACGGCGAGGAGAGAACAGGAACGGCGGCCGCTCTGGTGCAGGTAGAGAGAAAACTGTGTTGGTTGATTTTAGGGTTAGAAGTAAAAGGGGTTTCTTAAGTTTTTTTTTTTGGTTTTTAAGTTTGAGCCCTTCAATGTTATGGGATATAGTTTATAGGCATGCAGTTTGAATTTTAACACTTGGGCCCTTACAAATCCACTTAATCATTTGGTGTATGCCAACTATGTTATGGCATTGCCAAATAAGCAAAAGGTAATGAGTCATCATGCCACAACATTATCATTAACGGTGAAGTTAACGTTTCACTGACGGAAGGATTATATAATCAACGAAAACAAGAGATCAATGATTGTTAAGTAAAAAAAAATGGTTCAATGACCAAAAAGTAAAACTTAAACTAGTCGGGGGACGAAAAATGTACTTTTCTCGTATTTGTAACATGTACATGTTGTTGTTATATACATTGAAGAAAAGTTTTTTGCTTAAATGTTGTTGTTATATACATTGAAGAAAAGTTTTTTGCTTTAAAGTTAAGGTATTCCATAAAATTTGGTGTTGTGTTGGTGTTTGAATAGAGTTTAAGACATGTTTTTCCACATAAAGACTTCCACGTGTATGTATGAAAATTAATTATTTTGTCACAAATTTTTGAATCATAATCTTTGATGTGAAGAAATCATGAACAATGAATGATATACATTGACGATCAATTGTCTCTTATAAAACTCGGAACACAAAAGTTTGCCTAAAATGGGCTAGGAATTATATTTATACAAGAAAAAAAGGGCTAAACTAGGAATTTCCAAATCCGAAATAATACTGAAGTCGAGGCGATGCGGGCACATCATTTATTACATAACGTTTCCTGATGCCTTTGCGCTCGCATCATATAAGAGCATACTATATGTTTTGGGATATTATTATCAAGAGGGCGCATAGCTTCTTCCTCCGAGGTCCTTCTGAATTCTTGGCAGGTTCAAAAAATACCTCTCTAAATAATTCTCAGGATCTTATAACTTCTTGGAATACTCGCAAGTCCTCAAATACAATACAATTCTCTTTAATTCGTGATTCCATCAAAATGTCGTCTTTTCATCATTGCCACTTATTTTCTAATGCAAACACTAGAATTCATTAAACAATAAAAAATTAAGAATTATACGCAGTTTAATTTAAGCAGAAAAGATGCCCACATATAAGCTCATCAATTAGTAACGTTAACATTTCTAATGAGTACTATGTATTGAGTAGTGAAAAAAAAGGTAAAAATCAATGTTTGGGGCACAAAATGCTAACAATTTTGTGTTCACAAAATATTGGTTAGCATTTATTGTTAGATGTTGAAATCATTAAACATTTGGACCCAAAATGTAAATACTACTAAATCTATGAATGCCAATCAAAATTTTTGTGAGTAAAATTTTGTAACTCTAGCATTACTCAAAGGTAAACAAACATTTAAAGAATCTTTTTTTTTTTTTAAAGAAAATAAACATTTAAAATTTAGTTGAAACAAAACCAAACCAAATCTATACTCCTATATAAGCTCGAATCTATCTATCTATATAATATATAAAAGCAGGAACATTTTCAGGCCTCACAGCGCGCCACGTGGAATTGTGACGTGGAAAGCCACGTGGCAGCCTATGATTGGTAGCTTCAAAAAATGGGAAGGATTTTTTCTTAATGTTTTTGTGGATAATCTGAATTCAAACAATTAAAAAAATATAAATATTCTTTAACCATTTATATTTGAAATTTAAAATTCAAACTAATCAAATCAGATTTCAATTCCAACTTAGCTCATTGTGACACATAGAATTTTGACGTGGATTTGCAACACAATGAAAAAATGAAGAAAACCTTCACCAATTTTAATATTTCTACTATGTTATTTTTATTAAACCTAAAGTTTTGATTAAATCATGAAAAAACAAATATTAATTGGAAAACAAAAAGTGTTTTCAAATCACAACATTTTGTTAATTTAATTAGTAGCATATAGTACGTAATTAAGGAGAACAATTTAGTTCAAATAGGACAATTTAGCTCTCTACATAACAATAAATAAATAAGGAAAACATTTAATCGATGTATCTCCCTAAATAAGCATGCATACTTCCCCTAAACAATAGGACTAAACAATTTATTACTCCATCTGTGCTAAAAACAACTAACAATATCTAACACATTAAAATTCCATTCGTCCTAAAATCATACTTTCATTTTTTTTCTCTGACCAACATAGTTGATTTTTCACATAAAATAAAATATGACAATCAACTTCTAAAATTGTGGTTAGATTTTGATAGCAATCGGTATTCAAATAATTTTCTTAATGGATTAAATGAGTCAACTTCTATGATATTCAAATTTCAAATTAACTATTAATATTACAATTATACCCTTAAATGAGTCTTACTTGCTTTAGCATATGGGAAGAAGCCACGTGGACTACCACGTCATAATTCCACGTGGCTGAATGTGGAATGAGTATCTGACTCTACTATTATATATTATATAGATTTGGACACTCTACATCTTGATATTTTATTTGATTTCAATTGTTTTTTCTTTTGATTATGATTTGTATTTGTATTCGTTAATTTTTTGCTTTGCTTATTTTGGTATTTACTTTAGCTTTGGTTTATTCAAAACTAATAAATTTGAAAGTCCAATGTTTATGTTTGATTCTCTTTAATTTAATGGGATCACTACTTCAAAGAGAGAGAGATTATTGTCATTGACTAATAGGTCCTTATCTTACTGTTACATGTCTTTCGTTTCCAAATATATTTTCTATCTAATCCTTAATACGAGATACTTTATGAATATCTAATCTCTATCCTTGCAATTTTGTTTGCTTAATAACTTTTGTCCAAACCCCACTTAGGTATTGATTTATTCTTATTTTCATTTGCTAGAATTTATTTATTTGGGTTTTTATTGAAATTGTTTGTGTTTTTTAGTTCTAATTATTGTTTTTGTTTAGGAAAATAGTTTTGTATCTATTCATGTGTAACTACTAACTATCATAGTGTTTTATGTTGCAATTTAGCATCTATGGTCACAGGAAGTATCAAGATACATAGAAAGACGAGAAACGAAAAATTGGAGACTGAGCTTGAAGTTATTTAAGCAAATATACAAAGAATTGGAGATAGAGCATGGAGTTTTTTAAGCGAACATACGTAGGGCTACTAAAGTATTTACGCAAATAGGGCTCATAATTTAAGTATGTGAGAGGAAGAAATGTGTGGGGTTGACAAGTGGAGCCCACAAATTTTACCATCTATATAATATATAAAAGCAGGAACATTTCCAGGCCTCACAGCGCGCCATGTGGAATTGTGACGTGGAAAGCCACGTGGCAGCCTATGATTGGTAGCTTCAAAAAATGGGAAGGATTTTTTCTTAATGTTTTTGTGGATAATCTGAATTCAAACAATTAAAAAAATATAAATATTCTTTAACCATTTATATTTGAAATTTAAAATTCAAACTAATCAAATCAGATTTCAATTCCAACTTAGCTCATCGTGACACATAAAATTTTGACGTGGATTTGCAACACAATGAAAAAATGAAGAAAACCTTCACCAATTTTAATATTTCTACTATGTTATTTTTATTAAACCTAAAGTTTTGATTAAATCATGAAAAAAAAAATCTTAATTGGAAAAAAAAAGTGTTTTCAAATCACAACATTTTGTTAATTTAATTAGTAGCATATAGTACGTAATTAAGGAGAACAGTTTAGTTCAAATAGGACAGTTTAGCTCTCTACATAACAATAAATAAATAAGGAAAACATTTGAATTCAAATCGATGTATCTCCCTAAATAAGCATGCATACTTCCCCTAAACAATAGGACTAAACAATTTATTACTCCATCCGTGCTAAAAACAACTAACAATATCTAACACATTAAAATTCCATTCGTCCTAAAATCATACTTTCATTTTTTTTCTCTGACCAACATAGTTGATTTTTCACATAAAATAAAATATGACAATCAACTTCTAAATTTGTGGTTAGATTTTGATAGCAATCGGTATTCAAATAATTTTCTTAATGGATTAAATGAGTCAACTTCTATGATATTCAAATTTCAAATTAACTATTAATATTACAATTATACCCTTAAATGAGTCTTACTTGCTTTAGCACATGGGAAGAAGCCACGTGGACTATCACGTCATAATTCCACGTGGCTGAATGTGGAATGAGTATCTGACTCTACTATTATATATTATATAGATTTGGACACTCTACATCTTGGTATTTTATTTGATTTCGATTGTTTTTTCTTTGATTATGATTTGTATTTGTATTCGTTAATTTTTTGCTTTGCTTATTTTGGTATTTACTTTAGCTTTGGTTTATTCAAAACTAATAAATTTGAAAGTCCAATGTTTATGTTTGATGCTCTTTAATTTAATGGGATCACTACTTCAAAGAGAGAGAGAGATTATTGTCATTGACTAATAGGCCCTTATCTTACTGTTACATGTATTTCGTTTCCAAATATATTTTCTATCTAATCCTTAATACGATATACTTTATGAATATCTAATCTCTATCCTTGCAATTTTGTTTGCTTAATAACTTTTGTCCAAACCCCACTTAGGTATTGATTTATTCTTATTTTCATTTGCTAGAATTTATTTATTTGGGTTTTTATTGCAATTGTTTGTGTTTTTTAGTTCTAATTATTGTTTTTGTTTAGGAAAATAGTTTTGTATCTATTCATGTGTAACTACTAACTATCATAGTGTTTTATGTTGCAATTTAGCATCTATGGTCACAGGAAGTATCAAGATACATAGAAAGACGAGAAACGAAAAATTGGAGACTGAGCTTGAAGTTATTTAAGCAAATATACAAAGAATTGGAGATAGAGCATGGAGTTTTTAAGCGAACATACGTAGGGCTACTAAAGTATTTACGCAAATAGGGCTCATAATTTAAGTATGTGAGAGGAAGAAGTGTGTGGGGTTGACAAGTGGAGCCCACAATTTTTACCATTTTAGAAAAGGATGAAACTTTTAACTAGACACCCATTTGGATAAAATGTGAAGCTTCAAATGGGACGGGGGGAGTATATACAATGCATTGACGTTTCTACTCTTTGTAATTGGATACATTTGAAAATTTGAAATCAAGTTTTATTTATTTTTATTTGAGCAAATTTCAAATCGAGTTTTAGAATTAGTTATATCATAGTCTATTAATTTCATAATTACTACCTCTGTCCCTAAATGAGTGTCCAAATTTCATTTTAAGGGACACTGAAAATCTCAACTTTATGTACAATTTGCTAGGAAAGATTCACATATAATCTTGTAATCTCCTTTCCAAACATTTACTTTTGCACGTATAAAGAAACTGGTGAAAAAAATTTCGAAAAAAAACATTTAGGGACAAAGTTATGTTAAAAAAAGACACTCATTTTGGGACAAAGATTTCTTAAAAATGGACACTCATTTAGGGACAGAGGGAGTAGTATTTTCAATTTTCAATTTTGGTTCATCCTAAACTATATTGTTGCATTGCATTTCATATATAGAAATATTTTATTGTGTTTTATTTTGCTTTCAATGATTTAGGAAAGAGAAGCAATCGTATCAATAGAAGAATCTCGGAAGATCATTTTGTTCTTTTCATACCAAAAACTAAGAAATGATTGGGAGGAAATGAAGATTATGTCTACGTTGTTAGTGATTTCAATTTAGTTTTACTATTTACCTTATTTTGAAAAATAAAAAATAAAGATTATTTTAGATAACTCATCAAAACTAAAAATCAAAAAAAAAAAAAATCATTGATAACATAGCCAACTTTTTATTCGCTTGATTAGGAATATTGTTTTTAACAAGTACTCATCAAATCACTTTAATTACTTACCAAATTTACATAGTTTATTAATTTAATTATTTATAAAGTCAAATGATGAAATGTTGGACGGAGGGAGTTGTAGACTTTGCACATACACTATGCAAAATAGTTAGAGGTGTTGAATATTGGAATTAACCAAAATTTCTCCCTATGAAATATTATTGTTTCCTATAATAATAATAAAAAATATTTAATAATGGATATCGCATGGATACATGTACAAATAAAATATAAAAAAATGACTAAATAGCCAAAGTACTGGAATTTTGAAATCCCTCAACAAATGGATGAATATTGATCACTTCAATTTTGAAATTCAACATCAAATAAATGAGAGCAATGTCTCACTTCAGGGACATAGCCAAGATTTGAATTAGGCAGTCAAGTATGAAATGTAACATCCGTACATCCAGTGGCGAAGCCACCCTTTGGCCATGGGGGTCATCCGACCCCTTGATTTTGGAGTTGTGTCAATTTTACCCCTTTTAAGTTTAGAAAAATATTATTTTTACCATTAAAAATATTCGTTTTCGCAATTTTGACCCCCTTAAATTTAGAAAAAAATAACACTATATCATAATTTCGACCCCCTTTTAGTAAATTTCTGGCTTCGCCACTGCGTACATCACATTTCAAAGGGCACAAAGTTGTTCTAGCACGTAAGATAAGGAAATTACAAGTGTTGTGAGTATTAAAAGTGAAGTTGGAGAGAGAAAATGGGTAGAAAATAGTAAGTTGATTGGTGTTGTGAGTATAAAAGTAAAGTATAAGAGAGAACGAGTGGGGTGAATAATAAAAATTTTGCCATTTTAGGAATGAGACTCTTACTCTGAGACGTACCAAAATAGAAAATATGACTCTTACTTTGGGACAGATGGAGTAATATATTTTGATTGTTTAGAAAATTTTGAGAGTCATACATATATACTCCTTACATCTCACTTCAAACTGGACCAACTTTATGGGCACGCTGATTAAAGAAAGTAAGGTAGTAGAGAGGTGTTGTGAGTGAAAAGTAAGAAACATGAGAAAATGAATTGGAGAAATAGTAAGTTAATCCGTGTTATGAGTATAAAAGTAAAATAAGAGAGAAAATGAGTAGGAGGAACAGTAATACGGTGACTACATCTAAACATCCCATTTTAAATTTGATCCTGAACGGTATACACCCAAGAACCATATTTCGAGCCAATCCAACGGGGAGTTAGCTCCATCCCCATCCATCCAATGGTTATGATCTCGGCCACATCACCATTTTTTGTGCTCGATGGTAAAGATGTGTCCAAGCTCGGTGTGACCCACAAAAAATTGAAGTGATTTCAGCCACACAAAAGATGAGCTTGCCTACGTGGATGAATGGAGAACCATTGGGTAAGGGGAGGAGCTAATTTGGGTGGAGCGGTTCCAGGTCCAAACCAGAACGCTTCAACTTCTCTAAACAGTTAGAAGTTTTCAACTTATTTTTAAAATCTCAAACAATCATAGTAACAATTAGATTTCATATTTATATAAATATTCATATATTTATAATACTAACTCTCTCTCTCTCTCTAAATATGAAAATGCCTTGTATTATTTTTTTTCTAATTAATTAGCCTTATTATTCCCCGTCGAATTTCGACGGGTTACTCACTAGTATCTGATAAAAGTGTGTGTGACGGATGAACCTTAAACAAACAAATAAAATACTATTACATTCGTCCTAGTTTAAGGTTCTTTGTTTGTCACAGTTTAAGGTTCTTAATTTTAAAACTTGTTATTGGTACACCATTGTAAATACTATCATTAACAACTTTTAGACCTTCATTACGATAATTGGATTAACCAATAATTATTGCTCTTGCTTCAGAGAAACAGCAAAAAAAAAACTAAGAACCTTAAACGGGGCAGGAGGGAGCATGGAATATTTATAAAAAATAAACGAGTCTTTTTGAGAAATACCCCTAATCTAATCTCTCTAGGCTCTCATTTAGGCCCTTGCCGCACCCCGGTTTTGGTTGCAAATAGCCGAAGGACCGTAATTGAAATTTCAGCCTTAAAATAGCGTTGGTTTCCGCCTTACGGTTCGCAAAACGATCTGGTTAGTACCATTGTCACCCAAACTGAGAAGTGCCGGAGAAACGCAGGGAGGTAAGCCGCCGGCGGTAGACCGAAATCGAGGAAGCTTGCTGCTAGTAGTGAAAGTCGAATGGCGGATCCTTACTGGAGATACGGCGTTGACAGAGGTTCTTATTCGATGCCCTCTTTCTTAGCCCTAATTTATCATTTTTCACACTCACACCGTTGCTGAGTTCCCCTCCCACAAAGTTCGTCTACCCGTTTAGTTTTCTGTGACGCTTGTAATCTGAATACAATGAATCAGTTAATTATCACATTTTGTTGTTCACTGATTTGTTTTTATTTCATGTATAATAGTTCGTGTTTACGTGCTCAATTAGCGAGTTTGGTGAATTATTTATGTATGCTAATTAAGGAGTGATATTGACCACAATACTGACATTTGTGTGTTTCTCTGTTTGTATTTTTCTCCTTATGTCCCGGAATAAATGTCTTACTTTCCATTTTGGTTTGTCGCAAAATAAATGTAGTCTTACTAAAAATAAGGTATGAAGTTTGGTGATTTTCCTGCACTACCCATTCTAATAGGCACAAGCATTGCAATGCATAGGAGAGGTGTCACTCTACCCATGTGAATAGATTGTGGCAATCAAGGAAACACAATTAAAATCTTAAAAACATTGACTTGTCAACTATGACATTTATTCCGGGATAGAGGGAGTAGTATGTTTTAATAGGTTTTGTTGCTGTATTTGTTAACCAATTATATTGTCAAATTCAAAAATATGAAAGGTAGATAGGTACCCTCGGAAGTGATCAGTTTATTAAAAAAAATGTTTGTTTGACCCAACAACCTGTTTCAGTTCACACACGAGTATAAAGTTGAATTTTATGCAAAATTCCAAATTAGTTTTTGAATGATACTATCAGTAGAATACCGTGAAATGAAAGTATGACGGTTTGACTGGAACTGAGGGAGAACCATATAGTAAACATTTTTAAACTCGCAGATGGGAAACGGTATGCATTAAAGTAATGTCATAGAGTATAGGCATTGATGCTTTACTGTTTTATTCTATATGTTTCCCCATAGTTAGGGTATTTGAAATGTTTGCACATATCCTTTATCAGCCGCTCTAACTGGAGGAGGCAGCATTCCGAGCTTTCCTGGATATTTACCATCTGAGGCTTCGTCTTTACCAAGCCATTCTTTGTGGAGTTCTAGTGATCCGCGGGGTACATCTGATTTTCTGCACAAGGATGTAAGCAGTGTGCATATATAGTAACTGTTTGTATAATAATATACTCATCGATAATGAAGTTGGTATCCTGGTTTGACGTCAGATTTTAACGTCTCGGCCTGGGGCTTATGGAATAGATGATATCACAAGCGTTGGTGTTCGTCCTGAACCTGTTATTGGTGGATATAGTGCTGGTGTTCGTCCTGAACCTGTGATTGGTGGATATAGCTCTGGTGTTCGGCCTGAACCTGGTATTGGTGGATATAGCGCTGGTGTTCATCCAGAACCCGTCATTGGCGGATTCAGCACTGATGCAACAGTTAAAGGCTACTCATCTCCTTTGAGTGACCCACACTTTCTTGGAAGAAGAGATCCCGCAATTGGCATTGGTCCTGGGATTTCTGACATAATGAGTGAAAAGCCTGACTCTTTGAGGAAGGTTGATGGTCTCCCAGCTGCAAGCAGGGAATCAAATGTTCTGTTCGTAGATGGGCTTCCAAATGATTGTTCTCGGCGGGAAGTATCACGTATCCTTTATATTTTCAGTTCAGGCGTTTTAATTAAAGCACTTTTTGGTTTATTTGGCACTATTGGTCTTGTCACTGGGAACTCTTGATACCCAAATAAAAATGAAAATTGATCTGGTTAAGTTTGATACCAATAGCATTGATGTTTCTTCTTTAGTTCTCATCCAATAAGCGAATCTCGAAGGTTTGTACATTTTCTTGAGTTGAGTTTGGATTTTAGCTCATTCTTCACGAAATTAAATGTTCCGTTACTAATTCCTTGACTTCAGTGAAGATCTTTTTCGTCCTTTCATTGGCTTTAGAGAAATTCGAGTTGTTCACAAGGAGCCAAGACGTGTAAGTAATACTTGACTTTTTTTTTTTTTTTTTTTTTATAATCTTTATTGTTACATGTACTGGCGTCAAGAATGTAATTTTATCACCAGTTGGTTGTCAAAAATTGGTATATTGAAGAAACTTTATACATGGACTTTATTATACTTTTCTGTCGCTGTGGTCCTTATTCATGAAATCAAATCTTTCAAGACATGGAAAGTGTGGCATCAGCTGAGAGGCTACAGCTTGCGTGCATCCTGGCCGGTGCCAAGATGGGTGTAAGCTTGATTTGTCGGCATTCAGCTAATAAGTTTCTCAGTATGTCATTCACCAGAAAGAAACTGGATTGTTTCTTGTGAAACTAGCAAAAAAGACGTGCTATATGAACTATGATTTTTTGGACATTGTGCATCATATTTTCAGCTGGTTTGATACTTAGAACCGTGTAACATTTAAAATCAGGGATTTCTATGGCAGACGACGTGGCATCTGGACGTGTTACAAAAGAGAAACCCCCTAGATTAAAAACCAGAAACATGTGAGAATATGAAGATCAGGAGAAGCATTGAGTGGGAAAGAACTCGATGGAGAGAGTGGGAGGGACCTTGCTTGCATACTTGGGCGTATTTTAAGCCTTGAACTTATAAGATTGCGTGTCTGAGGGGTCTGGGTGTGTTGAAACATGTGTTCATGCCCACACATCATACCCTGTAAGTATAAGCCGCTTATGCCTGATTCCCATTGAGGTGCTCTTGTATTGTTGGTTAGCCATGTAGCAATAGATCATGATATCTTTAAAGTTCAGTGGTAATGTGACTGACGCTAATGATCATCCCTTTAGCAGTATTTACTATTTATTGGCCCTACATACCTACTCTAACGCAAAGCTCCCTCTGATTATGTGTTGTCCCAAAGAACTGTTTTACCAGCTTATTGCAGAAATTTTTATTTCACTTATGCCCACAACAGTCACACCACCCTCACTCACATCATATCACACTTGTCATGCCGTGAGACATGGGTACTCTGACAAAAATTAAAGATCCAGGTAACAGAACTTAGAAATGATGAAGATTTAATGTTTTAGGACTGCCATTTATCTACATCTCATTATTTGTTGTGTGTTTGGGTTAGGTAAGAATGCTAATGAATTTCTGGGGCTAAAAGACCCAGATAAGTTACTATTCATGTGCGTCAAAAGTTAGTAATTTTACTGATTTTCTATAATCTCACTTTCACCATCGTAAAGGGGATGATAATTTTGTAATGGCCAACTCTTTGGTCCAACAAGGGTCAGGGGTTATGCCTCCTATTCCTCTTCCCCATCCCCGCCCTCCTGAAATCATTTACCAATAGGTGTAGCCATTGGATCTTATGATTCTGTCATGACTTTGCTCTCTATGTATGGAAATTTTGACTGCAGACTGGAGATAAGGCTATGGTGTTGTGCTTTGTGGAGTTTTCAGATTCAAAGTGTGCTCTTACTGCTTTGGAAGCCCTTCAAGGTTCATTTGATATTATTTATTTCTATTATTTTGAGACCATCCATCATCAGTTCTTGCAAGATTTTACTTCATAATCTTCCCATTGTTTGCTCAATGTGGTGGAACAGGTTTTGAGTAGTTCACGTCCTACAAAGAAAGAAACACAAGTAACTCTACCTGTCCCTAAATGACCGTCTATTTTTAAAAAACAACACAAAACATAGTTTGTCCTTAATGAATGTCCATGTTTTAGTAAGTTGCTTAAATAACCTTATGAACTATCGTGTCATCTCATCATTCGTACTTGCAATATCAGTGTGCTCATTAAGGGTATGAATAATACTAGAGGCACAAAATAGTCACAAAATCTTGCTCACAAAATCCTACGTGTAATGATTTTATTGGTGTTTTTACTCAGAGTGTGGCGGGTCCACTATCGATGCAACCAATAATATATCGCCAACTCATTTTGTGATCAAGATTTTATGCTTTATTTTCTTCCCCTAACATTGCTCTAAGGGTATTTGTGAATAAGTGCAACAACACTTGCTCTAAGTCAACCTCCTGATTCCTTGAAAAAACTGAACGAAAATACATTTAGGTATATAGTATCACTTGTGTACTTTAATTATGCTGTCATATTCTGGAGCATATGCTGACAAAAGAAGGCGTTGAAAGTAAATTGGAGTTGTGGAGCCGCACTTTGGAATCTCGAGATTTTAGGTTAAGCAAAAGCAAAACTGAATATATGGAGTGTAAATTTAGCAAAGTTGGAAGCAGAGAGGCAGGAGTGATCACATTCGATGGAAAGATTGTCCAAGCTTCCGAGTTCTTTCGCTATTTTGGATCTATTATCCAAAAAGATGGAGAATTGGATAGAGATGTGGCTCATAGGATTAAAACAGGTTGGTTGAAGTGGAAGAGTGCCACAGGGTTTCTTTGTGATCGTGGCATGCCAAATAGATTAAAGGGAAAATTCTATCGTACGACAATTAGGCCTGCACTGCTTTATGGCACTGAATGTTGGGCCGTGAAACAGTGTCATATTCATAAGATGAATGTAGCGGAGATGCGTATGCTACGATGGATGTGTGGGCATACAAGAAAAGATCGATTGAGAAATGAGGTGATCAGGGGTAAAGTAGGAGTTGCGCCCATTGAGGATAAAATGAGGGAGCATCGTCTAAGGTGGTTTGGTCATGTGAGACGGAGACCGAGTGATGCACCGGTTAGGAGGCCTGAAGAGTGGAGAAGTGATAAAATGGCGAGGGGTAGGGGAAGACCCAAGCAAACTTGGATTAAGGTGATTGAAAATGATATGAGTTTACTCGGAGTGGATGAAGATGTGGCGTTGAAGAGGCCGGAGTGGAGGGCGAAAATTCATGTGAATGATGGGGGTTGATACTTTTTATTATTATTTATTTATTTATTTTATTTTATTTTATTTTATTTTCTCCATCTTTTTCCTCTCTTTCTCTCTCTCTCTCTCTCTCTCTCTCTCTCTTTCTCTTTCTCTCTCTCTCTCTTCCTTTTATCACGTTGACATATGAGGATTCATGTTAGCCGACCCCAAATTATTTTGGGACTAAGGCTTTGTTGTTGTTGTTGTTGTTGTTGATTCTGGAGCATATGCTGGATACATGAATGTAACCATTAAGTTTCATGGTCAATAAAACATAGTGATAAAGGCACATTACTCTTTTTTTCATCTCTTAGCCAGGCGGAACATATCTAAGATACTTAACAAGGAGATAAAGGCATCCGTTCAATTTCCATTGCCAGTTTGCTTAGATGATACTCCCTCCGTTCCAAAATATATGTCACACTTTCCATTTTGGCCCGTCTTTAAATAAATGTCGCATTTCTTAATTAGGAAAGATTCTCAGTGCAATTTTACCATTGTACGTGCACTGTTCAAATACGTAAAGCACATTTCTTAAAAAACATTGGTAAGTCAACCGTGACATTTATTTTGGGACGGAGGGAGTATTAAAACTACCCCGGTTGAACATGATTCACTTCCTGGTTAATTGACACTTGACCATAACTAACCTCGACATCTGTAGTATTTAGAAAATATGTCAGTGAGTGTGATAGCTTTGCTATGGATCAAATTAAATGGCAGAAAAAGATTTTCATAGCTGACCGTAAGTGATTGGGCGTAAGGCTGAGTTGAATTGGAATAAGTTTTGTGGAAAAAAATGTATTACTTACTCTGACACGGACTCTTTGCAGGGTACAAATTTGATAACAAGAAACCTGAGTCGCCAGCCCTGAGGATACACTTTGCACATTTCCCCTTCCGCCTGCCATCCGATCGTGAGGAGCTAGCCCCTAGGTAATTTATTGATGCATACCTGGAATCTTCGACAGTCCACAGGAACTCTCACTTTGAAGATGCATGTCTCTACTTGAATATTCTGACATACATTGGATCATACAATGTAATGGCACAGTACAACTGTATCTCAAGCAAATAGCTCTTAGAGATTTTCCTCATTAGAGTTCTGTACTTGAATTATTCAGGCTGTGGCTGGGACTTGACGGAAAATGAATGTGTTGTTCCGGCAGATGCCATAGTAGAATTTTTTTCTGCATTTTCTTACTCAATTTATGCTCAATCTCGTTGGGTTGATTTGATCAAATACGGGTATTTTCTGGGATTGTGATGGATGTTCTCTGAACTTGAGCACTTTCAGTGGGGTTCATTAATCCTTTTCTGGATTCTGATTATAAATCATCTTACATGCTCCCCCGGCCTATGCTTAGTGTCACATTTCCCCTTATAGTCCCTAGTAATTTAAAGTTAGCATTTTTAAACCTGGAAATTGCAGTCGTAAAACCCATTCTTTGTAAAGTTTGACAAGTTGACACTTATTACTATGAAAACGGGACATAGTACTCCCTCCGTCCCAAAAAGTTTATACATTTGGCGCCACGAATTGGTGTGAATATTTATAAGGATCAATGTACAAGAAAGATAGCTACTTCCGAATTGTCTGAGTTTGAGCTAGAGAATGCAACTTCGTTAAAATTTGATGGAAAGCGTTTTGCAAAGAGTGACCCGGCAGATGATTTTGATGTAAACAAAAATAAGCAGAGTCTATTTGTAGTATTCGTTTGTCCCAAAATAAATGTCTAACTCGTCTTTGTCTGTTAATTGCAATTTTAGACATTTTTTTGGTAAAGATCTAATAGTAGAAATAAGCCAACATAAACAAATTGTCTGGGTGGTGTAGTCGGTTATCACGCTAGTCTCACACACTAGAGGTCCCCGGTTCGAACCCGGGCTCAGACATATTTTTTCTCTTTCTTTTTCCTATTTTTTGTTTTTTTTTTTGTTGTTTTTTTTTTCCCGAAAGGAAAATGACAAAAGTAATTGAAATAGATTTTTTTTTCTCTTTCTTAGTAAGAAAAAAGTAATACTTCTGTTCCAAAATGATAGTGCCTCTTTTCACTTTAGTTTATCACACACAAAGTTGGTCGCAATTCTAAATTGGTTAAATAGCACTTAACTTCCTAAACCACCCACAACAAATAATACTTTTCACTTCACTTATTGTCATTCTTGTTTTTAGTGGAACCACGGTACCAATGTGATTGTTTAACAACACTATGGATAATTATGAAAAAAGGAATAAATCATTAAAATGATTGAATAGTGAAAGGGAACTACTCCCTCCAACCCAAAATGATCTTCACGTTTGACTATTCAAACTTTTTAAGGATATAAACACATTTTTTTTTTCCTCTTTCTTTTTCCTATTTATTGTTTTTTTTTTTGTTTTTTTTTTCCCGAAAGGAAAATGACAAAAGTAATTGAAATAGATATTTTCTCTTTCTTAGTAAGAAAAAAGTAATACTTCTGTTCCAAAATGATAGCGTCTCTTTTCACTTTTGTTTATCACACACAAAGTTAGTCACAATTCTAAATTGGTTAAATAGCACTTAACTTCCTAAACCACCCACAACAAATAATACTTTTCACTTCACTTATTGTCATTCTTGTTTTTAGTGGAACCACGGTACCAATGTGATTGTTTAACAACACTATGGATAATTATGAAAAAAGGAATAAGTCATTAAAATGATTGAATAGTGAAAGGGAACTACTCCCTCCGTCCCAAAATGATCTTCACGTTTGACTATTCAAACTTTTTAAGGATATGAACACTTGCTTCACTAGCCATGTTGTGTTTATGCACATTTAAGCCTAAATTTTAGAAATGAGAAGAACTTTTTGAGACAATAAAAAATAGCAAATGAGAAGATCATTTCGGGACGGAGGGAGTATTATTCTAGGACGGAGGGAGTATGATGTAAAGGGTTGCAGCGGAATTAAAATAAATGTAACCGGATAAGCAATTAATCGAATCAACGACTAATTGACCAAATTCGAATCCACGAATTAGGGTTTGACAAGAACAACACTAAGAATGATGAAGCTCCCGATTAAACGAAGGAATCCACATTCACGAAGGAATCCACCTTCAACAAGCCAATAAGCTTTAAGGTAATAACCTCACAATTGCAAATCAATCAAATTAATAAAAATAAACTCTCTAATTATCAGATTACAACTTTAGGCCTATTTTATAGTGCACATAAAACTTGAAAAAGAAGCTAAAACCTTCTAGAATTACTCATAACCTATATAGTAACCTAATAGGACTTAAAAGCTAGTAAATTACCTCAAAATCTATCCTAGAATCCTTTAAAATTAACCTTCTAAAAATAATGACGAAAATAATAATAAAAATACTAATTAAAACCTAACTAATAATAAAATACCAATATAATTATAATATTTAATATAATCATATTTCTGTAATGCGTCATTCACCCCCACTTCAAAAGAACTCATCCTCGAGTTTGTTCTTGAAACTTGAAGTCGACCATTCCACTTGAAGCGATATGTAGAATAAACATGTGCCTTTCGAATCTTCAAGAAATCGGGTACCTCGTTTCGCGGCCGCCTAAACACACCAGGTCCGATCGGGTCTTTGTTTGTGATGTAGGAGAGAAGGCTATGAGATTTTCTTCCCAGGCCACCAGGCGCGCGCCCGCTGCTCACCAAGCGCCCGCCTGTGATTGGAATTCGCCCGACCAACTTTCTGCCATGATCGAGCGCCCGCTCGGTGTAGCGGCAGATTTGTCCAGTTTACGTATTTTTAATTTTTGAGCAGTTAATTAGGATTTTAATGGTATTTTCGAGATTATTCTTTATTTTAGGTCATGTTAGTTGTTAGTAGTATAAATACTTCTCTTTTATTGTTTTAGGGTTACCCACATTATTATTCTTATCAATTGAACTTTTGTTCTTAGAGATTTATTTCTCTTTCTTGGTGGATTCCAATGTTTTGTGTTTGAGGTTTCATCGCTGGATGAGATCTTGTGATTAGTGCGCTAAATCACGAAACTTATCGCTTCCGTGCTGCGTCAGTTGGCATCAGAGCAGGCCATATCCTGTCTTTTGCATCCATTGAATCATTATGGGAGATCAGGCAACAAAAGTTGGTATCGAGGGTATGACCACCGCTATCGATGCTTTATCAACGCAGATTGCAGCGTTGGTTGCCGCTCAACAAGCTCAAAACGCTAATCAGAACTGTCATGGTGAGAAAGACAGGGTTGATCCGTTACAAGGGGCAGAAAATCGGGATGATTCCAGTTTCGATGACGAGGTTATTCATGAAATCGATCATCGATTGGATCGTGCTCGACAAAAGGAACAATATTTCCTAGCGTTAGAGAACGAAGAACTCGACGAAGCTGACAAGCATGATCGACGTGTGCGGAAATATAAATCAATCGGAGATCTGAGTCGAGCAGCAAGAGAGCGAGTGCTTCGGCAGCGACATAAGATGGAAGCCCAATTTTATGCTAACAAAGCTGATCACTATACTGCCAGAATTCAGAAACTCGAAGAGCGTAGATTTGCAGTTGTTGAACGTGCCGAATAAGAACGTCGGGCTCAAATCGAGGTATTGTTGCAGAATAACAAAAATTGTGCTGAAGAAGAACGGCGCGAGGAAAATCTCCACTGCGTTGAGCCGATTGAAGGAAAAGATTCAGATTCAAACGGAGGAGGTTTAGTTGCAGTCAAATCCGCGGATCAGGATCTTCAAGTATTCAATGGAAGAGATGAGTATTTAGTCAACGAAGGTTTTAATGGAAAGACGAGTGGTGATTATGTTAAGTCCATGATTGAAAATTCAATTCCAAAGGCAACAATTCGAGACACAAAGAATGAAGGTTTGATTATTTTTGATAAATTCGTTTTGTTTCAAATTGTGCTTAAGGAGCGGATCTACTCAAAGTATTTGTTCAAGTGGGACGGCAATTTCCAAGCTTCGGAGATGAACTCGGGGAAGCGTTCTTTTGAAGTGGGGGTGACTGATGGAGAGAAGGCTACGAGATTTTCTTCCCAGGCCACCAGGCGCGCGCCCGCTGCTCACCAAGCGCCCGCCTGTGATTGAAATTCGCCCGACCAACTTTCTGCCATGATCGAGCGCCCGCTCGGGCCAAGGCAAGCGCCCTCTCGGTGTAGCGGAAGATTTGTCCAGTTTACGTATTTTTAGTTTTTGAGCAGTTAATTAGGATTTTAATGGTATTTTCGGGATTATTCTTTATTTTAGGTCATGTTAGTTGTAAGTAGTATAAATACTTCTCTTTTATTGTTTTAGGGTTACACATTATTATTCTTATCAATTGAATTTTTGTTCTTAGAGATTTATTTCTCTTTCTTGGTGGATTCCAAGGTTTTGTGTTTGAGGTTTCATCGCTGGATGAGATCTTGTGATTAGTGCGCTAAATCACGAAACTTATCGCTTCCGTGCTGCGTCAGTTTGTGTGTGGACGGGGCAAAACAATAGGTCCGGGCGGGTGCTTTAGTGGCTGCGGTCGGACCCTGCAAACTGGTCCGGTCGGGTCCTTTGATGGGTCCGGGCGGACCTCATCTCCTGTGTTGGTCGGGTCTTGGCTTGGTATCTGCCGAAATTCTGCAAGGCTTGGCGGATCCCGTGCTTCCTCTCTCCCCGCGTTGTAGGACTCGTGCACACATTCCTCAACCACCACCACTTCATAACATGTTGAGAGGCAGCTCGACTTTCTTCATCAAGACGCTCATATTCCGCAGATTTTTGCATTTCCAATCTTGGAATTAATACTTCTATCAAATAATAAAGTTTGTCAGCATTAACGTCAATTTTCCTCCTATATTCCTGCTTAGTTGTTTGTTCTGATTTTGCGTTTTTTCCATCACCAATTATTTTATAATAACGCCAACGTTGATGGAAAATTTCCTCCATATCAAGGAAACGATATGCCAAGTGGGAAGGTAGTCTCTCTTATTTTTAGCACGATCCAATCGAATATTTATCGCATGAATAACATCATATTTGTCGCGCATGGTGATGTCTTCATCGCTTGTCATCTTCCAAGGATCGAAACCTTTTCTGATACCAACTGATGTAAAGGGTTGCAGCGGAATTAAAATAAAAGTAACCGGATAGGCAATTAATCGAATCAACAACTAATTGACTCAGTTCGAATCCACGAATTAGGGTTTGGCAAGAACAACACCAAGAATGATGAAGCTCCCGATTAAACGAAGGAATCCACCTTCACGAAGGAATCCACCTTCAACAAGTCAATAGGCTTCAAGGTAATAACCTCACAATTGCAAAGCAATCAAATTAATAAAAATAAACTCTCTAATTTTTGGATTACAACTTTAGGTCTATTTTATAGTGCCCATAAAAAAGAAGCTAAAACCTTTTAGAATTACTCCTAACCTATATAGTAACCTAATAGTACTTAAAAGCTAGTAAATTACCTCAAAATCTATCATAAAATCCTCTAAAATTAACCTACTAAAAATAATGATGAAAATAATAATAAAAATACTAATTAAAACCTATCTAATAATAAAATATCAATATAATTATAATATTTAATATAATCATATTTCTGTAATGCATCATAATAGTAAAAAAAAAAAAAAAAGGTCCTCAAATCGAAAGGCCCAAATAAAGCGGAACACGTGTCATCTCATCTCGCGTCGTGTGAAAGGTGAGATGATAAGTGTCGGATTTGACTTGAAAATGTAGCCAATATTTGAAAAAGGAAAATGACATAAAATAAACAATGATAAAAATATATAGCAAGTGTTGGGGTTTCTGATGACATTATTGAAAGATTAATTTATACTAGTATATGAGATAACTTGTTCTAGTTCTAGTGTGAAACTTCCCATACAACTTCCTGAAAAGATGACACATAAATTGATTAATCTATCTACTTGATTAAGAAAGAATGGGGCACTAAGTCATTGCTAATTATTACTAATACATTGAAAATTACATCAATAATTCTCTTATTGTTTGTCAACTATTAAAAGATGCTATGCTATGTGTCAATATATCTTAGGGAAAAAAAGTTTCTTTTTATTATTAGATAAACATTAAAGACACCCAATAACCATCCAAACAAAAGAATTCATGAAATACAACTATAGAGAAATTAAAAATAATTGTTATTTCACACAGATTTGGTGCACCTGCTATCAGACTGCATATTAATTTGAATGACGATTTTTGAACTCTAGTATCAAGGGCATGGTTGTCTTTTAACACCCCTACTCCTACCAACAAGGGCTATAAATTTGATAGATTTAATCTATATAATCTTTAGTTTCTACGTACTGTTGAATTCCAGACTGTTATACAATCCGGGACTAGACTATATTCATTCCTAATTTGACATCACCAATCCCTTTCTAGTGTGAAAGGATGCAGCATGGGGTATGCCATGCTGCAATTCTCATCTGTAGCAAAAGCTTTCCAAGTATATAAAACTTGAAAAGACAAAAGTATATGGAAAACCCAAACCATCATTCAACAAATCCTTTTGTCCATTGGTTGATAGGGCCAAAATAAAATAAGTGTCGTATTTTTAAATATAAAATAATGTTAGTAACATCGTGGGTCCTACAAATTATTCAACTATATATGCATACATTGCAACATAATTTCGTATCCGATATAATGTAAACAATCTAATCACCAGAGGCTACATAACACGAATAAGCAATATTTAAAGTGAACATACGCAACTTATTTTACTCAACAAAACGAAAAATGCAACCAACAAACAAGTGGCTTAATCCAGCCAACAGACCCTTTTTCTTTAATACAAGAATATCAACTACTAATAATTCTGACAACTACATTCTATTCCACAATTTAGTCTATACCATTTTAGCCAAACACAGATTATGAAATAAATTTTGTTTGGACATTTCATTAGGATGTGTGGTGAAATGTAATACAACCTCCGTCCCAAAATTAATGTCCGAAACATGAATAATATACTGGAGTAACACTTCAGAACCATGAAATGGAAGGCATATGCTTGGAGCACGGTAATTTCATACCAGGAAAATAAATTTCATCGTAGTTAGAACTTGGAACTTTTTGTTTTTTTTCAGAATTAAGTGAAATGTTTCATATAAGTTCCGTTTTTTATCATATACAATCATTATATAAGTTTATAACTTAAACAAAAGATCAAAAAGATGCCTACATATGTTGTAAGTATGAGAAGATTCCATTTCACAAGCTACTGCATTGATATTACTAACAACAGTTTACTAACTTCACTTGGTGACTTCAAACTTTAAGAATATTATCAAAGAAAAGTTTTTTGAAGTTTAAATTCAAGCAGAAGCCCAAGAATGGAACAAACAATTAATGACTATTTATTGATAAATCTGTCAAAAAAGAAAATGTTACAAATAAATTTGTCTAATTCATTAATCTGTTGTTAATTGAACAAGTATAGGAGGTAAGCTAGTTTTTTTCTGTATAATTTATCCTAACAAGGCAATATTCATACATCTGCTAAAGGGACTCATAGTACATCTATGAGCCACCCATTAACAAATACTCCCTCCGTCCCATCCGACTTAGGATTCTTGGTCAAACAATTTATACTTTGACCAAATATTTGAAGAAATATAAATGATGCTAATAAAAATTTAAAACTTGTTATTGTATCACGATTAATAACAAACTAAATAACTATTTTTAGATTTTCATTAAGATAATTATTTTTGTTCAAATTGTTGGTCAAAATATAAATTGCTTGACCAAGAATCCTAAGTCGGGCGGGACAGAGGGAGTACAATGTATGCCTATGGCAAGATTTTAGGCATGAAAGGTACATGTAAGATACAAAAACAAAACACAAATCCAAAATGCTAATTGCAGCTTCTTTCAAGACAAAAAGGATGTACCAGCATGATTATGGTGCAAAAGATTGTGCGCAATCGCATCCCTAGCCTTCATAGCGTTTGCAGATCTCAATGCGACCTCCGGCACCATCTCATCATCAACAAGATCAATCATCAATTCCGGGTCGATTTCTTCTTTCCTCATTTCGCATATATTATGCAAAACGCAACATGCCCCAAGTACCACCGGCAAGTCTTGAAGCTTCACCTCGGTTCTTTTCTGCAAACAAGACCACCTCCCTTTCAACCTCGCAAACGCCCCCTTAGCAACCTTTTGAACCACTCCAATTTTCTCATTGAAAGCATGTTGAGTCCAAGTCTTATGCTGTTGTGTGTAAGGAACCAATACCCAATCCATCAAAGGGTATCCAGAACTCCCAACAATCCAAACACCCTTCAAAAGCCCTCCATTTGCCCTCTGATGAAGTGCAGATTTCTCCAGCACCTGATCATCAGGCATAGAACCAGGCCACCCTATACAAACATCAGTAAAAATTCCATTTTGATCTACAACTCCTTGAACTGTGATTGAATATGAAGTTTTCTGATTCCGTTCCGTATGCCTTTTGTTAAAGTAAGCAGCCACACTAATCTTAGGAGCAATTATTGGTATATGACTAGTATACATTGACCCAACCACATTGGGTATCCCTGAAACTGATTCAAAGTCATCCTTAATCCTCCTAGCAGATTCATCATCAGGCCATTGAAGGTACTTAGGCATCAAAACATTCCTTATCGCGGAACAAACCTCAAGAACGAGCTTATGACAAGTCGAAATCCCCAACCCGAACCTCTTCGAAACAAGCCTTAAAGGTTCCCCAGTGGCTAATCTCCATATACAAACAGCCACCCTTTGCCTAACAGGCACAGCATCTCTCAACATAGTATTCTCTTTAGCCACAACCTTGGTCAGCTCATTGCAAATCATCTCAAACGTATCTTTACCCATTCGAAACGCTTTTCGAAACTCTTCTTCTGGAAAATCAGGGCTGTTACACTGATCCCACCAAGCTTTTGATCTGTTTTTCACCCATAACCGCCTTTGTGGCCCCGCAGCTGCCGCCGCCGCCGCACCACCACCACCCTTCTGGTCCGAATTACCGGAATCTACGGACGTAACAGCCGATGCAATCGAAGCAGTGGTGACTGCCCGCGATTTCCTCTTACGAATTCCATCACTCTGATCCAAGATTTCGTGATGCTCTTGAACTTTAGAGTAGTATTCCATCATGGTATTAGTCTTCTGCTTGTGGTTTGACTTGATCAACATCTTCTGTTCCTCCTCGGCCTTATCCCAATCCTCTTTATCACACTTTTCTTGCTCGTCAAGCAATATCAAAGAAGTTAAAATCTCTTTCAACCCCTTTTTCTTAACAGACCCATGAATATGATCACCACCACTTTCCTCATCACCACCATTCCCAGCAACCATTTCGTGCTTTTCTTTCCGTCTTTGGCGTTTCTTGGAGCTAGAATTGGTTGTTGTGGGAGCAGGAATTTCATTCATTTGACCGAAGGTATCTTGAAAAATGGAGAAAATATATGAAAACTCGGGCTGCAATTCCGGTGATTGAGATACCAGAGATTTCATAAATAGAGAGAAATGAAGAAAGAAAAGAAAGAAGGAAAGTAAATGCGGGTAAAGTGTTCGACGAAATGTTTGAATGAAAGAAAAGAAAGTGTGAACGCAAGAGAAACTTGTTAAGATACTACAGGAGAGAACAGGGATTGACCCATAAACATATTTATATGCGCGTGTATAATATGGAGTTGGGAAATAATGAATAAAATTTAAAAGGAGATTGTATGAAAAAGGAGGCGTGTGTGAAAGGGTGTGAACGCGGTTTTTTTGAGATTTGGATATCGTAAATATAAAGTCACAAAAAAGTATCATAAAATTTAGTATATAAAATGACGTGTCAAAATTTTATTGGTATTTTTAATTAAAATTTGTCGGGTTGACTATTGATATAACTAATAAAACATCGTCACCTCATTTTGTATCAATCATTTTGTAAACTTATTTTGTGTACCTAACATTGCCCATTTTGTTGGGTGCAACCCAAAGTCTCACATCGTCAATTGAGTAAACAATTGCAAGGTATATAAGAGCATCCACCCACTTCATTAGTATGAGACCTTTTGGGGATGCCCCAAAACAAATCCATCATACTAATGTGGAGAGTGGTGGTGGTGGTCGCGGTCCCTACACATTTGAATAATAATACTTCCTCCCCACCGTCCCAAAATATTAACTGTCAAAATGTGAGGGAAAAAAAAAACTTTTTTAAGTGATTAATAAATATATTTTTAAAGTACACGCTTATATATTTATAAAAATAATTAAAATTACTTGAATGGATTTTTAGTATGCTTTTGGTTTTGCACTTTTGCACTATATTTTTTTTTTAAAAATCTATGTTAAATGAGTGTAATATTCTAAATAAAATTATTACTAATATAATTTTATCATAATATAACTAATTTACAAATTAAAAAAACAAATTTTGTATTTTTTTTTTTTGGCACAGAGAATGTCTCAATTGGATCTTGATTTCTTTTCATTCTTCTCCTGAAAACTGTACAACCTCCAATTTAGAGAAAATAATTATACATTGATTTTTTTATCAGATTAATTGACAAGAAGATGCATAGTAATTGTTTATTCCCATAGAATACTACAATTTTAAGAATGGATTATGTTGGATTTTTTTTTTCCAGTTATTTTTATGAAATTTCAAGAATTTGGGGAACATCAATTATAAATATGTTATTTTTTTGTAATCTTAACATTTTTGTTGTTATTTTATCGAGTTTTTCCTTTTTGTCATATAATAAATTTCTCTCCTTTGTGAGAGGCTACGTTCCTTTGTTTTTTGTTTGTTGTTTTTCACGTTAGAATGACGATGATTCTTGCATTTTTGTGTTATGGAGTGGATCTCAATCGTCTAATGGTTTCGTGGGCATTTACCCGTCAACCCCAATTCTGCATATCAAGGGCTCATCGCAAAATATTACTAGAAGTTTTTTTTTTTAAATGTCAGGTTGAGGCCGTGTCCAAGTTTGACTTGGAGTGAACTTCGTACGTCTCAAGATGTAGTTAGACAATATTGTTGTTGTATGTTAAAGAAATGGAACCTCTATTGTTATTGGGGATGATCTTCCGGTCTTTGTGGCGTGCCATCGCTTTTTAAAATGTGAATGAAATTGAATTATCGTTTGCTCAAAAAAATATTCACTTCGTCCCGATTTAAGGTCCTACTTTGACTATGCACGGAGATTACGAACAAATAAATGTTGTGAGTATGAAAAGTAAAATAAAAGAGAGAAAGTGGGTAAGGAGTTTTTGTTGTGAGAAGGACACGTGAGTCTCATCATCAATTTTAGGTAATAAAGTAAAGTAAGAACCTTAATTTGAGACAGACAAAAAAAGAGTGAGAACCTTAAAGCGGGACATAGGGAGTAAATTATAAATGATGGTCAACTTTTGTCAAATCACATTTTTAAGAAATAATTTTATAATAGTCTAAGTTAATTAATATTTGAGAAAATATGAATAAAATTTACATAATCAAAGTCAATATTAGAGGCAATGGCCTCCGAATGAGCCTATGTTTTTTTTTTAAAAAATATTCTTTTTTTCAAAAGCAAATTAAAAGTAAATAACGGATTGAGCAGAAGAAATATTTAATTTGGTGATGAGATAGTGATGTAATTAATGATTATTTATTTTCAAGAGAAAATGAAATAGTCGTTCTTGTGAAAAACGCGTTTTATACTTAAGTTATAGAAAAACGTGTTTTTCACAATTGCTTTCTCTAACATTATCATGTGCCTGTTATAATATTATAAAGTGCTTGTTGTAATATTACACTTATAAATATTCAAGCATACACTTTTATAAACTCAAACAGACACTTTAGAGGTATTATTAGGATTGTGATATTCAAGCAGACATTTTTATACACTCAAAAAGGCACTTTTAGAGGTAGTGTTATGATTGTCCGTTGTAGTGTTAAGACTGTCTTTCCTTGTGTTGAAAAGTGTCTCATGTAGTGTTGAAATATGCCTCTTACATTCTAAACAAGTGGTTGGTGAGCTTTTAAAAGTTAAAAAACATGTGTCTGCCTTAATGTTAAAAACTGTCTTCTGTAGTATTGAAAACTGCCTCATGTAGTGTTAAAAAATGCATGTTGAGTTTTATAAGTTCTAGTTATTTACAACAATGTCACCGCGTCTTTTAAGTAACGTTTCGCTTATTAAAAAAATGCCACCCCGCATTGGAAAAACACGTTTTACACTAAAACGCGTGTAAAAAGCGTTTTTCTTACGATTTTCTAAAATTGAAAATGAGGGATAAAAAATACTCTTTATGTCCCAGACTAAGGTTCTTATTTTATTTTTTTTTGTTTGTCCCAGACTAAGGTTATTAGTTGCTTTATTACTTAAAATAGATTATGGACCCACTTGTCATTTTCACAACAAAAACCCCCTACTCACTTTATCTCTCCTACTTCCTTTTACTTATTTTTTTATACTCACAACATTTACCTTTTCTTAATCTCCGTATAAAATCAAACTAAGAATTTTAATCGAGGGAGTAGCTGAAAACTTTCACCAATAACACAAAAGTCAACAAAGTGGAAAGCAAAATGGGAGATTGCGGTTTGACTTGGACTCCTCTTCTCCTCCTCCCATTATGGAACATCTGGCAGCACGTCTGATTAACACAATACTCCCACCGTCCCAAAACACCTTGCACATATTTCCTTTTTGGGTGTTCCATTGATAAGTCTCACTTTCCCAAAATGGAAAAGATTTCCACTACTTCTCTCTCCTTTCCACTCACAACAACTATCAATTTAATATTCTCTACCCCACTTTCTCTCTCCTTCCCTTCCCTCTCACACCACCCACTTTTCTTACACATTTTATTAATTCCCGTGTTTTTAAAAAATGGTGAAAGCTGTTTTGGGACGGAGGGAGTATTATTTGCATAATCCTTAACAGAAATTAAACATAAATAAAGTTGATAGTCTTTTATGATTATTTTGGGTATGTGTGTTCTATGGTATGAATGTCAACAATTGAGGCTGGATTGTCAGTCTGACATGAGAGCACTCTACCGTAAAAATTGTTCCGTTTTTTTTTTTTTTTTAATTGTCAATATAGATGAGCTTGAACTAAATATTAATTTCAATTTAGTGATTACAATAAAAAATAAAAAAATATTATTAATAAATTACTTAATTATTTATTAATTATAATTTTTAAAATTTCACTAGAATTATTCTTGAGATTTTCAGATTTATTTTTTATCCCAATTATTTGAGCTCAATTATTTTATAGTAAATTATTTTTTTTAATTTTTTTTCCGCCAAAATTCACAATTTCCCCATCTATAAATAGATGCAAGTTTCATTTGATTTGGACACCGAAAAAAACCCTATTTTCTCAATATAAAATAAAATAAAAGTGTGAAGTATTTTTTTAATTATAAATGATAATAATAATAATATTATTTTACTAATCATAAAAATAAAGAATATAAAATAAAATAAAAGTGGTAGAGTATATGATGATGAGTTGGAATGTAGTTGAATTTAATTAAACCAAACAATTATAGGGTGTAAAAGTGAAATGGTAGTTGAATTATTAGGTGGAAGAAAGAGAAAAGATGATGTGGAATGTTAAAGCAGTAATTGAATGGGTTAAGTTAGTTGAATGGTCTAAAATGACAATTTTATAAATTAATGAAGAACAGAAGAGGGAGTATAAGATTAGGAACATACTATGAGATTTAGTTGCCGTTTTTCTGTTTTAATAACTTAGGATATGTTGGGTATTTTGTTAAAACAATTTTAGGGTTTTCATTTAGGGTTTTTAGAATATTCCGTAGTAGTATAAATACTTTTGTTAGGGTTTTGTAATAGTTAGCTTTGTTGATTAATAAAATTATATTTGCCGTTAGTGCATTTTTAGGGTTTATTCCCTGTAGGGCTTGTTGTAACCCTAATTCCTGGATTTGATTAGGTCAATAATCTCTTCGGTAGATTATTGCTATCTCTTTACAAGGATTTCCATCACGGTTATCCTGAAAGGTTGTGTTCTGCTGCATCAATTGGTATCAGAAAAGGTGTGATCCTTGGAAGATGGCCGGTAACAACGGAAGCAACGGCATCTATGATGTTCTTCGTGCAATCAATATTCGATTGGATCGTGCTCGACAACAGGAACAATATTTCCTAGCGTTAGAGGACGAAGAACTCGACGAAGCTGACAAGCATGATCGACGTGTACAGAGATATAAATCAATCATAGATCTGGATCAAGCAGCAGGAGAGCGAGTGGTTAGGCAGCGACATAGGATGGAAGCCCAATTTTATGCTGACAAAGCCGATCACTATACTGCCAAAATTCAGAAACTGGAAGCGCGTAGATCTGCAGCTTATGAACGTGCTGAAGAAGAACGTCGGACTCAGTTCGAGGTGTTGTTGCAGAATCTCAGAAATAGTGTCAACTCTGAGTCACGGGCAGGTACCGAAGTTGTTACCGAGGAACTTGTAGGACACGTGGAAAGCCTCCAACGTGATCCGCCGGTCCAGAGATTAGAAGATTTAGTTTTGAACGGTGAAGACGACGTTACAGTTGAATCCGCGAATCAGAATCTGGTTATTCAAGGTTTCCAAGGAGAGGAAGTTAGTAATAATTTTCTTTCCGTGGGTGGAGATACAGCTCAAGCGGAGACAGCGCAGGAGGATGGCGAAGTGGGTCTGATTCTTTGTCCGAAAGAAGCTGTTCTACGAGAAACTGTGCTTAAAAGTAAATTTTATTCGAAATATATTTTCATATGGAGCGGTAAAATTATCATCATTCGTACCGTCGCGCGGAAGACTTTGATTTATTCAAAGTATTTGTTTAAGTGGGACGGAATTTTTCAAACATCGGACGAGAACTCGGGGTCGAGTTCTTTTCAAGAAGGGGAGTATGATGTAGCACGAGGACTGAAAGGAGGACTTGGAGGTTCCGCAGAAGGCAACGCTGGGAGGAGGCTTTGGAACTCGATCGAAATAGCACGGCCGTGCGTGGTACAAAGCACGCCCGTGCACAAATTGGGTAGAAAGATGGAAGCAGTCGACTTGATTAGCACGACCGTGCTTATTTCAAAGCACGACCGTGCCCGGCGATAAGCCAGAGATTTAATTGCCGATTTTTTGTTTTAATAACTTAGGATATTTTGAGTATTTTGTTAAAACAATTTTAGGGTTTTCATTTAGGGTTTCTAGAATATTCCGTAGTAGTATAAATACTTTTGTTAGGGTTTTGTAATAGTTAGTTTTTTTTATTAATAAAATGTATTTGCCGTTAGTGCATTTTTAGGGTTTATTCCCTGTAGCCGTTAGGCTTGTTGAAACCCTAATTCCTGGATTGGATTAGGTCAATAATCTCTTCGGTAGATTATTGCTATCTTTTTACAAGGATTTCCATCACGGTTATCCTGAAAGGTTGTGTTCCGCTGCATCAAATGTTAAAGTGGTAATTGAATGAGTTAAGTTAGTTGAATGGTCTAAAATGACAATTTTATAAATTAATGAAGAACAGAAGAGGGAGTATAAGATTAGGAACATACTATGAGTCTGAGTATTTATGTGCATGGATTGACATTTGACAGCTAAAATAAGGTAGTAAAAGTACAATAAGCCAAACTCAAAGCCATTAACTTTTACTACCTCCTATTAATGTCTTTGCTTTTTTTTTTTTTTTTTTTTTTTTTTTTTTTTTTGTCGTCTACACTAAAGTTTTTAGTTATTTTATATTTAAAATAGACAACGAAGCTCACTTATCATTTTTACAACAAAAACTCTCTACTCGCTTTCTCTCTCCAACTTTACTTTTTATACTCATAATATTTACGTTTTTTTAATCTCGGTGTAAAGTCAAACTAGGAACCTTCGTCCGGGACGGATGGAGTATTACAGTAGTAACTTTTCTTGAAGAATAATTTTCATTATTTATCGTTTACTCACTCTATTTCTTTCAACTACTCATTCCGTCTCAAAATATATGTCGTTTTAGGAGTTAATTTTTGTTTTAAATCAAATACAATACTATGAATAGAGGAGAAACTAACCCTTGATGACTTTGAATTCTAGCTTTGATCTTGGTGGAGATTTGAAGCTTGATCACCAAGAAAGTAAGAACACGAACTTTGAAGATGATGAGCTTCACCCTCTAGCGGTATCCACACCACGAACGAATATCAAGGAGATTCTTGATCTTGGTTGCTAGACCAAAATTATGAAACACACTTTCACAATTTAATATGACTATATGGAATTTTAATTGTGTATTATTTTGTTCTTCAATCAAAAGATATCTTGGAACAAAATAAACTCTCTCAAACTCTTTGGAGACTCACAAAGTCATTGGAGAAGAATGCTGGCCGAATTTGGTCTTTTATACACAAGTAGGACCTATTTCAAATAGGAAACTTGTGTCAAAATCCGTCCAAAATTCGTTTCCTAATCAAATTAGGAATCTGCCACCCGACAGTACTGTGCGGCCGCCCAGAATCCACTGTGCGGTCGCACAACTATCTGAAACAAAACTGGTACAAAATTGAGCTAAGTGTGCAGCCGCCCAGTCCACACTGTGCGGTCGCCCACTTCCCCAGATTCCCAGAATTTCCAAAATTCCAATATAGTCCTTATTTAGGATTCGTTCTATTGTGTGTGACCCTCTAGGATTATACTAAGTTGGCAATGGGTTCAAACATGAAACCATAAGATATGATTAGGTTCTAGCAAACCGTCATACCTACCCAAATAGTATAACTAGATACAAGTTCGCATTCCTTTAGAACATGTCACAATCCCTTTGTCCACGATGTCATTGAACACAAGTCATGGTCAAACAGTCAACTTGTTTTTGTTCAATACTTCCTCGATTCCGAATATGTTGATAATCCAAATGACATTGATCCAATCAATTCATTTGAGTCCGGCCGAACATTTCATCAACATCATTCCTACGAGAGGCCCAAGCTTGACATCTCTCCGAAGAGGGACAAATCCATTTAGCTTATTATTCTTCCCTACGTGAATCCGATTATGCCAATCATACCCTTTATAACTACCCGGTTAAAGGTAGCGTTTGAATATGTCAAACATAATGTTCATCAAGTGGAAGACTATAATAACTTCATGTCCAAGGATTCGAATGACATAACTAATATGAGATATATGTTCGACATAAACCATGACATAAATCTCATACAGCGGGTCATGTCCAGTACCTTGTTCTAAACAAGTACCCATAAATCTAACATGATCATCCCATGATCATTTAGCCTTTACACTAGTGCTTAACAAGTACTAGGGACGGAGATTATTATAAGTAAACATGAACAACAATAATAATCAAAACATCTTTTTATTGATATGAAATAAATGATAACAATTACAACGTTTATTAAACGTGCCTAGGGCACCACTACCAACACTCTTGAAGTATGGTCTGGTGAACCAGTCAGAGATTATGACCAGTTTCATATCTTTGGATGCCCTGCATATTATCATGTTGATGATTCGAAGTTGGACCCTCGAGCAAAGAAATCCAAATTTATGGGCTTCAGCAGTGGTGTCAAGGGTTTCAGGTTGTGGTGCCCTGAAACAAGAAAAATTGTCAAGATCCGAGATGTGACATTTGATGAGTTTGTGATGACTTTGAAGAAGGAAGATAAAGAAAATAAAGCCCCCAAGCAAGTACAAAAGGTTGTATTTAATCATGTTGTTAAGCCTGTATTTGAAAATGTTGAACAGGTGGAGGAGAGTTCGGAGAACTCCAATCAGGTGGAGCCAATCCACAATGAGGATGAAAATGAACATGATGCTGAACCAGAATACTCTATTACAAGAGATAGACCTCGAAGAGAGACTCGTAGACCTGCTCGATTTGATGATATGGTTGCATATGCTCTTTCGATGATTGAAGAAGTTCCCAATAACTATAAAGAAGCTATTCAGAGTTCTGATAATCCGAGATGGCAAGACGCTATGGACGAAGAAATGAAGTCCATGAAAAAAATCAGACTTGGGATTTGGTGGAGCTTCCGAAAGGTAAGAAAGCAATTGGGTGCAAATGGGTGTTTGCAAAGAAAGATGACACTCCTGGGATTCGCTATAAGGCTCGGTTGGTGGCGAAAGGTTATGCACAAAAGGAAAGGGTAGACTACAACGAGATATTTTCTCCGGTTGTAAAGCATTCGTCTATCCGGATATTGTTGGCATTGGTTGCTCAGTTTGACCTTGAGCTTGCACAATTAGATGTGAAAACTGCTTTCTTGCATGGAGATTTGGAGGAGGAGATCTATATGACCCAACCAGATGGTTTTAAAGTTGCTGGTAAAGAAAATTGGGCTTGCAAATTGAAGAATTCCTTGTATGGACTTAAACAGTCTCCTCGACAGTGGTATAAGAGATTATGATCGGTTTATGGTGGAGCATGATTATACTCGCAGCCATTTTGACCACTGTGTGTATTTTCGAAAAATCATAGATGGATCCTTCATTTATTTGCTCTTGTATGTTGATGATGTGTTGATTGCATCCAAGAGCAAGGTGGAGATAGATAAACTGAAGGCTCAGCTGTCTAAGGAGTTTGAGATGAAGGATTTGGGTAAAGCACATAAGATTTTAGGGATGGAAATCCAGCGAGATCGAGGAAGTGGTACTGTTTGGTTGACACAGTCACAATATTTGCAAAAGGTGTTAGCAAGATTTGGCATGAATGGTTCGACAAAACCAGTTGGCACACCGCTCTCTCCTCACTTCAAATTAAGTGCTTCGATGTGTCCTAATTCAGATGAAGAGAAAAAGTTGATGGAAAATGTTCTATATGCAAATGCCGTTGGTGCTTTGATGTATGCTATGTTTTGCACCCGGCCAGATATCGCTCAAGCTATGAGCATTGTTAGTCGATATATGCACAATCCAGGAAAAGGGCATTGGCAAGCAGTTAAGTGGATTTTGAGGTACATTCATGGTACTGTTGATGTTGGTCTCAAGTTTCAGAAGCAAGAAAAACCTGAGCTTGATAAACTTGTGGTCGGATATGTGGATTCGGACTACGCTGTTGATTTGGATATGCGTTGATCTACTACTGGTTATGTGTTCACTATGGCTGTGGACCAGTTTGTTGGCGTTCTGTACTCCAGTCCACAGCTGCATTGTCTACCACTGAAGCAGAGTATATGGCAGTCACAGAAGCTTTTAAGGAAGCTATTTGGATGCATGGGTTGGTGAATGAATTGGGGATTTTGCAGCAACACGTTAGTGTGTTTTGTGATAGCCAGAGTGCTATTTGTTTATCGAAAAACCAAGTGCACCATGCCCGGATAAAGCATATTGATGTTCGCTTTCATTTTGTTCGTGAAATTGTTAATGAAGGTGACATTCGGTTATTAAAGATTGGAACTGCTGACAACCCTGCTGACATGTTGACTAAAGTGGTCACTCGGGATAAATTTGCACATTGTTTGGATTTGATCAACATTGGTCGAAGATGATAGCCGGTGGTCTTGGCGGCAACCTGACCCGGTTTTGCAGTTGGAACTTTCGCCAAGGTGGAGATTGTTGGTTTTGGCTTCAAGTTCTAGAATAATCTAGGATTCATTATCCTTTTGGACATTCATCATTATCCACATGGTGAATGTATGATGGCTTTCGGTGTTTCCCAAGAATCACTTTGGTGTTCCATCTCCTCTTGATACATCCTTATCCTTGGGTGGTTTGTGCCTATAAATAGGTTTTGGTAGGATGCTTTCTAGCATTGTGGCATGTTGTGAGAAATCATTTGGAGTGTTAAAACACTTTGTGAGAGAGAGTCACATTTGTAGTGAGAGATCACTTTGTAAACAATTTGTAATCACCTTATAGTGATTTTGGTTGCCACCCGTGGACGTGAGAGGATTTCTCCGAACCACGTAAATTCTCGTGTCTCATTTGTTACTTTGTTCGTGTGTGTGTGTGGAAGTGCAAGATCAGTTTCCGCATTTGGTTTCAACATTTATTTCTTGCTAAGTGGCAGACCTAGAGTTTAATTTGAGCGGGTGCACAGATTAGACACATGAACATAGATGTTGATAATGTGGAAGTGCAAGATCAGTTTCCGCATTTGGTTTCAACATTTTTTTCTTGCTAAGTGGCAGACCTAGAGTTTAATTTGAGCGGGTGCACAGATTAGACACATGAACATAGATGTTGATAATCAAGACCAAAAATAAATAAATATTGATAATGAGATTTGAACTCAAGCCTACAAGGCTAAAAACCTTGCTCGATATACCACTAAACTACAAAGTTTTATTTGTCGCTAATGCAGTTTCAATGCACCATAAACCACCCGCACCTATAGGCATAGGGTCCACCCCTGGATGAGTCGCAAACGTCTATTCTCTAAATTCATTCTAGGCATGAAATCTTTGATAATGCGATGGAATATTGTGTTATCATAGTAAGTTAGTAACCACGACGCAAAGCTGATCTGACTGCCTTTGGTGCCTCTTTTGACCAGAGTAAAATAAATATTGGTGATTTAAGTCTTGGATTTGAATATGAAAGAATAAAATCAATTCCTTTGACTTCAAATTGATAATCTAATTTCAAATTTATAGGAAAAATGTCTTGGAGACAATCCTCTTATCCAATAACATTTTCTTAAAAATAGCAGAAAGGATTACAGTTTTTTGTCTTGAGTAGTTGATTTTTTTTTTTTAATACTCCCTACTCTGTCAGTTTTTTTTTAAGAAATGCGATTTAATTGTTTGTAGAGTGATTGTTCTACGGTAAATTTGCACTTAGATTTTTCTTATTTAAAAATGCGATATTTATTTTGGGATGGATCAAAGTGTAAAATCTGACACTTATTATGAGCCCTCTAATTCCTTTCCATAAATGGATATGACCAAGAAAGAGAGGTCGTAACCAAGTGAAAATGAGTAAAAGAAGGGGAGGCACATATAAACGAAATTTGAGTTAGTTATGTCAGTTTTTTTCTGAGTTAGAAGTTTCTTTTCAACCCACCCATCAAGAAGAAAAAGAGCTAGAAAAAAATCTTTACCCCCCTCCCCCCCAAACTAGCATACCGCCACCGATACTCACGGCTGTGTAGGGTGGTTCCGGTGGCCGTGTGCTGGTGGTGCTAGAGCTGAAACACAAAAAAGAAAAAGTCCCCATATCCCAACATTTATAATCAGTATATTCTTATTTTGCAAATGGCACTTGTTGATAATATTCATTCTTCTTCATTGAACTACATGACGGCGGTGGCGATTGACAATGACAAGAACAGCATGTATGCAGCTCGATATGCGATCGAGAACCTCTTGAGCAGAGACAACCCTTCTCTAATCTTGATTCATGTCAGAAATCGAACCTTGGAATATCGTAGGTACCCTCCCTCTTTCTTAGTTTTTTTTTTTTTTTTTTGATAACTATCTTATACAATTGTTTGATGAACATATAACTGAAGATTATTATTTTATAAATGTGAATGGAATCACATATTGCAGAGGATTCTGGTGTGAATGGCACTTCTTCGGGTGGAAATGGCAACGACTCAATTGATGCCGCTTTACAACAACTTTTCAGTCGTTTCCGGGGTTATTGTGCAAGAAAAAGGGTATGTGATTCTGGAATACTATATATATTTACTCCCTTCATGCCACTCGAAGATCTCATGTCGATTATTAAGCTCATAGTTGTACTAATTTCCCGGCTTTTCTCCCATTATTCCACGTAAAGTTTCCCGCTTCAAGAATTTAGATTACAATGGCATTGATGTTCTAAGATATATCCTTCTCAGATTGCAATGAAGGATGTTATCCTTGAGGATTCTGATGTTCCCAAAGCAATTGTGGAGTACATATGTGAAAATGCTATTTCTAATATCGTCCTTGGTGCATCAGCAAGAAGTGCTCTTGCAAGGTCTCTCTCTCTCTCTCTCCCCCTCTATCGCGCGCGCGCACACATAAATATATGAACTTTAATTTGGTCATGTGCAGGAAGTTTAGGAACCATGATGTACCAGCTACAGTTTACAAAACTGCACCGGATTTTTGTTCAGTGTACATAGTTGGGAAAAACAGGGTTCAGGATCAACGTTTGGCATCACGACCAGTTGCTAATTCCGCTACTCCACCTAAGTTCACTGCAAATTTAACCCCTCTGCATTCACCCGATGCCTCTGATGCAGAAGATGGAGATAGGTACCTGGTCTAATACGCGCGTGCGCACACACACACACATATATATGTTGATTTTGATCTTGGACATATTTTCAGATTGGTTTGAAGTGTTTAAGGTTTTTGAAAATTTTGGTGAATGCAGGGTACAGACAGTGAGAGGTGAACTGAGAAGTGCGTCAGAGAAAATTATGCTCAAGAAAGGTTCAGGTAGTCTGTCTGTGGACAATCTCGAGCATCTTGTTAGAGGAGGAGCTAGGATTAATGCAGCCAAGCGTAACTCTCTATCCGGGGAAATTGACTTTTCAACTCCATTGAAATTTGCATCGGTAGATCTCACTGGCCCAAACTCAGATTTCAATGTTGGAGCTGATTCTTTCGAGGACAAAATTCAAGCACCAAGAACGCCACCATCAACAGTAAGTTCGTGCGTAAAAGGAGAAAGAACTAAAGAAAATAACATACTTTTAATCTTTTTTTTTAAAAAAATATATTTGTTTTTGCTGAATTTGCAGAAAGAAATGGAGGCTGAGATGAAAAGGCTCAAGCTTGAGCTAAAGCAAACCATGAGCATGTATAATGCAGCTTGCAAAGAAGCAGTCTCCGCGAAGCAAAAGGTATAATCACAGAAGCGAAAACGATACCGACTTCATGAATAAATACTCCCTCCGTCTCAAAAGGATAGTCCCATTTCCCCTTTGTGCTTGTCCCAGAAAGTTAGCACCATTCCAAAATTAAGGCTCTAAAATCACTGAATTTCCAAAACTTGAAACGTAACCTTAAAATGTTTGAAAAGTCAAAGGGGACTGTCATTTTGGGACGGAGGGAGTAGTTAACACGATTTTTTTCTTGCATTTTTTTTTTAGGAAAGAGAGCTTCATCAATATAAGATGGAAGAAGCTCGAAGATTGGAACAAGCACGGGTTGCAGAAGAGGCAACTCGTGCCATTGTTGAGATGGAGAAGGCTAAATGCAGAGCTGCACTTGAAGCTGCTGAGAAGGCACAAAAGATAGCTGAGATGGAATCACAAAGAAGAAGGTATGCAGAGAAGAAAGCCAAAAGGGAGGCGGAGGAGAGGGAGCGAGCTTTGAATGTTCTATCTCATAACCATATCCGTTATAGGAAATACACGATAGATGAGATTGAAGAAGCTACTAATCACTTTGCATCGAATTATAAGATTGGTGAAGGCGGGTATGGTCCGGTTTATAAAGGCAAACTCGATCACACCCATGTTGCTATCAAAGTTCTTCGACCCGATGCTGCACAAGGAAGGAAACAATTCAACCAAGAGGTATGCTATCATGTTGAGTTGATATCGGGTTGATTTCACTCCCTACCCCTGAGGTTTGGATAAGTCTCACTGCCCACCCTGGGAAAGGACGACACCCGTATATATTACTCCCTCCATCCGTTTATATTGGCCACATTGATCAATACAAGTGATTTTGACCAAACATTAATGTCAATCTAACCATCGTAATGAAATTATAAAAATTGTTTTTGATAAATTACTAAGTGATTTACTATTTTTTTAAAGTTTCATAAAAATGATTAGATTGACATTAATGCTTGGTCAAATTCACTTGTGTTGACCAACGTGGCCAATATAAATGGGACTGAGGGAGTATATAATTTGGACTTTGCATTGAGGAGTAAAATAGTCACATAGGGGGTAAAATAGTGATTTAACTTGCACAAACTGACAAAAGGGGAAAGTGAGACGAAACCAACCATGGTAGGGGGGGGGGGAGTGAGACTTATCCAAACTTCAGGAGTGGGCATTGGAATTAACCAGATTGATATCAGTTGAAATTTGGTTATGTCTAGTCCCTTACTTCAGAATTTGTTTCTGATTTTTTGCAGGTTGAGATCTTATCCTGCATGAGACATCCAAACATGGTACTCCTCCTAGGTGCGTGTCCCGAGTACGGATGCTTGGTTTATGAATTCATGAACAATGGTAGTTTAGAAGACCGTCTTTTTCGTAAAGGAAACTCACCTCCAATAACATGGAAAATCCGGTTCCAAATAGCTTCTGATATAGCAACCGGACTTCTATTCCTTCACCAAGCCAAACCCGAGCCCCTTGTACATCGAGACCTTAAGCCAGCCAACATCCTTTTAGACAAAAACTATGTATGCAAAATTAGTGATGTGGGGCTATCAAGATTAGTCCCCGCATCTGTAGCAAATAGTGTGACACAATATCACTTGACTTCAGCTGCAGGAACATTTTGTTATATAGATCCTGAATATCAACAAACGGGAAAGTTAACGGTTAAATCTGATATATATTCGTTAGGGATAATGTTACTCCAAGTTATCACAGCTAGACCAGCAATGGGTTTGACCCACCATGTCGAGAGGGCCATTTCGAAAGGAAGTTTCGAAGATATTCTTGACCCTGCATTGCCTGATTGGCCTGTCGAAGAGGCTCTTAGCTTTGCGAAAATGGCACTCAAGTGTGCAGAACTGAGGAAGAGGGACAGACCGGATCTTGGTTCAGTTGTGGTACCAGAACTTAACAGAATAGCAGAAATGGGAAGGTCAGTTAGGTAATTAAGCATGGACGCTAATTCAAGTTTTTTTTTTTTTTTTTTTTTGTTTGTTGGGGATGGTTTGATTATTGTTAAAGTTTCGTGAACTAACGTTTCTTGATTAGTCTGGTTTGTTGGTGTCAGAGGTCGGAGTTTTTTTTTTTGATAATACAGCTAGTTTTCTTGTTCTTTAGCATATGTAGAAATAGTATTTTTGTGTATATTAACTGTTAACATAAAATGATTGTGATAAGAAATTTCTTATTGTTAAAGGCGATTTCTGAAGTCAAATTATGTTAGTTTCTTGATCTGATGAAGATATACCTTTCCGCAACTGAAACAAGAACTCCCTAGAAACTAACCAAAAAGACAGGCGCGATTCTTTGGGTAAAACCATGGATGAAGGATGAGATCCATAAACCTTCTCCATGGAAAAAGCATCTCTCTTTCTTTACATACATGTATATCTGTATATATCATAAAGAGAAAAAGCATAAAGTCTGAAAGTGGGAGAGGAATTTATGCCTACAATGGTGGATTGTGTATACAGAAAGGCATAAAAGAATGAAGAAATTAAGCCACTCATCTCATAAATTTAGTTAAATGATTCGTCTAACTATAGAATATAACAAAGAATTCGTCGTGTATTAGCACTGTCATTTTACGCTTTGAAGCCACATTAAACTGCATCTATCGACGTACACATACTGATAGAACTAACTAATTCAATTGCTATGATTGTCTGATCAGATCTGAGTTCGTTTGAAAAGATATTCTTCAGATAACAAGGCGTTTTGGTCCTAAAGCCGACATAGATCATTACTGTAGATGCTGGTCCCGAAATGATCCTAATTTTCAACATCAATTGATTCCTGAATGATACATTTATCTAGAGCCAAGGAGCTCTTTCTTAAGCGGCATCCGATATTCCTTTTTAAACGAGAGGTCGAGCACTTTGAAGTGCACACTCTTGTAATAGATTAAGTCTTTCATTTAATAAAAAACCCAATTTTTATTATTTTTTAAAAAGATACATTTATCTAGAGAAGTTTATAGTCCATTTTGTGTACAGAAAGAATGATCTTAACATTCCCATGCAAAGAGTTGAAAACTACTGATTAGAAAAGAACAAATTACTATAATCAACATATGAACATGCTTTACTTAATTGTATATTGCTTGTACCATGATAATTTGCACTTTCCTTATTTAGAAACACAAAACTTGTATACGGACGGGCCAAAAAAAAAAGTGTGGCACATATTTTGGGACGGAGGAAGTAGTAAAATTTTAACACTGCAACAGCAAAATACAGAAAGGATGTATTATTAACCCTCAACCTTTACAGCAAATAGCATACTACATTCTCTTTGCTAGAAAGAAACATCAAAATCAAGCTTTTGAAAGAGCCATACACACGCTTGAATATGGTAAAGGGCACCCCCCCCCCCCCCCACACACACACACACACACTCAGAGACATTCTCTATAAAATCACAGTGCAAATAACCATCCCAGATTTCTGTGTCAAGCTCAACAAGGCCAAAAATCGAAAAATACTCCCAACTATTTCTTCCATTATACGCAAATTACATGGACCGAGCCAAATCTCTAGCCTCGTTACAAAGAAAATTGCTGGTTTTCCTCTGCATAATATGTGCTCGAGCAACATCTGATCAAGATCAAACAAACATGCTTTGCATTAGTGACTGTGCATCCTGTCCTGTCATATGTGCACCACCTCCTCCACCATCAGAATCCAAGCCACCACCATCCCTGCCGCCTCCAGTCCACCACTCCCCTCCTCAGACCTACTATTTTCACCCACCATCGCCAGCACAAGCGCTATTGTCACCTCCACGTTCACCAAAGTCAACTCCCCCACCACCATCTTATATTTCATGGGGAAGCGGGTCTCCTCCACAATCACCACCTCCTCCTCCTCCTCCCAAAAGCATGACCATTCCGGCAACTCAGGTTCCACCAGGTGGTGCTGCAGGAGAGCGCCCGTATTACTACTTTTATGCAGCTGATGCTCCGTCTCTGTCTCTTAACATTTTTCCTTTTTTAATGCTTCTGTTTTCATTTCATGTGAGCCTTCTTCTTGTTTGATCAATCAATATAACAGTAACTGCAGTTGTATGAGTTGATGCGAGGTTGAAATGGTTTGTACTTATTCCATCTTGCTGAAAAGTAGATAGAATGTTGATAATCCAAAAAAAAAAAGGTCTCAAAAACTTCACCAGATCAAAGAAAAACGGACTTCAGAACCGCCTCTGAGAGAAAGTGACCCATCTACCAATCTTCTCGGATCCAATTCGTGCCAAACCATATGCAGATTTTCACTCTCCTGATCACGATACACAACTTTAGCATACCATAAGTAATGCCTCCAACACATAATCTGGTTAGAACTGACGCAAAAACAACTTAAACCTCTTCTCTCCATTACCTCCTCACAGAGATATTTTATCAACTCCAGATTTTCATTACTGGTATAAAACACAGTTACAGTCTTCGGGAAGAAACTCCAAAACAAACCGTCTAAAAGCGTTGAATACGATACATATGGATTGCATATATCCAGTTCTAGATTCTTAATCCTAGGTCTGGAATAGAGTATCGGAACCATTAGTAACTCCTCAAAGCTGAAGCAATTCTTCAAACAGTTGATCTTTAGACAAACTCGAGAGAGATTCAGTTCTGTCAGAAACCCCCTCAACTTGATCATGAAGGTGGTATCAATGTAAATAACATGAAGACAAGGCTTGAAATTAGTAGAAACGCGGGTAAGTGAAATGGTAGGAAAAGTTCCACAAACATGATCGAATGCAACTAAATTCGGAGCATCAATTTTCACCTCTTTTATATTCCTAACATAATGTAATCCCATTCGCTTAAGTGTACGACTCGAGATATTGATTATTTCCCAGGAAAAGCTGTTCTTTATAACCAAATCCTCAAGGGAAGGACAATGATACATAAGGGCATCAAAATCTTTGTCTGGAATGCTCAGTTTCTCCAACCTTAAATGCTTTAGGTTTTGACAAGGGTATATGGTCGAAATGCGGTGTACTTCACCGCAACCATAAGAACTTAGACCCGTAAAAGTGAAGGATTCGAGGTTTTTTACTGAAATCATGTGTATGGCGAGGGGAGCGGATCGAATGTAAAGCCTTTTGAGGTTAAGAAAGCCAAAAAGGTTAACCTTGTACATCACAAAACAGTCATCAATACTTAACTCCTCAATGGAAGGAAACACATAGCTTAACCAAGCTATAGTCGAATCCTCGACACAGACCCTTCTGAGATGCAACTTTTTCAGGGTATGGCATATTTTCAACTGGGAAAGTACCCGATTCGCTAAACTGAAACAAATCGAATGTCGCTTAAATTCATTGTCATGTTCATGATCGCATACCTCTAAACTGATTAAGGAATCTGAAGTAAATATTACTTCAGGTAAGGTGTAACTAACCGAATTCTTGTCTGAAGTGAGGGAGATTGAAAGATGTTTGACACCCTTTTCGACAGCGATTCCGAGCCACTTATCAATGCAAGAATGTGTTGTGGTGTCAGAAAGGGGGACGGAGAGTTTGAAAGTATGGATGGGTAGATTGTGGGTGAATTGTCTGTGTAAAGTGGTGTTGACAAACTGTGTGAAATTTTCTTGAGAAAGAAAGCTAGAATGGGAGAAATCAAGATTGGAAAGTTGAGAGAAGGCAGAGAGCCATGTCTTGGAGACAGAACTTGTCCGGACGGCTTCATCGGTCGGAAGGAAAGAGAGTATGCGTTTGATGATGTGTTCCGGCAACTCTGAACAAGGTCTGTTCATGGCGGAAATCAAAGAATTGTTCTTTGTGAAATCTCTGCAGATGCAGATGATGAATTTCGCAGAATAAATAAACAAGTTAATCAGGAAACAAAATATACTAAGAATCCAGAATCCTTTTCAAACCTGGAATTGAGTTCCTATTCAAAGATGGATTGGTGTTGTAACAATGATCTCAGGTGATCTCAGGTACCCACGCCACGCATTAATGGATTTTCTTTCATTTTTTTTTTTCTCAAGCCCCGACCAATGGATACTCTCCCGCCACCCGAAATAGAATTTTGTTAAATTTAATTTTTTTTAATCAAGTCTTTTGAACAAAATATAATAATTCAAATAAAAAAATAAAAAGTTGTTATTGTATCACAATTAACAAACTCTCAAAAACAAATTTTACATTTATATTAGGATAATTATTTCTTATTTAAATTACATGGTCAAAGTATAAAAAAAGCTACCAAAATCCTATTTCGGGGGAACAGAGGAAGTATATATTTTTTTTCTAAACGTAATTGTTTAAAAATTATTTGTTCGATTATAATTTTTTATTTCTTTGATTTTTGTTGAATTTTTTTCCGTTTCAATTTGTATGAAAAGGATTATATTTGTAAAATTATATAAAATTGCACTTTGTTGATATACCTCCATTTATAAATAAATGTCCAAATTTTATTTAAGGGACTTTCTGTAAATTATCATTTTTTTAGACCATTAAATGACAAAGAGAGTAAATATTATTGTTATTTACTTTTAAACACAGTTTTGCAAGTATAAAGTAACTAAGTTAAGAAAAAAAAATGTGAAAAAGGGACAATGCTTTTTTATACATAAAAAACACATTCATTTTTCGGATTACATTGACATTATTGTTCGGTTAAAATTCACTCGTGTTAATCGTAAAAATATATACTCCCTCTGTGACATATTTATCGTTACTTTTCGTTTCGTTGACCATATTTGAACTTTAACTAACATTTGATGCTAAACTATTAATCTACATAAAAAAAATAAAAATAGTTATTACATCATCAATAGAACATTATCAGTAACCATGTATAGATTGACTATTACTCCCTCCGTCCCAGAGTATATGTTCACCCTCCCATTTGCACGGAGATTAAGAAATGGAAGAAGTGATGTAAGTGTTTTGAGTGTAAAAATAAAGTAGGAGAGAGAATGAGTGAGAGAATAGTAAGTTGATTGTTGTTGTGAGTATAAAAGTAAGTAGGAGAGAGAATGAGTGGGAGGAATAGTAAGTTGATTGGTGTTGTGAGTATAAAAGAGAATGAGTGGGAGGAATATTAAAGATTCTTTGCCATTTTAGGAAGTGGATATATACTCTGGACAGACTAAAAAGGAAAGGTAGAGATATACGAGGGAGTAGTAATTTTTAGTAGCTAGGATGTATAAAGGCTTATTGATTTTTTAAACCCTTGTACTTTGATGAATCTTCGGTTTTAACCATTTTTGTTTTATTTTAGCAATTTTAATTATCGTACTTTAGATAAACATTCATTCTATGGCTTTTTTTTAACAATTTTAACCATAGTACTTTGATTTTTGGGGGATAATGAGTGCGTATCTAAATTATGATGATTAAAACTGCTAAAATATAACAAAAATTATTAAAACCGAAGTTTTATCAGAGTACGAGGATTTAAAATGTCGATAACCCATGTATAAATGACCCCACTTTTGGACTTTTAGATTTGCAAGTACGGAGTATTTGATAAAATATTATTTAAGGATAAAGTTCATTGAAAAATACCCATTTTGGAACAAATTTTTCTTGAAAATGAACATTTTTATTTTTAGGACTGAGATGAGTATTTTTTTAACAACAACAAAACCTAGTCCCAAAATAATTTGGGAATGGCTAACATGATTAAATGATTTTTATGAATCTTCTCGTACGTCATCGTGAGAGAAAAACGCCCCCCAACAATCTTTATACTCCCTTCTTCCCAGCACAAGTGAGACTTCTTTCCTTTTTGGGACGTCCCACTAAAAATGAGACTGCCCAAAATGGAAATGTTTCAACCTCACTCATTCTCTCTCTTTATTTTATACCACTCAATTTATTCAACCAACACTACTATTTATCCCACTCATTCTTTCTCTTCATTTTCCACCACTTTTATGAGTCGGTAAAGGAGAATTTTGATGGATTAAATGTCATATAATGAAGCCAAGGGGAGCAAGGTGTAAACATTAATAACATCAAAAACCCAAAAGCCAGAATCCTTTAGAGTTTAGAGACAGCACTACTAAAAGCAAAAGCAAGCTCCAAAACAGCCGCCGGAGCGCCATCCCTGCCGCCGCTCTCTCTCGGTACGTCTGTTGGTTTGTTTACGTTTCCCAAGAACATGAATTTCATTGTTTTACATCGATTTGCTACCTACGTTTTCACTTTCCCGATATTTCTCGAGTATTTTCATGCTGTTTTCTTTTGCTTCATTCAAAATCCCAGCGAGAACAACGCAGACTTTTGAGTTGACAAGAAGTGCTATGATTCCTAAGTTACTGAAAGTTGCGTGCTCACATTTGATCAAAATTTTGCTATTTGTGTGATTATTCTGTAACAGATGAGATCTAATCACAAATGCGAAAATGGGAATTGAAACCAATTTCGATTAACCCAGCAACAATAACAACAATAACAGAGTAATCAACTAGGAATTGAAGATTAAACTATGGAAACAAAGCTAGAACACTAATACTGAGCTATAGCTAAACTATGAAGAAGAAGAAGAACTACCACTAAGCTATAGCTAAGAATAAACTAAGAATATGAAAAATAGCCAAATCATCCACACTTGATTCATCCCCTTGTGCCTCTTTTATATTAAATCCCATGTGCAGGTTGTTAGGTCTAACAACCTCACGAGTTCGTCACGTGGTCATGTGCTTGTAACTACCTCACGAGTCTATCATGTGGTCACGTGGAAGTAACCGCCTCACGGGACTTGCACGTGGTCAATTAACGAAATCACCACTAAAACCCTCCGTCATGTCTTGACCGCACTATTGACCGCGGCAGCTACACTCGACCGTACCAATGTTTTCCCCTTCCTTCTACCGCAAATTCCACCCCCTCCTTCTACCGCAAATTACTCTCTCAACCTACCGCTGCCGCACTTATCCTTCTTCCTCCTACCGCATGCCTTATTCGACCACACTACCTCTATTTGCCGCACATGACTCCGTATACTCCTGCCGCACATGACTCCTTTCATCCTACCGCACATTCACTTGACCTCACCCCATCTTGACCGCACAAACACTCCCTCCATGTTGACCGCATAATGCCCCCTCCGTTACAATCCCTTCCCCTTAAACTATCCTTGTCCTCAAGGATAAGAATTCGACCGCACCATCAACTACCTCCATCTCTATCTTCAGTTGAAGGATGCAAAAAACTTCCCAACTCATGAAAATGAACATCATCCGTGGTTGCATCTTCCTTTGCTGGGGCAATGAGATCTATACCCTGCCTCAACAGAGAGTCATAGGCAATTTCGTATTCCGCCACAAGAGGCAAGTTCTTCAATCATGGACAACATTAATCTGGCCATCACTCACATCATATACCATATTCTTGGGCCTTACTTTGTTAAGACGAGCATACGAATTAAATTTCTTACTCATCATGCTCTTACTGAAATCAATCAAATCCCACCTCTGAATTGATACATCCTCCATCAACAGTTTTTGAGGCAAACTTCCACTGGCATTTATCTTGGTTAAATTCCACAGTGACTCCATTCCCAAGCTTAAGAGCATGCAAGAATACCAGCTCAACAGTAGAATTCTTTGAGACCTCTGCAAATGTTTCTCTAGATTCTCCATTCATAGTGTTCCATTTCTTCTTAGCAATCAATAACTGCCACATCGTATACACACAATCAAAAAACTCTTTTTCAAGCCTCACAACTTCCAGTAATTGCATCAAAATTAATTCCCCATAGTTGCGAAAATTTGCCTCGAAACTCTTCCAGCAACCCCCCGGATCCCATTCAAAGTCTTGCCATTTTTCCTGTTGATTCTCAAGGATCCCGTTCAAGTAACCTATATCACCACCATAAAGTGTTGCCAATGGAATGAAGTCTACTGTCTGTTTAAGACCATATGCAGCAATAACTTTGTACACCATGATTGTTGGTCGAAGTATCTCCTTCATTGCACTTGTCACAATATGACCCAAATGAGTAGCTACCTCTGCCGCATCTCTACCAAAAAATTTAACCAACCACACTTCCAACTCATCAACAAGGATAAAATTTCCGTCATTAGTGGTTGAATGACTGCAAGTAAACCCCAATGGCCCTCCTGACCTCCGTAATATACTCAATGTCTCTGACCTTGGTTGTACACTAAGAGGTTTGGAAACAGAAGTGCCGGCTACAGTAGCTTCATGACGTGCAGCCAGATACTTTTCATTACCCAACAACATAGCAGCTTTCATTTTAATTGCTGCAGCTGATTTCTCGCCCACCTTATTTTCCCTTCCTGCGAACAGAGTTACATTCAACAAATTAATAAAGCCCGCCCCAATTAATCTCCTGGACGTAGAAGCAATATCAACAAGATTGTTATCATCAGCCAGCAGAGACTCCTCCTTCCCATCATTAACAATAACATCAACAATTAGTACAACTCTAGCAACTGTGAGACTCGTACTTTGAGCTGCTGAATCATTAAAAATGAAGTTCCCATTCCCATCAAACTTGTCAAATATATCATCAAAGTTCAACGATCTCTTAATGTCATTTCTCTTTTCTATTTTTCTACCAGTTACATCAGGAGCCAAAACGTCATAAAAAATATTATTACCACCATTCTCATTCTTTACCGCTTCTGGTGGTTGCCTTGGTCCTTTTCCAAAATCTAACACATCCTCCTCCATTCGTAGCCCCTCGATATCAGAAATGAACTTAAAGATCTGTTTCAAGCCAGTAAAAACTGCTATACTGCAGTCTTTCCCATTTCTAGATGAAGATCCCTTCATTCTAACTTTCTTCTTTTTTGAAAACAAGTCCCTTGTCTGAACATAACCGAAAGTTATCTCATACCATGAAATTCCATATCTCATAGGCACTTTATCAAACAGGTTCCTCGCATCAATCAACCTCTTGTTCTCCATACACTTAGCAAGTAACTCATATCCAAAGACAAAATCATCAGATGGAGGATGAGAAAGCAGATGTTTAATAAAATCTTCACTGCCAAATTTTGAACAAACCTGTCCACCACTTTTATCCAAAGCAGGAGAAGATCCTTTGCCTTGCAAATGAGGCCAAGGGAGGCTATCCTCATCTACCATTGAGTTTGATGATGAACTAATGCCAAACATAGAAGCCACAAGTTGTAAAGTTGCAGTAGGTATCCATTCTACAAACCCATCATGAGCAGACTCGCGACCATTTGGCCTTTCTAATTTTACTTGGATCCCATCACACTTCAAAATTCCAGGACTAACAATACCTGGATCCCACAACTCATACCATAAACTAGAATCATAACTGGGGATCTTATCAACATTCATCCTCACCTCGTCCATACATCCATTCAGAAAGGCCAAAGTTGATGTCATCCTTTTCCTCCATTTCGTCTAGCTCTTTCTCAGACTCATCAACAATAGCAACCTCAGTACTTTTGATACTCTCATTTTGAGTTAACAAATCATTGAAGCAAATACTCTCCTCATCAAACTCATCAACTCCAGAACTAATAATCATTTCTATGTGACTCGAGCTCAATTGGACATTTCCCGACCAATCTTCAATCATTTTCTCAGATTCAGTTTGAACATTAGGAAAGAGAATATGATTCTGGACATTCGGGTTGGTATATGATGGGTATGGGTTTTCAATTTGGTTAGGGGTTGGAAAATTGGATTGTGTATAATGAGTGTTTTTGTCATAGGTTTGAAGATTGGGGATCTGGGTAGTAGCATTGATAAGAGATGTAGGTGAATTCTGGGTATGTGTATAAAACATATTGGGGTTAAATGGAGAAGAAACATGATCATAAGGAGAGAAATTAGAGTACCTAACTTCCAACTCGTTGTTTGAATCATAAATTCCTTCAATCCTTGCTCCATTATCTCGACTTGAATCCAGATTTGCCAACATAGAATCGATCGACGTCTTCATCTCTGCAAGTCGACCCTCCATTTTCTCCCATCCCTTGTCGATTATCTCCAACTCATTCAACCTAGCTCCATCCACCATTGTTACAGAAGCAAATCCGTTGAGGACCTTCATCTGATTATTGTAACAACTTGACCCCTCTAGCTTGACTCTCATCTCCCCCATGGGAGTACCTCCATCGTGGCTTGTATCTCTCATCGGCATCTGCTCATTGTCCAGCTGAGAGCAGATCTTCTCCAAAACAGATCTCATACTCCTCATCTCAGATTTGAGATCTAAGATGCCATTCCCCATTTCTACCATGTTACCTCCAATTGCATTGAGCTTCCTTTCTACTCCTCCAGTCTTCACACTCAATTCTTCCCTTTGTTTATCATTTCCGCCATGATTATCAGAGTATGCAGAAGCAGCCGGGGATCGACTGCTCTGATACCAATTTGTAACAGATGAGATCTAATCACAAATGTGAAAATGGGAATTGAAACCAATTTCGATTAACCCAGCAACAATAACAACAATAACAGAGTAATCAACTAGGAATTGAAGATTAAACTATGGAAACAAAGCTAGAACACTAATACTGAGCTATAGCTAAACTATGAAGAAGAAGAAGAAGAACTACCACTAAGCTATAGCTAAGAATAAACTAAGAATATGAAAAATAGCCAAATCATCCACACTTGATTCATCCCCTTGTGCCTCTTTTATATTAAATCCCATGTGCAGGTTGTTAGGTCTAACAACCTCACGAGTTCGTCACGTGGTCACGTGCTTGTAACTACCTCACGAGTCTATCATGTGGTCACGTGGAAGTAACCGCCTCACGGGACTTGCACGTGGTCAATTAACGAAATCACCACTAAGACCCTCCGTCATGTCTTGACCGCACTATTGACTGCGGCAGCTACACTCGACCGTACCAATCTTTTCCCCTTCCTTCTACCGCAAACTCCACCCCCTCCTTCTACCGCAAATTACTCCCTCAACCTACCGCTGCCACACTTATCCTTCTTCCTCCTACCGCATGCCTTATTCGACCACACCACCTCTATTTGCCGCACATGACTCCGTATACTCCTGCCGCACATGACTCCTTTCATCCTACCGCACATTCACTTGACCTCACCCCATCTTGACCGCACAAACACTCCCTCCATGTTGACCGCATAATGCCCCCTCCGTTACATATTCGGCATATTACCAGTGGCGGATCTAGGAATTTTTGACAGCGGGTGTACATTTTACACTATAAAACTTCAAACCAGATTTTACACTACAAAGTGGACTAGTTAAATAAACTTGTAGTAGAAAATGAGAGAATAAAAGTACTCCCACCGTCTCGGTTTAAAGTTCTTAGTTTAATTCTGCACGCTTATTAAAAAATCAAGTGAAAAACAAAGAAAAATGAGCCAACAAAAGTAGGGAGGTGGAGATATAATTGTCATAAACACTACTCCCTCCGGTCCAAAATAACTGTCTCTTTTGGCTTTTGCACAATTCTTAAGGAAATCAATTATTACCATGATTTAGTGACAAAAGTGTCAATTTTACCCCTATTAAGTGTGCATCTTTACTATATTAATGTCTCACATTAAAACAATTAATAAAAGAGAACAAGTTTCAATGCAAGGAGAGTAAGAAGGACATTTAGCTCAAAAGTGACAGTTATTTTGGACCAAAATTTTAGCTCAAAAGTGACAGTTATTTTGGACCGGAGGGAGTATAAAGCAAATGAGTGAAAAGGAAGTTAGGTAAGTATTGGTTTTGTAATAAATGAAATTTTTGAGTGCAAGATTTTCTAAAGCACTATTTATATTTTTCCATTTATGGAATAAAGCAATTAAAAACTTTAAACTTGGGCAGACAAAAAAAAGTAAGAACCTTAAAGACGAGGGAGTAGTAGAAAGTGAGAGAGAATAATAAATATAGTAGTTATATTTGAAATTATTATAGGAAACCCAAGTGGCCTTGTTAAATTGTACTAGTAGAAAATGAGAGAGAAGGAAAAAAATTCTGGCTAGCGTTGAGAGTCGAACCTGGGTAGCCTGTAATCTAAAGTTTATTAAGACGAGTCGTTCTTGTGAAAAACGCGTGTTACACTAGTCTTAGTGTAAAACGTGTTTTCCACATAGAAGGGTTTTGGGCAGGCACTTTTCGACACTGTAGGAGGCAATTTCCAATATTTTTACAGCAGACACTTTTTTTGAGACTTTCACAGCAGGTACTTTTTTACCGTAGAGAAGGCACTTTTTTTTGCACTTGAAAAAAAAAAAAAACCCAGCAGGCATGTTTTAAAACTCAAGCAGGCACTTTTTTACCTTAGAGAAGGCACTTTTTTTGGCACTTGAAAAAAAAAACAAACAGCAGGCATGTTTTAAAACTCAAGCAGACACTTTTTTACCTTAGAGAAGGCACTTTTTTTGGCACTTGAAAAAAAAAAAAAAAAAAACCCCAGTAGGCATGTTTTAAAACTCAAGCAGACATTTTTTTACCTTAGAGAAGGCACTTTTTTTTGCACTTGAAAAAAAAAAAAAAAAAACCAGCAGGCATGTCAAAACATGTGCCTGCTCTAGTGTTAAAATCTGTCTGCTGTAATATTGAAAAATGCCTCCTACAGTTTCGAAAAGTGCCTGGTGAATTTTCATAAGTTCCAATTATTTACATCAATGCCACCGCGCCTCTCACAGCGTTCTCCGCTTTTTGCGCAAGCTAATATTTACAAGTTTGCCACCGGCTTAAAAACACGTTTTACACTAAGTTAGTGTAAAACAAGTTTTTCCCAAGATTTTGTCTATTAAGACACTCCATTACCACCAGAACACATAGCTACTTATATATCTTATTAGGGTGTTATATATTTATCCATTGTGCGGGTGCACTTAATAAACAGGGTTTAAGATTTTTTTTTTAATTTTAACTACAAATTTCAGTAGACCGGGTGCACGTGTACCCCCTGCTAGAACATAAGATCCGCCCATGCATATTACTCCTAATTATAGTGCATTTTTTGGTTTGTCCCAAAGTAATAGTCCATCTTCTGTACAAAAAAGTTCTACTCCCTCCGTCCCAAAATACTTGTAGTTTTAGGATTTTCACACAAACTAAGAAAAACAATCAATGCATGTCTAATGGACTAAATCACCCTTGAAATATTTCAAGTACCAAGACAATTAAATGCTTTTACAATGACAACTACCATCATAAATAAGGGTATACTCCCTCCGGTCTCAAATATAAGCAAAAATAACTAAAATCACACCTATTAAGAAAGTAGTTAAGTTAGTTAATTGTCTTGATTTTATAATAAAAACATGTTAAAATTACTAATATATCCTCATATTAAATGTGTAATAAATGTGCACTTGTATTTGAAAATGAATAATTAAATAGGGGCAGTTTTGGTAAGAGAGTATTAAATGGTCTTGAAATCCCTTAGAGTTGCTTATATTTAGGTAAAAAAAAACCCACTTTTGTTGCTTATAATTGAGTCCGGAGGGAGTATTTGAGAAACAATGTCAAAGATGTCTAGATAAAAGCAAAACTACAAACATTTTGGGACAAATTTCAACCCCTTAAACTACATGTATTTTGGGACGGAGGAAGTAATTTTAAGTAGGATAAGCTCCTAATTCCTAAATCTACATTCTTAAAAAGTTTGCTTTTTAAATTGGGACTATTCGTTTTTGGGATGGAGGGAGAGTATTGAAATGCTTGTCCATCAGCTCGTTGGCTCAAATTTCTACGGTTTCGCCTTAACTCTTGATTGAATCTGTGCTCGTGCGCAACATAATGATTTTTTTAATTCAAATTAGACAATTTTTTGCTAGTCAACAATCAGAGTCTGCGTTTTTGATGGAGTCCAAATAAAGATAAATTAGTTGGCATGTTAACTGTGTTGGAAAATGGCTCAAGTTCTAGAAGGAGTCATTACACATTGTCTCATGTGATTCATTATTATCATGAATGTGATGGTTGGTTTTTCCAATGAGACTTTTGGTGTTTGGTTATCTAGATAAGGTTTGAACTAGGAGATGTCTAGTGCCTATAAATAGAGACATGTAGAAAGAGTTCAAGTGTGCCTTGTGGTGCCAAGAGTGACCTCCCTTAGGGGAGAGTGAGTGAGAGAGATGTGTACAATCTTGAAGGAGTTGTACTTATTTGTGAGAGTATTCAAGAATGTCGAGAGGATGAGGATACCTCCATTCTTGTAATACTATTGTGTTAAAGTGGTGAGTCTTTGCGAGTTTCTTGATTAAAACCCGTAGTGTTGTAAAGATGATATTATAGTGAAGTTGGTCTGTGGACGTAGCCCATTGATGTTGGGGTGAACCACGTTAAATCTTGTCTTATTTACTTTCCATCATGTTATTCGTGTCCAAATTAATGGTGTAGCATAACCTAATTGTTGGTGTGCATAAGAACCGCTTCCGCGCCGCGCACAACAATTGGTATCAGAGCTGATGGTTCAGCTCAGGGTGATGCGGGATAATATTGAAGAATTTGGGTTATACTTAATTTGTGACGTTTGTGAAGGATGAGAAAGATTTGGAGAGAGTACAAGATTTGATGATGAGTTGTGTCGATGTGCAACCTCGTGAATGGAGCCTTGTGTCGAAAGTCTTCCTGATATTGGTGATCAGGCGGCGTGTCCCGTTAGTGATAGCGGCGGTACAAGTTTCGCGGTGGTGGCAGATTTTCTGGTTCAGATTTTTAGCGCAGCGGTGGTAAAATTGGCGTAGCACGTTCGTTCACCGTTGGATCGTTCTGATTTTTGGCGAGCAGCTTTTTGACTCATAATATTCAATCTGAACGGTGACGATTGGATTTTGTGGTCCCTAGCATTGGGAAGAGTTTATGGACAGAAGCAACAGATTTGAAAAAATTCAGATTTTGAGTATGACAATGATTCGGTGGAGCCGATTGCCTTTGGCTATGTGTTTGGGAACTTTCGCCATGGTGGAGATTGTTGGAATATGGCTCAAGTTCTAGAAGGAGTCATTATACATTGTCTCATGTGATTCATTATTATCATGAATGTGATGGTTGGTTTTTCCAATGAGACTTTTGGTGTTTGATTATCTAGATAAGGTTTGAACTAGGAGATGTCTTGTGCCTATAAATAGAGACATGTAGAAAGAGTTCAAGTGTGCCTTGTGTGGTGCCAAGAGTGACCTCCCTTAGGGGAGAGTGAGTGAGAGAGATGTGTACAATCTTGAAGGAGTTGTACTTATTTGTGAGAGTATTCAAGAATGTCGAGAGGATGAGGATACCTCCATTCTTGTAATACTATTGTGTTAAAGTGGTGAGTCTTTGCGAGTTTCTTGATTAAAACCCGTAGTGTTGTAAAGATGATATTATAGTGAAGTTGGTCTGTGGACGTAGCCCATTGATGTTGGGGTGAACCACGTTAAATCTTGTCTTATTTACTTTCCATCATGTTATTCGTGTCCAAATTAATGGTGTAGCATAACCTAATTGTTGGTGTGCATGAGAACCGCTTCCGCGCCGCGCACTAACAAACTGAAACTAGAAATTAGACTTGTTGGTAGATGATTCTTGCTTCACTCAATTTTATGAATAATACTCTTGTACTGCTTTTTCTTGCTTTCTTCCTGCCCTGTATTGTGCTTAGGCAACAGCAATAGTAGCGATATACTCCCCCCGTCCCAAAATGATGTTCCCACTTTTTTTGTCGTTACTACGAATGAACTTTGGACAATAAATTTATGTTAATTTAATTATCTTAATGAAAATCTAATACTTGTTATTGATAGTATTGTTCATTGTGTATCAATAACAAATTTTAGATTTACATTAGTATAATTAAATCAACTTAAAATTATTGCTCAAAGTTCATTCGTAGCAATGGCAAAAAAAGAGGGAACATCATTTTGGACGGAGGGAGTACTTATTAAGGGTAGTTCAGGAAATGCTATTTAGAATCTTTGTCTAATCAATAATCTTTCTTAATCTGTGTGAAAAATCACTTATGTTAATCTTTTTGTTATAAAGCTAGTATACTTTCATCTTTTATCAGCAAAGGATAAAATGATTAAAAAAGAAGAAGAGATAATATGTTAGCCAAGTTTGAGTTCATTTGAGGCGACATAGCATCATAGGTTGCACTTAAATATCATTTCTTTCCCTTTGACGCTATGGGAAACAGTGCGTTGTCAAAGCTAAGTTCTTTCCCTTTGTGACTCTCCTCGCTTAGTTGCACATCTGATTCTTTCAAATATTCAATTCTTTGAGCTGTGGCTAACTTTTCAAACTCTACCCAACTCAACCATAAGGATTCGAGCACAAAGTGAACTAAACCCAGCCTTGTCCTCCTGATATATGTTTAAACAATTTATCAGTGTAGATAAAATTATTTCTATTACCTACTACTTTTGAGTTCTCGGGTTATGCTTATTAACTATCTAAGTTGTTTATAGAATTAGGTGAATGGCATCTGATGCACGGGACACTGAAGAGCAAAAGCAACTGCCAGTGCAGAAGCTACAAATATATTCTACCTCAACAAATGAAATATCCGCCTTTTGGAGAGGTCTCTATCTGCCTCTCTCTCTCTCTCTCTCTCTCTCTCTCTCTCTCTATCTTTCATGCACACACACAGACACACACACACATATACACACATAATCACATCTACCGATGCACAAATAAATGCATAAGAACGTCTAGTAGCATATGCTTGAATATGAATAACACAAGTTCCGTCCATTCTAATTTTCTTGGTTGTTCTTGGCAGAGAAGTATGAAAGAGATGCGAGGAAGTATTGGGATGTATTTTACAAACGTCATCAAGACAGGGTTAGTCTCCATTTGCAGCCATTATTATGGTATCATATACAATGCTGAGCAAAACCTGCTTCTGGCAGCTGATTTCTTCTAGTACAATAATCATTCACCTCTGCTACATCTAGCTAGCTGTGTAGATTCTGTCTGCTGTTGAATATGTGACCTTAGGCTGTTGAGAAACCAAGATAATCATGATAATGGATGGATATTGATTTATGTCAATGAAAAGTACATGTTTTTACCTTCCGTATGAGCTTGTGCTTATCTACAATTCTATAAGCTTGTTAACTCTTGACAAAAAAAAAAAAAAAAAAACTGTTTTAAACTTTTCTGAGGAGTTGAAGTGCTATATATGACGCCACTGTTTTGTTGGTGTAGTAGTCTGTTGGAACAGTAATTTTGTATTAGCGTGGGTTGTCTTGCTTCTTGCATTTACCAACAGCCTTGTATGCTGTAAGTTCAGTTCTATTGAAGTTGACGTTGTTCCCTTCTTTTATCAGTTCTTTAAGGATCGCCATTACTTGGACAAGGAATGGGGAAGCTACTTTTCCGTGAGTACAGAACAACTTTGCATTTGTCGTTTAAGCTAGATTTTTAACTCCTAAATAACTATACAAAATCCTTTCGATAGCTTAAAGTTCTCTTACTCCTTGGCTTTACAGGGAGAAGGAAGGAAAGTCGTTTTAGAGGTAATTCTCTTTTGTCTCCACATCTTGAAAGACAAACTTTTCTTGGTTTACATTAAAGCTCTCCCAGAGGTGAATTCAATTTTAAATCAGCTGATTATCTGTCACTAGTCACTAGCCATATCCTGCAGGCTGCCAGCCTCTTGTACTAGGCCGTTCTCTAATGCATAACACCCTGCCTCCCTGTGAGATACATACGAACACATTTGTTACAAAGAAACATAAAATAATCATCTTACGCCATGCAGGTTGGCTGTGGGGCTGGAAACACCATCTTTCCGTTAGTTGCTACGTACCCGGAGATATTTATTCATGCTTGTGACTTCTCACAACGTGCGGTGGGCTTGGTTCAGGTTTGTATTCTGTCACTGACCTAATAGCCATGCTTTGCAATTGAGAGTTTTTTCATGTTGGTGTCTTTTGTGGCATGCTTGTTGGCATTACTTTGTTGTGTTAAACCATTCACCTACTTCAGATAATACTCCATCTGTCCCGGAATGATGTTCCCTCTTTTTTTTTTTTTTTGTTACTATGAACATACTTCGAGCAATAATTTTAGGTTAATTGAATTATCCTGATGAAAAAACTTGTTATTGATAGTATTTATGATGATGTATCAATAACAGGTTTTAAATTTTCATTAAAATATTTAAATCAACCTAAAACTATTTCTCAAAGCTTATTCACAGTAAAAACAAAAAAAGAGGGAACATCTCCGGGACAAAAGGAGTATGTAATTTTCATAATCATTTACGTTAGGAAATACTCCCTCCGTCTCAAGTTAGTGTGAACTTATTTCCTTTTTCGTCCGTCTCAGGTTAGGGTGAACTGCCCAAAATAGCAATGAATCTTTACTTTTCTTCCCATTCATTCTCTCTCCTACTTTACTTTTACACTCACAACACCAATCAACTTACTATTCCTCCCACTCATTCTCTCTCCTATTTAATTTTTCATACTCACAAACACCTCCTTCCACTATTTATCTCTTCTACTTTTCCTTAATTTGTGTGCCTAATTTTTTGGTTCACACTAACTAGAGACGGAGGGAGTAAAAAACTCCCTACAGGCTACAGTTATACAATGTTCCAAGACTGAGTTCCTTACAAAAAGCACAAGCACTAAATAATTTAATACACAGAAGGCCAACTTATTGTTGGAAAAGATTTTGTTTGTTGAGTGCCTATTACTTGACACAACTCTCGGTCAACAAATATTCTGTAGTTTCATTACATAATAAGCACAGTTAAGAATCTAGCCAATATAACTGTTGATCTTATGCAACAAATTGACATGATACAGAGTTCATGATCCAAGTCGTTTGTCAATTATTACAGTATCCACTGAATGAAAGACACGCTTCTAATGTTAGTTAGTTGATGCCAACCAACTCTAGATAGCCACAGGGCATCTAGTGAGTATGGAGATGTTAGATTAATTGGGTTAAAGGATTTTTCTGTTATTAGTATTTGTTATTCCAATGAGAGGCTACTGCCAAAAGTGTACTGTTGACGGATAAACTTCCAAACTGCTATAAAACGACTCTGCCTAGTCTGCGAGGAAGCAACACGTTCCTGTCCTGTTGGGGACTAGGGGATGGAACTACTTTGACCATATTCTTTTATTTTCATTAATCTCCCAGAGTGTAGTTTGTCACTGTTGGAAGTATTTCGAGCTGTGTTCTATTTTTCTGCACTTCAGTGGGAAATTACTACGGATATATAGTGTTATAGTGCAGTGATGTATATGCTTTTACTTATTCCAGACACACAAGGAGTTCACAGCTACAAAGGTGAATGTATTCGCCTGTGATCTTACAGCTGATGACCTTAGCAAGCAGATCTCTCCGTCTTCGGTTGACATTGTGACAATGGTAAAATTGTTATTTAGAAATTTGTAGTCATATTTTGATGCGTTCTTTTGGCTATGTCCCTGCTGATATAGAAAAGTAATTCAAATCAACCTACACTTTTCCTTTAGTCCTTTTAATATGTCAAGCAGCTGACTCGTTAAGCAGATATTTGTCTTATCTGCAGTCTCTCCAGAGAAGATGCCTCTAGTGTTAAAAAATATCCAAAAAGTTCTTAAGGTAAGAATAATTGCGTGTCTTTATGAAATGATTCAAACTTTTGTCTAGAATATGCAATCTGAATGAAAAAGTATCTTGCTAACGCGTTTCCTATTTGCAGCCAAACGGTTACGTGTTATTCCGGGATTATGCTACTGGAGACCTTGCCCAGGTAATGCCCTGTTTAATTTTTTTTTTACCTTAAGCTCATGGCCCGAATTTCTTATGCTTGTGTGTGTCCAGTGGCGAAGCCACATGTTGTGAATAGGGGTTACTCGACCCCCTTAGTTTTTGAGAAATGTCAGTTTAGTTTTGTACCTTCAAAATTTTATGAGGTACACTAGAAGTACTTTATTTGTCCAATTCGACTTCCTTCACCTATGGTAAAACTTGCCCTATGATATGATTTTTAACCCCCTTCTGTATCGATTTTTTAATTGAAAATTATAATTTTTATTCCCTAAACAGTTTTGACCCCCTTTTGAAAAAAATTCTGGCTTCGTCACCGTGTCTCTCTGTTTCTGTACTCTGTACATTGTGATGCTACCTTTTAGTTTTTCACGACTTAAATCAGTGCTCCTCAAAAGGAGCAATTTTCGAAATTGAAATTTATATTTGCAGTAACTGAGATTTCCATGGTGATTCAAAGTCTTACTTCTGGTGCTCATCATGTAGTTTATGTCAAGTTTCTTTTTCCTTGTCTTCTAACTTGAACAAGAGAAAGCCTTGCAAGCCAGTGTGCATCACGTAACAACACATTCATTGAAATTCATACAATCATCAATTAGTGAAAATCATTCATTGAAATTCATCCAATCATCAATTAGTGAAAATAATTTATCGCATTAAACTTCTCAAGAACAACTATATGTGCCTGGTTTTCGTGTGACGCTGTTATGTATTGTGCTCGACTACCAAGGAAACATAGACTGCACTTCTCTTTTCATATCATTGCTTGTTGTCTGTGTGCGTGTGCGTTTCATTTAAGAGTTATTTTAATAGTTTGAAAGACTTCCTGCCGACTGTCGCATCAGTATAAGGATTTATGTATCATCTTCGCAAATTATGAGTTGAGACCTCTCTGTTAGCAAGTCAATTTTTAATGACACTCAAAACCGTTGTATATCAAATTATATTGTTTCTGTCTTTAGGTTCACCTGAAAAATGGACCTCGGAAAAAATATATTTTTATTATGCAATAGACATGGTGATACATTTAGTCCTTTTTTCTTTTCTTCTTGTTTATTTCCTTTCCATTTTTGGCCCGGCGGAGGCATGGGAAGGGATCAAACTTGGGACCTACATCCCCAAATACCAAAATCCGTGAAGAAACTGTTGGTAGCTTCAACTGTAAAGTGCTCATATTATGAAGCTTGTGTGATCACAACCTCCTTGCCAATATTTAATTGCATTTAACATGAGTTGAAGTTGGAATTGTCTTTTAGCTCGTAGTGACACATCGTAAGTTTATTTTCTTTTGGAGAAAGCTATTTTGTAAGAGCTGAAGTGTTTCATATGGGAAAATTAGATTTGTTTTATTGCGGTTTGGTTTGGGATCCTCTCTTGTGGATGTTGAAACAATGAACAAAAACAAGAGAACAAAATTAATTTTCAATGTATTGAAGGGAGAGGCACACGTGTACAATGAGAGATTTTCCACCAGAAAAAGGTGTACACTTTTTTAGTGTATACTCCCTCCGTCCCATAACAAAGTACCCATTTTACCATTTTGGGTGTCCCATTGGAAAGTACCACTTTTCCAAAAAGGAAAATATATAATACTTCTTTATTATGTGACCCATATGCTATACTCACAACAACTATCCACTCACTAATCCCTACCCTACTTTCTCTCCTCCTCACTCACAACACCAACTTTTCCAACACCTTTCCTTAATTCCCGTTCCTAAAAGCAAATGGGTACTTTGTTATGGGACGGAGGGAGTATTATGTTATTAAGATGGAATAGGAGGCAGCTCTATTTTATTCGAGTGCATTATTTGGTTGACCATTTATTTCTCATGTTGCGCTTTACTGAATTTCTTCCTTTTTATCTAATGTTTCTCACTTAATCCATCTACTTTTGCCATTGAAAAAACAACGGTAAGGGTTATGGGAATGTGCTTTGAATCTTTAGACATTACTTTTCCTTTCTTGACTTGATGGAGGTGTAGTGTTTGGTGTGACGCTGCTTTCCCATTAATGTCTCCTTGCTGCAATGGCAGGAAAGGTTCACGACCAAGGATCAAAAGATTAGTGAAAACTTTTATGTCAGGGGTGATGGCACTGTAAGTTCAACTCGATCTTAAACTCTTCACTTGAAAGTAATGTGAACTTCATTTGCCATCTCTTTACTGTCTTATCTTTGTCAGTACTAGTTTTACCTTTATATCACTTGTGTTCACAGCGTGCATTCTACTTCTCTGATGGATTCTTGAAAAGCTTATTCAAAGAAAATGGATTTGATACTGAAGAATATAGTGTTTGCTGCAAACAAGTGGAAAATCGGTCACGTGATATAGTAATGAATCGGTAAATGATCCTATATTTTAGCTTTCCTCTTGTGGTTATGAATGTAAGCCAACTAGCCATGACTAGTTTAAGTCAGCATCTCTGAGGAAGAATTATTGACATGGTGCTTAGTAACTGTTATGGCCTAATCAACGGAGCCTTGTGCTAAATCTAATTGCTTAGAAATTTGGACCATATGTGCTGCTGTAGGTTAGTGACGTCTTACTGAAGAAATGGAACTGAAGTACTTGTAAAGATAGAGTTTGTCTTAGTCAACATGATCTTCTTTCAATTGTTAAAAGAATGCGGAGCATGCCTAATCTACATAAAAGTGCAGTTTAGAAATATTTATTTTTCTTCTGATTATAGGCGTTGGGTCCAAGCTGCATTTCGGTTAGGTGGAGCAAACGGCTTGTGCAGTCAACAGACTGAAATCATGAACGGCCTCCAGACTGAGAGTGCTACGACTGAGACCAAGAAGGCATCAAAAGAACCTGAAGAAGGGTTCATGATTGACATGTCTGAGGGAGTGGCTGCTGATATGTTTGGCATTTCTTCTTCTGGTGATGAGGTAACCATTCGCATATTGACTTTTTATCTTTTGGGTCCCACTCTTACCTGTTCCATGGATCATAAGTAATCAATTATTCCATGATCAATGCTGCCTTTTTCTAGTGTATTTGCAACCATATAAGGTTTCTTCATAGCCGTATAAACAAGACTTGATTTAACCATATGCTGTAGGTTGCATTGACCCCTTTCCAGAACTGAAAACCAAATTAGATTCAAGCTGTATATTATGATCACACCTTCAATTTCAGAACACCCTAGAAATCAGGGATTGGCTTGCTCCTTTCCTGTCATACTTCATTTTTGTGTTAAAAGAGAAGTGGCTCCCATTTGTTATCTGCCCTGTGGTTAATCAATAATCACAAATGTTTTCAAATACTCAAATCCCAAGTTCAGTGTCTCTTTTTATATTCTTTATTACTTCCTCCGTCCTAAAATAAATGTCCATTTTGGCAAAATATTGTCCCAAAATGAATGACCTTTGTTTTGGTGGAAATTACTTAAAGCTCCTTGGCAATGATAGTGTTTTAGTTTTACTCTTGTACTAGTAATGTTATATGGTGATTCTTTTATACAGTATATATATAAATATATAAATATAGGGTCTTGCTCCAATGAGAACCGTAAGAACCAAGCATAACCATTGGATTAGATACAAAATCAAGGGTCCAAATTATAGATACAGTAAATACACTTGGATACAGTACCTTCATTTTGAATATTGCACTTGGATATAGTAGCTAAATAACTAATGTATCCAAGTGTATTTTGAAAATTAGCTACTGTATCCAAGTGTATCCACTGTATCTATAATCTGGACCCTTGATTTTGTGTCTAATCCAGTGGTTATGCTTGGTCATAACGGTTCTCATTTTATTTTGGTTTTCATTTGAGCACCTTCCTACTAAAAATATATATGGTGATATCATTAAGGGGGTATATATATATATATATATACTCCCTCTGTCCCGCCCGACGTAGGATTCTTGGTCAAGCAATTTATACTTTGACCAACAATTTGAACAAAAATAATTATCTTAATGAAAATCTAAAAATAGTTATTTAGTTTATTATTAATCGTGATACAATAACAAGTTTTAAATTTTTATTAGCATCATTATATTTCTTCAAATATTTGGTCAAAGTATAAATTGTTTGACCAAGAATCCTAAGTCGGGTGGACGGAGGGAGTATATGTATATATATGTACAAGTAATAGCTGTTTTCTTTATAACTTCAGATTGTTGAGGTGAAGATTCAAGACTGGAGCTTCAAGATTAAGCTACTCTCGAAAGAGTTCCAACACACCTGCAAATCAACGGGCTTGATGCTATGGGAATCAGCTCAACTAATGGCATCTCTCCTAGCTTCAAATCAGACCATTGTTTCAAGAAAAAAGGTATTAGAGCTAGGTTGTGGCAGTAGCGGGATTTGCTCAATGATAGCCACTAAATCCGCATACCTCGTGGTCCCCACCGACGGAGACGAAAAGGCACTAGAATTACTTTCCCACAACGTCGCTTCAAATCTCAAACCTCATTCTCTCTCCAAACTCTCCGTGCAGAAATTACAGTGGGGGAACCGAGACCACATAGAATCCATCAAGAAATTAAGCGACACGGGTTTTGAGGTTATTATAGGAACAGATGTTACATATGTTTCTGAAGCCATTATGCCCTTGTTTGAAACTGCAAAAGAGTTGCTTTCATCTGATAAAGGCATTGACACGGACTCTGGCTCAGGCTCGAGACCAGCTCTTATATTATGCCATGTATTACGAAGAGTTGATGAGCCATCAATATTGTCGGCTGCAACTTATTTTGGTTTCAAGCTGGTTGATAGATGGCCTGTGGAGACATCATCAAATGGATCATCTGAAAGTATTATCAGGAGTTGGTTTCCAAGTATTGAGGAAATTTATAATCCAAATTCAGCATTGAACATTCTGTATTTCCATTCTTTATAGACAAATGTTCAAATTTTGTTGTAGTTGATTGTTTTAAAGCACAATTGTGTTTGCAAGTTCTTGAAGGAGGGTGATTTTGTCTTTTATATGATTTCTTCTATGTTTATGTTATTTCTATAACCGTGCCGGATATAAATTTATGAATTTTGTTGATGCAAGTGTTTTTTTTTTTTTTTTTTTTTTTTTGTTGTGTGAATAAGATACCCTCTTGAGATATAAATTTTTTGTATATCAGTTTGGGGGATCTTTCTTTAACAATATAATTGTCTCAACATACTCCCTTTATCCCAAAATAAATATGTCTGGTTTTGTTCTTATTATCAAATTATATAAAGAGCATTATATTCTTTTTGGGACGGAGGTATTTTCTAGTCTGTCCGGTAAAAAAGAATATGTTATACGGTATTTATTTTGATAAGAACATTTTAATTACTTTGGGATGGATAAAATAAAATGTGGTTGCACTGCTATATCAGATAATGTGTACTGTTTAAAATTGTTAGTAAGATTCAGTGTGATGCCTCCATCTCCATGTGCAGGCCCTTTTTATCATTACACTCACTAACCAAGTGTATAATAAACAAGAAATTAATTATGAAAATTAATATTTGTACATGTTACAAAAGACATTCAACTTTACATTTTACACTTTATATTTAACAATTCTTCCCTCTACACACAAATCCAGTATGCAGAAGATCTTTCAAGGGTTGGTGATATCACTCAGCTTCTCAATCGTAATCTGCAAAGTAACATAATTTGATAAAAAGAAATTAAAGATGTCCTTTTAACATTGTATACTAGTAGAAGCAAGTGATAATATTAGAGAAGACGCGTGATAATATTAGAGCAGACAATTACGAAAATCCCGTTTTTCAATTGTAATCTGTTGAGTAACATTCTATACTACAAGCAGTCTGTCTTAGTTTTTAGAAAAGATTGCAGCTCTTACAGATGGCCTTTTAACATTGTATACTTTCTAATATTAGAACACTCGCATGATAATATTATAGCAGACAATTACGAAAATCCCGTTTTTCCATCTCTTAGTGTAAAACAACTCTTTTTACAATATTTGATTTCTTAGAATTATACGTATCTCATTCAAGCTAAGAATTTGTGGGTCGATGTTGTGATTTCCCTACTTCATGGGTGAAAGATCAGCAAATTCACGACGGACCTTTTGTTTTGCCTTTTGGCAATATGTCATCTCCCTCTGATAGCTGCGGTTCGATCATGAACTTTCTTCTCTCTTTTTTCCCCCAAGTTTTGATTAAGTTTTATTCTGTAACTGCAAAACCTCAGGAGTCAAGAACATCCAAGTTTTGGCTTCAGTATTACCTACTTATTTTCCAGTTATGGAAAAAAAAAAAAAAAAAAAAAAAAGGAAAGCCCAAAATGAGTGCTTCAAGTCGATAAAACTAGATGTGAGTAGGTGAAGAGACACTACCAAACCATATAAGCAATGGCGAGTGTTTGGATCAAAACCAGGAAGATTCCTTTGAAGACGAATATAAGACATAATCTTGTGCTCTCCTTCGCCGGGAACATTTGCATCAGAAAGAATAACCTTCAACAGAAATGGCCATCACGTGTTAAGGCACTTCCATTTATGATTCCACATGCATGAACAAGATCAACAAGTATATAAACTACCTATCCGAAAACTGACAGTGTCAATGAGAACTGCATGAGAACTCATCATCAACAATACCTTTATAGGTTTCCATCCAGGATCATTATTTAATCTATTATGAATGTAATACTGCAGCGCAACTGACAAAACCGCCATAAATTCAGTCCCTGGAGTGATAACATTAGAGTCACAAGTTTGAGATTCCACTTTGGGAGGAAGCTTTCTGCCTTCCCTCTCAAACTCCTCCCGCAGTTTTTCTTCCTCAGCAGCCTAAAAGAGAGTTAAAAAGAAAAAATAAATAAATTACCACCTAAGATTGAAACTCAAGTAGATGCGTAAGAGTCCCATAAAATACGTGCATACCGCATCTGCAGCATCTTTCGCTGCCCTAAAACGTCTAGACCGTTGTTGATTCATTTTTGCCCTCGGGGCAACACCATCTAGATCATGTTTACAGATTCAGTGATTGACAGTGCACTATATACTTGAAAATACAGATATTTTAAAAGAATACATCCCACAAAATTAACTTAAAAAATAGACTGACTGGGGGCTTAAGTGTGGTCATTTTAAATAGCTCCAACCTCATGTAAGCCATGATCTATGTTATCAGATCCATCATCGGTCATCTATACCGAAATCTTGAAAGGCTCCAAAATGTTTAATTTAGTCGATAACTCTAATTTTCTCCACATTACCCTGGTATGTTTTACTTAGAACAGAAATCAGTCAAAATTAATTATATCTGCATGTCCTAGACTATATTGAAATGTGGTATTGTGAAACATAGATTTCTAGAACTATTCTAAGATTATACATCTCATTCTTATATAAACATTAATTTTCGTAAAATTTGTCAGCTAATCAAACGTCTGAAAAACTCAAAAATAGACAATAAGGCCTGCATCACCCAGCATCAACTATCCACAGCTAACTCAATGAGCATTCACTAAAACCAGTAATTTTCGATCAGTAATTAAGCAGGGGCATCTTCATAACTATAAATTCCCCTGAAATTGTTTATAATGGACATATTGAAAAAAGAAAAGCAGGCAGATTCTTCAGAAAACCCTACATCTGGATTATTAGTAAAACCCTAAACCACTGCTGCCTCCATCTGTACTTGGTTTTGAGAAAAGTTTCTAATCCCCATCACTCTTGTTGATCATATCTGCTGACATAAGAGATTATATATATATAAAACTAAACAAAAATTAGATTTTGGAAAAATTCCTGTTACAACAAACAGAAACTTCACAGAGATTGGTGAGATGGATTCTGTTACTGTAGGTACCTGATAATAAATAAATAAAAAAGTAATGAAAGAGATTAAGAAAGGAAAAATATAAACCTAATTGACCAAACATAAGGTAATTACCTGATTAGGGTTTTGTACCTCAACTTCACACACTCAAAAAAAAAAAAAAAAAAAAAACATGAGGGGGAGAGGAAAAGAGAGGTATGTGTGACAGATAGAGGGTGAGCACATAGAGTTTCAAGCACAACAAATGGTGCAAGAAAAACACCATATGTGCTCACTCTCTTCTGTCACCTATCCCTTAATTACTCACTTCCCCCTCATCACACACACACACACAAGAAAATGCCATTTGTGCTCACTCTTTTCTGTCACCTCCCTTCAATTCCCATCCCCAACTCTTTAATTTAATTACCATTTTACTTTATACCCTTAAACTATACTCCTATAATCTTTTTGGTACATCTAAACTATATGAATTAGTCAAAGAACAAGTAACCAATTATACCCATTACACATATACTCCCTCCGTCCCACCTCACTTGAGAGGTTAGAGGTGGGCACAATAACTAAGGAAAAAGAATAAAATAAGGAAAATGTGTGGTAGAAAATGAAGAGAGAGAATAAATGGGGTTAATAGTAGGTTGGTTGAATGAATTGTGTGGTGGAAAATAATGAGAGAGAATGAGTGGGTGAGGTAGATTCAATTTAAAATTATTAAAAGATTACCATTTTGGGGAGTTTCAAGTGAAGTGAGACTGACCAAAATGGAAATAAATCTCAAGTGAGGTGGGACGGAGGGAGTATGCACCAAAATCACAAACCCTTACCCACAAATACACACACACAAAAGAAGAAAGAGCCATCTAAAATCACAAACCCTAAATCACACATACCCTAATGGACAAACAAACACACACACACACACACACACACATATCTATATAAGTATATATAGAGAGAGAGAAAGAGAGATAAAAGAGAGTGATGGGGGTGACAGATAGAGAGTGAGCACACATAGATTCAAGCATGGATAATCATTTATGCAAGAAAATACCATGAGTGCTCACTCTCTTCTGTCACCTCCCTTTACCTTTTCAACTCCATAAAAAAGGGTATTTATGTACAATTCTTGTTGTTTTGCTGCTGTTTCACCAGAAGAGGAAACCCTAATTTGTAGAAAAAAGGGTATGTGTGTGTGTGTGTTTTTCTTCTGCTCCACAATAGTGGACAGAGATGTAGTACTGTTCCATTAACTTGGAACAACCCTCTCTGATTTGATGTGTGAATGAATGAATGAAGAAGAAGTGTGAGCCTTCTTGTCCTTTTATAGACCCATAAAGGGGTGACTTATACAACTTTTTTGTTTGTTCCATTAGCCTTGGAATAAATTTGAGTTTATCTTTTTTTTTTTTAATCTTATCTTTTCCTTTTCTGGGGTCTTCATTTCTTTAATATATTCAACTCCATAAAAAAGGGTATTTATGTACAATTCTTGTTGTTTGGCTTTTTTTTTTTTTTTTTTTTTAACGATGTCTACGCCAGACGAGTAGAGAGATCGACCCTCACACCGAGGGTGAGGCTTGGCTAAAGACTGTTATGGCTCTTTTTTTAAGGACTCTGAAACAAAACTAACACCAGAGATATGATCTGATCAGAATCAGAGTCATTTATTCAGAATAACTGTTACCAATGTTTCTTGTAATTCTAAATTTCTAACTAACCAATGGCAATCTACTGATCCTTATCCTTTTACCACATTTACCCTCATTCAACAAACTTATTAATCTGTCTTCTTCAATTCCCATGCTAGCTGGTCTTCCCTTTCTTTAATGAAACTATTCAGTTCTGACCTCCCTTTTTCCTCTAACTGTCAACACTTAAACTACATTATCAATTCATAAATATTTTCTTTTTAATTCACCCCAAGAGGCTCTGGAAGGGTAAGTGAATCAAACAACTCAATTTTATGATGGTTTTTATTGAGTGGTACTGAGGGTCGTTCTTCTTTAAAATTCTTATTGCACAAGGTTGGTTCTTGTGAAACCCTAGCCAACATAGCGAAAAGATCAAAAAAATATTTTTTAGACTGAAATTTAAACATAATAAAGTATAAACTAGTCTCCCAGAAGGATCATTTTTCAATTAGCAGAATTAAAGCATTTCAAAAAAAAAAAAAAAAAGTGTTGGTTAATTTCTCTTATTTTTATTGTCCCTTGTAATGCAGTAGGAAAAAGGTGGAGAATTGTGTGGTGCAATAAGTCACAAGTGAACCCTACATAATTCTTGTCATGTGTGTTCTCCTCATCTCTGTGTGTGACTTTACCACTAGACTTGAATTGTTAAATTTTATTAATTTTTTTTGTCCATATATTATTGATGCTAACATGAATACTCTATATTTTATTGTTTTTACGAAGTCCATTATTATTTAATGTTTGTTTTTATTTCTTTTCATTATTTTACTTAAATAGAAAATCATGAACACAAGTGATAAATGCATGATAGGGTAAAATGCGACCTGAATTAGAAGGGCAAAATGAGTGTGAAATCGCTACATGTTCGCTAGCATGAAGTCCGTGCTTTATAAATTGAAAAATACACATTGTTAGATTTTGAGATGGATGATTCAATATTATGGTGCATAATGCATAATCCATAATTACAAACACATATTTGAGATTATAGTAGTTTATCTTTTTTAAACTTTGCGCGGATATATTCGCCATTTCAATAAATATCACCAAGTAAATGTAATTCCTCGCCCCTACAGGCATTTCAAGTTTAAGAATCACTACGCACAAGTGTTTTTTTTTTTCCTTCTTTTTAGTGTTTTATTAGGGTAGCAACATTCTAGAAGAATGGATCCTTCAAGTTAACACATCAACTTACAAATGAGAACTGATGAACAAATTAAAGAAGAAAGAAGAATGTTGGCAGACCCTTTTCTCTTTGAAAAAGAAAAAGTGATCAACCAATTAAAGTTCAACAGACTCACATAAGCAACGAAACACGCCAAGATCTTCTTCGGCAGTAAAGCAACTTAAAGTATATATGCTTTTCAATTAATTATACAATAATTACGCATAGAATCATAAAAAAAAAAATTATTATAAAACGCGCTGTTTGTATGGATGTCACACATTCGATCCCCTCTTTCCGTGCAAAAATGTGGTTATACAAAGTACTTATTAGTTAAGAATCCAGTAATATGTTAATTATGATATTAAAGCGTGATTAGCTAAAGTGTTGTTGCATAATGCAAGCATCCATATGACATAATGATTTTTGTGTTTAGATTAAACAATCATGTAACAAAGATCAAGACCCTTAGTTAATTATATGATGATTTGATAATGTTTGAGCCAATCATGTAGCTTGGATTAAGGTTGCTAGCTAATAGCCTAGTTGTTGTTCATAGGAAGAGCAAGAAAGGTAGTTCTAGCTATAGGGATCTTATGCTTCACAAACCAAATGTACAAGAACATTCCAATAGATGGTGTTTCTACTTAATTACTAGAAAATTAAAAGAATTCTATTAATGGTTAATATGGAATTTAAATAAAGAAGAAATAGCTTGAAATTAATTGATTTCTATCATTAGACATCAATAACCCCAAATCATTTGGGATTAATGAAAATCTCGTAAAACACTTGTTTTACGCTCGCTTTAGTTTGAAACGTGCTTTCATCTCTTATCTTTTATAGAAAATCCATTTTTTCATCTATTAGTGTAAAATAAGTTTCTTATAAGACTGATTTTTGGGACTAAAACTTTGTTATTATTGTATTAAATTGCATCAATAAATAAACATACGTAATTCAAACCATTATATAGTTGCACCAAACGTAGGAGGCCAAAGGTAGCAAATTAAGTCACAATAGTTGTAATAACGCTTCATACGATTACAATACTTTGCATATTAGAGGTTTCTGATCCAGAAAACCTCCCCCATGGAATTGGTGCTCCAAGGAATTTTCTGTGTTCGTGCTCACAAATTCACATTTCACAATAGTTGAGATTAGACTATCTTATTTAAGAGAATAATCAAGATGAATTGAGTGTTCTGTGAACTCACAATTTTTGAATCTTTTTCGACCATTAATCATTTTATTTATAAAGTGAAAGATGTGATAAAATCTCAACTGTTTGATCAGATCGAGCGAGTCGAGATCTCCTGTATCACTTTTGTGTGCCACTCCATGTACCATTTGCAATCCAACCGTTCACATGTTTGCATAATATTACGATAATACCCATCTCAATAACTGTGAGCCATTAGATCACTTGTAGTACTTCATCAAGTGGTACACAAAGTGGCACAGAGGATTTGAACTCAGAACAAGCATCGGTTCCAAGTTTCAAAGCATGTATGAGGCCATAATTTAAGAGGAAGTAAGAAAAGAAAGAAGTTCCCTTTGTGGAAGTGGGCATTTGTTTAATGTCCAATTGGACTTTCCTTTTCAAGAGTGGGTGATGAGGGAATTGCTTACACACACTTATTTGATTCCAATCTCTCTCTCGTGAATTCTAAAGTGTTAGGTCACCATTCATAGCAGTGGTGACCATGATCATGATCATGATAAGCATCTTCTTCTTTTTTTCCTTTGGTTGCCCTAATGGCAAAACTGCAAGTATGGAGGAAAAGCTCTCCCTCTCCCTCTTGCATGCGCATATGTTATCATCCTATCCCCACTTCACTTTCGGCCGTTGGACCGTCGACATGGACGTTCCCTGTTCCTACATCTGGCACCCTAGGGTTAACCATTGTGGCTTTTTCCCAACCATATACTATATCTACTCCTTATTACACATTCCATCCCGGACTAATGTTTTTAGTTTGACTTTACACGAAAATTAAAAATAAATAAATGTTGTGAGTATGAAAAGTAAAGTAGGAAAAAGTAGAAGAGAGAAAGTGGGTAAAAAGTTTTGGTTGTGAGAATGACAAGTGGGTCTTATAGTTCATTTTTGTTAACCTAGCTAGAGGCACACGGCATAAAGAAGAAGAAGAAGAATTGCTGGAGAAAAATAACCTTGATAATATTATTGAGAGCTATACAATGCAATATATATATACAGAGATATGTAGTAGTTTAGGAAGATTAGGATTTTTTATTTTTTATTTTTGAAATAATCATTCATTTTGAGATAGGTGAAGTATAATATGTAAAAGTATTATATTGATCATTATTATTTATGATTGAATAATGGTATCCAAGTAAGGGAACGATTAAGTCATAAAATGAACATGTAATTATTCTTGAGCTAGTAAGTTCGGAGTAGTTTGGAGCATATACTTTGGATCATGTAAGTGCAATGTTGACCAATTTAAAGGATGCTTACTTTAAAAGAAGGTGGTATTCCAAAATTATTCCAATTCCAAAAGTATGAATTCTGATATGAGTGTTTAACATTCTTTGATTCTTCCCTTTGACCAATAAACTAAATCTCTTATTCCCTCCATCCTATTCCCATTTTGAGTTTTAAATCTTTAAAATTTTAATTAAAATTTATATCAAACATACTTACTATTTTTTCATACTTTTTTATTGGAATAATAATGAAATAAAATAATATTGTGTTAGTCTCCTGTAAAACGCGTTGTTCCTAGTGATTAGGAAAAACGCTTTTTTCATAATCATCTCTGCTACCCCGTTTGTTGAGGTGTTCCCTTTGGTGTCTTCACCATACGAATGTCATTCACTGCACAATATTCCTTGAACTCCCCGAGCTCATACTCCCCACCATTGTCAGATCTCAAGCTTTTGAGCTTAAGACCCGTCTGATTCTCCACCAAGGCCTTTCACTTCTTAAACACCTCGAATGCCTCATCTTTGTGTTTTAAGAAATAAACCTAGACCTTCCTTATCGAATCATCAATAAACGACATGTAGTATGACGCACCACCTAGAGAAGTTACCGGGGCCGGCCCCCACAAATCCGTGTGGACCAATTCCAACTTTGCTTCCCTCAAAGCCCTACCTGTCCTCGGGAAGTTGCTTCTCACCTGTTTGCCATACACACAATCTTCGCAGATCCCCACGTCGACTGTCTTCAAGCCCGGTAGTAATCCCTTTGAGCAAAGTACTTTCATCCCCTTCTCACTCATGTGACCCAATCGACAATGCCACAAATTCGTATCACCCTTGGCTGACGCCACCGCAATACTATCCTTGGTGTTATTTGACAAATACAATGTCCCCTCCTTATTACCCCGAGCGATCTCTGAATCCTCTTTGGTAATAACCCAGCTCCTGCAGCCAAAAGTCACCTTGTAACCTTCTTCATCAAGTTTCCCAACTGATAACATGTTCTTTTTCAAACCCGGAATGTGTCTGACCCCCGTGTAGATGTAAGACCTTCCCGTCCGATGCTCCGATTCTGACATCCCTCTTCCCCTTGATTTCCAAAGGCTCGCCATCCGCCAGATAGACCTTTCCGAAATCACCGGAAGTATAATTTTCCATCTCCTTTGTATGTCCGCATGAGTGGAATGATGCCCCCGAATCCATCACCCATGATTCTAGCGCACTACTAACGCTTAGAACGAGTACATCTTCACCCCCAGTTACCACATTCGCCGATTTATCCCCTCGCATGGGACAATCCTTCTTGTAGTGTCCTAACTCCTTACAATGATAGCATTGAACCGATCCATTGGCAACCCTTGGTACATTCTTGTTCTCCCTAGGCATGTACTCACCACCCCCTACGTTTTCCTTTGATTCAGTTCTCCCCTTGTTTCTAGTACCCGGCTTTCCCCTGCTAGTTGTAGCTAAAGCCGATCCCGAAGTAGATGGTGTCCCCAACTTCGTCATACGATTTTCCTCGCCTAAAAGAAAGTCCTTAACATCATCATACTTCAATTTATTCTTACCTGCTGAAGCATTTAATGCCGTCACCGTTCCGCTCCAACTTCCTGGTAAGGATGCTAGCATTTGACAAGCATGAACCTCATCCCCAAACGTAATATCCAACGCCGCCAATGAGTCTATAACATCTATAAACTCATCGATATATTTAGCTATGGATCCTCCCTCTTGCATCTTGAAATTACCCATCTTGCGTATCAAATCAACCTTATTTGCAGCAGATGGAGTTTCAAATCTCTCAGTAAGATAATCCAATAGCTCCTTGGTGGTTTTCGCCTTCTTGGTAGTCTTCGCGATCCACTTTGACAAAGTAGATCGAACCACCCCTAGGGCCTTCCGATCCATAAGATCCCAATCTTCCTGTTTTTCGCTTTCCGGCTTGACTCCTGTTAAGGGATTATAGAGATCTTTGTTGTACAAGAGATCCTCTATTTGCATCTTCCAAAACCCATAGTCAGACCCATCGAATTTCTCCACCGCTTGTTTATCCTTGTTCATTCTTGATTGCTTGATAAACCCGGATCGTTAAACCGGAGCTCTAGATACCAGTTGTTGTGGAATAAGCCCTCCCAACACCCAAGCAACTCGCAAGAAATCACCGCACAACAAACAAGCACAATGAGTATGGGGGTGGAACATTGCTTAAATATACAACCAAGAATAAGACCTAAACCTAAACATAAGAGAAATCCCGAAAGTACTGCTCAATCCTGAATTCCCGTCTGCGGCACCGAGCGCCCGCTCGGTAGGTACCAAGCACCCGCTTACCTCTCCGCCAAAGACCAAACCCTCTGATCAGACCAGGCGCCCGCCTGCTTCCCTGACAGATTTTCTTCTCTTTGTTTCCTTTGCGATCTCTATTCCAACACAAGGACACCCTCAACCCGCGCCTATAAATACAGGCCACAATTCTCGTGTAAATGGTAAAGAATCTTTTGACACTGAATTCTTGTTAATAGATTTATCTTTCTCAAAACATATTCTTACTCTCACGCAAGAGGGCCTTCGCCGGAGAATTTCCAGCTCAGTTTACGTTTGTTCAATCTATTTCGGGCAATTCAAAGACTCACTGGAATTATCCGAACCGCTGGATTTGGGTTGATCCGAACGTTTTGGCATCATCACAAACTTAATTATGAAATCTAAGTGAATAAAGTGGTTTTCATTTTTAAAGAGTTAAGTTCTCGTATAATAACAAACTTAATTATGAAATCTAAGCCCAAAGTTTGATGAACCTATTGATATGTGTAAAAATAACCAGACAGATTGGCACTCCTTCAGTAGCCAACTGCCAAGCCAACGGTGAAGTAATTAAGTCCAATAACGAATAGCAAGCCCACTGACTATTTTCTGTACAATGTAGAGTAATTATTTGTAATTGGGTTAACACTATTATTCCACAAATTCTAGGCCCAACCCAAGGTACTTAGAAACAATTTTATAAGGTGTAACTTAAAAGGTTCACTTTTAAATTTCGGAAAAGAAAAAACTCGTTTTATACTTGTTTTAGCCTAAAACATGTTTTCATTTCTTAATTTAGAACATAATTTTTTAGACAAATTCTTATATGCGGCAAACACATTCCATGCGGCGGTGCGGCCGGCTTGGCCCGCGGGTCAAACCCGCCCAGCCCAGATCCAGTTACCTACCCACCCATTTTCCAACAAACCAATCATTTTAAGACACGTGGCGCGCTGTGAGCCACTCGCTGGTTCACCCAGCCGCGCGCTGCCACGTGTCCCTTTTTAAAAAAAACCCATTAAATTTAAAATGCTATATCTTGAGATTTATAACTCAGAATTTTTTAAAAAAATATCGATGTGTTCGTCTCGACGAGACGAATAAAACTACATAAGTCATGATATGGTTTGATTTTTTTTTTAAAAAAAATATTTTTTTACACACAAAAAGTTTGAGTTGCCAATCAGCTAACATGTAACACTCTGTTCTGATAAAAATAACACTTTCATCTTCAAAAAGTAACATTTTTTACTGTTAAAGGTAACAGCAGTTTTACAAAAAAAAATTGGGTTTGCATTTCAATTGTTACTTTCTCAATAAAAAATTGTTACATTTCATATATAATGTTACATTTAAGAATATAAATTGTTACAATTGAGAAAAAAAATGTTAGCATTCATTTTTTATAAAATGTAACATTAGTTTAGTTGTCAATCATATGTTAATTTTGGGAGAAAAAAAAGTGTTACATTTGAAAAAAATGAGTGTTACATTCATTTATAAAAGTGTTACATTAGTTTTAGTTGCCTATCTTTATGTTATCTTTTATCTACTGCAGCAAAATTGTGGTACATTTTTTTTAAAAAAAGTGTTACATTTGAAAGAAAAAAGTGTTACATTTCATTATAACAAGTGTTACTTTTGTTGGGAGGAAAAAAAGTTTTGGTTGAAAAAAAAAAAAAAAAAACCGAAAAAAAAAAGAAGAAAAAATCGGGGAAAAAAAAAAGCTGACCTAGCACCGCAGCACAGTGTGCGACGGTTGCACAGGAGAGTGCCCCAATTTTTTAATGTAAAATAAGTTTTAAACACCTTTTAGTGTAAAACAAATTTTTTATAAGACTGATTCACTTTAAATTATTATTAAATAATAATCAGTGTATTTTTAATTATAAACATGAATAGTAAAATAAAATTTAATGAATAAACAGATGATTATAATTATAAATTTAAACTGTCTCTTTCTTATGCCGATTTTCGGCAAACAAAATTTGAACCATAAAATATAAGGAACACTAAACAAAGAGTGTGTTTTGGGGGAAACTAGTTCCTCCATAAGTTATAAAAAGTCATGTTTTTTACCCTTATACCCTAAACATGAAACCCTAAAACCTAAACCTAAAACCCCAAACCCTAAACCTTAAACCCTATAAAAACAAGATTTTTTATAACTTATGGAGGAACTAGTTTCCCCCAATATTTTCTCCTAAACAAAATCAATTAATCCCCCCCCCACCCCCCAAAAAAAAAAAAAAATTAAAAAAAAAAAAAATCAATTAATCGGAAAGAAAATCAAAATCCAACTCTTATCGCACATAAAACGCGGAATAATAATTGTCTTGAGCATTTTTAAATTGAAACATATTTTTTTTTGGCTCAATGAGTTGTGGGGTTCACGGTGTCTTGGACATCCCAATCAGCCCCACAATTTCGAAATGGGAGATTGTATATTTATACCCCTGAACTATACGGTTACATGCAAATATGCTCTTAAACGGTTTTATTATGAGTTTTGCTCCTAAGTATCCACTTGGAACCGCAGATATACCCTTTTGTTAGTTTTCCGTCAAAATATTGACAAAATTGCTGACTTGGCGGCCCATTTGGTCTTTTTGCATGTAAACGTAGAAGCAAATGCACATGTGTCATTATGATGTAAGATTTGAGGGGTATATATGCATGAAAGCCACAGTTTAGAGACATATTAACATGAGAAAACTGCATAAAAACTATTTAATGAAAAATGATATTTTAAGAACATAATTATAAATTTATTAAGAATATAATGTATTTAAAGAAATAATACTTACTAATTAATAAATAGTAATAATTAATACTTTTTTCAATATTTTTTGCTTGTATATTATTTTGAAATATTCAACGTCAAAAAAACAAAAATAATTTAATAATTCTATTATCAATATTTATGTATTTTTTTTACGTGAAAGATCTGATAAAATGATGGTAGAGTAGTTGTTTAAGGAGATAAAGTTATAATAAGATTATTTGATATATCAACGTAAACATAAATTCTCAAAATACGAATTTGTCCAATTTAAGTCACATCGATGACCCCTATTTAAAATCATAATTTCATATAATAATTAAAAATTGTGTCACATAGATGACCCTATTAAAAGTTTTGATTGGAAAATATTATGACACTTTTTTAAAATTCTTAATTAATATAAATTATATATAAAAAATATTTATCACATTTCGCAAAAAATATACTAATAATATAACTATAAAATTATTATTATTTTTATTAACGTTAAATGTTTTAAAATAATGTATAAGAAAAAAATATTGAAGATTTCATAAGTTTTAATTATTTATTTATTAGTAAGAATAATATATTTAGATAAATCTTATTTTTTTAATAAAAAAAATTATAATTATCTTTTATGAAAAGTAATTTAATTAAACTTTTTTTTTTTTTTGCAGTTTTCTCATACAAATATGTCCCTAAGCTATGACTTTCGTTCATATATACCGCTTGCATCCTACATTAGCAATGTCATATGTGTATTTTCTTCCACGTGTACGTGCGAAAAGTCCAAATGGGCCGCCAAGTATGTAATTTCGTTAAATATTTGACGGAAAACTAACAGAAGGGTATATCTGCGGTTTCAAGTAGATATTTTAAGGGCAAAAACCCTAATTAAGTCGTTTAGGGGCACATTTGCATGTAACCCGATAGTTCAGGGGCATAAATATACAATCTCCCGTTTCAAAATCAAAGAAATACGTACGCCACCTCTCTCTCTCTCTCTCTCTCTCCCCTTGACCATTTGAAGGTCAGCAAACCCACAATTCCATCCTTCCCCTCAATTTTCATCAATGGAAGATTACAGATCAAAATCATACTCTCATGGAGGAGGAGGGATGGAGCTAGAGAGATATTATGAGCCAAGACCCAATTTTAATCCATCAAACCCAAATGATTTCAGGTCGCACAGTGTTTCATATGCTTCAAACCCAAGAATCACAGACATGGATGTTGTGGGTAAAGATTTGAAATTGAAGAAAGGGAAGAGCACAAATGGGTCAGCTTCAAAATCATGGATTCTTAGTGATCCTGAGTTTCAGAGGAAGAGGAGGGTTGCTAGCTACAAAGTCTACTCTGTCGAGGGAAGGGTCAAAGGCTCTTTTAGAAAGAGTTTCAGGTGGATTAAAGATAAGTACACCCATGTTGTTTATGGTTGGTGGTGAAGGTGAACCATCTTATTTATTACTATCTCTTCTTCTTCTTCTTCTTGTTGATCATTATGTGTTTAAAAAGACATGATTTTGTTTCATGGAGTTCTTGGTAATTGTATTTAGGGTGTGTTTTTTTTTTTTTTTTTTAATGGTTTATCAAGCTTTATCTTCTTTTTCTTGTAATTTGGCCGGTGTCAAGTGATCAACCTATTCCAAGTTCCATTTGGTATCTAAATATAAAAGAAATCTACTGCTTTCATGGTAGGATTGTAATATTGTTGTTGGTTTCCTGTTAAAAGGACATGATTTTGATTAATGGCATACTTGGTATTTGAAAAGTTTGATGTGGGTTTTTATTGGTTTGATCAAAGTTCATCTTTTGCTGAGTAAATTTGGGTACTGATCAGTCTTTCAAGGTTTGTTTGGTAGTTAAGAATTAAAGAAATTTATTGCTGTTGAGTTAGGAATGTTGATGTTATTTGATCATAATGTTGGACTGTACACTGAGGTTGGTACGGCAGCTTGAATGGAATTTGTCTGTATTTTGACTCTTTCATGTAAATTTTGGTTTCTCTTACTTTTGTTTTAGTTCTTCTTGATTCAAGAACTGAAATTTGTCTCAAGAAGTTATGATCCTTGTGGGAAAGTGGGGTATTGTTCTTAGCTACAATGCATTGAGTTTGGTACTTATGCTTGTATGAAGAATTGAAATTGTCGCCTACAAATCTTGTCTTGTTTGTTAGTAGAAAATTTGGAAGTGAAGGCGTATGCTGTTAGAAGTTATATCCAACTTAAGTAAACACAAGACAATTGCATTTCTCGTCTCATGTTTTCTCATGGCACTTTATGCGGCTAATGTCCTTGATCAATCAATAAGCTTTCTTTGATGCACTATAAACATTGCTTTATGAATACCCTTCTTGTTAGTTGTTATCTAACTAGCTGTAGTTTATTTTTTAATTATTTTTTTATTTCTCCAAGTTGATTGTTGTTGTAGTTGTTGGTTTATTGTGGCTCATAGCTAATTTTTGTTCAAAATTGTTGGTTCAATCATGTATTGAAGCGCTATTTGGCTATCTGAGTTCATATGTTGTGTAGAAGATAATTCAGGATGATAAATGACGTGATATATTTCCATGAGTGAGTCGGCATTTACTGTTGTAGACGTATTTGGGGCAGTTTTTCAAGTTTGAAATGCTTGCAGAGTTCCTTTACATTTCACCATTTGGTTGCTTGGTAGAGCTTTTAGGCATATCAATGTTGTTTCTAGTTCTGCAATTTGAATGTGAATGTGAATTGGGAATTTTTCAATCAACATATTTTGTCATTTATTTGTGCATAAAGCTATTACATGGTCTGCATAATTTGAAAACCATATGAAGAGAGAGTGCTTTCTCTTGATTATTTTTTCCTAGCGTGTCTTCCTCTTGATTCGTTCTTTCTACCTGAAAACCCAACTGTTTAATTCTTGAAACAAAGATGTGTCGAAGACTTTTTACACATTCCGCAATCCCCCCTCCTACCCCAACCCCAACTGTCCAACACCAAGATACTCCATATCGTGTAGCCTTTCATGTCATTTAGAATTATGTGTTCAAAGTAAGGTTACACACATCATTACATAATCTTATAGTAGTACATTGATGAGAAATCACAGAGGTCTATGATTGGTTGTCTATCTCACCATAATTTCTGATATCATCGCGTCTTTTCTTATGTGCTACCCTCACTTAAGTTCAGTTTGCTCTCGGTTAAAGTTTGAATGACGCCAAGAAGAGTGTATCATCTTAATTTTACAGTCCACAAATTAGAGATGTTTGTTTTCTGTGATTTCCCCAGTCCAAAACATGTTACCATCCATGATTCAAGAAGCAAACTGATGTTCTTTAGTTGGTGTGTGTGTGTGAGCTTTTTCATGATATTTGGTTGGAGTGGTTGAAAACTTGAATGTTACCAAGTTTGGTTGGAAGTTGTTGAGTTTGAGGTAAAAATTAGTAACCCCTACTCCTACTAGTTTCCAAACATGTACTCCCTCCGTCCCAAAATTATCTCATTTGTTATTTCTCATTGTCCCAAAAAGTTCTTCCCATTTCTACAATGTGGGCTTAAAAGTGCATAAACAAATCATGGCTATTGAAGTAAATGTTCATAGTCTTAAAAAGTTTGAATAGTAGTATGAAACAAGACTAATTTAGCCTGTTATGTGTCTGAGAAGTTATTTTGCACACTTATTAATAAATATTGGATGTGATGTAAATGTTGTGAGTGTAAAAGTAAAGTATGAGAGAGAATGAGTGGGAGAGAATAGTGAATTGATTGGTGTTGTGAGTATAAAAGTAAAATAGGAGAGAGAATGAGTGGGGTGAATAGTAAAGATTATTTGCCATTTTAGGAATATGACTCTTACTCTGGGACGTACCAAAATGGAAAATGGGACTGACCAAAAAGGAAAATGGGACTCTTACTCTGGGACGGGACGGAGGGAGTACTTATTTTTTTTTTTTTAATGTCAACTCAATTGAGTTTCAATCAAAGTTTTATTTAAAACTGTTTACAAAATTTTAAAATTTTTATTAATATTATTCTTTGTAATAAATAAATAAATAAACAACACTTTTAAAATTTGATCAGGATATCAAATTTTATATAAAATTGGTCAAAATTCACTTAAATTGATTACCAAAAGAAAAAGGAAAAAAAAAAAAAAAAAAGACTATCATTTGGGGACGAAAGAGTATTTTTATTTCTCTCTGTCCAAAATGAGAATTACACTTGTCATTTCATTTTTCTTAAAAGAGAAAACAGTGCAATGTTATGATGAAGGTGTACAAGCAAATAAAATTTCCATTTGACATTTTTATTTTAATGTGTAATAGAAAACATAGTTACTCCAAAGAAGAATCACATTTTGGCTGGGTTAATTTCATTGCCCACCCTTGAGGTTTGGTTAAGTCTCAGTGCCCCCTTGAGGTTTGAATTCGTCTCACTGACCACCCTTTTGACAATAAATTGACTATTTTACCCTCACTTTTATATAAAGATAGTCTTTATCTCTCATTAAATAAATCAAATTACTAATTGAATTATAAATTAAAATAACATTTTATTTTTTTAGCAATTTAAAAATAAATATTATATTTAAGCTCAATGTACATTAAGTATATAAATCAATAAATTATTAATTACCAATCAACTATTTCTCACATATTATCTTTTGTAAATTAACTCCTAAACAATTATTATAATTCTATTATTAATCATATAACCAATTCAATAAAGTATAAACTCAAATAACATTTTTTCAGCAATTTAAACAATAGTTTAAAGGAAAATTAATTTTAATATTTATCATGATGAAATAATAATAATAATATGCTCTAAATTTTAATATTTTATAGTCTATATTTCACTAAATAATAACAATCATTTTTAAATTTTTTATTCCAAATAATTTTTTATTTTCTTTACAAACTATGTGGTTATTTGAATTTATACTTTATTGAGTTAGCTTTATGGTTATCAAATATTATAAATAATAATTAATATTTATTTCATAACATAGGGAGTATCAAATTTTAATCTTTTAAAGCATAAAATTGTTATTTGAATTTATATTTTTCTAATTTGTTTATATAGTTATTTTTTTCAAAAACTATAATTATTTTGTGGAGTAAACTTAAAAACATTTATATTTGAGAAAGAGCTGATTGATAAGTATTTATTTGTTAATATATTTACTTATATAGAGGCTAAGTGAGCATAACAAAAAAATATTTTTCACATTATACTAGATTTTGTAGTAATTTAATTTATTCAATGAATTTATTTAATGATAAATAAAAGCACAAATTAAATTAAAGTGGGGGTAAAATAGTCAAATTATTGTCAAAAGGGTGGTTTGTGAGACGAATTCAAACCTCAAGGGGGGCTCTGAGACTTACCCAAACCTCAGGGGTAGGCAGTGAAATTAACCCCATTTTGGCTTTATAACTCTTTGGATAATTTATTTTTCCTTTTCAAAATTCAGAACTGATGCTGTCAAAAACGTGTCGGATCAGCCCTTCGTCTAGTGGTTCGGATAAATCCAGCAATGAGAACCCTCCTGTCAGATCTGCGCACAAAGAACAAACGTAAACTACGCCGGGGCTCCACCGGCGAAGGCCCTCCGGCGTGAGAATAAGTATTTGGGTAGTAAATATGAGTGTAGAATCAATTGACTAGTAGAGAGTCTAAAAGTTCATTACCCGTTTCCCGTGTAGAGGACCTGTTTATATAGGTATGGGTGTAAGAGTCCTGACTTGTTAAGAAAGCCAGGGAGCCCGTGTTAATGTGGGACTCGTATTCCTTGGAGATAGACTCCTGATAAGGATGAGTAATATCCCAGTTATCTTGTAGAAAAGATATCCTTGTTTAGATAAGGATCCTCACTGTTAGAGTTGTGTTATGACTCTTGTCAGTGGACTCCCGACGATAATGGGAGGCTTCTGATGTATGTCGGCCCGTCATCTAACTCGGCTCGTCATTGAGGCCGGTTAGGGATTGGGCTACTAGTAACTCGTTCTAGGCAAGGTCTGCCTGATCGGCTTTATTGATGTCGGCCTAAAAGCCTAGTCGTCTGGTGAATGGCTTCTCGGTATAGGCCTTTTAGGTGTACGGGCCCAGAGCATATGGGACCCATTTACCCAAGTCGGTTTATGTCGTTCAGTGACCCCCAAGTTTCTATCTCGGCATACCGAGTAGGAACTCAGACAATTCATTAATTGCAGCTTCATTTATTGCTGATTTGATAGTCAGCCGCCAAATCCTTCTATGATTAGATTTGCTGATGTCATCTTGATTTGCTTCAGGTGGAATCATTACCCTTCTTGGAAAACAAAGGCCTCATTAACTGTGTCTTGATCATGGGCAATATAAATACTCCGCCCCTTTGTATTCTGGGGGTACATAAGAACAAAACGCCCCCTTGTATCTCTTGCTTTTACTCTCAAAATTCTCCAGGAAATACCCAAAATGGTTTCAAAGAGAATGTACGATGATGCTTTTCCTGAATAAGTAAGCTCTGATTCAAAGAACCATTTTTCAAGCTCCGATCCCGATAGCAGCAGTGATTCCATGTTTCCATCCAATTATTGTTCATCTTTTCCGGCGGAAGAGTCATTGTCCGATATCAATGGAGAATTTTCGGAACCAGACCCTGTCGATGAATTCTCCGACGATGATGCCGGTGCAGATGAATCAGAGAATGAGGACGAGGGTGATGATGAAGATGATCCAGAACCCATTATTATTGACGAATATGGGTTTGACGGAGATGTCGAGTGGGAGGAGGATGATGAAGATCAAGATCAAGATTGTGATCTTTCTTGAATCTTTAGCTTGCTTGATCTAGTAGTTTTCCTTTTTGATTTTGTACAGGTCAGGCCCCCGACCTGTTGTGGGGGTCTTTTGCGCATATATAATAGTACCTTATCTTTCCTGCTTTCCATTATTCTTGAACCTTGCATCTTTATCTTGTTGTATACCCATGATCAGTCTTTTGAATGACCTCGGCATGAGTTTTCAATTCCTTAATCGACCTATTTGCTCGGCATTCTGTCTTATGATGCCGATTTAGTCATAGTACTGACAGTCCGATCTTTGTCGATATATCGGCATGGGTGGCACTTGTACCAATATTCCCATAACTATCAAGCTTGGTTAGAGGCGATGCGTCGTTATTTCCAAGTAGGTCTATACTTGGCCATTCTAGGTATATCGCATTATTTGATCGGAGTGGTTGTACGAGGTAGAGATCGAGAATTGGTTGGTTTCGGCTGTTATGCGCAACCTTCTCGTTCTAACGTGTCGTCATTTATTTCTTTCTTGATTCTCCTGTTCGTCACGTTGACGGTTCCAAGTCGGTGCTTTCACGTTAGCTGACTTGTATCCGGTTTTGACGGTTGAGTTACATCAGACGTTCCCCATTCAACTGTTCAGTGTCAGGCGGCGAATGCGATTGAGTGAAAAGACATCCCCTATTAATGAGGGGTAATGATGGGACTTAGTGGGGAGCGTGCCAACCCACGGGCCTCTGGGTACGGTCGGTTCGGATTCGGGTATAACCCACCTGACCCGGGATATAAATTCAAATTTCTCTTTTCATTTCCCACTTTCGAACATTTATCAAAGGAAACTGCGTATCCCCCGCCGGCGAGTTCTTTGAGAGAGTCGGTTTCTGCTGCAGATCTTCCGATTCTGTTCCGATCTCCCACGTTAACTTTCTCAGTCGACCTCTTTCTTCCAATTACATTTTCGCCTAAGGTACTGTTCTGATCTCTTTTCTGTCCTTTCTGCTATTTATGCCATTGTTAGGGTTTAAGGGCTTTTACAATTCTTCTTCCCTTTGAATCTCGTCTTCGGAGTGAGCCGTGTAGCTCTAGGATAGCCCCTTTTCTGTTATGTCTGGTATTCATAATTTCGACCCCGATGCTATGTATGGCTTTTATGAGCGCAATAATAGGATATACAGGTTGTCAGAAGGGGTATGGAAAATGTTGTCTTTGATGGCGATAGGCGACCTATTGTTTCTGAATAGAACCCCTCGAGATGACGTGAAATATCCCTCTGGCCTGTTTGCTCCGAGAGCCCTCAGTGGTAGTGCCGATGGCATCATACTTCTTAATACCTTTGACACTGTTATTCGACACATTTTTCTTCATTACGTTAAGGATAAGTCGGCTTTCCCGTCTCTATTTGAGAATGCCCCTTCCTCGGCCCCAGTAGTCGATTCGGGGGGGGGGAGACATGGCTTTATCTAGGCCTCTTGATGAGTCTAACCCCTCTGTCTCTTCTACAGGTATGGCCGGGGAGAGTACTTCTGGGAGGATAGTAGATAGGTTTGAGCCCAACGCTGCCGGTCCGGGACATGGTGCTGATGCAAGGAAAGGCAAGAGTAAGAGTAATCCTAGTTCAATCTCAGTCAAAAATCCTAAGTCGGGAGCCGAGAGGATTGAGGCTCTCTATTCCCGGTATGGAGTAGACCGTGAGGAATATCGTCTGTATTATAGTAAGGCTGTTCCCTTAGATTCAGATGAGAAGATCCATAGCTTTTACTATCATCAGGCCGTGGTCTCGTTTTTCTTTAAGCAGTTCGAATTAGGATTGAGGCTTCCTCTTGACCCTTTTATCAATGAATTTCTGGAGTCCTGGGAACTAATGCCCGCTCATATCGGAGCGAATGCCGTCAGATATCTGGTTAGTTTCATTGTACTGTGTCGCAGCCTCAGCTTTGAGCCGTGTATGTCTGCCTTTGACCATTTTTTCAATGTGAGCTACAATAAGACCACAAGGACTTTGACCATCAAATCTGATCCGTCCAAACCCAAGATCATCTCCCCTATTTCTGGCACCGTAAGTAAGGTGTCGGGGTGGAATTCTCATGTGATTAGGGTTGAGTCCCGCTTTGGTTGGGAGTTCGCGGTCCCGTCCTACTCACCATGTCGTCCTACCGAGGTCCACAAACCTGCATGGAGTGATGATTTGATTGCAAAACTTGAAGAATTTTCTGCTCTTGGTACGCTTGATTGGAGTGAGTTGGAGAGGGACCCTCGGTATTATGTTCAGGCTGGGTTGATGAAGGGTCCTATAGATGGCATTGTTCCCAAGGTCGACGTTCTGAGAGGGAATAGGTTTCCGGATTGGATAACTCACCCGAATTTTGTTTTTCTTCATGAGTGCGGGCGTTGAAAGGAGCAGAACAATATTTGCCTCCGAGTTGAAGATACGATAGGCTGTAATCGTTTAATCCTTGCTCTTTTTTCCTTGATTTTTATCTCGTCTCGGTCTGATACTTATCTTTTTATGCAGTTCTGACCATGGAGCAAATTGAGGAAATTGAGATTGAGGAGGTTGATCCCGTTGAGGCGGCTAGGTTGAAAAAAGAGAGGTCTAGGACGGCGGCCCTGGAGAAGCGTCACGCCGACATGGAGACTAGACAAATCTTGCTTCAGAATAAGGAAGGCTCTGCGGTACCTCTGACAGACCTAGTTGAGACTGGTAAAGATGCTGAGGATGTGGCCCCCGAGACCGAGAAAAGCCCTACTGCCAGCCAGTCTATTGGTCAGAGCCATAGTCAAGGCCTCCAAGCTGCAACTGAGGTGGACCAGGGAGATTCCTTTATTCATCGAAAGAGGCCGAGGGAAGATGTCAGGGAAACCCGGGCTCAATCTGCCAAAAGGGTGGCTCCATCCACTCATGACTCCACATCCACCATGGTTACTCATGAAGACGAGGTGAAGCGTTGGGTTGATAAGTTTGGCGGAGTTCCCATTCTGTCAGGCATTGATGTGGCGGCCCGCTCCGGTCTTTCTTTAAAAAAGGGGGGCCCAGTGATAAAAAGAGCCATGAATGCCGACACTATAGACCAGCTGGCGTCCGAGAGGCTCACATCTCAGCAAATGCTGAACCGCAAGGGCCTTATTCTTAGTGAGGTATTGCTTCTGGCTATCTCGGTCCTTATATGTTCCTCTTGTATCTGCTCATTTCTCCCTATTTTGCAGCTTGCCTCCCTTGCTCAGGTCGACTACACCATGTATCGTCAAGCCTATGAAACCTTGAAGGAGAAGGAAGCCGAGGTGGTGAAGCTGAAAGATCTCAATGGTGAATTGAGCGGTAGGGTGATTTCTTTGGAGCAGGAGAATGCCTCTCTTGATGCCTTCCATCGCCAGTCTCAGGCCGAGGTAGCCACTTTAAAAGAAACCTTGTTGATTTCGAGGACGGATGTTGAGGAGGAGAGGAAGCGTGCTGAGATTCTTGCCGGCGAGAAGGTCACAGTAGAAGAGAAGCTTGCTTTGCTAGAAGACCGGTATGCTCGTTTAGAGGAAAGTGTGGTGGAGAGAGAGAGAGCCGCCGTTGAAGCTTACAAGAAAGGGCCTCAATTTAGGGAAGATTTGAGCGACCGTGTCGGCACAGTTTACAATGATACTTGGTCTAACTTGACTCATCTTCTGTACATCGACCCCGAAGTCAACGTGCCTTTGGAGAAGTGTGCTCGTCTTTTCCAGCAAGATGCCTATAGCGTTGAGGCAAGGGCGGCTCATTCCTTGGTTCCGTTTTCTAAAGGTGCTCTTAGGATCATTAAGGCCCGAGACCGTAAAGCTAATAGGCCTGTTTGGGACCCGCCTGCTGTAACGACCCCAAAGTTCGTTTTATTTATTTTAATATTTATTCTATATTTTGAGAATTTTAATTTAAAAAATTATGTGTGCATTTTATGTGTTGCATCATATTATATGACTTGCACATTTTATTTGATTATTTGTGTTAGTTAAAATGTTAGTAGTAAAGTTTATTTGGGGAGTTAAGTTGTTAGTGGAACCATAAGGGCTCTATTGAAAGTGTAGTTGAGGGGTTTAGGTGTTAAGAATGGAAGTGGAGGGACTTAAATGAAAAATTGGAAATTAGCAAAAACCCTCCTTGTCAACCCTCCCTCTCCATGCGGTTCACACACACACATATTCATCAAATTTCCCAAATCATTTCCAGAGAATTCCTCCATTGTTGACTAAGGTGAAGATTGTTCTTGTTCTTGTTCATTTTCTTTTATTTTATTTACTACTCCTTTTTCAAATCTAATTACATATAAATGTTCAGGGTGTTGATTAGATCATATCTACCGATCAATATTATTTTTCTTGACATTTTTCCCGGAAAATAGGTAAGTTACTAATCCCCCTTTAATTGTTAAAATGGTCATGAATATGTTCTATATGCTATATATGTTGAAAGAATAATGTTTTGGTATGTTTCATTTATACTTGTAAATTTGGGACAAAGGGAGTAAAATAGAATTGGTTCTTGTTGGTGTTAGTATTGTTCTTAGGCTGAGTTTTAGCCTTTGTGTAAGTGTAGATGTTAAGTGTTGTAAGCATTGGTAATTTTGGGTTGTGAAATGAAAGGAGTGAACTTTGGTTAAGTTTTTAGGTCTGCCGGGTGGTGTGGGCGGCCGCCCAAAAATGGGCGTGCGGCCGCACACCTATCTGAAGGGTTTTCTTCATGGAACAGAGCATTTTGGGCGGCCGCACAGCCCTGTTTGGGCGACCGCCCAGTTATCTGGAAAAGTTTAGAGTTTTCAAACTAAGGGGTTTAGAGGTCAATCTTGGTCTAGTTTTTGGGTAGTGTCCTAAAGTAGTTAGATGATTGTTGTGGATCACTAAAGTGGTAGAATTGGTTCCTTTGTGAAAACAAGTGTTGTGAAATGTGAGTAATGGATTAAGTGAGCATTGTTGAACATTTTGTAATGTGTTGAATGGTTCATCTTCTTGATGTTTTTGGCATGGTTCCCTACATTGGAATCATTGTCCCTGATTGTTGTTTAAGCAAGCATTTCTATATGGTGCTTGCGTGTAAAGTCCAGCTGGTACTTTTGTGTGTGTTGGGCAGTGATAGGGATTATAATGGTCTCCCGAGCCAAGTACATTATAAGGCTCCTATCATTGGTTTCCCATTTTTAACCCCCTTCCTTAGGCCAAAGGTTGGGCACTTTGGGTTATGACTTTGTGTCATTTTCCCCGTTGTTGTTGTTGTTGTTGTTTGGTTCCGGAACCCGTTTCAGCTCTTCGATGCTGCTCAGTTGATGCCTCTCAGATGGCTATGGTTTGGTTTGAGAACCTTGGCTCAGTATCCATGTATGAGTGTTCATTTCCGCTTTATGTGTTGCATGATGAGTTGGTCGTTATTTCCAACCGGTATGGGACGGTTGGCGATAGGGAGCCTCTCATATTATGTGCTATGTGCTATATGATCACTTGTGGCATTGTTCATTTATGTTTATCATATTATCATGTAATGTAGTTGCATTTTAGTAACTTACTGAGATTTATTCTCACCCTTTATTTGTTTACCGTTTTAGATAAGAAGGAGCCCAGGGGATAGTTCACACACACAGGGAGGATGTCGAGGAGATCTTTGGGTAAGACATTTTGGGAAATGTGGTGTAAGTAAATGATACATTATGTAAATGTAATACCTTTTGGGTAGTATACCCGTGACTTGGTTTGTATCATCTCTTTTAGTAGATGTTCGTGTTTGTAATTAAGTAAGTAAAGTTAGTAGTTGTAGCCAAGTGGCTTAGTACTTGTTTGTGAAAGGTTGTTTTGTGACTTGAAGTCATGTTTTAGTATCGAGTTGGTTGTGTAAACCCTTTTTATAGAAAGTATATTTCGAAAAATTTTCCTAAACTGTTTTATGACGTCTCCCGTGCGTGTCCCGAACGTGGGGCCAAGTAGGACCACGGGTCGGGGAGCGACACCTGCACTTGATCCTGATAACTTTGAGAAACTTTTGGAAAGAGCTGCTGCTGATGCCAAAGCCGGTATGGATTAGGCAGCTTTGTGGGTTTGGAACAATTCTTAGTATTTTGTATGCCTGGTCGGCCAAAACAATTTATTTTCTGTTGCTACTTTTAAGTATTTATGTGACTTGGCCCAGTTCTTGGGGAAGTCGAAACACTTGAACTTTTAACATTCGTATGCCTCAGTCCAGTGTTTAACTGGAGGGCGCAAATACTTGTTTAAGCAGGAATTTGTTTACCTCGGTTTGAGGTGTAAGTTAACCTGCTTCCTTAACTGTGTAGTTAAGCGTCACCTCGTCATTTGTTCGTGTTACTTTATCTCAGTTTAAGATGTCTTAACACTGTCTAAAATGACGACATGACGCTTTTCGTATTCGATTAAGTCGGTGTTTGTAAGGACTAACTCATGACTAGTCTCAAATTGTTGTGGGGCCTAGATGTAATAATCTTTAACCCGAATTTGAGAGTACTAGCCGATAGAATTAGGTTTTGATAGTAGCCATGTTAGGCTACGCTTGTAGGCCGTGGTCGTTCATCGTAATGGCCGTGACGAGCGTTTGGGAGCTCGGTTTGAACTAACTCATGGCTAGTCTCAAATTGTCGTGGGTACTAGATGTATCAATCTTAGCCCAAATTTGAGAGCACTAACCGATAGAATTAGGTTTTGATAGTAGCCGTGTTAGGCTATGTTTATAGGCCGTGGTCGTTCACCGTAATGGCCGTGACGAGCGATTAGGAGCTCGGCTTGAACTAACTCATGGCTAGTCTCAAATTGTCGTGGGTACTAGATGTATCAATCTTAGCCCAAATTTGAGAGCACTAACCGATAGAATTAGGTTTTGATAGTAGCCGTGTTAGGCTATGTTTATAGGCCGTGGTCGTTCACCGTAATGGCCGTGACGAGCGTTTAGGAGCTCGGCTTGAACTAACTCATGGCTAGTCTCAAATTGTCGTGGGTACTAGATGTATCAATCTTAGCCCAAATTTGAGAGCACTAACCGATAGAATTAGGTTTTGATAGTAACCGTGTTAGGCTATGTTTGTAGGCCGTGGTCGTTCACCGTAATGGCCGTGACGAGCGTTTAGGAGCTCGGTTTTAACTTGACTAGTCTCAAATCGTCAGGGGATTTAGACGTCAGTCTTGCCAAGATTTGAGAGAACTAGTTTTCAGGATCAGTTCAAGTCGTTGGAAGTCGAGACGTTTATTCTTATCTACGGGGGACCTCAGCTTTGTTGAATAACAGGTGTACCGTGATTACAAGGTCAAAGATTGTAGAAAGAAACTTTATTGATAAAATCAAGCTAGAGATATCCAAACTAACTAATGCTATAAGCTAGATATTAAAATCTAAGAGAGAAAAGAAATATCTATTCTAGAAAACAATAAAAGATAGGGTGCCGAGGTATTACTGATAGTATCTCCTCAAGTGTTCCGAATGCCATGGGTGTTTAAGCTCTTTTCCTTCCGGAGTTTTGAGCATGTAGGTCCCTTCTCTGATAACGTGAGTGACGATGTATGGACCTTCCCAATTCGGAGAGAGCTTATTCTGTTGATTCTTCAGGTGTGTCGACTCGATTTTTCTGAGTACCCAGTCACCAACTTCAAAAACTCTCTTCTTTACTTTGTTGTCATGGTAGGCTTTGGTCCTTTGCTTATAATTGATCATTCTTAGCTGAGCCGTTAACCTTTTTTCTTCAACTAGGTCTAGGTCCAGGAGTCTGTTACATTCATTGACTGCCTCGTCATAATTGGTGACCCTGAAAGTTGGTAGGGCCATCTCGGCTGGAGCCATAGCTTCAGATCCATAGGTTAGTGCAAAGGGAGTCTCCCCAGTCGGCCCCCGAGTGGTTGTACGAACTGCCCATAGAGCCATGGGGAGGTCGTCCAGCCACTTTCCTTGGCTTCCTTTCAGGCTTTTGGTAAGGGCCCTCAGTATCAATTTGTTTGCTGCCTCGGCTTGCCCATTACCTTGAGGATGACTGACCGATGACTTCTTGTGCCTGACTCCCAATCTAGTCAGCTCCTTCGTGAAGGCCTCAGAGAATTGGAGCCCGTTGTCGGTCACAATAGAGTGTGGAACGCCAAATCGACACCAGATATAATCATGGATGAAATTGATAGCGTTTTCTTCTGTAATCTTAGCCAAAGGCTTAGCCTCCACCCACTTGGTAATGTAGTCGACTGCTACTATAACGAACTTGTTGCTCCCCTTGGCCAGAGGAAAGGGCCCAATGATGTCGACCCCCCACATGTCGAAAGGCCAGGTCGGTATGACGAGGCTCTGCTCAACCGGTGGTACCTTGGGTAGGTCCGAGAAACGTTGGCACTTGTCACACTTCTTCACATAGACTTGTGCTTCTTCTCTCAAGTTTGGCCAGTAATAGCCGAGAGTGATTATTTTTTCGGCAAGGGTCCTGGCCCCTGGGTGTCCTCCACATACTCCTTCATGTACCTCGGCCAGTAGCTTTGTGGTGTCTTTGGGAGAGACACATCTAAGGAGGGGCTTTGAGAACGACCTTCGATACAGGATGTCGTTCCAGACAATGTACCTGGCTGTCTTTTTCTTTATCGTTTTTGCCGACAACTCGTCTTCTGGCAACTTGCCTTTTTCGATGTAGTCCTTGTAGTCTTCAATCCAGGTTCTTTCTTCATCATCAAGAATCAAGATTTCTAATCTTTCGTAAGCAGGCTCGTCGGCATAGATGATTAATGGATTGGTTTCTTCCGATGTGGCCATCTTGGACAACAAGTCGGCCTCTTGGTTGTGTTCTCGTCCTACCTGCCGTATTTCCCAGAACTCAAAATTCTTAGTCAGATTCAAAACGAGGTCTCTGTATTTGGTCAGCATGTGGTTCTCGGTGTTGTATTCTCCCTTCACTTGGTTCACCACCAGTTGGGAATCACTGTAGGCCACCAACTTTTTTGCCCCAAAGAATTTTGCCCTTTCTATTCCCAGGATCAAGGCTTCATACTCTGCCTGGTTATTTGAAGCGGGGAATTTGAATCTGATGAAGTCACGAGCTACATGTTCGCCGCCTGGACTAGTTAAGTACACTCCGGCTCCACTTCTATCCTTAGTTGTTGATCCGTCAGTGAATAAGATCCAACAATCATTTGGTAGTTCTTCAAGCGGTTCCCTATCCATGGGAAACTTCCTCTTCCTGTTAATTGGCGTATACTCGCTCGAGAACGAAGTCTCAACTAGAAAGTCAACCAAAGGTTGCGCCATCAAGGTCTTCCTCGGTTTGTAGGTTATATCGAACTCGGTCAATTCAATGGACCAGCTCAATAATCTTCCCGAGCTGTCCATCTTGTGCAAAATCTTCCGGAGCGGTGCGTCGGTGTACACCGTGATGAGATGGGCAGAGAAATAAGCGCGTAGCTTTCTGGCGGCAATTACCAAGGCATAGGCTATCTTTTCGGCGTTGAAGTATCTGCTCTCGGTATCCGATAAGGCTTTGCTCACAGTAAACTGGCCTCTGAACTCCGTTGTCTTCTCGTACCAGTACGGCCGCCACGGCTCTATCTGAAGCCGCAAGGAACACCGAGAGTATTTCCCCCATAATTGGGCTTCTGAGCAATGGTGGTGAGCCTAAATACTCCTTTAATTGATGGAATGACGCCGAACACTCTGGGGTCCAGTCGAAGTCTTTTGACCCTTTTAAAGCCTTGAAGAATGGTAACGACTTCTCTGCCGATTTGGCAATAAATCTGCCTAGAGCGGCTACCCTTCCATTTAACCTCTGAACTTCTTTGATGTATGTCGGCTCCTTCATGTCGACTAGGGCCTGGATCTTTTCTGGGTTTGCTTCAATGCCGCGCTGTGACACCATGAAACCGAGGAACTTGCCTGCTGTCACCCCGAAAACGCATTTGCTAGGGTTGAGCTTCATGTCGTTCTCCTTCAGGTTCCTTATGGTCTCGGTTAAATCGGGGACGTGACTCCCAGACCTGGTCCTTATTACCATGTCGTCTATATAGGCCTCCATGTTCCTGCCGATCTGAGACTTAAACACTTTGTTTACCATCCTTTGATAAGTGGCTCCTGCATTCTTGAGGCCGAAAGGCATCATCACATAGCAGTAGATCCCTCCAGCTGCTTGGAAGGCGGTTTTCTCAATGTCGTCCTCGGTCATCTTTACTTGGTGATATCCAGAATAAGCATCCAAGAAACTCAAAGTTTGATGTCCAGCAATGGAGTCCACCAACTTGTCGATCCTGGGCAATGGATAGCTATCCTTCGGGCAGGCCTTGTTGAGATCCGTGAAGTCAACACACATTCTCCACTTGCCGTTCTGTTTCTTTACCATGACGACATTAGCTAGCCATTCTGGGTATGTCGCCTCTCGGATGATGCCGGCTTTCAGCAGCTTGTCTACCTCGATCTCAATTGCTTTTTCTTTTTCTGTAGAGAAGGCTCTTCTCCCTTGCTTGACGGGCTTGAAGAACTTGTCAACTTCTAACTTGTGGAGAGCTATAGCTTCTTTTACTCCAACCATATCTTCTACTTTTCATGCAAACACGTCCAAGTTGTTTTTGAGTAGGTTGATGAGCTCTTCTCTCTCTTCTTGAGGGAGTTGTCTCCCAATCTTTATTTTCTGCTCCGGGTAGTTTGGGTTGATGATGATCTCTTCTAACTGATCAACCGGTCTCAACTCGGGTCCTTCTCTGAACTCTAGGGTTTCCACGATGATCTGATTTACTCTCTCTTTGTCCTTGCCGTCTAGGGTCAAGTTTTCCAGATCAAGGAGTCGACCTATCTAGGCATCCTCGTTAGTGAGTACTGTGGCCCCCGAGCTTGGGACGAGGGTGAGGTTGGAGGAACTCGGCTCGTCCGAAGCTATGTTCATGGAAATACAGCCAAAACCGTCTATCCCGTAGTGTTGGGTTTCGTAGATACATGCGCAGCGGAAATTAGCATTTAAAATTTTGAAACCCAAAGCCATGGATCCGTTCATATGATTAAATCAAATACAACATAAGAACAAAGGAATAAACTAACCCTTGATGGCTATCAAATTCTCTTGGTCTTTGGTGGAGGTTTGAAGAATTGATCACGATCACAAAGCTTGAACACGAACTTTGAAGATGATGATTTTCACCCTCTAGCGGTATCCACACTTCGAACGAATATCAAAGGAGCTTCTTTGATCTTGGTTGCTAGACCAACAACTATGAAACACACTTTCACAATTTGATATGACTATATGGAATTTTCTTTTGTGTATTATTTTGTTCTTCAACCAAAGATGTTTTAGAACAAAATAAAACCTCTCTCAAACTCTTTGGAGACTCACAAAAGGCTATGTCTGAAGTTCTGGCCGAACTCATCCTTTTATACACAAGCAAGACCTATTCCAAATAGGAATCTTGTGTCAAAAGACATTCCAAATCGAATTAGGAAAGTGCCAGTCGACAGTACTGTGCGGCCGCCCAAAAACCTCTGTGCGGTCGCACAACAATATGAAACAAAACTGGTACATTTCTGAGCTAAGTGTGCGGCCGCCCAGTCCATTATGTGCGGTCGCCCACTTCCCAGAAAGTCCAGAATTTCCAAAATTCCAATGTAGTCCTTTTAAAGATTCGTTCTATTGTGTGTGACCCTCTAGGATTATACTAAGTTGGCAATGAGCTCAAACATGATCCCATAAGATATGATTAGGTTCTAGCAAACCGTCATACCTACCCAAATAGTATAACTAGATACAAGTTCGCATTCCTTTAGAATATGTCACAATCCCTTTGTCCACGATGTCATTGAACACAAGTCATGGTCAAACAGTCAACTTGTTTTGTTCAATACTTTCTCGATTCCGAATATGTTGATAATTCAAATGCTATTGATCCAATCAATCCATTTGAGTCCGGCCGAACATTTCATCAACATCATTCCTTCAAGGGGCCCAAGCTTGACATCTCTCCGTGGAGGGACAAATCCACTTAGCTTATTATTCTTCCCAACGGGAATCCGATTATGCCAATCATACCCTTTATAACTACCGTGTTAAGGTAGCGTTTGAATATGTCAAACACAATGTTCATCAAGTGGAAGACTATAATAACTTCATGTCTAAGGATTCAAATGGCATAACTAATATGAGATATATGTACGACATAGACCATGACATAAGTCTCATACAGCGGGTCAAGTCCAGTACCTTGTTCCAAACAAGTACCCATAAATCTAACATGATCATCCCATGATCATTTAGCCTTTATACTAGTGCTTAACAAGCACTAGGGACGGGGATTATTATAAGTAAACATGAACAACAATAATAATCAAAACATCTCTTTATTGATATGAAATAAATGATAACAATTACAACGTTTATTAAACGTGCCTAGGGCACCACTACCAACACGTAGGTGACCTCTCCTTCTGTTATGACCTCGTCATCATCAAGTACCACCCATTCTTCAGGCATGTCCACTGTTATCACGCCGATGTTGGGGGCTGTAGATGTGACCGTGGTTGATTTGGATATAGTTATGCTTCTGTCTGGGGTATCAATCTCCATCTTTGTTCTTGCCTTTCTGGATCTCATCACGTGCTCCAAAAAATGCTTGGGGTTACCGGGGACGCAACCTATACCTTCTGGGGTGGGAAACTTCACCCGTTGGTGAGGTAGGGAAGCAACCATCCCCAATTTTCCTTGACTGGGAGAGCCGAGGATAGCATGGTAGTCACTAGCCAGATCCATAACGATGAAAGTGATTGTTGCCTATGTCTTATAAGGATGTTCCCCGACTTCTAGTAGCAAGTCCACGGTTCCCTTAGCCTCGGCCTTGTGGTTTGTAAAACCTTCCAATCTCCCGTTGTATGGGCTCAACATAGTTTCTGGCAATTCCATCTCCTTGAAGGTTTTGTAATAGAGCACGTCCTTAGCTACACCAGAGTCTATCAAGAGCCTTTCCGACTCACAGTTATCAATTCGGCCCGTGATAACCAAAGTTTGTTCTCTCATGGCCCTGTTCCCGGCCAGCTCATTAGGGGAAAAGGTGATTACCTCCTCTCCTTTGTGGATCCAGGGAGGGATGTGGTAGACCTTACTGAGCTCGAAGATCTGCTCCTTCAGTCGTGTATTTGAAGGAATTTCTACCCTGATAACACCGATCAATTTGGCCCGAGGTGGTCTATCCTCTCGGTCATCTCTTCTCTCGTCTTCTCTTGGACGTTTGTTATCCTTCTTTGCTATGAATTCGTCCAATTTTCCTTGGTCGGCCATTTTTTGTAGTATTTTCTTCAAGGCGAAACAGTTGTCGGTCTCGTGGCCGTTATCTCGGTGGTAGGCACAGTACTTATTCATATCCCGGGGAAACTTTGGATTGTCCTTGAGAGGTTTTGGATTGGGGAGATTCACCAAACTCATAATCTCAGAAAATCGGCTTTGTGAGGGGGGTGTAGACCTCGGTTCCCCTCGTTCTGTTCTTTCCTCTATTTCCCCCACCATTATTACCTTGTGGCAAGTCGGTGGAGGGCGGCCTGCTTTCCCTTCCCCGATCTCGGTCTCTGTACCCTGACAACCATTTCTTTTTTTCTTCAGCGGTTACTGTTGCGTAGGCCATCTGGTATAGCTCCGCCTTCGTAAGAGGTTCTCTTACTAATATTCATAGGTGAGCTCCTCTGACCTTTGTCCATTATAGAAACACATGATGATCTCCCTGTAGGTGAGTCTTTCTTCTATTGAGTCGGCCAAGTCCCTAAACCTGTTGTAAAAGCTCATGGTTGACTCATTTTTCCCTTGGACTATGTTTCCTAGGTCAGATAGCCTCTTCTTCCTGGCTCCCGCAGTGGCAAAATACTCTAGAAAACCCGTCTTCAATTTAGAGAAGGAATTGATTCTCTTCTTCTCTAGATCCATGAACCAGGATCGGGCTGCCCCAACTAACGTACTAGCAAAGGCTTTGCAAAGTACGTTGTCTTTGTTGGAAACCAAGGCCATCATGCCCTCGAAAGATTGGAGGTGATCCATGGCATCAGAATTGCCTGAATATTTGTCGAGATGAGGAAGTTTTAGCCGGGGGTTAGGTGGAGAATCTTTAATCCACTGAGCGAAAGGACGCATCGCATCATAGTCGATCTTGACCTTCCTTTGTCCCTGGTTCATCTCAATGTTTTCCATTCTCTCCTGCAGATCTAAAATGACCTGTTCACTGAATCCCGAGCTACGATGGGAACTTTTCGGCCTATCCCTTTCTTTATCTCGGCCTCTTCCATCAACTCGGCTTATGTCTGGATCATCACGGTGTCGTCTCGGAGGAGTGTGACGAGGCGGGTCTTGTCTTGGTGGGATCTGTTCTTGGTTTTGCCATCGGCGCCTCTCTCCTAGATATCTCACATCTGTAGATTCAGCCTCCTCTTCTCTCCTGCGGTTTATCTGATCTCTCAGATCACCGACATCGGGATTGACTGGGCCGAGTCGGCCCTCCAGTCGGCTTGGTGGAGCTGCTTGGTTTCCTGGGGGTGCATTGCGCGGTCCCTGATGACGTCTGCCATCAGTACGCGGGTTTCCCCTACGTTCACTTCTTTCTCCGCCTCCGAAAGCTCCCCTTGTATCAGAGGGCTGGGCGAAGGGTGCTAAAGAATGATCGGGATCGAATTCCAGGAGAACCCTTTGAGCATCGGCCAGTTGCTGAAGGGTTGAAATATTTTGGTGTAATAGCGTCCTTCTATCAATAGGTGGAGGCCTGGAAGGACCAGCTTCGGAAGGTTGAGGGCGAGAAGGCGTCCGTCTCCGTCGCCCATATTGATTAACCACCTCAGGTGGTGGCCCTCGTGATCGGGTATGCATTCCGCCCCCCTGAGGCGGAGGGGGGAGACCTTGATTCTGGACATTGTTATTTGCCCCGTTAAGAGGCGGTGGCGGATTGAGAGTAGTGTCTGGGGTAACGCTAGCTTCTCGACCGTCGGCGCGAACTTCAGACATGAGGAAATTTGTGGTTTTTCCGAACAAAAAGGTTCTCCAAACGAACATTTCCCGGCAATGGAACCAAACTGACGCTGCCAAAAACGTGTCGGATCAGCCCTTCGTCTAGTGGTTCGGATAAATCCAGCAATGAGAACCCTCCTGTCAGATCTGCGCACAAAGAACAAACGTAAACTACGCCGGGACTCCACCGGCGAAGGCCCTCCGGCGTGAGAATAAGTATTTGGGTAGTAAATATGAGTGTAGAATCAATTGACTAGTAGAGAGTCTAAAAGTTCATTACCCGTTTCCCGTGTAGAGGACCTGTTTATATAAGTATGGGTGTAAGAGTCCTGACTTGTTAAGAAAGCCAGGGAGCCCGTGTTAATGTGGGACTCGTATTCCTTGGAGATAGACTCCTGATAAGGATGAGTAATATCCCAGTTATCTTGTAGAAAAGATATCCTTGTTTAGATAAGGATCCTCACTGTTAGAGTTGTGTTATGACTCTTGTCAGTGGACTCCCGACGATAATGGGAGGCTTCTGATGTATGTCGGCCCGTCATCTAACTCGGCTCGTCATTGAGGCCGGTTAGGGATTGGGCTACTAGTAACTCGTTCTAGGCAAGGTCTGCCTGATCGGCTTTATTGATGTCGGCCTAAAAGCCTAGTCGTCTGGTGAATGGCTTCTCGGTATAGGCCTTTTAGGTGTACGGGCCCAGAGCATATGGGACCCATTTACCCAAGTCGGTTTATGTCGTTCAAGAACATTTAATAATACATATCACCCTAGAATTGTTCCATGTTAGCTGTTACCTAACATACCAATTTTTATTTTTACTACCTCCGTCCCAACTCAATGTGCATCTTTACTGTTTGGCACAATATTTAAGGAGAGAGTATTTATATTCAAATAGTAGTGTTAGTTGAATAAATTGTGTGGTGGAAAATGAAGAGAGAGAATGAGTGGGGTAAATAGTAGTGTTAGTTGAATAAATTGTGTGGTGGAAAATGAAGAGAGAGAATGAGAGGGGTTAAATAGTGGGGTTAGTTGAATATAAAAATAATAAAAGACTTTCCTTTTTTGGATTGTGCACATATCAACGACACCCACTTAAAAGGCAAGTGTGCACATTGAGCTGGGACGGAGGTAGTATTTTAATTCTGGTAAATGAAAACAAATAAAAAAATTAATTGTGGCACCCCCATTATGTTAGTAATATAAAGAAAAAAGAAACATTAAATGTCAAATGAGAATAAGGTGATGAATAAGAGAGAGGGAATAAAAAGTGGACTATTTCTGAGTATGAACTTATTAGTTCCCTTAGAAAAAAAAAAAAAAAAAAAAACTTAGTTGGATTTGCTACAAGCCAGGATACCTAATCAAGTAGTCCTCCTTCGCGTTGCCAGCCATAACCTAACAAATGTGATTAACTAAGCTTCTCTTTCGGCAAATTATTAAAAAAATGTAATGAGATCCTTATATAATCTTGTAATCCTATTTACAAACCTTTAGTTTTTGCAAGTATAAAGAGACCGGTGAAAAAAATTTCGAAAAATAAATATATTTAGGGACAAAGTTATAATCAAAATGAACACTCATTTTGAGACAAAAATTCTTAAAAACGGACACTCATTTAGGGACATATATGGATATATGGAGTAGTTGTTATTCATTATCTTAAAAATAAAGTTGTTACTACCTTAACGTATGTGTAGAATGAAGCGTTGTAGTGTACTCCCTCCGTCCCACACTAATGGGTACTTTTGGTCAAACACTAACATTTTATATTAAATAATTTATCTCTATAAAATTTAAAAATAGTTATTGATAATGTTTGATCAAAAGTGTCCATTGGTATGAGATAGAGGGAGTATAATTTTTGGAAATTTGAGAGCTATAATTTTCGCGTTTACAGCATGAGCTTCCATTTTTTTGCATCAAATCAAGTTTAAACAACAAATCATTAGTTTTTTTTAATGAAATTGAGTATGCGAAATAAGATACTCCCTCTGTCCCTAAACGAGTGTCCATTTTCAAGAAATCTTTGTCCCTAAATGAGTGTCTTTTTTGAACATAACTTTCTCCCTAAATGTTTTTTTTCGAAATTTTTTTTACCGGTTTCTTTATACGTGCAAAACTAAAGGTTTGGAAAGGAGATTACAAGATTATATATGAATCGTTGTTACCAAATTGTTCAAAAAGTTGAGATTTTCAGTTTCCCTTAAAATAAAATTTGAACACTCATTTAGAGACAGAGGTAGTAGTATTTTTTTTGTTGTCATGCTTCCGGTCTTTTTGCATAACAAATACGATACCCACTTGAGCGCCATAAATAGTGAATTGAGATAAACCTATCTTATATCGGAATTAACAAAAATGAATTGTTGGATGGCATATGCTCAATTTTCATTTTTTTTTTTTAATGAGACTGTTGCTCACATCCTTATTTAATTGTACGAACAAAAATTGAAATTCAGGCCTACATTTAAAATTAAAAAAAGAGGTTCATAACCTATTTGATACACTCTCTCTGTCCCAGCACAGTAGGACTAGATGAGTTCGTACACTAATTAAGAAAAAACTAGTAAATGTGTGGTAGAAAATGAAGAGAGAGAACGAGTAAAGTTAATAGTGGTGTTAGTTGGATAATTCGAGCGGTGGAAAATGAAGAGAGGGAGAATGAGTGAGATAAATAGTAGTGTTGGTTGAATAAATTGAGTGGTTGAAAATGAAGAGAGAGAACGAGTCAGATTGAAAAACATTTTATTTTGGGCAGTCTCACTTTTAGTGGTCCAGACCAAAAGGAAAAGAAGTCTTACTTGTGTTTGTGTTAGGACGGATACGGATGGAGCATAAACGTAGGATAATAAAGTGAGTTTACCCATTAATTAGAGTGGTAAAGTTCACTCTGCCACCCCCAACTCAACTCATAGTATTAACGAGGTAAACCAATAAAAAAATGAAAGAGAAAAAAGGAATATAAACAGCTCTTTTATTAGAGAGAAGAAAAAGAAAAAAGAGAAAGAAAAAGAAAGTTGAGAGAAAGGGAGAGGAGAGATGTGGGAATCGATCTTGCTAACGGTGGCAGCAACGGCCGGTAACAACATCGGCAAGGTCCTCCAGAAAAAGGGCACCGTCATTCTTCCTCCTCTCTCTTTCAAGCTCAAGGCATGTTTATATTTCCATTCACTTTTTCTTTCCCCTCTTTCTATCTTTTGTCGGTGCCAACTTCTTGTTCCAGATTTCGTTTTTTTTTTTTTTTTTTTTTCGTGATGTTTGTTTATCCAAATCTATTTATTGGGTTTTGTTTTTTCTTGATGTGGGTAGTTGTTATATAATGTGTTATGTGGAGGGAAATCTTTTGACCCTGAACCCCCAAAATTAGGATTTTCTTGATTAAATAAATCATACCCTTTGTGTTTTTATGTCATCAATTGTGGTTTTGGGTTGAGATTATGATTAAATTGGCTTTTGATTGATGTTATTTATTCAACATATATGTGAATGTATAGTCACAAAGGAAACATGTAATGCTGATGCACGGCTGACGGTGCCTATTGTCCCAATTATAATTTCTGCAAGAGGACCTTGAGCTTTTACTTCCCATGAGGCGATTAGGTTTGTGCAACTTAGATCTATGAATTAGTCTGTACTCCATCCTTCCCAATCTGAATGTTCGTTTTGGGTAGAGCTTGTGCCAAAATGAAGTCCGCTTTCCAAAAAAAAAAACTAGTACAAAATTTTCCAACTATGATATCCCATTTTCGATTGACAATAGTATAAGGCGAGCACTTAGGATACTTATGCATACCGTGTTGCTAAAAATTGTTATAAAGTTGACTTCCTGAATCTCCTCAAAGAACCAGAAAGGGACTCTCTTTGGGTTGGTAGTAGTACCATCCTTATTGATCACTGGCATACGTATCCAATATACCAAACTCTGTTAAATTCTGAGCGTCTGATCACTTTTTTATTAATGAACAGTTTTGTTTCAGATCTGGATCATTTAGTTTCTCTTCAAAAGTGTATGTAGAATGTAACTTGAATTGGTGACCTGGCAAGTAATACTCTAAATCCCCGACATTACTCTTAACTTAATTGACATGATTCATGAATGATATGCTGGATATCATGCTTTTAAAACGAAGGCAACATGCAAGGGATTATGCATGGATTAGGCATTTGGTTCAATTTATGCTGTTGCTAGAATGATTGTTAACGTCATTTGTTATAAAAAAAAAATAAAAAATAAAAATAAAAAAAAAAAATAAAAAAAAATCATGCAGTTCAGACTGTAATATTGTCCCTGTTGTCACTTGAGAGTAAAATCTCAGATATTCTTCACTCATATCGTTCTTGATTATGTTTTGTTGATCTATTCTTTTAGGTGGTAAGAGCGTATGTTTCCAACAAGCCTTGGCTGATTGGTTTCCTTATGGATATATTTGGAGCGCTGCTGATGCTGCGGGCCTTATCTCTAGCCCCTGTACATGCATCTGCTTCAAGCTCCTTTGAAATATACTTCAACTGTTTTACCCCCTCATCTGTTACAGCATATATTGTTAATATAGATTAGTTCTTAGCTGAGAATATTGATGTTCTTATACTTTCTAATTAGCATTTGAAGTGAGAAAATTACTACACCCTACGTTTCCAAATTAGTGTCCACTTTTAGTTTTACAAGTAGATTAAGGAAGTTGACTAATTAGCACTTTTAGTATCACATTGCGTTAGTACTCTTAAACTTCATGTTATACCATTGCAAGTTCTTCTACGAATATCATAGTCTACAAAGGGAATTTAGTAACTTAACTAGAAAATGGACGCTCCTATTGGGATGATTCTTTTGAATATGGACACTCTTTTTTTGGGATGGAGTAGCACTTTGAGGTTATATGAAATATTTCAGTTTTGCATAAAAATATAACACTTGAGCAATACATTGTGATTCAACTATTAACTTGAGGCTTCAGTGTTGCATTTGTTGCTATACTTACTATCCCTCCTTTTTTCTTGCACTGATGCAAATACAGATTCAAACCATCGACTTCTTGCAACAATAAATGCATCGATGTAACCATTATTGACCTCTCCCCCTATTTTACCCCTAACCACCATCAATTTTGCTCCTTTATAACCATTGTGTAATTCACTTCTCTCTCTCCAACAAGTAGATTATTTTTCTACGGCTAAAACTTACACTGAATTTTTTAATAGTAAAGAAGAAAAATTAATAGAAATTTCAAATCTTAAATCCGGAAAGATATGTTTAGACGTGCGCACGCATTGTGTATTTGTGTGTCACGAGTCATTGTATGTGAGATGAAGCATCTCAATTAGTAATACTAATGGTTTACTCTTCTTGCCGAGTTTCACAGAGTTGTTATGTTTTTGTGATTTGTTGATTAAAGATCTGTCGTTGCAGCATGTAGAATATGACATGTGAATGTTTTGGTTTCATTTTTTATGTCTATATTCACCTCATGGTAAATACTATATACTGCAGGTCTCAGTCATTCAACCCGTTTCTGGCATTGGCCTGGCAATCCTTTCAATTTTTTCGCATTTTTACCTAAAGGAGGTGATGAATGTGGTTGATTGGATGGGAATCACTTTGGCTGGCATTGGCACCATAGGTAATGTAAGTTTATCACTCATCTTTTTTGAATGCTACAGATGGATCTGATATTGTAGGTATTCTAAAAAGAATACTGAAGGTTATTTGAAAAGTCTGCATATTAGAGTTTTAGAGGCAGGGATCGGTTTGAAATTGCAATGAATTTGTCTGTTTTTAAACCTTAAAAGATGATATCCTTAAAAGATACAAAAGGAGGTGCAGCCCATGTACCAAAGCTAACTCATTCAAAGAATAAATAAAATTGAAGAATTATATAATGCCCGCTATTTTTATACTTCCTCTGTCCCGGAATAAATGTCACATATGGTCAACTAAGTTGAACTTTGACCAAAAAGTTATGAAAATTTGATTATCTTCGTACTATTCTGAAAATGGTTATCGATACATCAATAGAAACACTATTCATAACTATTTTAAAATTTTCATGAAGATAATTAAATTTAGCACCAAATGTTGGTCAAAGTTCAATTAAGTTGACTACATGTGACATTTATTCCGGGACAGAGAGAGTAGTATGTTTTACCCAAGCACACATATTCCTCGTACTTCATGGTCTTCCACATTGACAAGCTCTTCTATAAAGTCTAATTTCATGTGAGATTAGTTTTTGATCATGCTTGAATTAGGTAACTGTGTCTTTCTTGAAGCTCTAGTTGTATTTAACATATTGAATATATTTTCTTCTTGACCATGATAAAGTAGTAACTAGTAGTCCTATATATGTTCGTGTATAAAGTACTCCGTAATGCTACTCCGTCCATTTAATGTCCATTTAATGTCCTTTATGTATCTTCTTATTTTTACCAAGGGAAGGCTGTCTACAACTCTACATTAAGCCCATTTGGGCTCAGCCCTTCCTTGGACCCCACACATAGTGGGAAAGCTCTTGTAGCACCAGGTTCCCCACCCCCCCTCCTCACCTTACGCACCACCCTTTGAGGTTCATGTTGATAAAATTTAAACAATTTTAGTTGCAAAAATATGTGCGAGTACGCATACTATCCTCTTTATAGACTAGCAAATTTGCAAGTTACCATACTCATCCATAAATGCATTCCTAACATACAAAATAGTGCACTAATCCTATTTATTTTATATTGTGACCAATAATATGTGTGCATGTTTTAAATGTAGGAGTTGGTGCTGGAGGGGAGGAGCAAAAGGCTTCATCAATCTCTGTTTTCCATTTACCATGGCTGGCCTGTGCTGTTGCATTCTTGTTTGTAGGTATCTTTTTCTCTGCACCATCTGAAATATGTTGTCTTCCATGCTCAGGCTTGTATTGAGTGATGCTGATACACATTGAATTTTAAATTCCTTCATGATGTTGAACATTAGTTATTAGTCTGAAGTTATATTAAATTAGAAATAGCTAAGTGTCAACTAGGTACTTTGTGAAGCATCGGTTGTTTGACCATCAACTTTCTCAACTTACGTACCATTTCAGTCAGATGTTGGCATTCAAATATTAATTGTTGAATTTTTAAACTTTTATGTGCCTCTAATGGATTGGGTCCCGCCCATGTTATAGTTTCATATTGCAGTTAAGAGGGTCAACCTCCTAGTCAGTTGCAAGTGTTTGTTATTTTCTAGTAGTAAGTTTATAGTACTCTTTTCTACACAGGTACTTCTGAATGGATGGCTTCGTATTTACAGACGTCAGAGAAGAGAGCAGGAGCTGGTATATATATTAGTTTCGAGATGACATATATTTAGTGATCTATGACACATTGTTTTCATACTAAGTTACTTATATATTTGACATTCTTTAAACTTACAGATGCAGTATGAAGTTGTCGAGGAAATTATCTATGGCTTGGAATCCGGCATTCTGTTTGGGTACTTTCTTAACTAAAAAAATATATTTTTCTTATTTTGATGTCTTAAATATGATGTTCCACTGTTTCTTTTGGAATCTTACAAATGATATTGCAGGATGGCATCTGTAATTTCAAAAATGGGATTTGTATTCCTGGAACAAGGCTTCCCCAAATTGCTCCTGCCTCTATGCATTTCAATCAGTATATGCTGTAGTGGTTCAGGATTTGTCTATCAGGTATTATGAAAATGGTTATATTCTTGTTCTTATCAAAAAAATAATAATAAAAAAATGGTTACATTCTTGTATTTTTTTTAATAAATAATAATGATATCACTTGGGAGCAGACTAGAGGTCTGAAGCATGGGAGGGCCGTTGTGGTATCCACGTGTGCTGCTGTGGCATCAATTGTGAGTGGTGTACTTGCTGGTATGTTTGCCCTTGGGGAAAGGTTGCCTTCTGCTCCATTGGCTCGCCTTTGGCTTTTGCTTGGATGGTAATACAACTTCACTTATTCTTCTTCACTTGTTGCTTATACTTTCTCGGTCCAAAACTTTTTCGTGGATCCTTCTTCTTTTTTTCTTTTCATGTACCTTTTTGAAATTGCATTATAGGAGTAATTGTTGTCTTCTTAGAATTAAGACTATATTTTGGGACTGACCAAAAAGCGAAATAGGAATAATGATGTTTTGTTCACATGGTTATTGAAATGCAGGGTGCTTATAGTGACAGGGGTGATTCTATTGGTGAGTTCAACGCGGCTTGTTCGCTACTTACCAAGGTCATGGCGGCGTTTAGTCCAACAAGGTGGTGCTGATAGGAACTTGGGACTGAGGCAGTCTGGGTCGATCCGAACAAGGGATCCAAGCCCAACCACAATTATACAGGCAACCACGTTGCATCATCTCATGTCGAATCCTTCCAAATCTAAGGCTTGATTTGGAATAGAAGAATAGTGAAATCTCCAAGGTTCTTCTAAATATGCTTTCCATGCATCATGAAGCATTGCCCCTTTTTATATATATTTTTTTTTAAAAAAATATTGTATACCATTAGCATCTCCGTTAACTTTTTAAATGTTTTATATACGGTTATCACCTTCATTACCAGTAGGTGAAACTTAACGGCGTGAAATTTTGAGCTTACATACAGAACAATAGATGTAGACACCATCTATTTTGATTTTATATACTAAACATAGTTTGCATTTGGTACATTGTTGTATACAGTTGAATCATTTTTTCTTTCTTATGATATTGTATACCTTGTTTATTTCGAAAACAGTGTATACCTTGTTTATTTCGAAAACAGTGTTATAGATGATGAAATATGTGTATGAGAGACAAATTTGGAAATGCTGCAACGGATGCTCCCTTGCTCTAGTGGAGCCAATGACCCCTCTTATGTCACCGGTCTCTTGTTTTAGCATTAACGTCCCGTCCCGAATTTATTTGCCTCAATGTGGGTCCTTCAGGAGTCAAATAAATCTCGGTCATTGAAGCAAAAACAAGGGGACTTGTTCCCGTTCGTTCAGACCATTGGATGCAGCAGAGCATGAGAACATTTGCCGTAGCAGTATGCTCTGGCACTGCTATGGATGAGAGACCTTGTGTTTCTTTCTGAAGGGGTGCCGTGCCCCTACTCAAAACATAAATAAGGGCCAAAACTAGGCAGTCAAATCAAGTATGAATGGTCTAAAATGGTTTCCTATAAACAATGAAGCTTGCCTTTCATTGCAGCAGCCACCCACCCATGTTCTTTAAGGGCATCATTCAACAGAGCACAGGGACCCCCTATGAACAACATAAAGCATAACTTTCTCCTCAACTTAACTTGATTAGGGATGGCAATATGTCCGCACCCGCTCCGTATCCGGGACAGTCCGCACCGTAGCGGGGCTGGTTTGGTAGTCTTTTTTCAAAACCCGAAAGGTTCGGTTGCACCGCGGGGCCCCGCACCGTATGCTAATATATGTAGTAAATTACTATAAATGTATTGTAATTGTATACTTTAGTTTTAGTTGTGAATGTGATGGTTGAAATTATTAGATTGGGCTTAAATTTGATACAATGTTGTACTTGTGTTGTAATTGTATATTGTTGGGCTGTTGGACTCTTTAAAGGCCGGGCTAAAGCCCAAAAAAAAATTGTGATTATGAACCATACGGGGCGGATACGGGTTTACTAGTTGACGGGGCGGGGCGGGTTCGGTATAAGGGGAGTTCCTTGAGGGGCGGGTACGGTTTTGGTCAAACCCGCCCCTTATCCGCCCCGTTGCCATTCCTAAACTTGATTCAACAAACAAAATTCACATTTCACATTTCACATTTGGTCACATCCCAATTCATGTAGGACATGAAACCGTTTCCAAAACTCAATACTCCCTCCTTCCGTCCCACCTCACTTGAGACCTAAGAGGTGGGCACAATAACTAAAGAAAATGAATAAAATAAGGAAAATGTGTGGTAGAAAATGAAGAGAGAGAATGAGTGGGGTTAATAATAGGTTGGTTGAATAAATTGTGTGGTGGAAAATGAAGAGAGAGAATGAGTGGGTGTGGTAGATTGAATATAAAACTATAAAAAAATTACCATTTTAGGGAGTCTCAAGTGAAGTGGGACGGACCAAAATGGAAATAAGTCTCAAGTGAGGTGGGATGGAGGAAGTATATGACAGGAGTCTCAAACACGATCGTCAACACAACATTAGAACATTGTACCTCATATGCTTTTGTAAGACAAGAAGATCAAAAACCGGCCAAGGAAGGAACTGCTACTCTCATGCTTCCAATGAGTGAGATTTGGCCACATCTCCCACTTTGTAAACTGAATGGTTGATATTAATTAGGTGTTCTGAGGGACCTACATATAATCCAATTAATGTCATCCGTCTCGCACAATGTGAGATATGACCAACTCTCACCTTTTGGTAACAAACCCATGGGAGCAGCAGTTCCAAATCCACCAAGATTACAACATCAACATGTAGAGCAAGTATCGTTCGCTGTAATAGGTTCGACAATGGTGAAACTCCATAGGAACTTATAATAGACAAAGGTTATAGATCGGTAGGGCTGTAGATAGACTAGACTCCATAGGAGTTTGTAAACGAAAGCAATTGCCTTGAAATGAATGATATGTTACAACTGTAACAAGGACATTCAGGGGAGCTACCAAGATAACAGGGCCCTCGGCCCTCACTGAATAAATGGAACTCAGCATGTGAGTTGAAAAGTGGTTTACAACAAATGTCACAGATCAGTTTGTTCCTATGGTCTGGTGTCTAAATGTGCTTCAAACTGGCCCAAGACAGCTACCATTGACAAGGCAGAGCTTCAAAACAAAGCACAATTATCATGTCCCCTTGTACTGTCCTTGCCCACAATCCATCTCCAGAAAAATTAAGTGTCTGACATAACCAAATACAAGAAAGATAGCCCACCAAATGCCATTAACTTCAAAAAAAAAAAAAAAAAAAAGTCTAAAATCAAACAGTGATTCAAGTCTAGCACTTGGGTATGTAAGCATCATAACTAAAACTTAGATATTACTACCTCCGTCCCAAAATGAATGTTCAATCTACTATGAACCACACCAGAGATCAATATTAAGTAGAATACCTAACAACAAGAAAAACTTCATTGTGAACTCGGTTCCGTTGGATGGTCAATCTGCCAGCTCTCATGAGATGCAACATGGTCATGGGACGGAGTATATTGCTGTAGGATACCACAACATAGTAAGTTCGTAAACACTACTTTCCGCCTCATCAAGTCTGTACTTTTATAATTCAAGAAAAATAAAAAGAAGAAGCAAAGAACATAGAATTTCGAAGGATATAAAGATAAATGTAGGTTAAGAATCTTGGATTAGTTAGTACCTCCATCTTTAATAATAGCTCTTTGGCATTTGAGGCAGAAATAACTATGTCGCGATCACTTGGTTTGATGAAACCTTCCTCAACACCACTGTCAAATAATGCCAGCAAGTTGTTATAGTACCCATCAACATTAAGGAGACCAACCTGTACACAACATTAAGGGGTTATTACAAAAGAGAAAAAAATACTACCTCCGTCCCAAAATGAATGTCCAAAAGTATTTAAAATGTGCTCTTGATCAAGAGTGAACTTTAAAAAATTCTGGACATTCATTCTGGGACGGAGGTAGTACTAATTTTTCTCCTCTGTATGGGATAACAATGGGAAACTCACAGGTTTCTTGTGAATTCCAAGTTGTGCCCATGTTATTATCTCCAGAAGCTCTTCCATGGTTCCATAACCACCTGATGTTATTCATGTTTTAACTAGAGAACGAAATAAAAAGTAATGTCTTGAAGATACAAAAGTTTCCACACAATTATACCAGGGAGAGCAATAAAAGCATCAGCCTGTCGAGCCATTTCAGCTTTACGCTCATGCATGTCTGCAACGATCCTTACTTCTCCAACAGGCTCGCCCGATATCTATCAATGAGTCAAACCAAGTTAATACTCATATTCAGAAATATCAAATCAACTTAACCAGCAACTGAAACACTAGAACACACGTAATCTGACTCGAAATCAGAAAATAAATTTGGTGATTTCAAAAATACAGTAAATGAGTAAATTACATTATTAGATAACAGATGAGGATTGAATCCCAAGAATTACAGATAATGGATACGGATAAATGAAGATAAACCATGGCGATCAAATCAAAATACCTCATGAGGTACAAGAGCTTTCGGAATAACCCTGCAAGTGGAAATGAAACACAAATCATAAAACGTCGACTTGTTTCGATAAGCTGAGAATGATGAACAAAATATTGATTTTGTTAATTACCCAAGAACATGGCAGCCTCCATCAAACACTCTTTGTGATATCAAACCCATTAGGCCAACACTTCCACCTCCATAAACCAAGTTTATCTTCTTGTTAACCTGCACTCATCATCAAACACAACACCCACAAATTAACATAAACATTAAACATTAACATAAAAAATCAGAAAAAATTACAATAACCCAAACAGCAAAAGAATTCAATCCAAGATAATAAACTGACAGTGCACACAGTTTCTTTAATTGCTTAAAAAACAAATAACATCCTTAAATTCAATAAAAAAAAAAAAAAAAAAAAAAAAAAAATCCATCTAAAGTTAACATTTTTATTTCCAAAATAAAGTTAGAGGCAGCAAAAAAACACAATTTGGACCAACCAGTTCATTCCCCAAATCGATAGTAGCATCACTGAACACTTTTCTATGGCCAGGATGGCTTCCACAAAACACACAGATTCTCTTGAACTTGTTGATTGTTTTTCCCTCCATTGAAGTTCCAAGACCTTTTCTTTTCATTCTCTCTGACTCAATCCCAAAAAAGATTCACAAAATTAGACCTTGAACATTGACATTATCTCACAGCTATAAAATAAATATTTAATATAAAACTAAAATAGAAGATTGGATTGGATTAAGAAAGAGAGAGAGAGAGAGACAAACTTGATAGTATAAAAGACAAAATCTGGGTATTGCTTAAAACTGACGAATAAAAAGGGATTGGAGTCAAGAAGAGGTCTTAACGATACATACATAGTGTATATTTATATACTCCCTCAGTCCCAGAGAGAGTAAGAGTCTCATTTTTCTTTTTGGTCCGTCCCAGAGTAAGAGTTCCATTCTTAAAATGGCAAATAATCTTTACTATTCGCCCCACCCATTCTCTCTCCTATTTTACTTTTATACTCACAACACCAATCAATTAACTATTCTCTCCCACTCATTCTCTCTCATACTTTACTTTTACACTCACAACATTTACATCACATCCAATATTTATTAATAAGTGTGCAAATGAGGGGTGAGACTCTTACTCTGCGACGGAGAGAGTATTATTTATACAGAATATATGATGAGCTATTAGCCCCCACATGTTCCGTTCCATTCCCTTTTCTTTTCCTATCTGTCGACCTTTTTTCCATTTGCTTACCATTTTAAAATACAATGATTGATTTATATTAGAAATATTAATAAATATCAAGAATCTAATCTGGGATTTTTAATAGGGTAATTGACTGAGTAGTAATCGCCAATCGGACTCATATTAAATCTCGGAGGAAGTCTTGTGTGAGACGGTCTCACACTTGAGACGGGTCTCGTTGATAGAGGAAATGGGCTTCCTCCGTCCCGTCCATAGGGAAGCAAACCATTTACTCTTTCATCGAGACCCGTCTCACACAAGTTTTTGTGTTAATCTAGTCCATCCATGCCTCCTATACTTGTTTAGAACTATGTATAAAAGGAAGTTAGAATACAATTATGCAGAAATTAAGATCAAGGGCTCAGACTTGCCAAAAGTTGTATTCTTTTTCTTTAATTAATTTGTTAGGTTGTTGTAGGCATCTCGAAAGTACCATTTGTACTTTAGCTTGTGGCTTGTTCTATTGTTTTTAAGAAGTTTCACACAATTGCACACGTGACAAATTCTTAATTTTAATAACATGACATGATAAAATGTGACATTTTGGTGTTTGGTTCGGTGGAATGAAGTTATCATCTATATGTTCTAACTAATGGCCGACTAGGTCATTTACAACTGGTAAACGCAAATTGTGTCAATAAATCTGAGCTATCTAATTTTATTTTATTTTTTTGGTTGAGGGGGGTGGGGGTTGGGTTTTTTTTTTCAGGATATCCTCAACATTTTGCTGAGACTAATCCCTCGAATTTCTACAGGCCTGCACACGAAGTTAGACCTCTCTTAAAGTAGTTTTCTGCATACAAAATGGTACGAAACCAAGTCCTCTCGCTTAAGTGACTAGAGCCCTTTCCACTATGCCAAATTGTGTGTGTGTATATATTTATATACTCCCTCCGTCTTTATTTATTGTTTTTACTTTAACTTTCCATGAGGATTAAGAAAAAGTAGATGTTGTGAGTATAAAAAGTAAAATAGGAGAGAGAAAGTGGGTAGGAAGTTTTTCTTGTGAGAAAGACAAGTGTCCAGGGGCGGATGCAGCATGTGTCCAGGGTGGGCAGCTGCACACCCTGGATTTTCCGAAAAAAATTACTGAATAGTATATATATATATATATATATATATATATATATATATATATTAGGGTGTAAAATGTAATTTTGAAAAAGAGTGCATAATTTTGAAAGAAGAGTGCAGTGTTAAAAATAAAAAATTACTAAAAGACTCTCGCTTGATTTACGGCAATCGGCACTTCTTCCTCCGTAGCAATGTCTCAATCTCAAAAAGCACTACTAAAAAAATGACTTTTAGAGACCCTATATATTGAGACAGATATTTAAAGTGTCTCAATTTGACACTATTTGAGACAACAAAAGTTGTTGGGAGTTCAATTAAGGACACTAGTTTGAGATGGAAACTAAAGTAGTCTCAAAAAAATTCACAACCAAGTACATTTTTGGCAAAATAGAGACTAAATTAACCGTCTTAAAAGTATTTGTCACACCAACTTAATGAAACCCTTAGTGTCTTAAATACAATTAGGGACGGTTTCATAGGCAAATTATAGACAACTTAATGAAACACTTAGTCGTCCCAATAAGAGAGTTTTTTTTGTAGTGAAGGTATTCTTTTAATTCAATTTTACGGTTTTAAAATCTGAAATTTATGATTTAAGCATTTTATAGTGTGATTTTAATTTTTTTCGGGCATTTCTTTAAAGCGGGATAAAATATTTATTTGTGTCAAAAGAATATTTATTTATCAAAGAGCTTGACTTTGATTCATAGACATGAAGACAATTAGAAGTTTAACATGTTTGGAAATGAACACACTTTTTGTGTCACTACTTTTATTTAGGTAGCTCATGCACAATCAATACTTCAATAATCAATACTTCAATAATCAATACTTCAATAATCAATACCCAATTGTTTTTATATGAGTACAAGTTTGTATTGTTTGCCTTTTGGAGTTGCATGGAGCGTTGCAAATTTGGAACGGATGCAGCGGACATTTTCGGGACAACGATATAGTCTAAGAAGTGAGGATATTACATCCTACCAAGCAGAAACGATTGGATTCATTCCCATGTGGGACCCACCAGCTGTCGAACGAATCTCGGCCTTGATGTTCCAGCATAAGGTCATGTAAACTTTGAATTCTAAAACGGGGTTTTCCTTGTGTACGTACTTTTTGATAGATCAAACCCTAGTTGATCAGTGTATCCTACAGCGTGTCTACACTCCAACCTACATTCAGGGGCGGACCTCTAGTGTATGGAGGGGAGAAGAAGAAAAAAATTGTCTTTAGGATATATAATAAAAGTGCACCTAGTGAACAAATTTTTTATAGCATAGGTAGTTGAAAGGCAAGTTTGTGTACAATGTAATTGTGCACCCGGTGAGTAAAAGTTTTAGGTCCGCCACTGCCTACATTCAGTCTGCCAGTATGCCGAAACCCTAGCTTGGGTACCAAGCTAGGTCCAGCCGCTATTCTTTCCTAGTGTTATTAGTATTCTAGGTTTTATTATTTGAGTATGATTCTCTAACTTGCATCCAAAGCAAGCCTCTTGTATATATATACTATTATTGTGAATAATACAATTGAGTTTCTCCAACATTTCAACAATATCATACTTTTATGGAACTAATTTAACGGCTAGTATAATAGATGATGCTAAAAATAGAGATTTCTGCTAATCTACCTATGCTCCATGGCCTCTCCTTTTTAGCCTTCCATCCCACATTTCAAGCAATTTGTTTCGGATACCAAATAAGATCAAAGAATGCCAAAAACGCCCATTTCATCATTTCATTTTCCCCTTGAAATGATCTTCGCAGAACGATAACACCCGATACAATCTTGCTGCACCATTTTCATCAATCAACTTTGCTAGAAGAAAACATCAAACTCTGTATCAGAGGAAAACAGGTAGGAACAGAAGCATCAAAAGAGAGAGAAGGGGGGGGGGGGGAGAGGCAGCGAAAGAGAGAGAGAGGGAGAGGTAAAGAACAGAGAGGGGGGAGAGATCGAGATCGAGAGAGTTTATGTTTTCTTCATCATATTTCAAGAATTTGAACTATGGTAAGAAATATTCCCACGGGTGACAATCCTTGGAATATTAATCTGGTGTTATCGTTGTCATTGCTAGTTACAAGCATTGCTGCAACAATTGCCATAGTCTCATCCCTTTGTGGCTCCCTAACACGAAAAAAGAACCCTCCCAATCAACCAACCGATGATCAAACAAAGGCAAACGAAAACAATCCCGAGGTTATAATTAGCCCAACAAATCAGAAACCGGATAATTGTCCAACAGAACCACCACCACTAAACGAAGACGGTGTTCCACAACTCCTTCCACCACCACCGGGGATGGCCCACTTAAGGGCAGCCTCATATCACGTACGATCATCATCCAATGTATCACATGGGAAATCATCGCATGGGAAGGGCCTTGCATCAAGCATGAGCATGAAAGTTCATGGAGGAGGGTTGCTCGGATCGAGACAAATGTCTAAAAGAGATCAAGACCACAATGACAAGAAAAAGGATAAGAAACTTAAGCCTGAAGATTCGATTTGGAAGAAGACGATTATATTAGGGGAGAAATGTAAAGTCCCCGATGATGAAGAGGACGCGATTGTGTATGATGAAAAGGGAAAGCAAATCCCTACGTATCACAAGAAGACACCAAACTCATTTTCAATGTCGCGACAATCTTCAAACATTGATCAGGAAGCAGTTCCAAGTTAACAATGGATAACTATTCAACGTATGAAGGGGAACAAGAAAAAAGAAAACCTTTTGTTCATAATTTTTATTATAGCGAGGATTCAGATGAAATAGTTCCTTTGAAGGAACAAGAATTGGTTTTGTTTATGTATCATATGAATCATATGTAGCTTAGTGTTCAAATTTCATTTCATGCTTAGTTATAATGCATTTTAGAACAACATTCAAGAATCAAAATTGCAGTTTTTTTTCAGTAAACTCTATTATTTTTTTTTACCTGCAGTTTCTTTTAGCGAAAATCTGAGACAAGAAGCCAAAATGGGGTTATAACATTATTTAATGTAACAAACTTGATATTGGTTCAGATGTTCTAAAACTAGGGTTGTTAAAGTAACTAAGAAACTTAAACTGGGACGGAGTGAGTATATATGAACCAACAAAAAAAGGCCAAAAAAACATTTCAGGAAGTGCTGAAACTTGAAAACACTGAATAAGAAAGATAAAGAACTAAAGGGAACAAATGTTCAAATTTGGCATGTAGCTGTGGAAAAGGATGCTAACTGGATTGTAGTTTTCAGATTTGTTTCTAAATAAAGTAAATTTTTGCATGAAAGTAGCCTTAGTTTAGTCCAAAATCTCGATGGGGGACAAAATTAGAAGTTAAAATTATTGTCTAGAACATTTCAAAGTATAAAAGGTTGATTGGGTATGGACTAGAACAAGGTGATAGATGATATGTTTCACTTTTCAAACATTTTAAGATTGCACTATAAATTTTGGAAATTCGATAATTTTGAAATCTTCAATTTGGGAATGAAACTAACTTTTTGAGACGGAAAGAGTAAGAGTTTGGTCCCTGAAAATCTTTAATTATGGCACCAATAGTCAAAAGAAATAATTCTCTGTATATAGAATTTACATTTTCTTGAGTGAGACTGGGGAAAAGATTTAGAAAGGTTATACATACAATATATACAGAGTTATAAAAACTGTGAACTATTTCGAGTTTGACGCTCAATGGATAAAATTTTAGCGTGAGAATCAGTGAACTGTTTTGTGGGATGGATCGCTGTGAATGTGCATATATTGAGAGAAATAAAACATAAGCATACGATTTGATACTTAGAACATAAAACTTTAACAAGTTTTAGATTTCTATTAGGACAATTAAATTCCTTGTCAATAATAGCGAAAAAAGTATGAAGATCATTTTGGGACGGCGGGAGTATCTGGTTATTAACAACGATAAGGATCGGCTTGTGAACATATTTCCTTGTGTTCCCAGGCCTTTGTCGTTGCATTTTGATCAAAAGGCATTCTCATTTCGTATACCCAGAGATAGGTGAGTTTTTTTCCAATTGCCGGGTGGATAAATTTGTTATGGATTGATTCTTGGAATACTGTTGTTTGAGATGAGTTCATGATCACGAAGGTTGTTCGTTGTCGAGGAATGTGGTAGATTTTGTTGATAGTTCTTCTGCACGTAGAGAGGTTTCGTATTTCGATACATTGCCTATCTATGTCAAGGAGCTAATAGCTGAGAGGAGCAGCCAGAGAGAGCATTTGCTAAAGTAAACTGCAGTTGCCCCTCTGGAACGAATGCAAATTTTGCTGCAGGTTGAAGCCTTTTTACCATTTCTTCTTCTTTTGTACTAACATCAAAAAAAAAAAAAAAAAAAGAGGGAACGATATTTTGGGACGGAGGGAGTAAATGTTTTAGGAAAGCAAATCTATGTTAGCATATGATATGCTTTAGCTAGCAATTAGTGATTAGATTGATCATTTCTCTTTTTCATGAAACAAAGTCCTGATTATATGAAGTCAGTTTTCAAGAAAACACATCAAATTTATCTTCTTTTGAAGTTGAGATTACAAACATAGGATATTTGGTGAAGTTAAGATTTCCAACATAGGATTACATGATGAAAAGGGCTTGACTTTTGAGTGAGACTTTGCCAACTTTGCTTTAAAGAAAAAAAATTAAAGATGAAGATTATTTGTAAACTTTTACTCCCTCCGTCCCACTACTATATAAGGTTCCTACTTTAACTTTGCACGGAGATTAAAAAAAGTAAATGTTGTGAGTGTGAAAAGTAAAGTAAGAGAGAGGGAGTGGGTAGGGAGATTTTATTGTGAGAATCACAAGTGGGTCCCATTTTCTATTTTAGATAATAAAGTAAAGTAAAAACCTTAAATTAGGACAAACTAAATAAAAAAAAAGTAAAAACCTTAAATTAGGACAGAGGGAGTACTACTTTTTGACTAAAAAAGTCATTGGTCAACTTAGAATAAGATTAGCAGTAGCCCCTCCGTTCTAAAATGAATGAACAAAAAAATTATATTTGCTTTTTGATCAAAAGTAAATTTAAAAAAATCTTTACAACATTAATTTTGAAATTTATTTTAGAATTGAAATAATAATAAATTGAAGGGGAAGTGTGTTTGAAGGAAGATAAGAGTAAAGATTGAAGGGTATTAAATGTGTCAGTCAGTCCCATGGCCATACCTCGATATATATGTAGCAAGTTTGTTACTTATAATTAATAAATCTCTTTTTCTTTCTTTATTGGATAATGATATGTATAGTGAAAACTCAAAGGGAAAACTCATAGTGAAACACTGTAAACCGTTGGATTGTAATAAATGTTTGTGTGCCACACTAATAAAAACTCATCCAACGGTTTAAAGTGTTTCCCTTTAGGTTTTCCCTATGTGTATCATTGTCCTTCTTTATTAGGAATTAATTGTACTATTATGGCTTTGAAAACAGAGCAGCAGATTTCTCTCTATAAAGTCGCTCTCTGTCTCAGATTAATTTACTCTGTTTTTTTTTCATTCACCGTTAAAGAAAGGGTTTGGTTTGTTTGTCAGTCTCAGTCAAACAGTAACAGGATATGGGTCGGATCTGCTCACCCCATTTACTTCTCCCCTCTCCTCTCACTATTACACGGATATATTTATATACACAGCCCCTTATTTCCACAGCCCCATTAAATTACCAAAGTACCCCATATATATATCTTTTTTTTTTTTTTTTTCAATTTCACTCTCCCTCACGTTCGCTCCCTAACCCCCCCTCTCTCTCTCTCAGTTTGAAACAACGATGAAGAAAGAAACGAACAGTCTCTCTCTCTAACGTCTCTCTCTCACCGTCTCTGTCACCGTCGTCGCTCACCGTCGTTCTTTCTCTCGCTCTGTTCTTCTCTCTCACCTCTCTCTCTCACAGTAAAAAAAAAAAACTTTCGATTGAAATGGTGAAAGTTAAAATACCCAAGACCGCCGCAGGGACCGCCGCCGCCCACATCGCCGCCGGGACTAGCTCGTCTACAGCGCCTGTGAAAAAGGTAAGCAATTTTTAACCTTATTTTACATTTCTATATTCCCAATTAAACATAATTTGAAAAATGTAAAATTGAAATTGGATTCAACTACAAAATTATTCAAATTGCGAACAAAATGTACACAACACACTCTTTGGGATTTTTTTTTTTCCTGTTATTAATCTGGGATGTTTGGGTTTGATGGCTTTGGTGCGTCTCGTGTAACACCACTCGAGATGCATCTCGGGTGTGTTTACACGAGACAAGTCTCGTATAAACCCACTCGAGATGCATCTCGAGTGGTGTTACACGAGATCTCGAGTGGTGTTACACGAGATGTCATCTCGTGTAAACCCACTCGAGATGCATCTCGAGTGGTGTTACACGAGATGTGATCCTTCTGAATATCAGCATTGTGAATTATCAGTCAGCATTGTGTTCATTTATTTAATCTACTGTAACTGTCGCTAATGTATTGTCTCTTATTTGTGTTTTTTGTAGGCACGTGATCCTATGACCGTTTCAGCTAGAAAGGGGAAGGCTGAAGAGCGTTTGGAGAGAGGAGAAAACCGGAGCAAGGCTCGGAATGACGAGGATGCCACAGCTGATGATGAGCAGGAGGAGAGGGAGGAGGAGGCGGCAGCAGCTGATGATGTTCAGGAGGAGGAGGCGGCGGTCGATGGGGATAGTGAGGAGGAGGAGGAGGATAGTGATGATGGAGGAGGAGAGTGATAGTGATGATGGGGAGGAGGAGGGGGAGGGGCAGGAGGGGGGGCAGGATGATGATGAGGAGGAGGAGGAGGTGGAGGTAGGGGTGCAGGAGGAGGAGGATGATGAGGATGATGATGTAGTAGAGCCGCCTAGACCTCTGAGACACGGGAGGAGGCGGGGTCAGGATGCGCCACCATCATGGCAGCTTCAGAGGGACCCCGGTGGTGGGCCAGAAGATGTTTCACTGATGTACGGGTTCGGTGACCACCGAGCCAGACAGATTTGGGGTGACTCTACTACTGAGGGATTGGTGACTTTCCATACGAGACTCACGCATCTTGCACAGTAAGCTTAGCATTAATGTGAAATGTTTTAAATATTGAAGTTATTTATGCCACACACTCTAAATATTCCATTAATTATCATCCTATGCTGCTTTTCTTGAGTACTGATAATATTTTTTTGTTTCGAATGAACAGGTTCAAGCGTGATGAGCAGCCGGTTGCTGATAGAGCCTGGCTGGCCCTCGTAGATGCATCTGGCCTCCAGCATCTGCATGATTCCGTCATTCATAGGCCTAACCATGCCCTCCTAACGGCATTTTTGGAACGGTGGTCTCATAAGACTAACTCGTTCCACATGCCGTGGGGGGAGATGACGATTACTTTACATGACAGTTTTCATATCCTGGGTATGTTTTTATAACATCGCTTCGATACTCCATTCACAATTATATAACTGTCTACATATATTATATGAATTGTCTACATTCATCTCTTATTTTTTGCTGTTGTATTGTTGCTGTTGTGCTGTTGTGTTGCTGCTACTGTTTAACTGCTGCTGATGTGTCTCGTGTAAGTCCATACGAGACATATCTCGTGTTGTATTACACGAGACTTGTCACGTGTAAAACCACACGAGATATGTCTCGTGTGGACTTACACGAGACACATCAGCAGCAGCATCAATTTTTTTTTAACACTTTCAAACAACAGTATGAATGCTTCTCACTCTTTTTTCTTTGCCCTATTTCAGGTCTAGATGTGCATTCATTGCATCAACCCAAGCGAGTTCGGAGTCCACCCGCAAACGGAAATCACCTTCAGGACCCACACCATATACCCCTGCTAGTACTCCTACGTCTCATCCACCAGTAGCTCCTTCCGGTCGTGGGAGAGGACGGGGTCGAGGCCGAGGTCGAGGTCGAGGATGAGGACGGGATTAGGGTCAGGGTCAGGGTCGTGGAGAGGGAAATGGACAGCCCAATTGTACTAGTTTATACAGCTCCCCGTATGTAGAGTCTTTTCCGCCTTTCATTACCCCGCGTATTGGAGGCATCATAGATGTGGCATCAGATGGACATTGTGGCTATAGAGCCGTAGCAGCACAGATATACGGAGATGAGGAGAAGTGGGCTGAAGTGCGCACAGAATGTTACAATGAGGTGCTTGCTCGCCAAGACCTTTACGAAAGAGTTCTACATTGGATATCGGTAAGAGAACTCTTACGTAAGATTGCTTGCTATAGCCGGACGGCGCCCAGTGATTATTGGATGGAGCTCCCAGATCTTGGGCACATCATTGCCACGAGGTATAATGTGGCGTTCATTTCTTACTCGACTAGCGGTGGTATGTTATGCCTTCCAGTGACTGCACCAGTACAACCACCGGTGAACACAGTTGTGGTGGGACAAGTCAATGGAAGCCATTTTATAGCGGTATGAAACTTAATTGTCTCATCTATATTAGTTATATTTAGTTGTCTTACTTATATTCATTATATTTCATTGTCTTGTATTTAACTGTTATTACTTTTGCAGCTGCGCATGTTAGGCAATGATTACCCAATACCACCACCACCAAACCTTTATCGGAACCGCTGTGATCCAACCGCAAGCCAACTACTCCTCCCATACCAAGATAGGATAGCAGAGTTCAGTCAACTCTATGAGGAGGATACCGATGCAAGAAGACAAAGAAGATTACATATAGGATAGTATATGTGTAATGGTTTTTGATTTATCCAGTTTGTATGAATGTTTGAATTATATGCTTATCCTTGTTAACACTTTAATTTCGTATACAATTAGGCGATAGTATATGTGTAATGGTCTATTGATGTTTTGTGGAGATGTCCTATTTGAGAATCAAATTTCATTCCAAGTTATGTTTATTGTTGCTTTTGCTGTTGCGGTTGTGGAAAAGCAGGCTCAGATGCCTATGTCGTGTATACTTATACGAGATGAGAGCTTACATCTCGTGTATACATACACGAGATCTCATCTCGTGTGTACTTACACGAGATGTATCTCGTGTATATGTACACGAGATGTAAGCTCTCATCTCGTGTAAGTATACACGAGACGTGCAAGGGCAGCGATGGAATTAAATGGGCTGTGTATTTACCGGGCTGTGTATATAGTTTTTGCCCTATTACACACTTAGGAAATTTTTTTTTTTTTTTTTTTTTTTTTGTATTAGATTTTTTTTTATATCAATATGAGAGGTGGTATTTTTTACGTTTGAAAATGAGTGGAGTCTTGACACTAACCGTGTTATTTTTTACTTTTGATGGTTAATATAAGTAAATTTTGTTGACTAATAATGATATTCTAATCATCTTAGTTATATTAATCATTAAAAATTATATGAGCTTTATATTTGAAGGATAGAGGGTTTAGGGTATTGTATTAAAAAATTTACTTCCTCCGTCTCATACTTATCGCTAATTATTTTTATTTTGGGCGTCCCATACTTATTACTACTTAGCAAAAATGTTCACTTTTCTCTCTTTTATCCACTCACAACAACTATCCACCAACTTATTTTCTCTCTCCTACCTACTCAGGATACTCACTTTTCCAACGGGCAAATTGCAATTTGGTTCCTGACATTTACATAGGTTTGCAATGTTGCTCCTAACTGTTTAATTTCACAATTTGGTATCCCAACATTTACACTTTTTTGCAATGTGGCTATAAAACTAATTCTTAGTTAAAATTTTAACGAAATGACATCCATTTGACTAGCACATGTTTTTTAAATGGATAAAATGATCATTGAACTGCATTTTTATAAGATCATCATATTTTTTATTATTTTTGGCATAAATACTCTTTACAATTAAGATAAATCATTCAGTTTTAAAGTTGTATGTCTTTTCTCTCCATCCTAGCTAAATTATTTTATGAATTAATTTATTGAATTTGCTTATTTGATTATATTACATATTAATTTCCTTCCAAAACAATATAACAAACTAAATTGTAAAAGATATTTCTTATTTTAATTTGTTTAATTTAGACTAAACATGTACTATGTCTTCTCTCTCTTTCCTGTCTTTAATTTGTATAATTAAATTTAAAAGAAAAAAATTACATTCTTATCCTGCCATTTGCAACAATAAGATCATTACTTCTTTCCTTTCACTTGAAGAATAATATTTAAGAAAATTTATTTCCCTTCAAAAACACTTAATAAATTATCGTAAATGAGTATGCATAATTATTTTGAGTTATAATCTAACATAAAATGTACTTATATATATATTTAATGTTTTTTACGAAATATTTCTAATTCCTAATTATATAATTTTAAACGTATTTTAGTTTGTTTTTTATTATTAAAATAAAATATTAAATTATGGTCAAAAAATAAATGACTTTGTAAGGAATACGTAAATTATAAGTATAAAATAAAATAATATATATGCCCAATATTAATTTAATCTATATTTTTAAACTACAAAATGAATAAGGTAAATAACAAAAGAAACCTCACATGAGCGGCACATGGTCTCTTGAGAATGACTATTTTGTCCATTTAATAGATATGTGCTAGTCACATTGGTGTTATTTGGTTAGAATTTCAACTAGGTGTTAGTTTTGTAGCCACATTGCTAAAAAAATGTAAATGTTAGGATACCAAATTGCGAAATTGAACTGTTGGGAACAACATTGCAAACTTATGTTAATGTTAGGAATCAAATTGCAATTTACCCCTTTTCTAACATATTTTCTTAATTCTCGTATAATCTCGTTTGGTAGCAATAAGTATGAGACGGAGAGTGTATGAGATTATCTTTTTAGTGCGAGGGGGATTATTATGATGTACTTATAGATTTCTTATTCACTCTTTATACTAATGCTTTGTGAGACATGATATGATTATGATAATGTTAATTGAATTTGATGCGGTGACAATAAGCTCTTTATCAAAAAGATGAACATGCTTGTCCAATGTGGTTTATTAGAACAAGATGGATTTTCATTGGATTCAAAATTGCTTGTCAGTAAAGGTGTAATTTAGAGCCAGAATTTGATAAAGTGAGCATGTGAGGGTTCTGGTCAACATTGACTTTTAAACACTTCCATCATATTACATGTCTATTGGTGAGATTGGGATAGGAAGGGAGGGGACCAATCTTTTTGTACTTACTCTCTCCTCTTTTCAACATTCAAATTAGTTGTATCCTCCGTCCCGAAAAATTAGTCCCTTTTTTTTTTTTTTTTTTTTTTTTTAACTTGAGTCGAGTTTGAACAATAATTTAGGTTTGCCTTAACTATCCTAACGGAAACTATAACTTGTTATTTATGGTTTTTACAATTACGTATCAATAACAAGTTTTAAATTTTTATTAGGATAGTTAAAATGAACCTTAATTATTGCTCAATTTTTTTTGAAAAAATTACTATTATTAGTATTACTTACTACTATACTCCATCCATCCCATCTGAATTAGGATTTTTGGTTGGACACGGGGATTAATGAAAAAGTGTTAGTGGAGTAGATGTTGTGTGTATGAAAAGTGAAGTAGGAGAGAGAAAGTGGGGTAAAGAATAATGAGTTGAAAGTTGTTGTGAGTGTGAATGTGAGTCCCATTAAATAAAACACTTCCATTTTTGGGTTGTCTTAATTCGAATGGAACACCCAAAACAGAACTTTATCCTAATTCGAATGGGATGGAGAGAGTATATAGTAACTACTACTTTTAACTTATTATTTATAATAAAAGTTATTCCCCCCGTCTCATGGTATGAGTCATACTTTCTATTTTGGTACATCCTAAAGCAAGAGTCTCTTTTCTAAAATGGCAAATAATATTTACTATTCATCTCACTCATTCTCTCTCATACTTTACTTTTATACTCACAACATCAATCAATTTACTATTTCTTCCCACTCATTCTCTCACTTACTTTACTTTTACACTCACAACACTTAAATCACTTCCACCATTTCTTATTATCCGTGCATTTAAGAGCTAGGACTCTTACTCTAAGACGGAGGGAGTACTACTTATGTAACCATTATCTTTTAATTTACTATTTAAGCTCATAATTACTATAATACAGAGTATTAACTATAATTAAAACATGGTTTTCTCAATCGATCAAGAGTAAAAATTAACATTATTATGGGATAAACAAAGTAAATTTTTTAAAAAATTATAAAGCTATTCTTAACCAATACTATTAACCAATCTTAATATTTATACTATAGTAACTAAAACTATTTCAACTATTATTAAAAAATCACAAGGAAAATTATATATATTTATTTAAAAGATTTAATAATTTTATAAGGAAATTATAAATATCCACGCATAAAAGAAACACATGTGCGAAGCACGGGTTAATCCCAAGTATAAGTAATAAACAAACTTACTGAGTACTTGATTACTTAAGTGAACTACTAGTATAGGCTAAAGAATGATTTTTTGTTGTTGAACAACATCAAGAATAGTGCTTTAAAGAGCATGTAAAAAATTTGTTCAAAGTATTAATAACATTTCTATTGTTTTGTAAAAAGCCAAAAAATGACTTTTTTTAATAAGATTTGGAATTGGTGTTGTCTACAACAAATGTCGTAGATAATGTCACGACTTATTGTTATTAACATCAAGTGTGAGATTTATTGCGCTCATGTAGTAAGCATATCAAACCGAGTGTGTTTTGGAGGAAACTAGTTCCTCCATAAGTTATAAAAAGTCTTGTTTTTAACCTTTAAAACCCAAACCTAAAACCCTAAATCCTAAAACTTAAACCCTAAAGCCTAAACCTTAAACCCTATAAAAACAAGATTTTTTATAACTTATAGAGAAACTAGTTTCTCCCAAAATTTTCTCTATCAAACCTAGTTAATCTCCACTTTGAGATTAAGAATTGCCGCTACCACAACTAGGGACAGCGAAAATCCCGAACCCGTCTCAAACCCGATGGGTTTGGGGCGGGTTTGGGATTACTATAAACCCGCCCAGTTTGACCCGCCCCGCATCAATTTATAGTTTATTTATAATATTTTTCAACATGATAATAATGTTTATGTATAATTATAATTTATCTTAATAATTTAATGTTTTCTTTGTTTTTATAGTATTATTTTAAGGTTTTCATTTTTATAATAAACAAAAAATAAAACTAAAATAGTAGCATTGTACAAAAATTTGTAATTTTTCTACTAGTTTCAGAATAAACGGGGCGGGCGGGGTGGGTTCGGGTATAATGGTAATCGGGGCGGTGCGGGTTCGGGTCTAGGAGAAAATAAGTAGGGTGGGTTCGAGAAATGCCAAACCCGTCCCGTTGCCATCCCTAACCACAACAACCAATCCTGATAATGTTATGGTCTATAGCTTTAACATCAAAAGTTTGAGATTTACTATAATCATATAGGACCAGGCCGTCTCAATAATTATGGGGACCCTGGGCTAAAATGTGAATATTGTGCCCTTAATATGTTTTAAAAAATACATAAAAACACACGCTAATATACAAGTACTTTTATATAATGGTTAATTTTTGTTGAGCACTAAAAATTTAAATATAATTTTTTGTACTGATCATCATTCAATATATTTTTTCATACAAAATTATTCAAATATTGTAAAGTCTAAAAGCATAACTGCATAATCAAGTAGTAATTGCCAAATTACCCCATTGGCTTCCTCTCTAAGACAATCCTTTGTAGAGCAATGCTAGGGGCACAAAATAAGGTCACAAAATCTTGCTCACAAAATGAGGTGGCGATATTTTATTGGTTGCATCGATAATGGACCCGCCACTCTCTAATTAAAATCACCAATAAAATTATTACACCTAAGATTTTGTGAGCAAGTTTTTGTGACATTTTTGTGTCCCTTGTATTATTCTCCTCTGTATGTGTTCATCATTATACTCCCTCCGTCCCAAAACACTTTGCACCATTTTGATAATGCACGTAAATTAATGAATAAGAATATATATTCAAAAGTATCATGAGTGATAAAAAGGTTGTGAGTATGATAAGTAGGTGAGATTTACAAGTGAGACCCAAAATTAGATGTGTGAGTATAACAAGAGGGATATGAAGAATAGAAAAATAATAAAATTTAAACATTTTTAGAAAAAAGACTTACTACTGAGACACCTAAAAAAATTAGTGCAAAGTATTTGGAACAAATGGAGTACATGTTTTCATATACACAAGATTTTGTAAAGATGTAACTAGATACTCCCTCCGTCCCAATTTACACTTCAAAAAACTTTTGGGTTCAAGAATTAAGATAAAGGTGATGTGTTGTGAGTGTAGATGGTTTGGTTTTGAAATTTAAAATGGGACACCAAAAATAAAAAAAATTGAAATTTAAAATGAAATGGAGGGAGTATAAATAAAATGGGGCCCCTTAAAACTTTGGGGCCCTGTGCTATTGACCCTAATGTTGTTGCTAATCACCGGCCCTGTAGGACCCACTCCAAGCTTAACTAATCTTGATGTCTGTCGCTAAAGCAGAGATGTAATACTATTATTTAAACTATTGTTATAATTTAGGAGCAAATACTCTCATAACAAATTAACAATGGTTTCAATTCAGATCATTTGAGATGGACAGAGCAATTTAAATAAATTCATGAATATAATTTTAAAATTAATTCTCATCATAATTCGAATGAACCAAACAAAAGGCTATATAACAGATTTAGCTATCATAAATTTGAATCAAAAAACAAAGTAACATTATTAGATTTAGTATGAACTTTGGAGAAAGGTAAAAATAGTTTGAAAAAGTGATAGGGAGACAGTTGAAAAATAAACAACACATAACAAGATCTTAATTGCACTGACTTTAGAATTTCTTTGCTCTGTTTTTCTGTCATCTTTATGAACTAGACAAAACTCACAACTTTTCATGCATTTCCTTTCTATGCATGCTATGAGTTGTCTAATTTTGTTATTTTATCCTATTAATCTTTTAATCTCACAATCTATATTCAATTTGGATTTACTCCAAGATCTTAAGACCCAAATGTATGCCCATGATTTAGGGGTAACACTTATTGTAGATTATATATATAATAGTGCATCAATAATAAATTTTATATTTTTATTAAGATAAATAAAATAAAATAGAATTATTACTCAAAATTCATTCGTACTAAACTTTTAAAAAAAGACATTTTGAGACTATAACTCATCAATTATAACATTCAATATGACATTAATTAATACAATCTTTCTCTCAAAATGATAGTGTAATTTTTTTCTTTTTGTTTGTTTCAAAAGGTTAGTCTCATTTCTAAGGAAAAGCTTTAAAATTACTGAATTTTTAAAACTTACTAACGTATAACATAATCGTTTTTTTTATGACAGAAAAAAAAAAGAGATTACGTTATACGTATAACGTAATCTTAAAATGTTTAAAAAGTTAAATGACATTTTCATTTTAAAACGGAGGGAGCATCAGGGACGGAGCTGCATTAGGGCAAGGGGGTCACTTGACCCACTGAAATTTCACCAATTGCCTCCTAAGCCCCTGTACTTATAGAAAATGTTGAATACATTAAACATTGATCCCCCCTCATTTTTTGTAGAATCACGTATGATACCCTCTAAATTTTGAAAATAATCTATTACTGTATTTTTTTATCCTTAAAATTTTAAACAATCGAAATGTAAAAGTTATACCCCCTCCGTCCCATAATAATTTTGCATTTGAATTATCTATGTTTTTAAGGAAGTATTATAATGTATTTTATAGAAAATGAAATTATAGAGCTAGTTCAATTAGTAACTTGACCCCCTCACTTCGATTCCTGGCTACGTCTGTGAGAGCATAGTTTATTGTGAACATTTTCATTTACTATGTATTCGTATATAATTATTAGAATAACGTGGATGAGTTTGTCCAAGTCCAACTGCTTTATTCGTATATAATTATGGTAAACACCGTAAACAGTACTAAATAAATACTCTTTCCGGTCACAAATATAAGAAAGTAGTTAAATTTAGTTAATTATCTTAATTTTATAATAAAAATATATTAAAATTAATATATCTTCATATTAAATGTGTAATAAATGTACACATGTATTTGAAAATGAGTAATTAATTAAGGGTATTTTTTATAAAAGAGTATTAAATACAAATACATTTAATGAGTTTTGTATTGAAACCCAACTTTTTTTGCTTATATTTAGGTAAAAAAAAAAAAAAAAACTCACATTTTTTTGCTTATATTTGTGTCCGGAGGGAGTACACACATTAACGAGTTTTTTGCAAAAATGACATGCGTACTTTGTGCAATATATCAATTTGACTTGCGTACTTTGAAAACATCAAATGTGGGTTGCGTACTTAACATTTCAAAAAAATTGATACAACCTTTTTAACACCCGTTAAAAACATAACGAGACACTCCAAAGAACTATTGACCCGTTAAGTTTTTAACACATTTTATTTTTTTAAAACAAAGGTTTCATTCATCATCCAAAAAAAACTAACAGATGTTTCCTAATCATCACAATCAGACTTGACAACCATGGCATCCACCGTCCCTTCCAAACCCGACAACCACCACTCATCACTCCTTTGCCACCAACCATATCTTTCCGACCACCACCACCTCACAACTTCGGGCAAAAATCCCCCATTGAAGCACTCATTCCTCAATCAAACTAATTTCCATCACTAACCCACCATCCCCATCCATCATCTATTTCTTCATACAAACCCAAATTTCCAACGCTAAACTGTGAAAGCACAAATTGAATAAGCATCAGATTCAATTTATGCCCAAATTGGAAACAAACCCACTTCAATGGGTGCAACGGTGAAATTATGTACAAAAGTCAGAGGTGGTGGGTGCAATTTTGGCCGGACCACGTTTGAATCCGAAACCCATGTTTCCTTTTGTTCTGTTTAATCCGTTTGTGGGCAAATCAAGGATTCGAAAATGGAAATCCAAGGTAAAAATGGCTCCAAAATCCTACTGAAAGAAGACGTAAATGTAGATTTCGATAGGGGTTTAGGGTTTGGCTACGACGACCGAACAGTTTCTCATCGCCACATCGCCTTCCAACTTCACAAATCAAATCGCATCCAAGGTTGGCTTCGTCGTGACGGGAAGGAACCCCATATGGGTTTATAGCAGCAGTAATGGCGAAATTAAGGTTTATAGAAGGTCTGAAGATGTGAAATGGAGAGTGGTGATTTGTTGTGCGTTTCTGCCAAGAACCCCGTTTGGTTCAATATGAGAAGAATTGAATCTCAAAGGATGAAGATTTGGAGTTGGACATTTCCATGGAAGCTGTAGTTTGATAGGTTGACTGCTCGGAGGGTTGTGGCATGGTGGATCTGGGGAAGAGGGTTGGGTTGATTATTGGTATCATAGGCTTTTAATAAGAGATGGGGTATCTCTTATGATTTTGTCATGGGTGTTAAAAAAAAATAACGTATGTTACATTAGATTCACGGATGGATTATATTTTGGAGTGTCTCGTTATGTTTTTAACAGGTGTTAAAAAAATTGTATCAAAATTTTTGAAATGTTAAGTACACAACCCACATTTGATGTTTCCAAAGTACACGAGTCAAATTGATATATTGCACAAAGTACGCATGTCACTTTTGCAATAAACTCACACATTAACATGCCCGCATACTTTTCTTCCTCGAGCGGGAATCAAGAAATATTGTGTTTGTTCCCGTTAGTATTTTGAATTTCAAAATTGCCAAACAGTCCCTTAAGGACAAAACCAACCACCTTTCCCCCACACAACCCAATAACCTCCATTTACACCAACACACCTACTCTCTCTCTCTCTCTCTCTGATTTGAAACATTCATTACAACCCACTTCTTTTTCCAGTAAAAAAAAAAACTCAATCTTGAATCTCCTTTATTATTTCTCAGCTTCTTGGAAAAAACAGGGGATTTCCTGAGAAATTGAAGCTCTGATCTGCTGAATCAAGATGGGTGCTTCAGGAAAATGGGTGAAAGCATTAATTGGTGTCAAGAAACCCGAAAAAGATGATCTTGTAAGCTCTAATTTCAAGCAAAATTTAGGGGAAAAAAAAAACAGATTTATCAAAAATTCATTTTTATGTTCTGATTTCTGTGTAGGAGAAGGTTGAGGGTAAGAGCAAGAAATGGAAGCTATGGAGGAGCTCATCGGGCGATTTGGGATTGGTGGGATGGAAGGGTTTCAAGGGGAGTCGCCGGGGAGCTTCGTCTGAGTGTTCAGATTCGGCTGATGCTTTCACGGCGGCCGTTGCTACGGTGGTTCGAGCTCAGCCTAAAGATTTTAGGGCTGTGAGACAGGAATGGGCTGCCATTCGGATTCAAACTGCTTTTCGTGGATTCTTGGTATTTCACTCTTACCTCATTTTTCCTTTTCTTTTTACCTGCTTAATTGCTACTTATAAAGTTTGTATATATCTGAATCAGTCAAGAACCCTAATTTTTGCTTTATAAACCCTAATGGATTTTAGAAAAACTGGTGTGTTTTTTACTTTCACTGGCTGTAGCTACATTATTGATAGTATTAATGAATGTCCAAAAAGTTATCAAATTTACTCGGGATCAAGAGCAAATTTGTTTTATTTGTACATTCATTTTGAGACGGAACTGCTACTAGAGTAGCAGTGGTAAGTAGGTCCTACAAGTGAATGACTACATTAGGAAATTGTTAAAAATCCCCTTTTAGATAGATTTTGTAGGTAGATCCTTTAAAAAGTAGTCTTTGAAAATGGAAAACAAAGTCAACAACATTTCTAAAAAAGGGTATGATAGATAAGTGAAGGAGACACTTGCTACTGTGTTCTTCCTATTGAATACAGTATCCATTACTGTTAGAGCTTTTTCCTTGTTCATTGCATAAATTTCTCTCCATATGCAAGGACTTTTGAATTTGGAATTAATAAAATTTTTAGCACCAGTTACAGTCTTCATCTTACTTGATGCTGATTAATTTCCCACGCAGATCATATTAGCCGACCCCAAATCATTCTGGAGTAAGGCATGGTTGTTGTATCACATAAAACACTTGTGTTTTTCAGAAGACAAAAATAAAATAAAAAAGCTAGTTGCTTGTATATTTTTTTTTTGAAAGTTTGTATCATATCATTTAAGGCAATTGCCATCGTGTTACAAACTCCTATCAAGTCTATACAGATCTATTGCCCGATATACTGTAACGATAGTAATATTTGGATAAAAATGCAGGCTAGGAGGGCTTTAAGGGCATTGAAAGGAGTGGTAAGGCTTCAGGCCTTGGTCCGAGGCCGGCAAGTAAGAAAACAGGCAGCTGTAACTCTAAGGTGCATGCAGGCACTTGTTCGTGTTCAAGCTCGAGTCAGAGCTCGGCGTGTAAGAATGTCCATCGAGGGACAAGCTATCCAGACTATGCTCAATGAACGCCGAACTAAAGCTGACCTCTTGAAAGAGGCTGAGGTACAGTTGATACTTTTTTTCACCCAATGTAAAATTTATCATTGTTTCGTTAATTTAAATAATAACAATAATAATAATACTGCTACAAAATTTTCAGGAAGGATGGTGCGACAGTAGAGGAACATTGGAACATGTAAAATCTATGATACAGATGAGGCAGGAGGGAGCCTTTAAGCGAGAGAGAGCTTTAGCCTATGGTCTTGCTCAAAAGGTATATAGTAAGCAGCTCGGATTTTTTTTATACTCCCTCCGTCCCTAAATGAATGTCCAAATTTTATTTCAAGGGACATCTAAAAGTCACTACGTTTCATACAATTTAGTACCAAAGATTCATATATAATCATGTAATCCTTTTTCCAAACATTTAGCTTTTCAAGTATAAAGAGACTAGTAAAAAATTTGGTAAAAGAACAATTAGGAACAAAGTTATTTTCAAAAAAGAGATTCATTTTGGGACAAAAATTTCTTCAAAATGGACATTCTTTAGGGATAGAGAGAGTACTGTTTTTTCTTTCTAATTTCTAGTAATATATTGGCTCCTTGATCATTTGCAGCAGTGGAAGTCAAATCAAGGCTTTGACTCCAAAACGACTACGTCTTTGTTTTCAATGAAAAACCAACAGTTTGACAAGAGCAGCTGGGGATGGAGTTGGTTAGAACGTTGGATGGCTGCAAAGCCATGGGAAAACAGGTTGATGGAGCAAGGCCATGTTGATCCCTCAGAAATGACTCCTCCGCCTTCTAAAACTCAAATTGATTCCCATTTAGGAAAGAACTCAAATTCTTCTGACCCAAGCTTAGTCAAAGTAAGAAGGAACAATATGACTACGCGAATCTCTGCAAAACCTCCTCCAATTGGTCAGGTGACACGTTCATCTTCAAGTCCAAGTTCTGATTTTCGTTATGATGGTAGTTCAGGTTCTTCTTCTATCTGCACATCTACTACACCTATTTCCGGAAATACACTTTTGGCTTCAGATAGAACAGATGAGAGTAACAATAGTTGTAAGCCAAGCTATATGAACCTTACAGAGTCAACCAAGGCTAAACAGAGAAACCCGTCCCCAAGAATTTGTAGGCAATCTATGGATGAGTTTCAGTTTATTAGAAAGTCGGGGGTGCTTAGCAATGGTGATTTGAAAAGCAATTCTGGTTCTGATCCTTCTACTATCAATATGTCTATGTCCAGGCCACTTTGCCCGCCTACCCGAATGGATAAAAGCTCAACAAAACCAAGGAATCAAGAAAATTGCTTCTATAATTAAAATGATTGTTGCAAAGTTCAACAGCTTGTTGTTCAGTACAATGGTAGAGGTAAAATATATCTTGGTGTGTTTCTTGCAGTGTGGTGGTGTGCTCCATTTGTTGTAAAATACCAGAGTTTAAGGTACTGAATTTTGAATCAATCTATGCTTTCTGGTATCATGTGTTTTTTTAATGACAGATTTTTTATTGAATTCAGATGTTACATAATAAAACTTGTCCTAAGCTCTCATGAGCGTTTGATGGCTCTAACCTTAACACCATGCTTGAAATTAAGAACTATGCCAAAATCAAATTGCAATGGTTTTTCCATGTTGGGGGAATGTCGAAATACATAGTTTTGGTAGAGATGGATCACTGACAGTTTAAGTTCTTGCAAGGAGAATTTCTGCCCAATGCATGCTCGTGGGCCTATCCCAAAGGGGATGTTTGCGTAGGGATGTCTTCGCTTTTCTTCATCACAGTTTGGATCAAATCTCTCAGGCTTGAACTTTTCTGGCTCTGGGAAATTCTTCGGGTCTTTCGCTAGAACACCTAGCGCTAACCACACCCATGTTCCCTGCCCATATATAACCAAATTAGTAAGCATCATGTACAACACATTTGATTGCAAAAGCAAATACTCCCTCCGTCCCAAAATGATAGTTCCACTTTCTCATTTTGTTTGTCCCAGAAAGGGTCTCATTTCCAAAATTAAGGCTTCAAAATAACTGAATTTCCAAAAAATTTAATGTAATCTTAAAATATTTGAAAACTCAGGGACTATCATTTTGGGATGGATGGAGTATATAAAGTTAGAATATAATAACATTAAAGAAAAGTTAGAAAATGCCAGGTACCTTTGGTAGAACATAACCTCCAACCTCTACTTTTCTTGATGTCTCCCTTGCAACTAATGGGGAAACTGTGTAAAACCTCATGGCCTCCTTAACTACCTGCAATTCAAAACAAGATTTTCAGCTGATAGTCAACAAAGATTTGACAGTTTTAAGGATTTCTAAAGTAAAGATTTTATTACCAGATCAATATAGGGAAATTTGTGTTGGAGGTCGTGGGCAGTTGGAATTTGATTACGTGGGCCAAACTCATCTATCTCTTGAAGCAATTTCTTCTCAACTTCAGGATGACCGGAAACCAGATATATAATGGACGACAGTGTAAATGAAGTTGTTGCTGATCCAGCCAGCAAGTGTTCATAAGTTACTGCACTAATGTAGTCAGGGGTGAAAACGTTTTTCGAGAGTGTTTCTGATTTCCTTGCCCTTAATATAAGCGATAAGAAATCCTTTGAGTCGCCTCTCTCATTTTCCTTCATTTTCTTTGTAACAATCTCATCAAGCTGGCTACTCAAATTCTTGTTCGTTCTCTCTATTTTACTATCCATTGTGCCAGGTAGTCTCTTAAGGATCTGACGGAATGGTTCTTGAAGAATCGGAACGAGAAGTCCTAAAATGATTGAGAATGAACCGGATAAATCCATTTTAAGCATTGTTGTGGAGTATACATGTTGATCAATGAATTCTTGAACGTTTTTATCGTTCTGCTGATGGTTAGGGTTAGAGAAGCCAAAGTCGACACCAAAAGCAGCCTTTCCAATCACGTCAGTGGCCATTTTGAGGGACATGTCAGAGAAAGTAATGTCTTGATCTGGCTCTGACGAGTGGATATTTTGGGTGGTTGTCTCGATGAATGATTGCATTGTTGGGACTAATTTGGCTAGGTAGGATGGCTGGTAGACGGATAGTATTGTGTTTCGCATGGTTGACCATCTTGAATCCCTGAATTTAAGGTCATTTTTCAGTTGACTAGTAACAATGTGGAGGTGTAATATGTTTAGTAAGGATGAGGATGGATTATTACCTGGTGAAGAAGAGGCCTTTTTGATGAAGAGGGGAAGCTGAAATTGGAGAAGGGATGCTTCTGTTGGGGAAGTCTTTGAATTTCTTGATCCCAACTTCTCTACAAAGCTCCGCATCTGCTATAATTACGAGGGGTTGTCTTCCCATGTGAAATCTGTTTAATTTTACAAACAAATCAACATATTAAGGTATGCAGTCGTACCATAAAAACAAACATTTTGACACGCCCGATAAAATCACTATGTGCCCTTCTGAGCCAATGTAACTTTTCAAGTTACCCGTACAGCTAAGAGACCAGATTTAGCTATGGCATGGAAACTGACTTAATCTTAGAAGCATCCTACTTGATCAAGTCATTTATACAATTGCTTATTTCTTGAAAAATTGATTCAAATTACTAAAAAGGTTGACTATGAGACATTTTACATGTTAAACGAATCAAACTCGAGTAGACTAACAAACTCAAACTTTTCCAACCAAGTTGAATTCGGGAGTGTAAATTTGGCCAAGCTGAGTTCAAATTGACTAGAACTTGATCCAATGGCAAGAAATGCCAATGGTTCAACTCTAAACTCGATAAAACTCAACTCAACTCAACTCGGCTCCTTACTTCTAGTTGTGGCAACAAAAAACCAAGGCACATCTTTAACTCCTTAGAGATTTGATTATTAAACCATTCATAGAACAGTAATTTGAATGTACTGTAGTTCTAAAACAACTTCTACACTTTAAAATTATTTTTTTAAAAGAAAAAGAAAAAAGCATTGGGACCCAAATTCTTGAAAATAGATTAAGACCACAAAATGGACAAGAATCAATGAAATTAAATACCCTGTTCATGACAATGAATGGTAGTATGAATTAGAGAACACATTTAGCCCTGGGGAATTTAAATTGGTTACACAAAGGTAAATCTATCTGTTTCTCATAGGGTTTATCTATCAACCCAAACCCTCCTCAAATCAAATCAATAAAAAAAAAAAAAAAAAAAAAAAAAAAAGTCAACGACTTTGATCAAAAACCCATGAGAAAGAATGAAGAAAAATTACCTGAAAATGGGACCATAGCGTTTAGCAAGAACAGAGAAGACATTAGGGCCATACTTAGCAAGCAAAGGAAGATGGCCAAGGAAAGGGATGGTGGGAGGACCTGGGACTTTTCTAACACACCAATATGGCCCATACAAGTAACCCAAGAAACCAGCCAGTAAGGCCAATATGGTAAATACAGCCATTGGCACTTGATCAAGTATTGCAGTCACTGTGTTCATGTTTCTCTCTCACACACAAACACACAGTGGAAATGGGATTGATGGTATAAATTGGTGTTATGGAGGAGAGGGGTTTTAAATTGTTGAAATTGGGAATATTGGGAAGAGGATATTGAGCTAAATATGGCATCTTCAAGAACTGATGATTTTTGTCTGGATTCTATGATTAGGTTAAGTGGAGAGAGATGATGTTCTTTTTCTTTATTTTTATTTTGCAGGGTTATACTCCCTCCGTCCCATTTTAAGTTTCACCAATTACTCAAACGGATGTCCCGTTGATTGTTTCACCATTTCTTAAAATGGAAAAAACATGGGGACCCACTTGTCATACCCACTAACTTTCCCCTCTCACATAATTAAAATTAAAATGTAGGCTCCACTTGTCATACCCACTAACTTTCTCCTCTCACACATTTAAATTATAGGCCTCATTTGTCATACCCACTAACTTCTTCCCTCTCACAACCTTTTTTGCACAAATAGTTTTTCTTAATTTGCGTGCATCACCAAAATGGTGAAACTTGAATGGGACGGAGGGAGTAAGTGTTTTTGTCCTTTTTTTTTTTTTTTTTTTTTTTGGTAGGGTTTGTATCTGTTTTTGGTGTTTTGGGTTTGCCTCCACTTCCCCAAATTTAATTTGGTTCATCTAAAGTGCTCATTCCCTTCACAATTCACCTACTAGTATGTTGAAAGTCAAAATTTACATTATTTGTCATTTAACCATTAAAAAAAAAAAAAAAACATAATAATTTATAGAGGTAGTTTTCGGCTTCTAGCTCTCTAAGCATCTAGTCAGTCTTTTTTTATAAAGTGGTAAAAGTCAAGTCTCACAGTGAGGTTTAGAATTTGACTTGTTAAAACATCTTTCTAAAAAAAATCATCTGGTGGTCAGTTATTTAAAATCGGTTTTATCTTTATTTTTAACTGTAGTTAAACAAATACTGTAATGTAATTATGTAACAGTAGTTAAATAAACCATGACCAAACTAGCAGGCTCAAATAAGTTATTAGGAATTAATTTCTTGACACAATATCCTTTCCATGCCCACCATGCATGTGCTGGTGTTGGCAGTATCATGGTACGTACTATGATTGGAAGACGGCAAAATATTGATTTACAAATCATTGGAATATTATTATTTACAAATCATTGGAATATTAATATTATTCAAAAGCCTATCTCATTCGGAGTTATTTTTTTCATTTTTTTTACTCCATAATTTTGTTAGGTACTCTGATTGTTTTTATTTCTATCTCATAACAAGTGTTGCAGTTAACTTGTCAAAAAAATTGTGTAACAGACGCCTACCAAAGCAATCCGTTATGTTAGTTATAACGAGGGCAACGTGGTAATTATCCTTGCTTTAATGAAGGGTAGCCTGGTCTTTATGTCATTCACTCGGGTGCGCGGCACGTGAGGATGGAAGGTCGTAGAAGGATCCCTCAACAAACTCGTGCACACGACCTGCACATGGCCTGGGGTATAAGGAAGGAAGAACGTGTTCAACAATGGCATAGAAGAGTTTATGCATTTTATTTCCTTCCTTCTTGTTATCGTTTTATTTCCGTTATTATTTCCTTTTCAGTAATTCTATTTGTAGTTTCCTTGTTGAGTTTAATACCAGAAAAATCGTCCCAAAAAATAGCAATTGTTTTGTGAAGCTTTAATTCAACTATTCAAATTGATTGAAACCGCTACAAATTGGCAACAAAGAAGAGAAGGAATATCAACCCCGAGACCTTTCAAAGAGTAGTATACTCTGTGATGTAAGACTCAGTGGCAACTTATCCGAACCTTTTTTCTTTTTTGGACATAACTTATCAAGGTTTTAAAAAAATAGTATGCATTTATTCCCTCTGGTCCAAAATAACTATTCTCTTTGGTCCAAAATAACTGTCACTTTTTGTCAAACATACTCCCTCCGCCCCATTTAAAGCTTCACCATTTGGTGATGGCACACAAATTAAGGAAATTGATGAGTGTAAGAAGGATTGTGAGAGGGAAGAAGTTAGTGGGTATGACAAGTGGGGCTACAATTTAAAGTACTCCATCCGTCCCAAAACATCTTGCACACTTTTGAGGATGCACGGGAATTAAGGAATGAGTATATATATTCAAAAGTATTGTGAGTGGAAAAGAGGTTGTAAGTGTGATAAATTGAGTGAGATTTACAAGTGGGGCTCAAAAGTAGGTGTATTGAGTATGACAAGTGGGGTAGAGAGAATAGAAAAACAATATATTTTGAACATTTTAGGAAAGAGGACTTACCAATGGGACACCCAAAAAGGAAATATGTGCAAGGTATTTTGGGACGGAGGGAGTATGTGAGGGGAAAGTTAGTGGGTATGACAAGTGGGCCCATAATTTAAGTATGTGAGAGGAAGAGGTGAGTGGGTATGATAACAAGTGGTGCCTACATTTTTTACTATTTTAGGAAAGAGTGAAGCTTTTAACGGGACACCCATTTGGGTAAAAGATGAAGCTTCAAATGGGACGGAGGGAGTATGTAAGTTTGACCAATAAATTTAAACAAAAAATAATGATCATAATAAAAATCTAAAAGTTGTTATTAAAAGGCAAAGCTCTCCCAACAAGATTTTAACACATTCCCTCCGAGCCGGGTAGGACCACAAGGGCGGCAAAGCTCTTCCAACAAGATTTTAACACTGCTGCATTCCCAAGGTTCGAATTCGAGACCTCTGGTTAAGCTAGAACACCCCCTTACCAGGTGATCTAAGTGCTTGTCGGTGAACTCGACCCACCTTGCGAATCAATATTTTGATGCCTAGTTAATGGTCGAGAGTGAATGCAAATGGTTGAAGATTGTACTCCATTGTTTTTTTGTGTTTTGTTCTTATACTGTTTGTCTAGACATATGTAGCAGGCTGTTGAAGAATCCTTTTTTTTTTTTTTTTTTTTTTTTTGTAGTTGTAGAAAAGATGCCATTTTCTTGTTCCTAATTAGCCACAAGAAAATCCTGAAAACATTTGACCTACACATTGCCACTGCAAATTGACTTGATAGAAGAACAAAGATAGTTGATTATAAATTCTCATCTGCTAAAGCACAAAACATTCCTGAAAGCAAACACATACAGTACAGAGCTTCCTTCCTGATCCTGACATAATACTCCGTACTTGGTAGTGCAGAACGGGCCGATAAATTGATTGCATTTCCATACGTGATCATCAAGTATATGTACCTTGTAGTTAAACTGCGTCATTCTGACTTAATCGCAAGTCTTCCTTCAGCAAGCATGTGTACTCAACCTTGCTTGAACAGTGTCATCCCGAGCAAAACCATCCCCCTTCAAAGAATACAAAAATATCCATCCATTGTCACTCTAACCTTCATGTGCCTGCTCAGCACCAATGGAATCGCCTGAAAAAAAAAAAAAACTTACCAGCAAGGAAGATCAAAAACATCTGTAAAAAAATAGAAAAAAAAACACTTTCAAACAGGTAGACTGATAAGAGACGCACTAGCACCAATATATTCAGCCCCCACATCTCACGATCGTATATACGTGCGTGTGAAGGACCCATACAAATTGCCTACAAGCTCATCGACACATCAACCGTACTGTCCATTCTCGTTACAAGTCATAGCTATCACCAGTTTACAACTCCAATACTTCTTTCGCTCTACTCAATATTGAGTTCAACTTACACAAGTTACCGCTATGTGCTCATATATATCAAAACATATAAAATGAGTCACACCGAAGACGCATTCACACAAGCAACTTCGACATGTCGAACATCCAAACAAAAGCATTGAAGTTTCTAAGGAATGAAGATGAGGGTACAGGGATCCAGCTCCACAGTTGAGCCCTAATATTAAAACAGTCTTATAATTCTGCATTGGCTTCTTCGCCTGCACAATGCACCAAAGAAACAATATAACACCTATAAAGCAACAAACTTTACTCCATATTGCAATTGTCAAAGAAAAGCATAGGGTCGATAATGAGGATTTTCTCTGAAAAGGATACAGAAGAACGACTAGGCCTCCTTGCAACTTCATCATTCCCTGCTATATAAGAAAAAAACATGAAGAATATTAGATACACACTTATAAAGAACTCCCACAACCACACCAACCGATTATGTCTCAAACAACCAAACCACCGCCTTGGAATGCTTATACAAGACAATCCAGCAGTTTCAAATTTCACAAAAATACCAATTTCGGAGCATCACATGGATGGAGTTGCAGCAAAGAAGCCCACTTCAGATCAAATCCAGCTAGCCATTTATCGACCAAGACTTCATTGATCAGACCTTAGAAACTCCATTTGATCCACAAGCTCTTGTAAATCCTCGCCCCAATCTTGGGTTTTCGCACCCAAATCTTCTACTTCAACTTCATCATCACCAGCCAGAATTTCTCCTTCATTCTCAATTGTAAGATCGTCATTCAGCAAATCCTCCCAAATACCCTCACTAAAATCTTCAATGTTCAAATCGCTCGTTACAGGAAACGGCTCCGCCTCTTGGACTTGGTCTCTAACACCACGGCTCAGATCATCCACAAGTGAAGCCGAGAAAAATGTGTCTATATCTGCATCAACATTCTCCGTCCCTTGAGGAACACTTTCTATTTCAACAGTTGCCACTTCTTGAAGATTCTCCTCGCTAGGGCTCATAGTTAGTCTCCTTTTCCGTCCAATTTCAAGCTTTTTCTCATCTCTTTTCTCTGCATACTTATCCATATAATGCTGAATAAATGTAGGGTTGCTGAAGGCTTTGGCAAGAAACCCCATCATATGCTGCTGTTTTCTTTCAGCCATTTTTACTCTATTCTCCATTGCTAGTAGCTGATCCTTTGAGTTTTGTTGCATCTGTCTCAGTTTAACTATCTCTGTCATCAAAACATTCCGGTCTCTCTTTAGCCTTCCAATTTCTTCTTCGATCCCGTAATGGCCAACTTCAATACAAGCTCCCCCTCCTTGTTGTTGTTGTGTGCTTTGTGCCACATTTCTTCTCCTCCGAATGGTCTTCAAGAGATGTCTCTGGCCTCCAAGAAACCCTTTGTTAGCAAACTCCCACCTATCAGGATCCACTTTTCTAAACCCCTGCATCAATGGAAAACATAATTTCGCCACATCAGTACACATGCCAAAGAAAAATCCCACTTAGATCAGTGATTCAAAATTCAACGTGACCCAAATGCTAAATTTATCAACAACAAAAAAAAATGTCAGAGATTTTTCATAATCTGATTAGCATTTTCGATCGACAAAAGATCCTTGAACAATTTGCAGCAGGGTACATGAAGTTCTCTAGTGGTAATCAAACATTTAACTCATTCGTTTCAAAAATTGGACTGTTAAATAATATACTCCCTCCGTCCTAAAATGATCTTGTCATTTGACTGTTCAAACATTTTAAGGATATGAACACTTGTTTCACTAATCATATTATGTTGTGTTTATGCATTTTAAGCCCAAATTGTAGAAACATGAACATTTGGGGACAATTGAAAAATGACAAATGAGAAGATCATTTTGGACAGAGGGAGTATATACCCATCAACATTTCTAACCATCAAGAACTTCACAACTCCTCAGATTGTTGAGCCAATTCCAATTGAATAAGAATTTTAAACAAAATCAGCCAAGTTGCCTATACCAATAAAGATCACATTTTTCTTACATTTCCAACAAAATTAAAAACAGACATAAACAACCCATCTCTAGAAAATCAATAAAGATCAATTATTTACAAAATCCCAAGAAAAATTTGTAAAAAAGAGAGAGAGAGAGAAAGGACTTACATAAGTGTTGAGCTGACGAATGAAGCTGGAGAAATTGTTGTGCTTGAAGTAGGTAGGAAGCAAAGTTGTCGAAAACTTGTGAGAATCCCAAACGATGAAGCTGTTCCGACCAGTGCTCCACGAAACCACCGGATCAGTCGAAGGGTCTTCGACAATGTCAAATATTTTGGTCAAGAATGGAGGGGGACCCACCTCATGGAGTCCCTCCATTGGTTGTGGCCTCGTTGATGAGGATGATGAATTTGCAGCAGCTGAAACCACAGTAATTTCTTCTTCTTTCACTCTCACTTCTTCTCCTCTTCCTTCCATTTGTGGTAGTGTGTACGTGTTCGGGGATGTGTGATTTTTTGAGGGGTGTTTTGGGAATGAAAAATTGGGTTTTATGAGGTGGGTTTGGAATGTTCTAGATGATTGCTTTTTCAAAAGGAAGTGTCTGACGGAATGGATACACAGAGCTAGATATTTTGTGTAGGTCCCGGAAAATATCTTCCGTTTCATTTCATTCCTTCCAGAATGTTGTAAGGATTTTTTTTTTTTTTTTTTTTTTTTTTATCTTTTTGGGCCGGATTATGACAGAAAGTTTGATCCAAAACCCATGTGGGCTGGATGTAGAGAACAAGCTGTGTCACCTCATTACCATCTGTCCATTCACTGAAGATTGCATGCTGGGATAATGTTCGCTTGCGGGATTTAGTCAATCAAGTTAAGTTACAGCCTATGCTTGGAATTTCATTGAATGGTTTGGTAAATTAAGCACTGCTAGTCCAGCAAACACCGAACAACTTCTTACGTTGTGCATGCTGCTTTGGGCCGTCTGGAAGGAGAGGAACAATCGAGTATGGCTGGCTCAGCCTCCATCTAGAGTTTGTCTGCTAGCGGCTGGCTCATACTTTAACGGAATGGCAAAAGGTCTCCCATGCATAATCCAAACTGTCTTTCCGTAGCTACGTACTGCCGATGTGGGATAATGTCTCTAACACGCCCCCTCACGTGTAGCCGGGCTTTGCCAAAGGCTTACAACGTGGAGTTGTTACGGGTGACGCGGAGCAACATCCCTCGTGGGCCGTTGGGCCTGCACGTGTAACGGGCCAGCTCTGATACCATGATAAAGTCTGATGTTCCATCCCAAAACCAATTGGCAATGGGAGGAGTAGCCCGGATCTTTATATAGTCAATGCTTAGCTAGTTAATTCCCGATGTGGGATAATGTCTCTAACACGGATGGTGCTTTTACTAAGGCAGGCTAGGTCTCAAGTAATTCACGGATTGATGTTGGTTGCGGAAGGTGAGGCAACCAGCCTGCTGTTCAATGGATGTCCTCCCAATCTTGGTTATACAAATGTGATAATTTCACCACCACTTTTTATGGGCCGAAGAAGGCTTCCCAATCTCAGCCAGCCCCGGGCTTTTGTTCGTTGAAAAAAATGAAAATCAGACTAAAGGAACGGCACTCAAGCACACCTCCACAATTTGGAGAGCAGATCTTCTGTACCCATCCGGTGTACCACTCCATGTGCCCAAAGTGATCCAACAGCTCACAATTTTTAAGATTAACATTTTATTAATATTATTCAAACATATTAACGGCCAAATCACTTTGAGCACATGGATGACACACCGGATGGGTACAGGAGATCTGGTCTCCACAATTTGGACCACAGTGTACATGGCATCCCCCAAAAATTGATTCTTTTTTTTTTCCTCTGCGTCGGGATTGGCAAGCTAGGTTAAACCTACAGTACACGTGGGGCTTGTCAGACGTTGATCATCACTTTCGAGATTTAAAATGTGACATCATTACGGACCTGCAAAATACCAGCTTGTGTCACCCATGTGTGCGGTTACCTCAGTCCACCGGAATCAATAACCAACGCCGCCGACACCAACTACTCCGCATATTACTCCCCCACTTCCAAAATAACTTTAAAATAATACTCACGACTGTTGATAGTTTGGTAGTAGAAAGAAAGTAGATAGAGAAGAGTTAGTGGATAATTGCTTTGAGTATGATATATAAGACTCACTTTTCATTTTAAGATTTTGACTCTTAAAATAGGACGTCTTTTTAATAAAATTTCGACTCTTAAAATAAGATAGAGAGAGTAGTCGTTTTAAGATAATTATTTTTATTTAAATTAACTCATTCTCTCTCTGCCTCATTATAAAAGGAGACAAATTTCTTTTCTTTTTGCGTTAAATTATCATTGATAATGGCAAACAACTTTTACTATTCATTCGACTCATTGTCTCATAGTATACTTTACTTTTAATAAACGTCCATTTTATGTATAAGTTTTATTATGGTATAAGTAAAATATATATAAAGAAATATTATAATAATGAAAATAGATAGTAAAAAAAAGTTTATTAAATAAAATATTTGTAATAATTATGGTCTTAAAGTGTGACCGTAAGGCACACATTAGAAAAACAAATACCAAGTCAAGTGCATCTCCTAAAATTTTAGACAAGTCAAATGCTTTATTTTGGAATGGAGTGTGATTGTAGAGATTATATTATGAAGAAAATACTTCATATGTCATAAAATGGACGTTTAAAATTTTATTGATCAAAATAAATTTAAGAAATTAAGAAAGAAAAGTTTCAAATAGAATCAAAAGTTCAATCAATTTTTTAAAAAAGAAGAATTTAAATTAATTGCAAAAGCAAGAGTTAATGAGGAAGCTCTCCACAATATTTATGGACTCATTCTAAATACTCTCTCTGTCCCAAAATACTTGTAATTGGGGATAAAAATACAAAGAATAAGAAATAATTACATTTAAATTATTATATTAACTTTCATTAATTATGTGATAAGTACACCCTCCGTGCCAAAATACACGCAGTTTAAGATAATTTTTTGTCCCAAAATAGTTGTAGTTTTATACTTTTCCATAAAACACTGACACACTTTGCCTCGACTGTCCTTATTTATGATAGGTAGTTGTCACTGTAAAATTATTTAATTGACTTGGTAGTTGAAATATTCAAATGGTAAATTAGTCTATTTGGTTTGTACTAATTGCTTTTCTTAATATGTATGTATAGTGTTAAAAAAAAAAAACTACAAATATTTTGGGACGAAAAAAACTATTAATAATGAACCTATGTTTATACGTGATTGTTGGAGTAATGATACTTTCAATGAAAGAAATTGAGACTACAAAAACTTATGGGAAATATAAAGAATTCAGTGATGTTATTTGTAGTAATTAATGCAATTTTGCTAAAATATGACAAATTATAAAAAGTCGTAAATTAATAAATTATCTTTAGAAATTTTTTAGCATTTACTACTACAAATATTTTAGGTTTGAAAGAAGAGCAACGTTAGGAGTACAAATTAAGTCACAAACTCTTGATCACAAAATGTGCTAACATTGTAAACCATGCTTTAAAAAAAAAAAAAAAAAAAAAAAAAAAAAACAAAAAAAAACAAAGTTCATTCAATACAGTGCTGAATTTCAAGGAATCCAGTGGGCCATGAAGTTAGTACTTTAGTGGGCCCCACGAAATCAGTGACGCAATCCTGCACCATTGGAACTTGGCAGACACATTTTATACCTACCACCATCGACGGTGCTCCTTAAACGTTGAACTATTAAAATGGAGTGGGCTCCACAGAACATTATGGAGCTATTACAATTTTTTTGTTAACTCCGTCCCATCCGATTTAGGATTTTTGGGTTGTGCACAAGAATTAAGGAAAAAGTGTTAATGGAGTAGGGTGTTGTGATAAAAAAACTAAAATAGGAAAGAGAAACTGGGGTAGAGAATAATGAGTGGAAAGTTGTTGTGAGTGTGAATGTGGGTCCCATTAAATAAAGCATTTCTATTTTTGGATTGTCCTAATTCGAATGGGACACCCAAAATGGAAATTCTTCCTAATTCGAGTGTGACGGAGGGAGTATTTGTTTACTTTTTATTATTTGAGCATTTTATTAAAAACAAGCTTATGTTATTCTATTAAATGAAACATACTCCTTCCGTCCCGGTTTAAGGTTATTAGTTTGATATTGTACGCTTATTAAGAAATCAAGTGTAAAACAAAGAAAAATGGGTCAACAAAAGTAGGGAGGTGAGGATATAATTGTCGAAACACTATTCATAAAGCAAATGAGTGAAAAGTAAGCTGGGTAAGTAATAGATTTTTTGTAGAGTATACTGCATTTCTGACATCCATACTATTGCAAGAATATCACTTCAACCTCTGTACTATCTAAACAACAAATGCAACCTGCGTACTATTCATAAATAAGCAAAAGTAACCAAAGTCGTTAATGAATGTTAACAGATTTAACGGGCGTTACTAATTTAACGGATATCATTGCCAAAATATTCAGATTGCCCCCATAACTAAACATACTCGAAAATTACGCATTTACCCTTTTTAAGGAACAAAGTACATTTTTTGTCCCTCAACTTATCTATGTTTTACTCCCTTATTCCTTTCAACCCTAATTATAATGCACCCCCTTATTCCTTTCAGCAAAAGTCACAAATGTGTCCCTCTTTCTTCTTCTTCTTCTTCTTCTCCACCGCCCTCCGTTTTACATGCCGTCGCCGCCGTCGTCCTCGCACCGTCGCCGTCCTCGTCGCCGTTTCCTCCCTTTCCCCGCAATAATCTGCTTCTTCTCTCTATTCTCCCACGCCGCCTCGTCCAAATCGAAGCCATCCCCCACCCTCCCATGGCTGCCGCGTCCTCCCCACACCGTCTTCGTCTCAACAAACCCACCCCTCTCTCTCTCTCTCTCTCTCTCTCTCTCGCTCTCTCTTTGTCTGTCTCTCTCTCTTCCAGATCTGGAATTTTGAAGGGTTTTCATATTTTTTTCATTTCTATTTGTGCCCAGATCTAGAATTTTAAAGGGTTTTTCAAATTCTATTTTTATTGTGCTCGATTTTGTTACTTTTCATGCCCGAATCTGGGATTTTTTTTTTAGTACTGGGAATGGAAAGTGTGCAGCCATTGATGATTTTGATGGAGGCTGCCACTGATGATGTTGATGGAGGCTAAATTATATTGATGGTGGGGTGTTGAAAGAGAGTATTTTGGTCGTGGGTTTGTTGTCTTGGCAGTGATGTAACTGTGGCAGCTGATGGTGTCGTGGTGGTGGCGCTGCGGGGTATAGTGGTGTTGACGGTGATGGGAAGTGGTGGTTTGGTGTGATGGTGGTTAAAAAAATTCAAAAAAGTAATTATTAAATTTGTAGTTAATTGTTAAAAAAAAGTTTTCAAGTTAAGGGGGGCAAATTGAAAATATTAATAGTCATATCCGTTAAATTTTTAACGCCCATTAACGTCTATTGACAATCATTAACGGTTTTGGTTAGTTTTACTAATTTATCAATAATACGCAGGTTACTTTTGCTGTTTCGGTAGTATAGATGTAAAATTGAAAAAATTGGATAGTACAGATGGCAAAAATGCAGTTTACTCATTTTTTGTAATTAAATGAACTTTTGAGGGCAAGATTATCCAAGGCACTATTGATATATTTTCCATTTATGGAATAAAGCAACTAATATTTTTAAACTGAGACAGATCAAAAAGGAAAATAAGATTCTTAAACTGGGACGGAGGGAGTATTTATAATAGTTATAAAATTGTATTCTCTCCGTTGCGGGAGCCTTTACATTCTCTCCGTTGTGGGAGCCTTGTATTTTTCTTCTGTTTTTCGTCAATCGTTGTGGAATCATCAGTGGAGGATGATAGCATGGCTTAGAAAGTTTTATTGGTAGTGTCCAAGCTACGATTAGAGTGACATCTGTGCGTTCCAAGGTATAGTTCCAAGGGTTTTTCAAATTCTATTTTTATTTAGGTTGAGCCTCTGATATTTGTAGAGAGCTTACTTGTATTTTTGTACTTTTACCCTTAATTTAATGGCAGTTTCATTTCAGGAAAAAAAAAACTTATTCACATATTTTATTAAATTTTTCATTGTTACAACACTCACTCAACTATTAATATTAAACACTATTTTTAAGATTTACTCTTTCCGTCCCAACAGAAGTGAGACTTCTTTCTTTTTTGGGACATCCCACTAAAAGTGAGACAGCCCAAAATGGAAATGTTTCAACCCAACTTATTCATTATCTTCATTTTTCACCACTCATTTTATTCAACCAACATTACTATTTATCTCACTCATTCTCTTTCTTGATTTTTCACCACTCAATTTATCCAACTAACACTACTATTTACTTCACTCATTCTCTCTCTTTATTTTCTACTACACATTTACTAGTTTTTCTTAATTAGTGTGCAAACTCTTCTAGTCCTACTTGTGCTGGGACGGATGGAGTATATTTTAGTAAAAGTGTGAACAAATTTAAAAACGTTGTAAAAGTATACTCCATCCGTCCCACCATAAGTGAGACTAATTTCCTTTTCAGTTCGTCCCACCACAAGTAAGACTCCCCAAAAATGAAAATGTTTTAATATATTTATAATCAATTAACCCCACCATTTAACCCTACTCATTCGCTCTCTTCATTTTTCAACTCTCATTTTATTCAACCAACACTACTATTTACTTCACTTATTCTCTTTCTTCATTTTCTACTACACATATACTACTTTTTTCTTAATTATTGTCCCCTACAAATTGGTCTCACTTGTAGTGGGACGAATTGAGTATCTCGTTGTATGTGATGTGCCAAGTTGTGGAAGGTTATTATTGGTTTGTCCCACGCAACTCCTGAAAATTGATGGCACCACGTTAAGCCCCGGAAGATCTCCACAAGTCAAGGAGAGAAAGGCTGTACCAAGGGAATTTGAATTTGCTTTCCAATTTTTGTTAATAATAATTTTTAAATTTCATATAATTGTTATATCAAAATTAATGACGATTAAAATTAATGAGTTGACCATAAATATCAAAAATTGTACTCCCTCCGTCTCAGAGTATAAGTCCACCTTTCTTTTTTAGTCCGTTCCAGAGTATATGTCTACTTCCTTAAATGACAAAAAATCATTACTATTCCTCCCACTTATTCTCTCTCCTACTTACTTTTACACTCACAAGTCACAACACCAATCAACTTACTATTCACTCCCACTCATTATCTCTCATACTTTACTTTTACACTCACAACACTTACATCACATTCATCATTTTTTAATCTCCGTGTAAACAGGAGAGTGGACATATACTCTGGGACGGAGGAGTACTGTCTCTGCCCATTATGTATATTAAAATTTATTGTCATCAAAAGCAAATTTTAAATTCATTTAGATTAGAGAGAGTAATATAGAACACTCTCTTCGTCTGTAACATCTTATATCAGTTGTTTGACTACGAAAATTAAGAAGAAAGTACATATTTAATAAAATTTCTGAATGTGAAAAATGTGAAAGAGGTTCTGAGTATGGCGATTGGCAATTCTACATTTTAAAGGTACTTCATTTAACTTTTCAAATTTATTAGGGCTCGTTGGTAGCCTGATTAGAGCTGGATATGATTATTAGCCCACTAATCATAGTGTTTGGTAGACTAAATGCACTCTGATCATTAATCATAGCTACAATTCGAATAAGCTTCTTATGCAATCTTATCCCCTCTAACCTCCTTCATATTTACCCATAAAAGGGTGGTGTAATTAATCCCCGATTAATAATCTTTCGACTATTAATACGGATAATCCTATCAGGCTACCAACGAGCCCTAGAGTTATATTATAACTAGAGAAATTATTAATTTTGATATTTTTCTAAATGTGATTAATTTTTTGATATAAATAAAATAAAAGGAAGTAAGATTTATAAGGAGACACCTCAAAGTATTATAAGAGAAATAGGTTTTCTAATTATTTGTGTTTATGAATTATTACTATAAGTATGTAAAAAAAATCTGTATTTTCTGAAGTATTAATTTATTTTTTTGGTTTCAAAACAATACTTCGTCCTAAAATGATCTTCATATTTTTTTTTTGTGTTACTACCAAAGAAATTTGAGCAATAATTTTAAGTTGAGTTAATTATCTTAATAAAAATCTAATATTTGTTATTGATAGACCAACATTAATACTATCAATAACAAGTTTTAGGTTTTCATAAGATAATTAAATCAATCTAAAATTATTACTCAAAGTTCATTCGTAGTAACGGCTGCAGAGCCGAAAAATTATTCTAAAGAGCTACAGGAAGATGAAAAATATCTCGTAAAAACAAATGGAAGCTATTCAAAAGATATCTACCATGGGCCCTTACTTCGATAGGGCGCACTTACTTCGACAGGGCTCAGATAATGAGACGGAGGAAGTATTTAATTATTTATAGGAGAATGTGAGTTTTTCATGCGTATATTTCAATTAAATAAAAAAAGATTTTGAAAGTAAAAAAGAAGATAAATATTGAAGCGTACTATACATATTGATTGGAGCAATTAGTTCACACCTCACCAACAAAAACAAGTGATACGTCAGCTAGGAAAACTCCGGCTTGCTGTTCGACGTCAAAGTCTAGATGACGTCATTCGCAAATGTGATCGGTGGTTTACCCCTCCCGGCAACATTTCCCCCTTTTTACCTGCCGTTAAACACCCTCACATTCTCATTTCCGGTGCTTCACACTAGGATATCCTCATACTTTATACTTCATCCTTCGATTTTAATCTCATAATTAATATACAAATTAAAAAGAAGTATATTTCTATAAAATATATGAAGCAAAGTACGGGGTGTAGTAGATAATTATTCTGAGTATTATATATGAAATTTATTGAATAAACAAATATTATAAATATCATTATTTGGATCTTGAAATTTGAAGAGCCCACACCTCGCGGACCGGGCTTAGAAGTGCATACCGAGTTCAACCGGTCTATTCTCTACAAAATCAGAACCAAGCTCACCTGAGCTCCGAGGTCAACTGGGCTCATTCCGAGCTCGTGTAGCGAGGCCTTTTCCTCGTCCATCAAAAAGACGAGCCCTCAAATTCTATCCACAAGCTCGCTCACCTCGAGCTAACCGCCAACGAGGTCGCCACCTCGCCGAGCTCGATAACATGCAAAGGGGACAAGCTGTACCATTGCATTAAATGGCCGATGGGCTCTCCTGACAATCTACATACATCTACATCTGTGCGAGGCGCTTCCGATCACGACATGCGGTGGTTACACACTGTCCCATCCAGTTTGTGAGCCAACCAGGAGCTGTCACGTGGCCTTCAGGACAATAACTTGTCACTATATGGTAATTGAGAGATATATAACGTCTTATTCTCCCTCATCAGGTATTATGCCTTAATCTACACACTCAACACACACAAAGAACCCTTATCTCTTAAGGTATTCCACCCCTTGTTCTTAGCACTCATAGAGATCTTATTCTCACACCCGATGGTCTAAGCTGTGATCAAAATCAGCCTTGACCTTAAGAGTGTTATTTGTTGTGTTGTGATCGTAGGAACACAGGTACCAAGCCCAGATATACATCGACTCATAGTGACACAAATTACATGGCACAGGGACGAAGGCATGTTGGGGCAAGGGGGGTCAATTGACCCCCTGAATTTTCTAACATTGCCATTCACACCCCTTTGATTTATAATAAATGACAAATGTGTCCCATTTTGACCCCCCTGAATTTTAGTCAAATTCTCACCGGCCCTTTAAAGTTTGACAAAACATGGGAATGAAAGTTTTAAATCAATTCTTTTAGAACATTTAAAATGTATGGTTATAAGGTAAAGTTAAAAATGAAATTAGTACTACCTCCATCCCAAAATAAATGTCTAAAAAATTCAAAGTTACACTTCATAAATGGCATTTTTTTTAAATTGACATTCTTTTTGGGAAGGAAGTAGTAAATTTGAAGTTTCACACTCACACACCGCTTATTTAAAAGTAACTGTGTACTTTATCATAATTTGATTTGATTTGATGAAATTAATAAAATAAGTTTTGCTCGTTTTTCGCTAAACTTTGTTGTTAACTTTGTTGTTTTAAGTACACTCAAATGTTTCCCTTATCATGAAATTGGATCTAAGCTTAAATAATTAACTTTTTCCCTTATTTGTTGTTCAATATGTTCATATATTAATTTTCCCTTTTCACATTTTTTTTTCACAATTTAAACTTTTTAGTTATTTTAGTTTTCAATTTAGATGATTTTTTTTTAATAAGAACCCTCTCCTTCGTGATTTATTTTCTCGAAAATAGAATCATGCATTTATTTACTATGCATTTGATATTTCATTTGTAGTTATCTTAAATTAGTATCTTGACCCCCCTGAACTCAATTCTTGGCTACGTCCCTGACATGGCGTCATCAGAATTATAGATGGCCACTCAAAATAAAAGTTTTTAAAATATAAGATGAGATGGAGGAGTATACATTTTAAAAAAAATGTGTTTCAGAGTTTTAGTGAATAATATTAGTTATTTAATAAATTTAAAAATAATATTTAGTGCAAAAAAATATCAAATTATTATTAATACTTTATTAAAAGTTCTAGCAATAGTAACTTACTTTCATTTCATTCTAAAGACAAATTAAATTCATAATATCAATTAAATTGGCATTTATTAAAATAGTAGTACAACTATTTTTATGGACACATGGTGAATATTAAATTGGGGAGGGACTACATGATTTTGCATTTTCCAATATTTATTTCTGAATATTTTAAAATATTCGACATGATTAATAAAGATTACGACTACGATTACGTCTTCCTTTCAAACAAGTAACAATGTATTAATAATAAAACTATGACCCATGCCTTTTTCCAATAGAGTAGGTTTTGGGGGAAACTAGTTCCTCCATAAATTATAAAAAAATTCACTTTTTAACCCTTAAACCCTAAACCTTAAACTCTTAAACTCTAAACTAAACCTTAAACCATAAACACTAAATCTTAAACCCTATAAAAACATGATTTTTATAACTTAGGGAGGAACTAGTTTCCCCCAAAATTTTTATGTTTCGAATATGTTATTGGTCACATGCTAAAATAATTGTCACTTTGGTCAAACAGATGCAAGTTTGATCAATAAATTTAAACAAAAAAATGATCTTAATAAAATATAAAATTTATTAATAAAAGTATTATTAATTATAATACAATGACAATTTAAGATTTTTATTAGCATCTTTATTTTTGGTTTAAATTATTGGTCAAAGTTACATCTGATTGACAAAAACGCCAATTATTTTGGACCTGAGGGAGTAACTAATAACATATGAACTTTGACTAATTATTACTTTTTTTTTGTTCTTAAATATAAGTCATTTAAAAAAAATCATTTTGTTTCTAAAATATAAGTCACTTTAGCCTTTCACATTTATTTAATAACACATTATCTAATTCACTTAACGATAATAATAAACATTTTCATGATAAACGAGACTAAAATATTTCAAAAGCAAAAATCTATAAGAGTCGACCAATGACAATAAACATTTAACATACCCCTATTCATTTTCTCTATTTTTTTTGTACTCATTCAATCTTAATTTGAAAACATTAAGATTGAATGACATTTATTAATTACAATTTTTAGAATTTTACTAGGATGATTAGACCTACATCAATATTCGTCATAGTTCATTTGTGTTGACTATAAAATCTCTGAATAAGACAAGTTTTCCTAAACAGAGAAATTATTAACATAATATATATACTCCATATGTTTCGGAATAAATAGCATAATTAACAAGTCAATATTTTGATGCTTATAATTGTGGTTTTTTTATTGTCCCAATCTATTCATATGGATACATTGAATGTCATTTCTATGCTTATGTTTATTAAAATAAATAATATAAAAATTACGAAACTCTATACCCTATTTTTAGTTATATTTCTTCCGTTCCGGTTTAAGGTTCTTAGTTTGACTTTACAAGATTATTAAAATGATTATTAAGAAAGTAAAGCAAATTTGAGTCAACAATAATAGTATGTAAAGGATATAATTGTTCATTCATAAGTAAGTGAGTGAAAAGTAGATGGGTGAGTGATTGTTTTTTTTTTTTTTTAAATATTTGAACTTTATGAGGAAAATGATGTCGAAAACACTATTCATCTTTTACCATTAAAAGAATAAAACTACTAAAAGCTTAAACTGAGATCTACCAAAAAAAAAGAAAGTACCAACTTTGGGAGCTAGCTCCATCTTAAAAAGTAGACTACGTAAGTATGCAACTTTTGTGATGTAACGAATCCACATCCACCCCCCTTATTTTACATTTTTCTTTTCCCATTTTCTCATTTATAAAACCCCCTCCCCTCCACGCAACGCAACCACCTCACCTCTATAAACTAACTCCATTCCCAATCCCAATTTCAATTCCCACCTCGTTGACATCTCTCTCACCACCACCACCCCCCCCCCCCCACCCACCAAAAAAAAATTATGCAAGGCCTCGCAATCGACGTCGCCGAACCCACCGAGATGAGGATCCAACGTCTCATCAGCGAGAATCCCGTCATCATCTTCAGCCGATCGTCTTGTTACATGTGCCACGTCATGAAACGCCTCCTCTCCTCCATTGGGGTCCACCCCACCGTCATCGAGTTAGAGGAGGACGAGATCGGAGCACTCGCCTCCTCCGACCACGACTCGTCTTCTGCTGCTGCTGCTCCGGCGGTGTTTATCGGCGGGATGCGTGTCGGGGGAGTGGGAAGCCTTGTGGCGCTTCACTTGAGTGGCCAACTTGTTCTCATGCTCGTTCAAGTTGGTGCCTTGTAGTTATGGGTATTTATTGTAATTTTATTAATACATATTTGTAGGAAAATTGAAAAAAATAATAATTAGCTTCCTGTTTTCATTTTTATCAAAATGTTCAATATTTTCTGGCTTGCAAATGAACAGGACCGTTCAGTTTGCAGTTTTGCCAAAATGGGTTACACGTCATAAATACTTATGATCATGGTAGGGGTACGTATTTGGTCTATTATTGATATCTTATACCATATTTATACATGATTTCAAAAAATAAATAAATACCATATTTATACATTTTCGTATTTAAGTAGTTATTTTATTTATTGTACTAAGTGTCAACATTTTTTATCATCTTAAAATAAATGTTGTTTTTCTATACAAAACCACGTAACTGCATTTTTTTTTTCCGAAATCGCAAAAAAAATATTTTAAAAACTGATTTATGGAATTGCAGAGTATTTAAAATATTGATTTATTTCTTGTCTTGGAAAATATCAAGCTAGAGTTTATGTCAAAATAAAAATAAAAATTTAATATGAAGTTTTCTGAATATTCCAATTTAATTAACTATTACCATTTGGGAACCAAAAAAAATAACATTTGGGAACATTCTTACGTACATATTATTCGAAACTATTTTGAAAGTTGTATTTATTCTCTTTTTTGCTCATTTGTATTTATTCTCTACTTTTTTGACTGCCTAATTGTACTTGTAATGATATTTTTCTATTTATTGAAATTAACTAAATAATCATAGATTCCAAAGTGAATTAGTATGTGTTCTATAATATTATCATTCTGGAATTTTGGGGTTTGACTGAGTTTCCAAGCTACGATTTGACTTGAAATTATACTCCTTCCGTTTCAGGTTAGGGTAAATTTATTTTCTTTTTCGTCCCCAAGTTAGTGTGAACGGCTCAAAATAGCAAAGAATTTTACTATTCCTCTCACTCATTTCTCTCCTATTTTGCTTTTACTCTCACAACACCAATCAACTTACTATTCCTTCTACCCGTTCTCTTTCAAATTTAATTTTTCATACTCACTCCACTATTTATCTCTCTTACTTTTTTTTTTTTTAATTTTTGTGCCCAATTTTTCGGTCACACTAACTTGAAACGGAAGGAGTATTCTTTTATTTGCACGTTACTCCCTCCGTCCCAATTTAAACTTCAAAATCTTTTGTGTCCAAGAACTAAGAAAAATATGATGTGTTGTGAGTGTAGATGGTTTAATAGAAGAGAGAAAGTGGGGTAGAGAATAGTTAGTTAGTAATTGTTGTGAGTATGACATAAGGGGCCAACAAAAAAAGAAGTATACAAAACTTTTCTTTTTTAGGTTTTGAAGTTTAAAATGGTACATCAAAAATGAAATTTTTTGAAGTTTAAAATGAGACGAAAAGAGTACTCCCTCCGACCTCACTTGACACTTATTTCAATTTTTGCCCGTCTCACTTCACTTGAGACTTCTCAAAATGATAATCTTTTTATGGCTTTATATTCAATCTACCCCACTCACTCATTCTATCTCTTCATTTTCCACCACACAATTCATTCAACCAACCTGCTATTAACCCCACTCATTCTCTCTCTTCATTTTGCTAAATAAGGAGTTTGCTTGAGCTTTAATTTATTCTAAACATGTACTCAGTGTATGATGTTTTACAATTGATTTATTTATCAAACAAGTGGCCGTATTTTAAATTTAAAGAAACTGAAACCGAAGCTCATGCCCTTAAAGGATGGGAGGTTCTGACTTTCTGTAAAGATGAGTGGACTGGAGATGTACATCTCCTTTTACTAATAATAAATTTTTTACTAATGAATCTTAATATAAGCTTTTTTACTTTCTTTTTTTGTTATTTATTAGAATGATTTTGAGAATTAATAAATATAAATTAATTTAATTATCTTAATAATAAGAATAGAGAATAAATGAATTGTACTACCTCCGTCCCGAAGTAAGAGTCATACCTCCCATTTGCACGAAGATTAAGAAATTTTTGAAGTAAAATAAGTGTTGTGAGTGTAAAAGTAAAGTAAGAGAGAAAATGAGTGAGAGAGAATAGTGAGTTGATTGGTGTTATGAGTATAAAAGTACGTAAGAGAGAGATTGAGTGAGATGAATAGTAAAGATTAATTGTCATTTTAGGAAAGAAACTTTTACTATGGGACGTATAAATATAAAAAGTAGGACTTTTACTCTGGGAAGGAGGGAGTATGAGTTTAGTATGTCGAATTTTGATTAGTTAGAACTTAAAAGGATGAACATGGAATTAGTATTACCACTTTATACATATCATTCCAAATTAAGCAAAAAAGAAAAGAAAAAAAGGGGTGGGGGGTGGGGCCAATATGAGGGAAGAGCTGTAACCAACCACCCCTCTTGTCAAGTGCTCTTTTCCTTTTGTTTTTTATTTTCTCTCCCACTTTATTACTCCCCTTTTTCTTTCTTTCTTTTGGATTTTTATAACTAAAACACTCTCTTATGTATGCCATTGATGACATACTCTACTTTTTTTTTTTTTTTTTTTTTAATTTGTTCAGATTTTAACTAAAATACTAAGTTTTAAAAATAATATTTAATATTAGTAGTTAAACGGGTGTTAAGAGTATGAAAAATGTGATGGGATATACGAGTAAATGTTGAAATTGTCAGTGAGATATTTATTATGAGTATGACAAGCGAGTCTCATTAATAATGCATAATACATTTTTTTTAGTGTAAATAATCAAATAAAACACTTAAAATAATAAAAAATAAACATATAAAAAGACTAAGTGAGTATGAGATATGACCATTCTCTCTCCTACTCCCCAAAACTCAAAAACCTAAAAGAGAGAGAGAAGAAGACTATTTCGTGGACCTTTACTTGACATCACTCATGGCAAACATCCATGATTGATGCACACAAACAAATTAAGCTTCATGTTCATGGATCCCACGTACACTTAAAATATATAGATTCTTACACAAAGATGACCTAAGAAGAATCTACAATTGAATCTTTCTAAAAAAAAGACAACTACTTTAGCACATTCAAGTATTAATCATGCAAAGTGCACATATAGAAAAGAATATATATGGTGATTGTAATTATATTAAGAAAAAGAAATGGAGTGCACTTAGTTGTGGCATTCTATATATAATACATATAGATCACTTTCAACCTCCTTAATTGCAAGGTTTAGTGTACAATATTTCTTGAACTTATAATCTATATTCTTCCCCCCCCCCTCCACACACACACAAAAAAAAAAAAAGTTCTTTTATATTGGATTTATAATTTAAGTGTTGTATTTAATTTCATTTTTTTTAAAAAATGTTAATTATTGGTATATCATTTGTACTATTGTACAACTACGCTAAACTATTACTATAGTATTTAATATGAGTCATTTTCATGTAAATAGAAAAAGTTATAACATCTGACTGACTGACAAATATAAAAAGAAAAGTATGGTATTTACTATATACCCCCTCCGTCCCAAAATGATCTTCGCGTTTGACTATTCAAACTTTTTAAGGTTATGAACACTTACTTCACTATCCATGTTCTGTTTATGCACTTTTAAGCATAAATTGTAGATATGAGAAGAATTTTTTTGGGACAATGAGATATGGCAAATAGGAAGATCATTGTGGGACAGTTTTGGGCCGGAGGGAGTATGAAAGAAGGAGTAGTTTTTTTGGAAGTATTTCTCTCTTTATTGTGGGAGGTGAAGTCATGGTTGGCTTGTCTTATTACAATCTTATGTGCCAAAATTTGTACCTAATTAGGTTACACTTTTTTTGGTATAGTTAAACATTGTTTAAGAGTTGATGAAAGTAGCCAACAATTACCATTTTGTTGCATCATCACTCTACATTATTGAACTACCCATTTACTTTATAAAAGGAAGGAAGCAAGGGCAACAATCACTAAAATAAAATAGACCTATTGGTTTGGCCTTTTTGAAGCCAAAGTATATACCATAGAGATTCCATATTCTAGAAAGCAAGGAAAATTATTGGTGGGACGGAAACTAGTTAACTATATTCCATGGAAAGAAGATAGTAACTCTTGCTCATGCTCCACCAAGCTAGGATGACCAAACACGATTTCGGTTTTAAACCGCTGGTTCCAGTTTTGGAAAGTTCGAATCGTAACCCGAACCGTACAGCTATTCCAAACAATATATATATTCAAATAAAGAAAAGTTTTGTCAAATCTTAACCAAACACTGTAAATGAGCAAGAAATCTATAGGTGCAACAATCAGATCTCCTCATCATCGGGTTAGCAAGTAAACTGGAATGCATAAGATACATCGTGATTAAATGAATACAATATCATGAACACTCACAAAAATCCTTTACAATCAACGCGATTGATTGCTTATTTTTTTTCCTAGCTAGTTTTAGAATGAAAGATACTACTATCCAACAAAATATTTGAAAAAAAAAAAGCAAATGCAAAAGCGAGAGCGAGAGCATAATAATCAAGAAAGATCACATGTACCACTTTTGTGTACTACATTATGTATCACAGGTAATCTAACGATCATGCAGAATTGATGAAGTCATCCCTAATAGTAATACAATAACTTATAACTATTAGATTATTTCTAGTAGACAATGTGATATAAGTGATCTTTCTCTCGTAATAATTTGAGACATTCACCGACTTGGACAAGAACATTGACAAGATAGTACAACTAAGGTTCTAAAAAGCGCTAGCGGTTGCTAGGCGCCGCAACTGGGTCTAGCGTCTAGGCGGGGCCAAGAATTAAAAGATAGCTATAATATCTTAGGCGGGATTAATGCGTATCATGAACGCCTAGCGCCTAGGCCCCGCTTAGGCAAGCGACTTTTAGAACACTTAACAAAGGCACATTTATTGGACCATATTTAGGCCTTTCTTTGGAGTCCAGATCTCCTGTGCCCCTCCATGTGCCCCTCCAATCTCAACCGTTTACATGCATGGATAATATCAACATAAACGGTTGAGATTAGAGGAGCACAGGGAGGGCACATGGACAGGAGATCTGGACTCCTTTCTTTGCAGACCAAAATATTAGCCGTTCAGAGTCTAGATTGTTTAGTTGAATGAGCCCACTTGCTATTTTTGGGCTGATTATCCAATGGAAAATCCAGCAGTACCCATAACCTGTTCCAGTTCATGGCTTCTTTCTAGATTGTGAATGTTGTTTTTATGGACCGGGCTGCTAATGAAATGAAGCCCTAGATTAAAGGAAGTTAGCGGCAGAGTTGCCCTAATGGATGGCCCGCTGATGAGTGAGTTTTTACTCATTTAATTAGATACTTTTAAGCTTAATTATTGCTTTGTTCTCAAGCTTTTGTTATTTGATTTGTGTATTTTGTGTTTTTGTTGTCTAGGGTGATTATGTGCTCAATCAACAAGAAAGAGGGAGAAAAAGAGGTTAAAGGAGCAATTTTATGAAGGCCAGGGGCTGCTGTGCAAAATCTGCTGAAATCCAGGGACTAAACTGCAATTTCTGATACACAGGGACTGTTCTGGAATTTCTGAAATACTGAGGACCAAACTGGAAATTATCAAAATATGAGGGACCTTTGAAGAATTTCGGAATTCAGCCCTAAAATTACCCCAAGTTGGAGAAGGAATTTAGTTTCCTAATCCATTATGATATCTTTTGACTATTCTTTTTAGTTTAGGATTTCTTTTTAGTTTCCTTTTCTTTTTACAATTCTTTTTCCTTTTAGATTTAGGTTAGTTTTCTTCCTATAAATACTAGATTAGTTTTCTTATATTTTTTTATCAAACAATGTAGCTAGTAAATATTTGTAAGGGTTGCAAGGTTGGAAGTAACTTTTATCTTTTTATTTAATTGGGGTATTTTTCTTTTCATCTTTTAATTCTATTCATAATTTTACTTGTGCTTATTCTAAATTGATTGCTAGGGTTTATAGATTTGATCAACCTGTTTATCCTTGTCAATTGATTTATGCTAGAATTTTCTATTTACTGTGCCAGTGTAGAAATTCATAAGTAGCATCTTTACGATTTATGCATGTGCCATGGTAAATTGTGAAGTGGGTAAAATTAGACGATTATCTATATGAAATAATTGTAGAAAGCGTTCTTGATCTTAGTTTCTTAAATCGTTCATCAATTAATTCTTAGATCTAGACTGTGCCAGTTAGATTTGATTATTGATTAGGGTTTCTAGTGAGTGTGCCACTGCTATTAACTAATCTGAAAGAAGAACATAGATTGAAATAAATCTCGTGATCAAGTGAATAGGGTGAAAAGTGAAAAGATGTACCAATGATATTTGAATTAAAGATGGAGATATCTTTTAATTCTGCGATTCCTATCATTTATATGCTTGCTCATGTTGATCATCTATCTTTTATTTGTGTTTTGTTTTATTTATTGTTTATATAGTTAAATAACTTTGAATTAATCCAAGTCCCTGTGGATCGACCCTTGTGTTTGCATATTGCTATGACGATAGCTCGTGCACTTGCGAGGTATTATAATTTTGTCTACCAAGTTTTTGGCGCCGCTGCCGGGGACTTGCGCTTTAATTCTAGTTATTTAATTATCTATCTTAGTTTAGTGTTTGCGTCACTCGAAAAAGTCTTCTTGAGTTTGTGGGTTTATAGAGAAGTGTAAATAGTGTCACCCTCCAAAAAGATTTTTTTTTAGTTAGTTTTAAAGTGCCTCCAATATTTGTAAACCTTGCAATTTATTTACTTGTGATTAATTTTTGTTAGGTTTTAGTTTTTAGTTCTAGTCTTTTCTAGAAAGATATTATGCTTGTGGGTTGTGTTTGTTGTATTGCAGAATAAATAACAAAGCGGAGCAGATTGGTACTTAACTGAAAATAAAAAGAGTGAACAGGGGCTAAAGCGCAATAGATCAAAAGATGGAATGGAATGTGCTGAGTGCACGCTCATTTACGCTCATTTTACAGAAGGTGGGCAAGAATCCTAATGCATACCGTACATTGATTTTTTTTTAAAAAAGAAGAGGAATTCTTTCTTCCCCCAAAATTCGAAAGCCCTAGCCAGTTCCCCCTTCGCCCTCTGCACATTCATGCCAACGGCGGAAATTCGCCGGGAAACCCTCTCTCTCTCACCGCTCACAAACGCCGGCCACCACACCCTGCCCGGCCGACTCCCATAACAGTAGCTCCGATCCATCGCCCACCATCACCATTCGACGCTCTCTTCTGTCGTCGTCTTCAATTTGCCGGCGAAAAGCCCTAGGACCTTTCGCCTCATCGCCGGCGAACATGAACGCTCCTACACCATCTCCGATCCGGCCTCGTGCCCAGCCGCGCCGATCTCCCTCACGTTAATACACCTCCAAGCGTCGGCATCAATTCAGAAACTTTTATGCGGCTGGAGATTTCAAACCGGACCTTCCCAACTCCGATCGTCGACTCCCGTTGTCGAAATTGCAGTAGCAGCCATTGTTCTTCAATGCATTCCAACTGGAGCGGAATTGCTGATATCTGAGATTTCAAAGGAGGTACCATACACTCTCATAAGCGACAGAGGTACTAACTTCCAATTTCTCTTTTAATATTATTTTTTGTTGGGATTATGGTATAGTATAAATGGTTTATGGTTGGCTCACTTCACTGGGAATTGCTTTGGAAGAGAATGAATATTAGTGTGGGTGTATTGTTCTAATTAGTGATTATTATATGGGAATTGTGGTAGTGCGGATGGTACAGTGTTAGTAAGAAGAGTCGTAATCACCCATGTTATGTGTTCTTGCCTGTCTTACTTAGTGTTCAAAATGTGGACATTGTTTTGTTTAAGTTTGGGGGTGGGGTGCATTGTTAGTCTTAAAAAAAAAAAAATGTTTTCTTATTTTCTTTGTCGGGTTCGAACTACGGTGACCTGAGCTCCTTATAGTCCTAAGGGGAACGTAGGCAGCTATGCGCGGTCAATTTTTTTTTTATTTATTGCTAAAAAAAAGAAAGAAAAAGTTTTTTGTTTGAGTCTAGTTGTGTAATTTGGCCTTTGTCTATGATAGTAAAAATTGATTATGCATGCTTAAGTTGAGTTCTTTAATGCTATACTTGTCCGGATGTGTGACTTGATTGATATGATTGATCTTTGATTTCTCCACACTTTTGAGCACTTCATGTTAATTGCTTTGATCACCGGAAGACTTAGATGACCATTATTTAGTTGACTTATTCACTACATTCTCGGGAACTTTAGAACTTGCTTGATTGAATTTCGAGGCGAAATTTTTGGGATTATGATTGACTAGAGAGACGATGTAGGCATTCTTTGTTAGTCATATATTAAGCCTTAAACTACCCTTTATAAAATTATCCCTAGTTACCCTGTTTGAGCCTAAAGTAAAAAGAACGGAGTGTGCAAAAGCACACAACGACCCCCATTCGACATCGTTTCTTGAACCAACATCACCTACCCGTTAGCCTATACACTTTCTTACCCGTCAAGAGAGTGTAATTAAAGAATGAAAAGACAAGGCAAAGTGAGATAAAGAAAGATATTTGAAATGGGCAAAAGTGAGGTTTGAGAATTCCCCAAAGGTAACAAAGGAAAGAATAGTGAGACAAAAAGGCTTAAAGAGCTTTCAAAAAAAAAAAAAAAAAATGTGAGAGAAGAAAGGCTCAAAGAGCCCTCACTAATGTGCAAGTATTGAAAAAAAATAGGGGATGAAGAAAAGGAGTGCATTCAATCCAAAAGTATTATATGCAAAATTTCAAGTTTGGGGGTTGATGCATTGGTGAAACGAAAGAGGCCCATGAGTTGTACGAAATTGTGTTATTATTTGAAGACTCTTTGGTTATTCTCTCTTGCATTTGAATTCTTTACCTTTCGTTTGTAACCCTTAACCGAGCCTAACATTACAAGCTAATAAAGTCCTAACTGATCTTTGATTGATTGTAGTCCCCATTAGTGGAGATAGTCATGAAAAGCAAGCTATTTAGTTCTTGATCTTCAGACTTCATGTTCCATTGAATCTTCAACTCCATATATCATATCTTATTTGAGAATGAGTGGATACTTGGCTTTATAATGTATTCCGGGTTTGACGGTGATCTAGTTATTGCATTGCACACACACACGGAGAATCATGGTGATATTTTATTGATTGGGTTGCATATTTTTGACTTGCATGATATTCTTTGATTTCATCTTGAGTATGTATATTTGATTTATGAGACTTTTATGGGCCGATGATCATGACTTGACAAGAACAATTAAAAATAAAATAAAATAGTGTGTTTTGTTTGTGTTGCTTTTAGTAAAATAGTTTTATTGTTTAGTAGTTTAGTTTAGTGTTATTTTTATTTTGGTTTTTGTTTTACTTGAGGACAAGTAAATGATTAAGTTTGGGGGTATTTGATGAGTGAGTTTTTACTCATTTAATTAGATACTTTTAAGCTTAATTATTGCTTTGTTCTCAAGCTTTTGTTATTTGATTTGTGTATTTTTGTGTTTTGTTGTCTAGGGTGATTATGTGCTCAATCAACAAGAAAGAGGGAGAAAAAGAGGTTAAAGGAGCAATTTTATGAAGGCCAGGGGCTGCTGTGCAAAATCTGCTGAAATCCAGGGACTAAACAGCAATTTCTGATACACAGGGACTGTTCTGGAATTTCTGAAATACTGAGGACCAAACTGGAAATTATCAAAATATGAGGGACCTTTGAAGAATTTCGGAATTCAGCCCTAAAATTACCCCAAGTTGGAGAAGGAATTTAGTTTCCTAATCCATTATGATATCTTTTGACTATTCTTTTTAGTTTAGGATTTCTTTTTAGTTTCTTTTTCTTTTTACAATTCTTTTTCCTTTTAGATTTAGGTTAGTTTTCTTCCTATAAATACTAGATTAGTTTTCTTATATTTTTTTATCAAACAATGTAGCTATTAAATATTTGTAAGGGTTGCAAGGTTGGAAGTAACTTTTATCTTTTTATTTAATTGAGGTATTTTTCTTTTCATCTTTTAATTCTATTCATAATTTTACTTGTGCTTATTCTAAATTGATTGCTAGGGTTTATAGATTTGATCAACCTGTTTATCCTTGTCAATTGATTTATGCTAGAATTTTCTATTTACTGTGCCAGTGTAGAAATTCATAAGTAGCATCTTTACGATTTATGCATGTGCCATGGTAAATTGTGAAGTGGGTAAAATTAGACGATTATCTATATGAAATAATTGTAGAAAGCGTTCTTGATCTTAGTTTCTTAAATCGTTCATCAATTAATTCTTAGATCTAGACTGTGCCAGTTAGATTTGATTATTGATTAGGGTTTCTAGTGAGTGCCACTGCTATTAACTAATCTGAAAGAAGAAACATAGATTGAAATAAATCTCGTGATCAAGTGAATAGGGTGAAAAGTGAAAAGATGTACCAATGATATTGAATTAAAGATGGAGATATCTTTAATTCTGCGATTCCTATCATTTATATGCTTGCTCATGTTGATCATCTATCTTTTATTTGTGTTTTGTTTTATTTATTGTTTATATAGTTAAATAACTTTGAATTAATCCAAGTCCCTGTGGATCGACCCTTGTGTTTGCATATTGCTATGACGATAGCTCGTGCACTTGCGAGGTATTATAATTTTGTCTACCACCCGCCCTGGGTAGGACGGGTTTTGCAGAGTTTCGGCTTGGCCCGTTGGCCAGCCCAATTGCAGTAAAAACTCTACAAATTAATAATGTTGAGACCGGTAAAATTTATTAATTTGTAGAGTTATTAATTTATTAATAAATTAATAATTATTATTTCAAAGTGTTTTAGACGGTTCGATGAATTTCAGATTTTCGTATACAGTAAATTCATTGTATATATACATAATAAGTTGAAAGGCATTGAAAATTAAAGATTTATTTATATTCATGTACACAAGAATAATAGCTGCAACGTATTATTGAAACAAAACTAGTATACAAACGACATAAAGACTTTAAATATTCAACACATCTTATACAATGACTTTTCATCTAACAGGTGTTGCAAAATCATCAATAAAGTTATATTTTCCTTAAATTGTAATAATTATATTTTTTTTATTTCTAAGAATATTAATCATGATTTTCGTAAGACCTAAAATTATATAGGGGTCTCCTAGAAAATTAATATCTTATTATTTTTATCGATTTTTGTAATTTTTTCAACTGGCTCAATAAATTTAATATTTTTGAGAGTTTATTAATATATCGAGTATTAATTTAAAGAGTTTCTATTGTATAGAAATTTTAATTTTCAGTTTTATACATGAATGTAAAAAGAAAAAGGGAAAAAAGTGTAAGAAACTTGCCAAAATCTATATATATATATATATATTAAAGTTGGTGAGGAGAGCCATAGTGTTGCCACATAGACAAATCTTAGAGAAAGGTTGCATTTGGTATTGCCACATCATTACCACCCTTATAAATAAGAGACCTTTCAAATTCTTTTTCTTAGCTAATAGTATTAGTTACTATATAGGGTAACTATTATAGTTAACTACTATAGTAACTAATACTTATAATAGTAATATTTACTATAATAGGTAACTATTATAGTTAACTACTATAGTAACCATTACTTATTATAGTAATAGTTACTATAATAGGTAACTATATAGTTAACTACTATAGTAACTAATACTTATAATAGTAATAGTTACTATAATAGTTAACTTAGTTAACTATTATTCCCTACGTCCCAGAATAAGAGTCCTATTTTCTATTTTAGTACATACAGAGTAAAAGTCTTTTTCCAAAAATAGCAAAAAATATTTACTATTCATCTCACTCATTATCTCTTATACTTTACTTTTATACTTACATAACAATCAACTTATTATTCCATCCCACTCATTCTCTCTCTTAATTTACTTTTACACTCACGACACTTACTTACTTCCATCATTTCTTAATCTCCGTGCAAATGAGATGTAGGACTCTTACTCCGGGACAGAGGGAGTAATATTTAACTATTATAACTAACTAATACTATTAATATTATTAGTTAATTATAATAGTTAAATATAATTGTTAACTATAATAGTTACTATATAAGTTAATTATTATTAATAGTATTAGTTAATCATAATTGTTACAATATATATTAACTATTACTATTAATTATATTATTTAATCATAATAGTTACTATAAATGTTAACTATTACTATTAATACCATTAAGTTTTTTGAAATATTCATACAACAAACTTAAATGTACTTCTAAATTAATTAAAAAACATATTTATTACAACTATGTACAACCAAAGCTATGAAAATGTTATGATTAACTTAAAATATACATATATTTTCAAATAAAATTATTATGTTAATTATCAATTAAAACATCAAAAAAGAAAATATACAAAAACATTAACGGAATAGATTCCCGTGCGGAGCACGGGTTACCTACTAGTGAAGGAGAGAAAATGAAAATGAGCTTTAGTTTTTATGAAGAAACAAGCTACTGTCCCGTTTAATTTAATGTTAGGGGCCTGTTCCTTTTTCTTTTTCTTTTTATATACTATATATATATTGTTTCCTTTTTTGAACAATTTTTTCTATTGCTTTTATTTCTCCTTTTTATTTAAACTTATTTTTCTATGTAAAGCTAAAATAATGTTCGACAAGCTACATTGAATCATCATAATCCGATTTTCTTTGTCGAGTTGGTTTTTAGGGAAACTAGTTCCTTCATAAGTTATAAAAAGTCTTGTTTTTTTAACCCTTCTTACACCCTAAAAGGCCTAAACCCTAAACCTCAAACCTTAAACTTTAACCCCTATAAAAACAAGACTTTTTATAACTTATGGAGAAACTAGTTTCCCTCAAAATTTTCTCTTCTTTGTCCTCCTTAGATTCACAGTACAAGGAAAAACAAAACATTATTACAGTGAAAACATACTATGAATCTAGAATTTAGGTAGAAGTGTAAGAAATCATTTCGTTACAATATCTTTGAACACTATAATACTTTAATTATTACTTATTATTTTATGTTCTTATTTTCTTTATCTTTTGTATTAAAGTTATACTCTCTCACCGCATACAACTTTCCATTTAGTCTGCCACATATAAACGGTAGCGAACCCAAGACTAAAAGTAAGTGGCTGCACTTAACATTAGAGATTTTTTTTTTTTTTTCACACTTAGCATTAGAGGGGAATTTTTTTAAGAGAAAAGTGTGAAAATAGTGGGGACACTACCACCCACTATGGTGGATGTGTGTCCGCCACTGCATATAAATATCATGTTTCTGAATAAAAAGAAAATCTTAATGTATTTTTATCATGACATAACTGCTGTACAAATAAGTAAAACACACTTTTATAGTGTCGGTAGGTTAGATGTGATATTTATTTTGAAACAGAAGAAGAGTAAACTTAAAAATTGTATCCAAATCAAATATAGTTAAAAAGAAACAGGAAAATTGCATACTAATGATGAGAAAGAACATAAACATCATTTCCGAATTCATTGAAGGGGACAAAATGAAAACTACTACAATTTGTTTCCATTTCAAATCTAGTGAAAAAGGGAATATTTGTAACTTTTGCACCAAAAAAAGATGAACCCAATTAAAACCAAATACAAAAGTATTAACAAATTAATCAAAAAGGAAAAGAAGGAAAATTATGCCTTACTGGCATATTATATGGAGCCAATTGGTTGGCACCAGCAAATTGGACCCCTTCTTCATGGTAAGGAAAAATAAAAATCCTCCCTTTTTTGAAATAAAAAATAAATAAAAATCCGTTAAAAGACAAGAAAAACAGTGTCCGTGAGAAAAAAAAAATACTCCCTCCGTCCGGAAGATTCTTAGTTTGACTTTACACAGAAATTAAAAAAAAAAAATGTTGTGAGTATGAAAAAGTAAATAAGAGAAAATAGGAGAGATAAAGTGTGTAGAGAGTTTTTTTTTGTGAGAATGCAAGTAGGTTCCATGATCTATTTTAAGTAATAAAGCAATTAAAAAACTTAGTCTGAACAAAAAAAAAAGAAAAGTAAAAACCTTAAGTCTGGGACGGGACAGGGGGAGTAAAAAAATACCCAAACTCTACCAAGTTGAATACTAGTACTAGAGTCATCAGTGTATAAAATGGTTTCTCCAAAACCCTATCAAAAGATCCTCTTTCTCATAATTCTTCCCTTAGGGTTTGATTTTTCCCCCCCACCCTTCAATTCTTGCTTGAAACATATACATACATAAAGGGTTGTATCTATATCTTTCTATAGGCTAATCCAATGAGTAATCAAGAAGATCAGTTCAATTTGGCAGATCTTGGCTCCAATCTTCCTGCTGCTACTGCTGGTACCAATTAATTTTACACCTTGATTTGTACTTATATGTCTCTGTAGTTGTGTATGCTTTTGTTGATGCTGATGTTTTGTGATGATGATTTTTTGTAGCACTTAGTGCTGAGGATCGTGCTGGTCTTGTTAATGCACTCAAGGTGATTTTTTTTTGTTTTTGTTCGTGAGTTGGATTATGTTTTAAAGATTGGATTTTGATTTTAGTTGATGGGTTTTGTGTTTTATTTGGGTTTGGATTATTGAAGGGTTTATTTTATTTTATTTTTTTCTTTTTGAACTGTTCTTTTTTGTGTTTGGTTTAGAATAAGCTTCAGGATTTGACTGGGCAGCACCCTGATTTCTTGGAGAGTCTTTCGCCTAATGTTAGGAAGCGTGTTGAAGTTCTTAAGGAGATTCAGGTGTGATTCTTTACATTGCTTAAGTTTTTATTATTTTGATTCAGTTCAGATTGTTCATACAGAGTTGGGGATTTATTGTTTGCATATCTAATGTAAGTTGAGATAGAATACGAAATTCTAGCACTTTTGATATCGTACAGTGCTAGTAAGCTGTTTTGACTTTTGAATTAAATGGATAAACAAAAGTTTTAATTTTTCTCAGAATTTTTTTTATGGTTAATTATCTGGCAAGTCAGTGTAAAATGATGAGTAACTCAATGCGGGTTAACTCTAAGTGACAAAAAATCCAACTTTTTAACCCAAAAAATAATCCTAATCTTATGTTCTTTCCACCTTAAATGTGGCCTCACACAGACTTACCAATCATATGGTTGGTGTCTGCTATATTGGATGGAAATTAGGCAAAAGAGTTGCATCCACGTCAACTTTTGTGCTTAATAGATGAACACGTGAGTATATTACCCATGTTGAGATATTTAGCCATTTTTTTCAATTGGAGAGGAATGCTTGATTCACGTACCATTAGAACTGAGATACAATTTTGACACATATTCAAGAATCATTCATAAGGGACTTCTCCTAGAAGTAGATGAATTTTTGTTTCATTGTCGAAGTGGCAACAAGATAGTTGATGATCTGCTCATTTGTGAATCTGTTGTCAGTTGACGATGCCACCATCTCTAATTGACCACCTGGGATATTATTGTACCTTTTGTTTTACCTTATGAATCCTGACTTTTTTGTGTGGATATAGAGTCAACATGATGAACTGGAGGCCAAGTATTTTGAAGAGAAGGCAGCATTAGAAGCAAAGTATCAAAAGCTGTATGAGCCACTATATTCCAAGGTCAGTAAATGTGTTTTATTGTATTTGGATATCCTTATGTGGAATCTCTATAAATTTTATATTTGTGAGCCGACCCATATCATTTCAGGACTAAGGTTTTGTTGTTGTTGTCTTGATAAATTCTCAAATCTCTTGCAGAGATATGATATTGTGAATGGCGTGGTTGAAGTTGAGGGAGTACCTGTTGAGGCTTCAGCCGATAAGAAAGATGAGGAGTCCACAGAAGGTATTATTGAAGTCCAAATTTTCTGCCCCGTCCCCTTTTAGCTCTATCTTCATTTTAATATAAAAGGGGTAATAGTAATTTTAAATGCAGAGAAAGGGGTGCCCGATTTCTGGCTGAATGCAATGAAGACCAATGAAGTACTTGCTCCTGAGGTAACTAGCTGGAGCATGAAATTTCCTCCTTAATAAAAAATAAAGACTGTGAACTTTTTTGATGATATTTCGTTCGTATCTCTCGATTCAGATTTCTGAGAATGATGAAGGAGCTCTCAAGTATCTTAAAGACATCAAGTGGGGTAGGATCGAAGGTTTGAAGGGCTTTAAGCTGGAGTTCTACTTTGATCCTAATCCTTATTTTAAAAAACTCCGTCCTGTCAAAAACATACCACATGATCAATGAGGAGGAACACATTTTAGAGAAGGCTATAGGGTAAAATCCTCATTGTCGTTTTCTTATTTTTTTACGTTATTCCTATTATGAGTCTCTTTAATCGTTTCTGCTTACTTTGTAGGACTGAAATTGAATGGTTTCCGGGGAAGAACTTAACACAGAAAATTCTGAAGAAGAAACCTAAGAAGGGATCCAAGAATCCGAAGCCACCAATTACGAAAACTGAAGATTGTGAAAGTTTCTTCAATTTTTTTAGTCCACCAGAAGTTCCCGAGGATGAGGATGATATTGATGAGGATACAGTAAGTTTAACTTGACTTGGTAATAAAGAAATCATTATACTCCGCATTCCTTAATACTCTTACTTATTAGTTGCTGTGCTTCTCTGTTACGCTTTTTAACAGGCTGAAGAACTTCAGAATCAAATGGAGCAAGATTATGATATTGGGTAGGTTGATTGATGGTGTGCACATGTATATAATTAAGAACCTTTTTTTTTTTTTTTTTTCCCTGGATATAATTGATTCTTTGTTGAATTCTTGGCAGCTCAACAATTCGTGACAAGATCATTCCTCATGCTGTTTCTTGGTTTACGGGGGAGGCTGCGGAGGATGATGAGGATTATGAGATAACTGAAGATGAAGGAGATGATGATGAGGATATAGATGTGGATGAGGATGAGGAAGATGACAATGATGAAGATGATGATGAGGAAGATGACGAGGATGAAGGGAAACCGATCATTAAAAAGAAGGTAATGTGACTAATTGCACTTAATGAAAGATGTCGATGTCTGTTACACATGTTGTATGCCATTTCTGTTATAAAACGTTGACGTGAAAAAAATTAGATCTAGGAAGATGCAGGTTCCATTTTCATTGCCATTTTGAAGTAATATTTTCTTGTTGTGTTAATATGTAGCATTGAGACTCATTCCTTGTCAACCATTGTTGATTGCAGTAAATGTCAGCAGATTGGGATTTAGCAGTGTGGGGTGGGGGTGGCCTTGTGAGCACAAAGCGTGAACTGGTTGCTGGTTTAGCTGTTTTTTCAGAGTCCCGTCATTGATTTATGAGCGCGAATGGTTGAGCTATGGAAAGGGGAGCACTTCTCTTTTTTTAGTAAAACTTTAGTCCTTTTTTTTTTGGGGGGGGGGGGGGGGGGGGGTGGGGGGAGGGGTAGGGTTGTGGGAGGGGGTGGGGGGGTTATTCTGTTTTTGGGAAGTGACTGGTAAAGTCATTATATTTATTATTTATATTCTTTGTATTTTGTTTGCTGGAGTCTTGGATTTGATCTTCCTCCATTTTGTGGTTGTAAACTTGTAATGGTGAGGTTTTCATGGATGGAACAAAGAATGTTAAATGTATTTTGGTTTAATGATTTGATTTTTTTTTAATATTTTTGATGGAAAAGAATTTACTCCCTCTGTTCCTAAATGATGAATGACATTTTTGTTTTTAGAAATTTTTGTCTCAAAATAAATGTCTTTTTAAGAATAACTTTGTCCTTAATTGGGTTTTTACCAATTTTTTTTTCACTAATCTCTTTATACTTGTAAAACTAAATGTTTGAAAAGAGGATTACATGATTATATATGAATTGTTATCACTAAATTGTATGAAATGTAGAGATTTTTTGATGTCCCTTAAAATGGATTTTGAACATTCATTTTGAGACATTTAGAGATAGAGGGAGTATTTAAAATGGACTCAAATGAAACGTGTCAAAGTGAAAAGTGGACTCTTAATGGGGGACGCAGGTAATACTTGCTAAAAAATAGTCTCGTTTGACAAGTCAAATATCATGTATCATGAAGTGAATTACATAAAATTCATATTCCCTAAGTAAGAATATATCAGATTTGGTCAACCTTCAAGTTACCATTGTATATAATGCTGTTAATGTATAAGTGGCTTTCTCCTTTTCTCAATAGGAACAATTTGTGCATTTTTCATACTCCAAGCACTTAAACTTGAGATACTTATACTTTGACTCCCATTGTTGAATGCATAAAGATGCACTTCTTTATCTATAGCCAACTCTGGATAAACCCTAGCAGTCATACATGCTTTCCCTTCTCCCCAAAGCTCTCTACAATGGAGTGATCTATCTGTTCAACCACCAATTAAAAAAAAAAAAGTCAACAAAACCGTAAAGAAATACCGTGGTCAAGATTTTGGACAACCAACATACCAAGCTTCTTAGGGAAATGTCTTCTCGACGAGGATCTAAGTCAACAAAAGCCCCAAAGTTGGTCTTTTTTACCCCAGCTCGTAACGAAGACCTGTAAGAAAATATTGTGTTCAAGATCTTAAAACTGCGCAAAAACTGTAAAAACATGCGAAAAAGTGAAAAACCAACCTGCTTTGATCACTGCACATGAGAACAACATAGTTGTCATAACGTTTGAATACGCGAAAGAAAACTGCAGTTTGTTCTGACAAGTCCTTTGAAGCCAAAACCAATAAACCAAATGGCCCGATAGTTCCTCTGACAGAAGCATTCTTTTGAGTGCAGAGAAGTTGAGGATCGAGTAAATTTGTGTCTAGGAATTCAGCCTCTTTGAGATTCGATAAGCTAAACGAGGCTTCTACATCAGCCTACAACAATGAAGAGAAATATAAAAAACTCCGTATTATGCAGTCTTTTTACAAGTGATTTAAATTTAACGCGTAAATATTTTTAAAAAATTGAAAGAATTTACCTGTGAAGCTGTAATGCCTGTAATTTCGACTACAGATCCACGCTTAATCTCTTTATTCTTGATATCCACTTGTTTTTCGCGTAGTTTTTCAAGCTCCTTCACTGGCCATTGTACTAACTGTTTTCCAGATTCACTCAGCAAAATACTTCTGGGAATTGACTGAAAAAAATGAACACATGAAGCTATAACTGAGGCTTAAATTTCAATCGTAAATTGGTCAAACTAGTCAAAGTTTCGTATTACCTGAATTCCCGACCACCCTCTCTTGACATCATCAGATTGTTCATCGGCCTCAGCAATCCATGCCCATAATACCCTCCTCTTTTCAGCACTGTCGTAAAACGATTTAGAAGCATAAAACATCCCATAATCATATCGATACTCTGCACCAGCATCCAAGAAATCACTCTGAACTGTATATCTATCCACTTTGTGATCATAGTTACCTATTATGTAATAATCATGATCATTGAAACTTGCCTTAAGAACATGTTTTGTATCCTTACTTTTTTCAGATGTGTCAAGACCATTTTTCGTGCTTAAACTAACTGGATAAAAGTCAGGACACTCCCACATTCCTGTTTTGTTAGAAAAATGGAGCGGATTTTCGCCCCTAATCCAGTTAACAAAATCTTTACTTTTATACAGCAATGCAGTTCCATGATCATTAATCTTGCTTCCAACTAAAATCCTCCATAACCCGTCGGGACCAATCCAAGCAGTTGTTGGATCTCTGAATGAATCAGGTAGAGTATCCTTGTCTGGGCTCATCAAAGGGTTATGAGGAGATTTGACCCATTCTTGTAAAAGAGGGTCTGAAAGATTTTTGGGCATGGCCAAGTTCTGAACTTGACTGAAGTTTAAGTCACTTCCGGTGTATATAATGACGGGTTTGCCCCCGGGAAGGATTGTTGCAGAACCAGACCAGCAGCCATTGATGTCGTAAAATTCAGTTGGAAGAAGGGCATTATCGAGATGAACCCAGTTTATAAGATCATATGATATGGAATGTGCCCATGTAATGTTACCCCATAACGCGCTATATGGATCGTACTGGTAGAATATATGGTAAACTCCATTGAAATACATCGGTCCTGTCGTAGATTATATCAATCATTTTATCAGTCTGTTTTTTGTTTGATTAATGAATCTGAATTACAAAGAACATAATTTGAGATCTTACCATTAGGATCTGCGCGTTCATCAGCAACAACGAATGATCAAAACATATCAATACATGAACAAAATGAATCAACACAATCTATACAAAGATTTTGAATGCTGTTAATTATAACAATTTGAGAGAAGAATTACCATTTATCCAGTTTCTGGGAGGCTGGAGATGATATGCTGTTCTGTAAGGCTGCTCTTTTGGAATAGATTGAAGATTTTTCGACTCGCGACGAACGGATTCAACTTCAACTGATCCATAGCTAAGTACCAACACAAAGTAGAGAACAAGTACCCAAAGAAAATTGTTTCTCTGGAAACAATTTATCAAGAACATAGCTGATTTATGTGTATTTCAATTCCCAGATGGTCAATTTTTTTGGGTATTGCTCGAATAAATTAAACTTGAAGGTTAGCAATTTTTTTATAGTCAACTTGCATTGTTTTTTTTATGACTACAAGACAGATAAAATGGTGGTAGCTAAACATGCTTGTTTAAATTTTTATTGGTATTAACTTTGAAAGCTAAACATCATGTGACCTGTCCCATATCTCCATCTCTTTACTTGGTAGTTGTGAAAACAAAAGTATTTTATAAATAAGGTTTTTTAATTAATGAAAATAGCAGTCCAATAAAGTAGCAGATCTTTCCCCCACAATACTTCCTCGCTCCATAATAATTATTACAATTTTTTTTAGTTTGTCCTAAAATACGTGTCATGTTTAATAAAGACTAGTTTTAGTACTGTTTTACTCAAGTACAAAACTTGTAAAATTAAATGTAACACATCTTTAAAAATATTGACATGTCAACTGCAAAACTTATTACGAGAAAGAGATAGGATATAGAATATTGCTAGATGTTTGAATATATGGATGATATATAGCAATTGTAATTGTAGTTAGTAAAATGATCACACAACTCAAAGCAAAAGACTATTTATCCTTGTCTGTTCTTCTGATCATTTTAGTCACATGATAATACTACAGTCAACTTGACTGAGTCAACAAGAAGAAAGGTGCTGTGGCTTCTGTATTATTTTGTAGTATTGGTTGATTTTTGGTTCACAACAAGATGTTAATAAGCACTCAAATTGAAGAAGAAATGATCTACCCAGTTTGTCACTTGAATTACTAAAGTATATGACCAATAATGGGATTCATCATTCATCCAACTATATATATCGAAAGTGGTAGTCAGTCGCGGATCCATAATTTTTTTTTTCTAATAAACGCATAAATTATGTTACACCTGGCGGATCAAGATTTTTTATTTTCTAGATTGGTACACAAATTATTTCAAAGCCGAAATGTGGAAGCTATATCGTTCAGGAACCACATTTTTTGAAATTAATCTTGATCTTTTTCGCTTGATCTTAATCGAATTCTCATTTTTATGATCATGTAAAGTACGGTTGGGATTGGAGCCAAAACCAAGGAGAAGATCAAAATCAAAGATGAAGAAGGAGCAGAAAATTGGAGCAGGACTGTTGAAGTGGGCGACCGCCCGTAGAGGAGGTGGGCGACCGCCCAGAGTGACAGAAAGTCGGGGACGGATCTTGGAATGGAGTAATTGGCGTGGGGCCTAAAGCCTAATTGTTGTGCACGACAAGTTAATTGTAATTAAGGAATTATCTCCTTATTAGTTAAGGATATTAATTCTCATATTCACAATTATACTCCTTCTGTCTCAAGGATTCCGGGTAAATTAGGTTTTGATCATGATTAGGTTTTGTATCCCTATAAATATATTGTGACTACCACCATAATATTTAGTACTTTTACTTTGTGTAGGAAAAAGTTAGAACATCAAGAAAGAGATACAAAATAGTGTATAGGAGGGGGACAGGGGCCTAGGAGAGCCATGGAGGGCGATCCTACAACTCGGCCATGACTATGTTTGTATGTTCTTGAGGATGGGAGATAATAATGTATAGGTGAGAGATTATTATTGAAGAGTAGCCATTCTAGATCTATGTGAGCGCATGTGCTAAAGTTGTAATCTTTACATATATTATTATAATGATATCCTGGCTAAGTGCCCCCAGATGTAGTCATGTGCTGATGAACTGATTTATCAAACATTGGTGTTCTTGTTCTTTCATATTATCCTATGTTCATTATTTTCTCCATATTGATGACTGCTAGTATGGGCTAGTGGATGGGGAGATCCCCCCCAATTTCCCAACAATTGGTATCAAAAGCTTCTGTTTGAGATTCGGGAGATCCAAGGTGAAGAAAGAAACTGCAGATTTTTCGTGCAGTGCACGTGCAGAATTCGTGCAGCGCACGTGCAGGCTTTGTGCAGCGCACGTGCAGATTTCGTGCAGTGCAGATGCTTCGTGTGGAAGACGTGCAGAATAAATCTGAGTGTGTGTTTCTTATGTGATCTGTAGAGATTCGAGGTGGAATATGGAGATGCAGAGATCTACATGGATCGGAGGTGTTCAAGGGATCATGGGGCAGTCAAGGTGGTTGGAGAAAGATCACAATGGGAGAAATTTGTTCTGTGCAAATTTAGGCGATGTAGAAAATATGAAAGAAAAGAAGGAGGTGAGTGGTATAAGCCGGTATGACCACGTGAGAAGAGAAGGACTTCTCGCAAACGATGGATGGGAGATAGGAGGATGTTTTACTCTACTAACAACATCAAATTCGTTCCGGGTGGGAGCAAGAGGCGTAAAGACCGGCCTATTGGTGTGAAAGGGAGAAACATCAATCAATGAACGGTGTGTTAGGGGGGAGAGTGACTCAAAAGTTGCAACGCGGTGGGAGTCAAGTGGCCCTAACAGAGAGCGAGAAAAGACCACAAGAAGACAATGCAAGAAGTAAGGTGTGTCCGAGTTTCATGGGGAGCATTGCAAGGGGAGTGGATCTAGGTGGGAGAAGGCATAGTTAGTCTTGCAAAGAAATCAAGGTAAGAGTTGATTTGGGGAGGCGAATGATCTAACAGGGAGAGGTTGAAGCGTCGCTTGGTTTCAACTCGCCTTATTACTTGAGCGTGGAGGTTCATGGTGGAGGAGCGTGGATGCTTATCATCATCAAGGAGGAGCTTGGTGTTACAATTGTAAGAACCTAGCGATCAGTCGTGCTTAGCCTAGTCCGTATTTACTTTCTTTTGTGCTTTGCATCATTCTTGCATGTCATATAGGTAGCAATTATATTTGTTACTATTTGACACATTTATAATTTTGGTATATCATTTCTTTCATTTTATATATATGCGAAATAGCACAAAAGAAGATTGAAATTTAGTCAAATTCGTCACTTGTCGCAGCTCGACTAGTCTGCACTAAAATGGGCATAACTTTGTGTAGAAAGTTCGGATTGACGAACCGAAAATTGCGTGACGAACTAGACACATAGAGCTTTCCAATGGCTCCTTGATTGTGTAAGGCCAAAATATGTTTACCCCCCCTAAGTATCCACATATTCTCACTTTGCACCCTCACGCGGATTTTATCCCAAAGTGGCACCTTAAGTATCCCCCGTCCCACTTTTGCCCCCTACCACGTAACGGTGTTAGAAATTTAACGAAAAAAGATCATGTGAAAGTCATGTGAGGGCTAGTTTAGTCATTCTCATTTTAACTTTTGATAATTTTTAATTTATTATTTTTTTATATATATATATCAGCATTATTAATAGTAAAAAATTTATTTTTAGTAAAAAATTCATATATTAAAATTATTTTAAAAAAGAACAGAATATATCATTTTCTTTGTTAAAAAAATGAATATATCATTTTCCAAAAAAAAATAAAAAAATAATATATCCTAAGTTACCTAAATTAAAAAGACTAAAAAATATAAAAAGACTTCATACGAATATACGATGTATTCATCATCTTCATCTCCCCCAACTCCACCTCCACCCCCCCCCACCGTCTTCTTCATCTTCTTCCTCAAGTCCGCCCCAAATCCTCTCTCCACCTCCACCATACCCTCCCTATATCCGCCCCTCTTTCCCCTCCCCAAACCCCTTCCTCCATTTCCCTAGTTCGACGCTCCCAGCCCCTTCTTTCCCAGTTTGGCCCTCCCCTTCCTTCTCCCCCGAATCCGACCCTCCCCCACCCACAATCCGACACTCCCTCCATTCTCAGCCGCGTCGTCACTATCTTTCCCTCATCTAAGCCCGACCAGCACCTTCCCAGTCGCACCAAGCATTATTGTAGAAGCCCAGATCTTCTTCTTATTTTTTTCTTTTTTTGCAAAATCCCAGATCTGGGTTATTGTTGTTCATTTTTCTTCAATTTTGATATCTAAAATTATGAGGAATTATTTATTTGGTGTTTAAACATGTATTAATTTGTTAGTTTGGATTTGAGTTTGAATAATCATACTAGAAATTGATATTACAATTCCAAATGAGTTTTTGAATCTCTTAATGATGGTGGTGGGTGGTGGTGGATGGTGGTGGCAAGATTAATGGAGGTGGTGGCTGTAACTGGTGGTTCTAGTCCATGCCTAAAAGACGTAAAAGCCCTCTCTTTTTTATGGTGCCGACCGAATCTGGGTTGGGGTGGCCGGAACCTGGGGAAAATGGGTGGTGCTTATGAACTGTTGGTGAGTTGTCTGGGAAGATGTTGATTGCCACAACCAACAACAAATTGACATCTATGCCCTTCTATTTTCAAAGAAAATGACTAAATAATCCCTCACATGACTTACACATGATCATTTTCCGTTAAATTTCTAACACCATTACGTGGTAGGGGGCAAAAGTGGGACGGGGGATACTTAAGGTGCCATTTTGAGACAAAATCTGCGCGAGGGTGCAAAGTGGGAATTGGTGGATACTTAGGGGGTAAACATATTTTGGCCATTGTGTAATTTGGCTGAGTCGAAAATTCCAGGTGAACACTGATTTTTCAGCCAATAAAAAAAAATGAAAAATGAATAAGTTGACTTTTTCTTTTAAGAGACCAGATCTCTTGTACCACTCCGTGTGCCATTCCCTGTGCCACAAGTGATCCAGCCGTTAATATGTTTGAATAATATTAATAAAATGTTAATCTTTAAAACTGTGAGCCGTTGGATCATTTGTAGTACAGAGAGTGACACACAAAATAGTACAGGAGATCTGGACTCTTCCTTTAAAGCCATTGGGTGTCACCACCACACTTTGTGGTGGCCCTCTTGACTTCCTGAAAGTGATTTGTGGCTAGTATAACTCAATGGATTTTCAATATTTTGTTTATACTCCATCTGTCTGTCTCAGAAAGATAGTTTCATTTTGACTTTTTATAATCAACAAAAATAAACTTTGACCAAACATTGTTGTCATTTTAATTATCACAATGAAATTATAAAAATTATTATTTTTAAATCACTTAATGATTTATCAATAACAAATTTTATAATTTTACTAGAATGATTAGATTGTCATTAATAGTTAGTCAAAGTTCATTTTTGTTGACCATAAAAAACTAAAATGAGACTATCTTTCCAGGACAGAGCTAGTATATCCAAATCATACTATCCTAATTCACATAAATAATGTAACTAGCCAACCTTTGTTGACCAACTAATTGGTGGTGTTGAATTTCTTTAATCGGTGGCAACACCATGACCGACCGACCGACCGACCGACTCACTCATTCTTGCTCTGGCTAGATATAAAAGTAGTGTCCACAACCATTTTTATTTCACTCAAAAGTTAAGAACAGAGGAAGGAGCACGAGGATTTTGTTCAACAAAAATTCACCATAAAAATTGATGGGTTAATTGCTATTTGGTTACCTGAGTTTTATAAAATTTTGTAATCGGTTACTAAATTTGTCAAAGTTGCGATTGGGTTCCTGAGTTTGCTGAACCGGAGCAATCAGGTATAAAAATCGTTAGTCAGTTAAGAAACTAACAAAATGGACATCATGTGCCACACACGTGAGTTTTAATGAGGGTAAATATGTCATTTCCAGTCAAAAAGAAATCTCACTTGCTATTATTTTAGTTTCAAGTGTTAAAAATCATAGATTAAGTGTCCAAATGTAATTATTTTTTCATCTTCAACCTCTAGCCTGATCCCCCACCATTTTCTCTACCACCCAAAACCACCACCAACATCCCACCGCCACTATCTAGCCACCACCACCATCGGGACCATCATGCCACCACTGTCATCATCTAACCATCCCCACAACACTACCCTGACCACCAAATCTGTCAGCCAAAAACCAAATCTGGAAAACCAAAATCAAATACCAAAATATATCCAAATTGGGAATTAAAATTACCAAATCTGGAAAACCAAAATCAAAAACCAAAATTAAAAACCAAAATCAATGGCCGCCGCCAGAGAAGAAGCAAAGTACTCGTTGACAATTTCTAATTAATTTTTTGAAATTTTGTCTCACAGTTTGATGATTTGGCGGAGCTTGAATGGCTGACTCGGGGAGGAATCATTCTCAAACGATGACTTGCATAACCTCCAACTAATCTCCCCGACTACCATAATTCCCACCGACACATCATCCTCCGACTGGACTTCAAACCGAGCCGGCCCCACCACACCACAACTCTCCGATTTTCCAGACCGATGTCCTAATCCCTGGCAGAGCTAGAAGCAAGCATTCACCCGCCGCCCCTTGCGACTGGACTTCCCGGCTACTCTTCCTCTCCCGCAGCCCTGCAAAAACATCATCGCGAACCGACGACAAAGATTTCAAACCGACACCGGCGAAGAAGAGGGAGAGTCGGGAGATTTTCCAGACCGACGTACTATTTGTGTTTTCCTTTTTTTTTTTTTTTTTTCTTTTTTTCTTTTTTTCCTTTTAAATTTGTTAATATGTAATGTGCCTCTTTTACCCACTCAATTCTTGGCGAAATGACGTATATGCCCCTTAAGATATCACGTGTGTGGCACATGATGTCCATTTTGTTAGTTTCTTAACTGACTAACGATTTTTACACCTGATTGCTCCGGTTCAGCAAACTCAGGAACCCAATCGCAACTTTGACAAATTTGGTAATCGATTACAGAATTTTGTAAAACTCAGGTAACCAAATTGCAATTAACCCAAAATTGATCCGGCTATAATTTCAACAATCGGACACCGTAAGATTGTCAAGCTTGAGTAGGTGATCATTTCTACCCGAACAAAACTCATTTTAGTCGGTGTAATATTCGTAAATGATTAAGCTACTATCCCTTTTTAATTATGTAAGTTAACTACATGTTTAATTATCGCATTCTACCGTTCCTAAAAATTGTTATCTTGTTAGATGACTTTATTTGATGTTTATAGAATTATTAGAATGCGTTAAAATGTAGTATATGATATTGTGCCCGATCGTATCCGACCGCTATCCGACCGCTAACCGCCCAGATTAATTGTTTTTTGGGCTTAACAATTTTTTTTTGGGCCTAGCCCATAACACACTAACCCATAACAAAATAATACTACTGTGTACAAGGGAAAAAAAAAACACAAATGCAAGCAAGCCAAACCAAACACACTGCTTTTGGTACCAAAAACTAGCCGCCTACTATTTACTCTGTCTGTACCAAACTGAGACAAAAAAAAAAACAATGCAAGAAATGTTCAAACTTCATACTAATTAACCAATTCCAACTAACCAAACCCAAATACTTTCAAGTTTAATGTAACAACCCAAACAAAATAAACAAATCCATCCATAACAAATGTTACAAACCAAACAAAATAAAAGGATTTCAAAGAGTCTTCATTCACCACTTGAATCTCATTGCATCATCTAACTCCATGCCAAAGCAAAGAGTAACCAAATAAATACTTGTCATAGTAAAATTAACACTACAAAGCAAAGAGTAACCAAATAAATACTTGTCATAGTAAAATTCCTTACCCAATCAATCTTGAACATCATCAAGATCATCACCACAAGTTGCTATGTTGTTCACTATACCCATACTTAAAGAGAGACCTATATACAAAAAGGTAATGAGATATATACAAGTGAAATTTACAAGTTTATAAACTAAATCTACTCCCTTCGTCCCAAAATGGATGACCAAATTTTCTCTTAATCAATCAAGAGCAAATTTGGTCATTCATTTTAGGACGGAGGGAGTAATATTTTATAATATTTACCTTTCTTTTTATTACGTAGCCAATTTTGGGTGCACATCAATGCTTCCAATGTGGTGGGAGCCAATCTACTACGATTGGGACTAATCAATCTTCCACTTGTGCTAAAGGCCGCCTCGGATGCAACACTTGTAACCGGTATAGCAAGCACGTCCCTAGCGATTTTTTGTAGAGTTGGAAATTTAACTCCATTAGTCTTCCACCATCCCAATATATCAAAATGATCCTCTATTGGCAACACCAATTCTTCTAAGTAGTGATCTAACTCCGATTTTACATCCCTTTGACTTGATGTACTAGAAACAAACTTCTTAAAATCCGAAAACCTATCACTTGCACCACCACCCGAAGAAGAAGAAGTTGTTCTCTTCTCACCCTTTTCATTCACTTTTTTTTCGCTTTTGTACTCATTCAACAAAGCATAGCAAGAATTTCGAATTTTTGCAATCTCAAAAGAAGCCAACTCTTCTCCAAGAATTGTAGGCAAAAAATATTCAATAAGCATCATTTTAAATCTCGGGTCCAAAACACATGAAATTCCCAAAATTTCATTACATTCATTCCAATACTTATCATACTTCTCAAGCATTTGTAGTGCCATATCGGAAATAAAAAGTTCGGAATCAAGCACCCAATCATTCAATGCCAATTTGATTTCACAAACATGTAGAAAAAACTCATTAGAAGTAGGATAAGAAGTTCCCGAAAAAATCAAAGTCACATCATAAAACTTTTTCAATTTCTCAATAATCCTTTCAACTCTTCTCCAATCTTCCTCACTAGGTACACAAGTATAAGACTTTTCTTTTAGTTTCAATCGTGGAAATACAAGTCTATACTTAAAGGCCGTCTCAAGCATGATATAAGTCGAATTCCACCTAGTGGGGCAATCAAGAACTAAAGAAGTAATGTCTTTAAGGGATAATTGACGGGCCGCATCCTCAAACTTTTGAATTCTACTACGGGAACCCGTCCAATAGACAACACTATTTCTCACATTTTCAACTTCCTTCTTAATAAGAAATTCCGTGAGGACATCACTACTATGTGGAGGGGGAACATAAATAAACCTAAAATAAAATAAAGAGAAAAATATAAGCATGAAATTTTAACATCATAAATTTTATAAAAAACTCATTAATAAACATTCAATCAATCTAGGATGGAGGGAGTTTTTACTTTGACTACTTCAGAATGGAGACACTAGTACTTTCATACATGTATACAAGATCCCAAATAATTCAAAAAAAAATGAAAGAGCACATACCTCACTATTTTACTTTGCAAATCCCAAGAGGAGTCAACGAAATGTGCTGTAACTGCCATGAATCATTTCTTTGTCGGTTTCGCGGTCCACATATCCGTAGTGATGGAAGCTCTCGAGTCCAAGTTATCCAATTCCTTGTGCAACTCCTCCTTCAAAGAATGATACATTTTCATAATGTCACTCTTGATAGTATTTCTTGAAACCGGGGCAAATAAAGGTTGGAGGTTGTTTACGAAATTACGAACTCCATGATGATCTACGATACTTAACGGATATTCATGTAGCACAATCATATCCGCAAGATCACCCCTTGATCGGACTTGATCAAAAACAAAGGGGCGGTACTCCACCTTACCATCTTTTTTCTTCTCACCGGCTTGAATTAACATTTGCCCAACATCTCGATTTCTATACTTTTTTTTTACAAAGTATCAAGTGATTTCTTAAATGAGTAGTACCCCCTTTACTAGACCCATTCATTTTCTTTTTACAATACATACACATAGCTTTAACTTCCCCGTTCGCAAGTACTAATCTAGTCATCTCATTCCACACATCTGAAGTTAAACTCTTTTTAAGGCAACAACCGGTGAAGACTCGGTTTCATTTAAAGATTGGCTTGAGCCAACCGGTGTTTTACTCGCATGGCTTTGAGAATATCGTATAGGCACATCCCCCTTCTCGTATACATGCACTTCATCATCATTATTAGTAGCCTCAATATCCTCGATCTCTTGAGCCTTTCTTTTAGACATCTAATAAATTAAAAAGAAAAGCCAAATTAAAAAGTGAATCAATCAATTAACAACCATAGAGGATCAATCAATTAACATCCATTTAGAGTAGGGATTGCAGGCAGCCTAGAAAGCTTGAAATAAGTTGAAAATACATAAGTTGAAATTATTCAAAAGCAAAGACATGAAATTGATGAAAATCGTGACATGGAATGAAGGAAATCTCAGACCAAAAATTAATTCAAAAAGCTAATTGCAAGTCTTATATAATTATTCAAATGGAAAGACATGAAATTGATGAAAACTGGAGTGAATGTTGATGAAAACTGAAGTGAATGTTGGAGAATTACCGGAGCGGCGTTGTGTTCGTCTGCGAATACCGGAGCGGCGCTGATGGAAATCTCATCACTTTCTTTCTCTCTCTAGCATCCGTTGTTGAATGAGGGGTGTAATGAAAACCCTAAATTGAATAAGAGAAGTCAGGTTATAATTATACATGTAAATGTAATAAACATGATAAGTAAGGGTATATTCGGAAATATAATACACATAGCTACAGGGTCGGACGGATACGAGTCGGACGGATACGGGCGGTCGGATACGGGTCGGTCGGATACGGACGGATTAATGGAAAAACCGTATCCGTATCCGTATCCGTCGGATTTTCAAAAGTGCCTACCAAACCCGCCCAACCTCGGTCGGATTGCCTCGGATACGGATCGGATTCGGCAGAATTGCCATCCCTAATATTACATGACCTTCATTGATAATGGTGGGGAGTATGCGCTCAGGGAGTTTGAGGAATGCTGTGATGCGAATGAAATTTGCATGGATATTCCAGACTCGGGTGGGAGCGGGACGGTTCATGATGACCAAGGACAAGGGGTCACTGAAGATGAACCAAATACTCCAGGACCGGATATTCCGCTGCGCAGATCTAACAGTGAGTGTAGATCGGATGCAAAGGCTCTAGGTTTCTCAAGCAAGGATAAGTTGAAGCTGGGTATAGCTTCAACGGGGCTTAGAGAATAGGGGAGGAGGATGGTACTACCATGATCGAGGTGAGTGTTGGTAGTGGTGCCCTAGGCACGTTTAATAAACGTTGTAATTGTTATCATTTATTTCATATCAATAAAGAGATGTTTTGATTATTATTGTTGTTCATGCTTACTTATAATAATCCCCGTCCCTAGTACTTATTAAGCACTAGTATAAAGGCTAAATGATCATGAGATGATCATGTTAGATTTATGGGTACTTGTTTGGAACAAGGTACTGGACATGACCCGCTGTATGAGATTTATGTCATGGTCTATGTCGAACATATATCTCATATTAGTTATGTCATTTGAATCCTTAGACATGAAGTTATTATAGTCTTCCACTTGATGAACATTGTGTTTGACATATTCAAACGCTACCTTAACACGGTAGTTATAAAGGGTATGATTGGCATAATCGGATTCCCGTTGGGAAGAATAATAAGCTAAATGGATTTGTCCCTCCACGGAGAGATGTCAAGCTTGGGCCTCTCGTAGGAATGATGTTGATGAAATGTTCGGCCGGACTCAAATGAATTGATTGGATCAATGTCATTTGGATTATCAACATATTCGGAATCGAGAAAGTATTGAACAAAAAAACAAGTTGACTGTTTGACCATGACTTGTGTTCAATGACATCGTGGACAAAGGGATTGTGACATATTCTAAAGGAATGCGAACTTGTATCTAGTTATACTATTTGGGTAGGTATGACGGTTTGCTAGAACCTAATCATATCTTATGGGATCATGTTTGATCCCATTGCCAACTTAGTATAATCCTAGAGGGTCACACACAATAGAACGAATCTTTAATAAGAGGACTATATTGGAATTTAGAGTCAAAGGACCTTGGAGGAATTTTGGAAACATTCTGGGCTGTTTGGTCTACCGAGCGGGCGCTTGGTTCAGACCAGGCGGGCGCCTGAAGTAATTCCAGAAAGACAGGGACCTTCTGGTCATTCAGGCGGGCGCCTGGCCCTTTACAGGCGGGCGCCTGGTGCTGCCGACAGGAAAATTCCTAATTCGATTTGGGAAGGTTTTTGGCACAAGATTCCTATTTGGAATAGGTCTTAATTGTGTATAAAAACCCCAATTCGGCCAGACCATATGGACAAGTGATTTTGTGAGTCTCAAAGAGTTTGAGAGAGATATTATTTTGTTCTAAGATATCCTTGATTGAGGAACAAAATAATTCACAAATAAATTCAATATAGTTCTTTTATTATATTGTGAAAGTGTGTTTCATAATATTGGTCTAGCAACCAAGATCAAAGATCCTTTGATATTCGTTCGAAGTGTGGATACCGCTAGAGGGTGAAAATCATCATCTTCAAAGTTCGTGTTCAAGCTTTGTGATCGTGATCAAGTCTTCAAGTTTCTCCACCAAAGACCAAGAGAAAATTCATAGTCATCAAGGGTTAGTTATTCCTCTATTCATCTTGTTGTATTTGATTTAATCATATGAACGGATCCATGGCTTTGGGTTTCTTAAAATTTTAATTGCTAAATTCCGCTGCGCATGTTACTAGGAAACCCAACAGTGGTATCAGAGCCCCGTTCATGTTGATTAATTCAATACTTGGATCATGTTGTGTATATAAATTGTTTATGTGCCAAGCATGATATGAATATTGGATTATATGATGTTTATGTGTTTTGTGATTTTATGTGGTTTATTGTTTTTCGAACCTTAATCGCACGATTCAATCGCAATAAAAAATTATGGTGGATTCTGAATTATTTCGATTATTGATTTTTGATTGGATCAAAGTTTTAATAATCGGGGAAAAATAATTTTGAGACAAAATTTTCGAACTTGAAAATTCCATACCATTCTGACCATTCAGGCGCCCGCCCGCGCTGGACCAGGCGCGCGCTCGCTTCAGGCGCCCGCCTGTGCTGGACCAGGCGCGCGCTTGCTAGGCCAGAATGTTCTGATTTTGTTCAAAATCTGATTCTGGAATTTTTCGATAAATCCGACAAAACCAGTAACAAGACCACTTCAGACTTGCTGATCTGGAATGGGTTTTGGGTAGTTGGTTTGTGTGTGGATTTTGGGGTTTGATTTTCCTATTTGTTTTAGTCTTGTGATTCCTAGATTGGTTCAAGTTTTGGATGGCTAATCTGCGTTCATCGAGATTGTGTTTCCCAAAATTGATCGCAATCAAAGTTTCAAAGATAAAACGAAGTTAGAATTATGAAGAGTTCATAATTGCTAAAATTGAGAAACAAAGTTCTTGATTCAATGATTGGAGATCCATGTGGAATTGTGAATGCAATTGGCCTACGTTCATCGAGACCATCTATTGCTTAGTTTCGGCCACATGGACTACTTTCTTGGTTTCTTGAATTAGTGCGGGATTGTGGTTGCCTAATGGCTTAGTTCGACCGCACTTCTTGTTGTCTTGATTTGGAGATAATAACCAAAGTTGAAATAGTCTCATCCTCATAATTATAGAGAAACTAATGACACATAAATATTATGCTTAAATTAATGGGATTAATTTAGTGGCTAAACTTGATGTGTAACATGTTTATATTATGTGCTCATAAATGTGTTATATGCTATATGTGATGAACCTTCAAAGAAAGTTTTAAGTCTTTTATTGCCATGCCATGATTAAAACACTTGTTAGTACATGAGTGATTTTAATGTAGATTCGCCCTAGCGAGGTGCATTAAATTTATTTATGTTTGAGCAAGATAGATAATGTGGGCACGCCCTAGCGGGACACATTAACTATGCGTTTAAAATGGTTAGACTTAATTGGGCGTCAAAACAGTTTTGGGCCTAGGCAAAGATGAGGTTTAACATGCTTTTGAAATTGGATTTCTAAAAGAATCTCATAAAAGGAATTAAGAGTCATATGAGATATGATTGACAAGAGTTGTCTACCTAATTAATTTGATTTTGTGTAATCCGCCTTAGCGGACTTGAAATTAAATTAAAGTTGGATCTTAACCCAATTAAATTATATTATACATTGGATGTATAAGAAGGTTATATAATTTAGTGGGAGTATTTTGTTTAAAAAAATACATTATTTATCTCTTTAATGAAAATCGGTACTTATTAAATTTTGGAAATTTTGCATATTTGTAGATTATGACTAATAACACTCAATCAATGTCGTTGCGATCGATCCTTGAGAAGGATAAGCTCGAAGAGAATGGTACAAACTTTATGGATTGGATCCGAAGCATAAGAATTGTTCTTAGGCAAGAAGATAAGTTGTACATTCTCGATGGGCCTCTCCCTGCTGAACCACCGCCTACTGCCCCTAGGGTAGAAAGAGACAATTACAAGAAACATCGTAATGATTCTAGAGATGTAAGTTGTCTCATGCTTGCTGCTATGTGTTCAAAACTCCAACAAAGTTTGGAACATTTGGAAGCCTATGAGATAGGCGTGGAGTTGAGAACCATGTTTCAAGAGCAAGCTAGGCAAGAGAGGTACAAGACCATTGTTGCATTCACTACTAGTAAAATGAATGAAGGGCAACAAGTGAGTCCTCACTTTCTTAAAATGAAAGGTTATGTAGAGCACCTTGAGAAACTTGGCTATCCAATCCCATTGGAGCTAGCCACGGATCTCATTCTTAATTCATTGCCTAAAAGTTATAATCAGTTTGTGATGAATTATAACATGCATGGAATGGATAAGAATCTCTCTGAGTTGCATGGGATGCTCAAAACTGCAGAGATGAAAATTGTGGAGAAAGGTTCTCCCGTGCTCTTGGTTCATGATGGGAAGAAGGCTAGTGCCAAAGGAAAGGGTAAGGCAAAAGTTGTCAAACCTAAGATAAGCAAGGCAAAGGTTGCCAAGGCTTCTGAGGCAAAACCTGATTCACAAAAGGATGCAATCTGTTTCCATTGTCAAGAAATTGGTCATTGAAAACGTAATTGCAAGGCTTTCTTGGAAGAGCAAAAGAAGAAGAAGAGCAGCAAGGCTGCGTCGACTTCAGGTATCTATATGATAGATATTCTCCTTTCTACCACTGATTCTTGGGTATTGGATACCGGATGTGGTTCTCACATTTGTCTAAATGTGCAGGGACTAAAGAATAGGAGACTGCTTAAAGAAGGTGAAGTAGATCTACGCGTGGGAAATGGAGCAAGAGTTGCTGCATTAGCCGTAGGGACTTATGAAGTCACTTTACCTTCCGGATTAATTCTTGTTTTGAACAATTGTTATTATGTTCCGGATTTAAGCAGAAATATTATTTCAATTTCTTGTTTGGATAATGAAGGTTTTAAGTTTCTTATTGAGAATAAGAAATTTTCTATTTATTTAAATGATGTGCTTTATGGTATTGCTAATTCATTTAATGGCCTTTATGTCTTGGATGTCAAGAATGAAAATAATGTCTATCATGTAAATAAGAAATCTAAACCTAATGATGTAAATCATACTTATATGTGGCATTGCCGTCTTGGTCATATTAATGAGAAGCGTATCTCAAAACTCCATGGGGACGGACTTTTGGGTTCATGTGACTTAGAGTCATATGATACTTGTGAGTCGTGTCTTCTTGGAAAAATGACTAAGACACCTTTTACCAAGTTGGGTGAAAGGGCAAGCGACTTATTGGGGTTGATACATTCCGATGTATGCGGACCATTAAGTAGCAATGCTAGGGGAGGATTTCAATACTTCATAACCTTCACTGATGATTATAGTAGATTTGGGTATGTTTACCTAATGAAACATAAAAGTGAAGCATTTGAGATATTTAGAATATTTCAAAATGAAGTAGAAAAACAACTTGGCAAAAGCATTAAGGCACTTCGATCAGATCGAGGTGGAGAATACTTAAGTCAAGAATTTGATGATCATCTAAAGAATTGTGGAACAGTTTCACAATTGACTCCACCTGGAACACCACAATGGAATGGTGTGTCCGAGAGGAGGAATCGGACTTTGTTAGACATGGTTCGATCAATGATGAGTCAAGTTGATCTTCCAATATCCTTTTGGGGTTACGCCCTAGAAACCGCTGCTTTCACACTAAATCAAGTTCCAACTAAATCGGTTCCAAAGACTCCATATGAGATGTGGAGTGGAAAGAAACCTAGTTTATCTTTCATGGGATTTGGGGTTGCGAAGTTTATGTCAAGAGACTCATCTCTGACAAACTAGCACACAAATCTGATAAATGTATTTTCGTGGGATATCCTAAGGAAACTAAAGGATATTACTTTTACAACCGAGAGGACAACAAAGTGTTTGTTGCCCGAACTGGTGTCTTTCTAGAGAAAGAGTTTCTCTCCAAAGAAATCAGTGGGAGTAAAATAAATCTTGAAGAAATTCGAGACCCAGAAAATAACATTGAACCAATAGTGGAACAAGAACAAGAACCACAAGGAGTTGTGGAACCTGTTCAAAATACACAAGCATCTCGCAGATCTAGTAGGTCACGATCCGAGCCCGAGAGATATGGATTTCTCGTAACGGATAGTAATGAGGTAGAAATCATTGAGAATGATGAACCGTCAACCTACCAAGAGGCGATGTCTTCTCCTGATTCGGACAACTGGCTTGGAGCCATGGAATCCGAATTGCAATCCATGCAAGACAATCAAGTTTGGAATTTGATTGATGCACCCGAAGGTGTAAAAACCATAGGATGCAAATGGGTCTTCAAGAAGAAGACTGACATGGATGGGAAGGTGCATACTTACAAAGCTAGGCTTGTAGCGAAGGGGTATAGGCAAGTTCATGGTATTGACTATGATGAGACCTTTTCACCCGTAGCAATGATCAAGTCTATAAGAATTTTGCTTGCCATTGCCGCATATCATGACTATGAAATATGGCAGATGGACGTCAAAACCGCTTTCCTGAATGGAAAACTCCAAGAGGATGTGTATATGACACAACCAGAAGGTTTTGAACAAGATTCTAAGGTATGCAAATTGCAAAGATCCATCTATGGATTGAAGCAAGCTTCAAGGAGTTGGAATCTCCGTTTTGATGAATCGGTCAAAGAGTTTGGTTTCATCAAGAACGAAGATGAGCCTTGTGTATACAAGAAGATTAGTGGGAGCATAGTGCTATTCCTTATTTTATATGTGGATGACATATTGCTCATTGGAAACGACATTCCTACACTTCAGTCTGTGAAGACTTGGTTAGGAAAGTGCTTCGCAATGAAAGATATGGGTGAAGCCGCATATATACTTGGCATTAAGATCTATAGAGATAGATCAAGAAGGCTACTTGGTTTAAGCCAAAGTACATACATTGACAAGGTCATTAGAAGATTCCGTATGGAAAATTCTAAGAGAGGCACCTTGCCAGTGTTACATGGAGTTTCTCTAAGCAAGACTCAATGTCCTAAGACAAATGATGAGCGTGAGAAAATGAATGATGTTCCATATGCTTCGGCAATTGGGTCCATCATGTATGCCATGATTTGTACTAGGCCGGATGTATCTTATGCTTTGAGCATGACAAGTAGATACCAATCCGACCCTGGCGAAAATCACTGGATAGCTGTAAAAGCGATTCTAAAGTACTTGAGAAGAACTAAAGACTCGTTTTTGGTCTATGGAGGAATGGAAGATGATCTCGTTGTAAATGCCTACACGGATGCAAGCTTCCAAACTGACAAAGATGATAGCCGATCGCAATCGGGTTTTGTGTTTATGTTAAATGGTGGAGCTGTAAGCTGGAAGAGTTCCAAGCAAAGTACAACCGCTGATTCTACAACAGAAGCTGAGTATATTGCTGCATCGGATGCTGCAAAGGAAGCTGTTTGGATTAAGAAGTTCATAACTGAACTTGAAGTGGTTCCTAGTATTGCTAATCCAATAGACCTTTATTGTGATAATAATGGTGCTATTGCTCAAGCAAAGGAACCAAGAGCACATCAGAAATCCAAACACATACTTAGGCGTTTTCATATCATTCGAGAGATCGTTGATAGGGGAGACGTAAATATATGCAGAGTACCTACTGATGACAATGTTGCGGACCCGCTAACAAAGGGACTTCCACAAGCTAAACATGATGGTCATGTTAGGTCCATGGGTATTAGATACATGGGAGATTGGGCCTAGGGCAAGTGGGAGATTGTTGGTAGTGGTGCCCTAGGCACGTTTAATAAACGTTGTAATTGTTATCATTTATTTCATATCAATAAAGAGATGTTTTGATTATTATTGTTGTTCATGCTTACTTATAATAATCCCCGTCCCTAGTACTTATTAAGCACTAGTATAAAGGCTAAATGATCATGAGATGATCATGTTAGATTTATGGGTACTTGTTTGGAACAAGGTACTGGACATGACCCGCTGTATGAGATTTATGTCATGGTCTATGTCGAACATATATCTCATATTAGTTATGTCATTTGAATCCTTAGACATGAAGTTATTATAGTCTTCCACTTGATGAACATTGTGTTTGACATATTCAAACGCTACCTTAACACGGTAGTTATAAAGGGTATGATTGGCATAATCGGATTCCCGTTGGGAAGAATAATAAGCTAAATGGATTTGTCCCTCCACGGAGAGATGTCAAGCTTGGGCCTCTCGTAGGAATGATGTTGATGAAATGTTCGGCCGGACTCAAATGAATTGATTGGATCAATGTCATTTGGATTATCAACATATTCGGAATCGAGAAAGTATTGAACAAAAAAACAAGTTGACTGTTTGACCATGACTTGTGTTCAATGACATCGTGGACAAAGGGATTGTGACATATTCTAAAGGAATGCGAACTTGTATCTAGTTATACTATTTGGGTAGGTATGACGGTTTGCTAGAACCTAATCATATCTTATGGGATCATGTTTGATCCCATTGCCAACTTAGTATAATCCTAGAGGGTCACACACAATAGAACGAATCTTTAATAAGAGGACTATATTGGAATTTAGAGTCAAAGGACCTTGGAGGAATTTTGGAAACATTCTGGGCCGTTTGGTCTACCGAGCGGGCGCTTGGTTCAGACCAGGCGGGCGCCTGAAGTAATTCCAGAAAGACAGGGACCTTCTGGTCATTCAGGCGGGCGCCTGGCCCTTTACAGGCGGGCGCCTGGTGCTGCCGACAGGAAAATTCCTAATTCGATTTGGGAAGGTTTTTGGCACAAGATTCCTATTTGGAATAGGTCTTAATTGTGTATAAAAACCCCAATTCGGCCAGACCATATGGACAAGTGATTTTGTGAGTCTCAAAGAGTTTGAGAGAGATATTATTTTGTTCTAAGATATCCTTGATTGAGGAACAAAATAATTCACAAATAAATTCAATATAGTTCTTTTATTATATTGTGAAAGTGTGTTTCATAATATTGGTCTAGCAACCAAGATCAAAGATCCTTTGATATTCGTTCGAAGTGTGGATACCGCTAGAGGGTGAAAATCATCATCTTCAAAGTTCGTGTTCAAGCTTTGTGATCGTGATCAAGTCTTCAAGTTTCTCCACCAAAGACCAAGAGAAAATTCATAGTCATCAAGGGTTAGTTATTCCTCTATTCATCTTGTTGTATTTGATTTAATCATATGAACGGATCCATGGCTTTGGGTTTCTTAAAATTTTAATTGCTAAATTCCGCTGCGCATGTTACTAGGAAACCCAACAGTGAGCACTATGGCACTAAGGATGAGTTGAAGACGGATATGGGGTTTGTATACAGGTTGATCTCTAGGTGGGAGATTGTTGGAATAGAGATAAACCGGGAACTAGCGATCTAAATAGAAGAAATCAGCAAAGTCGCAGAACAGGCAATGCTCGGCCGATCCAGATAAAGGACTCGGCCGAGCGACTCGGGCGAGTCAAGGCAAGGGAGCGGCCGTGCACTAACCGGGTAAAAACACACCTTCTGATCAAAGGTGCTCGGCCGAGCAAATTAAGTTGCTCGGGCGAGCGTGAAAAAGGGAGTGGCCGTGCAACCACTGGACGGGAATATGCTGAATTTCAGGAATTCTAATTAGACTAGGGTTTGGTCTCATTCTAGGTTATGTATATAAACAGGGTTCCGCGCCCATACTCATTGTAACTCCATATTTACATATTATAGTGCAAGATCCTGGCTTGGTAGTGCCCCCAGACGTAGTCAAACATATTGACGAACTGGGTAAACAATTTCTTGTGTTCTTTTGTCTTTTGCTTTGGGTTTCTTATTTCTTGTGCTTGTTTGTGGTGCCGGGTGATTCTTGCGATTTGCTTGGGTGTTGGGTTGGGAAGGGCTTTTTCCACAACAAGTAGGTTGTAGGGACTGTTGTTACATATGTCTTAGTGCACACCTATACAGTATACAGTTATCCAGTTATGAGCTCATGTTGATCAAGATGGAGTAAGGGGTGCGGTTGATCGGAGATGTCCTCGATCATATCCTTTTATACGTGTTTATTCAGTTATCCAGTTATCTAGTTATACAGGGATATATGATATGCATAATGAGTTGGTCGTTGTTTCCAACTGGTATGGGACAGTTGGCGACAGGGAGCCTCTCTTGTTATGTGATATCTGTTATTCAGTTATGTTGTTATATGATTCAGCTATTACGTTGCCTATGCTAGATCTGTTGCATTTTGGCATGCCATGTAGCTGCATGATAGTAGCTTATTGAGTCTTTGACTCACCCCTTCCTTTATTTTGTTTTCCTTAGCTCGCAAGGACATAGCAGGTCCGTCCCAGTCAGGCCGGTGAGCTGAGTTTGAAGGGAGAACATGGGCAGCCTTTTGGGTAGTCCTCTTGCTTATGTTTTGTACAGTGAGGACGATTTTGTAAAGTTACATAAACTCTATTTCGGTAGCACTACTATTGTATATAAGTTTCCGCTGCCGTAGTTATTATAGTAGTACTTCGATATGGTTGTAGTAGAGTTATGGACTCTATGTTATTGTATAATACAGGTTGCGTAGGGCTATGTAGCCATAGAGTTTGTTTATCCAGTTAGTTCCCGAGTGTGATAGCTCGTGGTGTTGTTTGTGGCTCCTATTGTTGTTGAGCCTTGTCGTTAGTTGTGGTTTAAACAGGTTGAGATTTTGTGTTTAGTCCAGTTGTGATACAGTTATGCAGCGTTCATGCACCAATTTTGAATTCTGGGAAGGAGCTCAGGTTGGGGTGTGACAACAATGGTGGTGTAAAATATTTGGTGGATCATTCTCCGATGGGAGTATGATAGGAGCGTGTCACAATGGTGGTTTATCTCTCCAGGTAGGAGATTGTTGGGGTTGGAGCCAAAACCAAGGAGAAGATGAAAACCGAAGATGAAGAAGGAGCAGAAAATCAGAGCATGACTGTTGAAGTGGGCGACCGCCCGTAGAGGAGGTGGCGACCGCCCAGAGTGACAGAAAGTCGGGGACGGATCTTGGAATGGGGTAATTGGCATGGGGCCTAAAGCCTAATTGTTGTGCATGGCAAGTTAATTGTAATTAAGGAATTATCTCCTTATTAGTTAAGGATATTAATTCCCATATTCACAATTATACTGCTTCCGCCTCAAGGACTTCGGGTAAATTAGGTTTTGATCATGATTAGGTTTTGTATCCCTATAAATATATTATGACTACCACCATAATATTTAGTACTTTTACTTTGTGTAGGAAAAAGTTAGGATATCAAGAGAGAGATACAAAATAGTGTATATGAGGGGCCGGGGGCCTACGAGAGCCATGGGGGGCAATCCTACAACCCGGCCATGACTATGTTTGTATGTTCTTGGGGAGGGGAGATAATAATGTATATGTGAGAGATTATTATTGGAGAGTAGCCATGCTAGATCTATGTGAGCGCATGTGCTAAAGTTGTAATCTTTACATATATTATTATAATGATATCCTGGCTAAGTGCCCCCAGATGTAGTCATGTGTTGACGAACTGGGTTATCAAACATTGGTGTTCTTGTTCTTTCATATTATCATATGTTGATTATTTTCTCCATACTGATGACTGCTAGTATGGGCTAGATCCCCCAATTTCCCAACAAGTACATTAATACATATCCGTGATACATATAACATGGCTACCTTATTCAACTTGTGAGCACTACCCTTCTAACCATTTGTATGATCGATGAATCTAGCCGGCTTCATGCTCCAACCATCCAACTTCCCGATGGTTACATCAAGACTTCCATTGTTGAACACGAAAAGGTTGGATTTTTCGTTAATGGCTAGAGTTGGATAGACTCTAGCAGAAATGCAAGCCTTCCCTTTTGCTACATAACTTTCTATAACAGAGTGATCAATCTGCACAAGTTTCAACAAAATACGTTAAATCGCACCCCAAACCAGGCATAACTGGAAACAATACAGATTAGTACTCCCTCCGTCCCCAAAATGAATTTCAAAATTTTAGTTTAATGGACATTCTGAAAATCTCTACTTTTCATACAACAATTTAGTGGCAAAGATTCATATATATTCTTGTAATTCTCTTTCCAAACATTTAGTTTTGCAAGTATAAAGAGACTAGTGAATTTTTTTTGGTAAAATAACATTTAGGGAAAGTTTTTTTCTTTTTTTTTCCAAAAAAGACATTCATTTTGGGACAAAAATTTCTTGAAAATGGATGTTCATTCAGGGACAGAGGGAGTAGCATATTATTAAGAAAGCGTACCAAGCTTCTTAGCGAAATAGTTTCTTGATGAGGATTTATGTCAAGAAAAGCTCCATATGTAGTTTTGTCCAGCCCGTCTTTCAGTGAGGACTTGCTCTGATCACTGCAAATTAGTACTTTGAATTTGTTTTGGTATTTGAATATGCTCAAGTAGATTGCAGTATGCTCTTTTAAATCCTTAGAAGCCATAGCCAAGAAACCAAATGGCCCGATTTTGCTGCTCTTTGCTGCACTTGTTCTGCTACAAAGAAGTTGAGGATCTGCTCCTCTTAAATCCATGGTCTCAGCCTCTGATAATTCAGGTAGCTTGAATATGACCTCTACATCCGCCTTTAAAAAAAGAAAAAAAAAAAACTGAAATGTTACTTGAAAAAAATCAAAGCTAAATTTATTGAGATAAGATGGAGTTTATGAATTTACCTGTGAAGCAGTGATGCCAGATACTTCGAATAACGAGTTCTTTTTAAGTATCTTCCCATAGTAGCTAACATGCTTGCTGCGCAAACTTTCAATTTCCTCGACTGGCCATTGTACCAACTGTTTTCCATCTTCACTGAGGAAAACTTGACGAGGAAAGGACTGAAAAAATAGATTACAAAGAAATTTGAAGTAATCAATTAAAGAGGCGTAATAAGCTGATTTTTATTGTGTTAAACTTACAAGTATACCTGAATTCCTGCCCATCCTTTTTTGATATCGTCGGATGAACTATCAGACTCATTCATCCATCCCCAAAGTACCCTCCTTTTCTTGGCACTATCAAAAAATGTCTTGGATGCAAAAAACTTTCCATAATCATATCTCAAAGCCGAGATTTGATCAAAATTACCCTTTAGATCAGAAACATAATTTTCTTGATCAGGGACATATCTTCCAATCGTGTAATAGTCATGGGCGTTGAAGCTAGTTTTCAGAGCATATTTTAGATTAGGAATAGTAACCGAATTATCAGCTCCGTTTCTACTATTAAGAACTACAGGGTATAAATCCGGGCATTCCCATGTTTGAGGATTTGTACCCGAGTAAAGCGAGCGTTCAAATTTAGTCCAGTGTACAAAATCTTTGCTTCGATAAAGGAACACATTTCCTTGGTCATTTTTCAAACTCCCAACGAGTACCCTCCAATTTCCATCTTCACCCTTCCACGCTGTACTAGGGTCTCGAAACTGATCTATCTTGACTCCATCTGGTGGGGTCATGATAGGATTTCCAGAATATTTCACCCATTCAACAAGAAAAGGGTCTGATAAGTTCTTTGGCACTGCTAAGTTTGTTACTTGTCGATTCTTATCATCGAATCCTGTGTATAAAACAACGGGTTTACCGGAATCTAGAAATGTTACTGAGCCGGAAAAGCAACTGTTGATATCGAACGGCTTTGTGGGTGTTAGGGCAAATTTGAGATGAGTCCAGTTGATAAGATCATATGATACAGCATGCCCCCATACTATGCTCAGATTAAAGACTGCAGCATAAGGGTTATACTGGTAGAAGAAATGGTAAACCCCCTTATAGTACATTGGCCCTGAATTAAAAACTTTGCATTATCAACTTTTACGATTCAAATTGAATAAAAAAGATTGGAAATTTATTGTGATTTTCTTACCATTTGGATCTGTATATCAATTATGCAGTAGCATATTGCAGCCAGCAGAACATGTCATTGCGACAAAGAAATCATGTCAGCACATTAAGGTAGTACATTATTTTGAAAAAAAAAAAAAGGAAACTGCTACAAGAGCTCTCATTATGTGTGGGGTGCGGGAATGTTGTGCATTACTAGTAAAGAGAAAAACGTATCAAATCTAATGTTAGTAGATAAGTTACCATTCATCCAGTTTTTAGGAGGTAGGAAATGGTAGGATGGTCTGTCTGCAGAATACCCGTTTGGATGTGACAGCTTAACTTGACCATCTTCAATGGCACTGCTGACGAATACGGAACTTAGAAAAAATATGATCCAGATAATGTAAGTCTTCATATCGATCGACGAGCTTAGTTGATTTTAAATTGTCTGAGTTATGGTATACAAATATGAGATGTTGGAAAGAGTATTTATAGAGTGGAAATGGGAGATCTGAGATCACATTCAAAGAGCAAGCCTAACATTCACTTTGTACTCTTTACTACACGCCTTGATCATCACTGGGACCAATCTTTGGGTAAAAACAAAAACTGGCTAGACTGTACAAGTTGATATATACGTCATCCGTGCCACTAAAAGTATCACACGTTCCATTTTGATTCGTCCTAAAATACGTGTCACGTATTAAGGAATATTATATATTCTTAGCATATATTGTAAATATCATGTTACCAAACATAGAGATTGTATCTTGTAAACCAAGCTAGATTATTCTAGAACATTAGTTTCCTTCTTGTATTAGTTTTCCTAATTAGATTAGGACTCTAGAATACTCTTTGTAACACTATAAATATGTATCTCTAGTATCAATAATATTTGAGTCTCTCATATCAATTATATCTCTTCATGTATGATTGGCTCCGACTATCTCTTTCTCTAATCCTTGACATGGTATCAGAGCTATGATCCATAATGGGACTTTCTCCGCCAAAACCCTAAGCTTCCGCCACCCATCTTCAAACCCATTTTTTTTTTTTTTTTACCTAAACTAGCTTCCACCACAACAATTACCGTAAAATTGCTTCTGCCACTTTTTGTTTGTTTTGTTTTGCTCTGCCATGTCCCCTTCAACCATGAAATCTTCTTCTCTTTCATGGTCACACACAAAACCCTATTACACCCGCAGCCTCACTACCAAAACCCCATTCTCTCTTTTACCTTCCTAAACCCCAAACAGGAACCTAACCCATATTCATTCTAACTCTTTTTAATTTATTTATTTTTCCAAACCAAAGTCATCGCCTAACAGCTAAACCAATCCCAACCCAAAACCCCTCTTGAACCTACCGAAAACCCTGTCAATTTTTTTCCCCTTTCCTTCAACAATTCTTTTCCCCCTCTTTGTCCACAAAACAACCAAAAAATAAAATAAAATCCCTCCTTCTGTCTAGGCATCACTTTGTTTTCTTTTGGTTTGCCTTCTTCCTTTTTTCACCTCGTTAAATTGGTCAAACTTATTCCAGCATACCTCTTGATATCCCATTACTTTAACCCTCAAATTACTACCTTTTTTTCCCCAACAACAGGTAACCCATTATTTTTTATTCCACCCGGCCGAACCACACCCCTTTACCCGTCCAAACGTATAACCCCTCAAAGCCCGTTTCGCGACGTAAAAGCCCAGCCCGTCTCGCGGCGTAAACGCCTTACCCCGTCTCACGACGAAAAAGCCTTACCCCGTCTCGCGACGTAAAAGCCCGTTGCCTTAGTAGCACTCATGTTTTGCCTTAGTAGCACAACCGTTGCCTTAGCAACCGTCTTTTGCCTTAGTAGCACTCATTTTTTTGCCTTAGTAGCAACCAACTCTTTGCCTTTGTAGCAGCAACTCCGCCTTTGTAGCTACTAAACCCCAAAATCTCTTCGTTGAGACATAAAATCGTCTTGCGACGTAGTCAATGAAACGTTCAATAAACCTTTGCCATTGTAGCACTCAAAACCCATTACCGAAATCATCAAGGCAACCTCATCCACAACCGGGATCACGTCAAATCAACTCACTTCATCAACCCGGTTCATCTCATTACTTTCAAGATTGGACTCTCCAATCGGTCGTCCATCTTGCAGGGGCATATTAAGGAATATTATATATTCCTAGCATATATTGTAAATATCATGTTACCAAACATAGAGATTGTATCTTGAAAACCAAGCTAGATTATTCTAGAACATTAGTTTCCTTCTTGTATTAGTTTTCCTAATTAGATTAAGATTTTAGAATACTCTTTGTAACACTATAAATATGTATCTCTAGTATCAATAATATTTGAGTCTCTCATATCAATTATATCTCTTCATGTATGATTGGCTCCGACTATCTCTTTCTCTAATCATTGACATCATGTTCATCAACAAGAATAGTCTTATTGGAGTTTTACCGTACAAGCAATGTATTAAAAAAGCACATTCCTTAAAAGAATTGATAAGTCAACTGCGACACTTATAATAAGATTGGGGCATATATAATCAGGCAATGATGAGTTGGTTAGTTTCTAGAACATAATAATGACGAAAACATAAATATTCTAATGATTAGACCTGAGAACACTGGATTCGCAAGGAAAAAGCGCCTTTTTTGATGATGAAAATGAGTGCGCATGAGGTCGGCAAAGAGTCTTGATAGATAGCAAAATGGGTCTTTTTGACGAAGAAAACGACTGTTTATGAGGTCAGCAAGAGTGTTGTGTTTTTCCCACATTCACTAGAAAGTGGAGTTGTATTGAACATCAGCAGCCCAAGGTGGAGGGTGCCTACATTCCCATTCATGGGGGAAAGAACTAGAGAGGTACTTTATGGGCATCCAAGATTTTTCCCTTAGATGTGACCACCACCAACACCACCCATTGTCGTGTGGTAGTATTGAGATCCAAATATCTTTGTTAACTCTGCTTTCCACGGAATCACGCGCAATTAAGCCAGACAATCCAACTTTCTCCATTCACACGCACTTAGTGATACTTCTGTGAGGCATTTTGTCGAATAGCTTGAGTGCATAGGCCCAGCAATAGTGCAAGCCAAGAAACCCACTCAATTTGTGGGCATGACTTGGAAGCTCATGTCGATCTCGATCGCTGCATCTTTGTATCCTTGGATTGGACTGCTTGCTTCCATGCCGACGTTGAAATTGGGAATAAATTCAGAAATGGGATTCATTTTTAGTACTCCCTCCGTCCAGATTCAAAGGTTCTTACTTTACTTTATTACCTAAAATGGAAAATGAGACCCACTTGCCATTCTCACAACAAAATCTCTCTACCCATTTTCTCTCTCTTACTTTACTTTTCACCCTTGATGACGCCTGGATTTTTGGGCCCTTTGGGTTGGGGGTACCCAAAGTATCTGAAAGAGCTCCCAAGATCATCAAGCGGGTCAAATATCTGGCTAAGAAGATTTGCAAAATGAGCCCACCGTTAGGACCAAAGCCGGGTTTGACCCCGGCTTAGGCCCTCGGGTGTGAGAATAAGATCTCTGAGAGAACTAAGAACAATGTCTTGAATGCCTTGGGTGTGTGTATTTGAGAGAGAGAGAGGGAGAGAGAGAGCACTCAAGAGAGTTGTAGAGAGAGAATGTAGAGATTAGATCATACCTTTTACCTTAGATGAGGAGGGGTATATATATGAGGGATAAAGGGTATATTTATCCTTTTAAAGGTCTCACCTTTAGTATATGAGACAAGTATATGGGCTGTATATTTTTGGTATAAGGAAAGTATACGAGGGTGAAAGAGTATGAAATACTCTTATACTCCACTCCGTCCCAGAAAGATAGTCCATTTTTTCGTTGTTACTACGAGGGAACTTTGAGCAGTTATAAATGCTAATTATAATTATGTTAATGTGAATCTAAAAATTGATATTAATAGTATTTATAATAGTGTATCAAGAACAATTTCAAAAATTTCATTAGAATAATTAAAAGTAGCCTTAATTATTACTCAAAGTTCTTTCGTAAAACCCATGAAAATAGGGGGACTATCATTCTGGGACAGAGGGAGTATTTTGTTTTGTATCTTTGTGATTCTGATTTATTTAGTGTATATATTTAGAGTTTATTTAATTTATAAATTATGTGTATATTTACTTTAATTCAATTATAGTTTAAATAATTGTTTATATTAGGAGTAGTTTATTTTAGGATATTGATTTTGATTTAGTTGACTAACATATTAATGTTTGTCTTTGGTAAGTATATTTTGTATTTTAGGTATAGGTGACTTTTCAAGGAAAGATTCATTGGCTAAATAAGGATCAAGATGGTTGCCGAAGATAGCTGTCAAGAAGCCTTATAAATACACGTTCAAAGTTCATTCCAGACTTACGGATTCTGAGCACATATTTGAGAGAGGAAGTCTGAGAATTATAGAGTCCTATTGTTCTTGAAGTTTTTATTCAAAAAGACTTCAAGTTGCTTGAGTGTTTTGTGAGTTCTAGTAATCTAGAATAGTTTGATCTTTTAATTGTTTTTGTTTCTTTCATCCTTTGTACTTAAAAGAGTTTTAGTAATGAAAGTTTTCCAGCAAGTAAATTTTTGCTGAAGTGTTTAATCTGTTTATTTATTTATTCCACTGCATTTCTGTGTTTTGACAAGACAACTGTCTTGGCACTTGTGGGCACAACTGTACTCACAAGTGGTTGTTTTTCTGGACTGTCCTAGCTGCTCATTTTTTTAAGAGGGGTATAAGGATAAATATATCCAAAAAGCCAATGCTCATCAACCCTCACAACATTTACTTTTTCTTAATCTCCGTGCAAAGTCAGAACCTTATAATGAGACGGAGGGAATATGATTTTTTGCATCTGGCCCCCGATCCAAGAATAGATTTTGATCAAGAACAAATGAAAAGTCTATTGGGTGGTCAAATTCTTGTGCGAAACCATCAAACAAAGTCAAACTTTATGATCAATGGGTAATTATCATTTTTTTTCAACCATTTCATTCTGATTGTTCTTTCTTATGATCAACAAGCCCACATCTCTATTTCTCTAAAAGCCTGTAGTTTGATTACTATTTTATTTCCAATGGCAGGATATCTAGTAATGTGATTTGCCAAAGAGAATGACCAAAACTGGGAAAGATTCAGCTATCACTGCATACCATTCAAGGACATCGGTATGCTTTACCAGAAAATCTGTTTAATCTCAAAGTGAATAAAGTTGATGGTCACATGCATATTCAACTGTTACTCGTCGTACTGCCCATACCCAAAAAAAATTCCTTAGTTAAGTGCATTGCAGCTGCTTGATGTAATGCTTGTTTGGAATTGTGAATTGGCCAAAATGGAAGTCTTTTTCGTGTTTTAGCTTAGCTAATAGCTATGCAATAAAGGCGATTGTTCCATAATGGTGATTGTACTGAATCCTTCCACGCACGATGACTTACCTTAAATGTGCATTATGCACGACTGATGCATGCTCAATGTTTTGCCTTACCATTACTTCTCTTTTCCTCTTTGCTTATTCGAATAGATGTTTTGTGCGTAGACAACAAACTTACTGCGCCTTACCTAAATGAATGACCATTTTTTAATCGCATTTCTTATAATTAGGAGAGACACCATTTTTTTTTTTTTTGAATATGACTTGCTGGACTTGATTTATATAGAATTCTCGATATCTTAAGATTAGCATATACTTTTTTCACATGTTTCATTTCATATGATACATGAACTTATTGCCTTAATTGTGTCTCTACCTAACATGAATTTGGAATCAGTATATAATGGTCATTATTACTCCCTCCGTCCCAGAGTATATGCCCACCTTTCCTTTTTAGTCTGTCCTAGTGTATATGTCCACTTCCTAAAATGGCAAAACATCTTTACTATTCCTCCCACTCTCCTACTTTACTTTATACTCACAACACCAATCAACTTACTATTCCCTTCCACTCATTCTCTCTCCTACTTTACTTTTATACTCACAACATTTACATCACTTCCACAATACAATTTCTTAATCTCCGTGTAAATGGGAGGGTGGACATAGACTTTGGAATGGAGGGAGTATTATTTTATTAAAACAAAAACGAATCTTTTGTTAAGATAAGTATCATTCTGCCATGGTTTGCACAAATCATGATTAAATAAGCATATTCATTTTTATAAGTACAGTACTGACCTCATTAGTCGACTGATAAATAATTGCATCTTGATGCTTTAAAAGTGTACAATTTTTTTGTAATTCCCATGTAATTTGGTTCAACCAAATATCAGAGTTTGTTAATTTCAAGATCTGAATCGCTCTTGCAAGTTAACAGAGAGGGATGCATCTTCAAAATTTGAAAACCATGGAGAGATCTGTTGTCTGCACACTTATGTTATGCTTTCTAATGATTTATCTTGGAGATGAAGAGTTGAAATCGGTATAGAGGAAAATATGGGAAGAACAAATCAGTTTATTTTCCCTTGATTGCAAAAGCCGCATATGTTACAATATATACAAGAACTCTTCCTTGAATAATAAGACTCCTACTCCTACAATTTAGCTTACAACATAAATCCCTACCTAATTTACATGCTATCAAATAGGAAAGAGATATACAAAGAAATAAGAAGAGATATCCCGAAAGTATATGGAGATCTCGGAAATCTCGGTGTAGTATCTCAACATGAAGTTGCAGCAAATTCCCTTCCATCTCTAAAATCGCCTCCTCCTTTACAAGAAAGTATAAATCATACAGAGCGATAGACTGCTGGACCTCGCTAACCTAAACAAGTCTTCTTTAATGTTTTAATAACAGAAGATAGACAACCTGAACTCCATTTGTTACAATTTTTGTTTTACATTCTGATCTAACCTAAATTTGTATTTCTCACAAGTTTCGTTTTACTCCCTCCGTCCCAAAATGATCTTCTCATTTGGCATTTCTCATTGTCCCAAAAAGTTCTTCACATTTCTAAAACTTAGGCTTAAAATTGCATAAGAAAAACATGGCTAGTGAAACAAGCCTTCATATCCTTAAAAAGTTTGAATAGTCAAACGCGAAGATCATTTTGGGACGGAGGGAGTATATCAAATGAACTTAGTTAGTGACTCTTTACCTAACATGAATTTGGAATTCACATATGACGTAATATTATTTGTTTTCTGCATAGATGATGGTAATGGCTGATGACATGAATAAAATCACATGAAATCAAGTATATACAATTATAAAGTCTTGACCTTAATAGTCTTTTTATAATATAGTTGAAAGTTGATACAAAACAAGTGTATTAATATGGAAGTAATACCTGTCTGAACTATCAAAAATAGTAGGGGACCTGGTGATAATCTGATCCACAGTCGTAGAGTTTTACTTTCATTAGCTTACTAGCTCTTGTGACTGAACATAGAGGAGAAAAAAATAAGACATCTTCAAAGTTCAAAAACCATGGAGAGATCTGTTGTTTTTCGCATAGTTATTGTTGGGTTAATGCCTTTGAATTTGGGACGCCGAGTTAAAGGATTAAACAACAGAGAGATTTCGTAATCCCGGGACAGAGCGCAGAAGGAAGGTTTCCAAGTCAGTTTTGGACTAGGTTTCCAAGTCAGTTTTGGACTAGGTTTCCAAGTTCCGAAGAGATTTTGAGATAAACTTTACTAGTATAAATAGAGGCCAGTAGTTTAGATTAAAATCACACCTCAGATTGACATAGACAAATTATTAGAGTGCTCAGAGCGAGGTCTGTAATTCTACAGTTACACAGTCAGGAATTTTGTGATCAAAATTCGTGTAGCAGTAATAGTGAGATCTTGTAATCGTTTCTCCAGATTGATAATAATATTCTCTCCCCTCCCCGTGGACGTAACCAAGTTGGTGAACCACGTAAATCTGTGTTCTTGTGATTGCTCGCTTTTCTTATCAAGTCTTGTTATTGCTCTAACAAGTGGTATCAGAGCTTGGTTGAAAAGGATAATTAGCATCCACGGAAGAGATCCAAGATCGAAGAAAAACAAGGTAGCAGTTTCTGGTCCGTTTTTATCCAGCGCAGCAGTGAAGAAAAAGGCGTAGCACATTCGTTCACCGTTGGATCGTGCTGATTTTTGGTGAGTAGCTTCGGGACTCATAGATCTTCGATCTGAACGGTGGAGATTGGATTTTGATGTCCGTAGCATCCGAAATTGTATCCGGACAGAAGCTGCTGGTGTTTTGTCTTCGATTGTATGCGTTTGGAGTTTCTTGTTGCGATTTCTCTTAGTGGCACCAGAGCTTTGGTTCGTGGTTAGAGATTCAGGGATTCCGCTGCAGAGAACAAGAAGATGGGTCAAGGAGCAGATTCGATCGACAAGTTCAATGGGAAGAATAGTTTTTCTCTCTGGCAGATCAAGATGAAGGCTTTGTTGGTAGACAAAGATTTATGGGAACCGTTGGAGATTGCAATCAGGGATCGTAAGGATCCCAAGGGTAAGGCAGTCACCACAGAAGGTACAGCAGAACAGTCAGAAAAGGACAAGATAGCAGCAGCGAAGGAGGTGGCGGCATTGAAGAAGTTAGATCAGAAGGCTCACGCCAAGATCATCAGACAGTTGGATGATGAGATCCTAACCAATGTTGCAGGAACAGACTCCGGAAGCGATCTTTGGTTAAAGTTGGAAGATATGTACATGACACGTTCATTGACCAACAAGTTATACCTGAAGAAGAAGCTATATGATTGTCGTATGACTGAAGGTACGCCCATAAATGATCATCTTGATAGATTTACTTCTGCATTACTTGAACTGCGTAATATAGGAGTAGTTGTTGATGACGAGGATGCAGCCTTGCAGCTTTTAGTATCTTTACCTATGTCTTATGAATATTATGTCGATTCGTGCATAAACCGTAAAGATTAGATCTCTCTAGAGGAAGTGAAAACTTCTCTCAAGACGAGGGAATTGCGCCGAAAGGCGAGTGGGATTGAGGCAGGTACCCAGTCATCAGGTTTGGTTGCTAGTAGTAGCAACAGCAGGGGTTCTAGTGGGAGGAAGAACAATCAAGGTAATTCTTCACACAAGAAGGGTCCAAAACCTGGGGATATCTGTAATTTCTGCAAAGAGAAGGGGCATTGGAAGTTCGACTGTCACAAAAGGAAGCAAGGCAAGGCACCAGTCACAGCAGAGGCCATGACGGCCAGAGATTGCAGTTCAGATGAGGATTATGCTCTAGTAACATCAGAATCAGCATGCGCATCTAATGCGTGGATTCTTGATTCAGGAGCGTCTTACCATATCCGTCCTATGAGAGAATGGTTTACTGGTTATAGGCAGATAGTTGGCGGTGATATAAGCATGGCCAACAGTACAGTCTGCAGGGTTGTCGGTATTGGTTCGATCAAGGTCAGGACTCATGATGTTAGGGTTGTCACTTTGAACGAGGTTCGACACGTTCCGCTTATGACGAAGAATCTGATTTCTCTTAGTCAGTTAGACAGCAAAGGGTTCAGTTTCAAAGGTAAAGGTGGAGCAGTTAGTGTCTGTAACGGTTCAGAAGTGATGCTGAAAGGCCTTAAGCGGGGCTCCTTGTATTTCCTCCAAGGAAAGACGCTTGCAGAGTCGACTATGGCTGCATCAGAAGAGGTGAACGAGGGAGATATGTCTAAGCTGTGGCACATCAGGCTCATTCACATGAGCACTCGAGAGATGCATGAGTTGACTAACAGAGATCTTATTTATGGCCTTAAGATCAAGGATCTTAAAGGCGTTCTGGATTACATCCACTCAGAGTATTGGGGACCTTCACGTCAAGAATTTCTAAGGGGGCACAAATATGTCTTGTCTATGGTTGATGATTACTTGAGGAGGCCTTGGGTGGTTATCATGGAGTACAAGAATGGGGCTCTAAGGAATTTCAAGGACTGGAAGACGGTAGTGGAGAACCAGACAGAGAAGAAGATCAAGAAGCTCCGGACAGATAATGGTTTGGAGTTCTGCAGTACTGAGTTCGATTCGTTTTGCAGACAGGTGGAGATTTCTAGACATCTCACCAGCAGAGGCACGCCACAGCAGAATGGTGTAGCAGAACGAATGAATCAGACATGGCTTGTGGGAGCGTTGTGCATGCTCTCCAATGCAGAGTTGTCTAAACGTTTCTGGGCAGAAGCGCTTAGTACAACATGTTACTTGATTAATCATGGACTTCATACCGGTATTGGTCTCAAAGTTCCCTATGAGGTATGGACTGGTAAATCCATGATTGTTTCAAGTGTTGGCGGTGTTGATAAACAGGTGGAGCAACAAGATACTGAAGAGTTAGTTGTACCACAGTCAGATGTTGAAAAACAGGTGGAGCAACAAGATACTGAAGAGTTAGTTGTCCCACAGTCAAATGTTTATCAGGATCCACCAACAGAGACAAAGACTGAAGCACCAGAAAGTTCAAGTTCAGTTCCTAAAGAACATGGGTTAGTACAAGAAGGGTCTAGAAGAGCTAATTTCAGGAATGGATTTGAAGACTTGGTGTCTTATGCACTGCTGGTTGCTGAGGAAGTGGAGCCCGTTCTTACGGAACCTTCTACTTTCAATAAAGCAGATACATGTTCAGAGTCATCTCAGAGGTATGCGGCTTTGAGTGATGAGATAGAGTCTCTTCACAGGAATCAGACTTGGAAGTTGACCACAAGGCCAGAAGGCAGAAAGATTGTGACTTGCAAGTGGATCTTCAAGAAAGAGGAAGGGGTGTCACCGGCAGAAGGGTTCAAGTATAAAGCTCAAGTTGTTGCAAGGGGTTTCACACAGAAAGAAGAGGTGGACTACAATGGGATCTTCTCAACAGTGGTCAGACACACTTCGATCAGAGTGTTGCTAGCAATAGAGGGAGAGATATACATGACAGAGTCGGAAGGATTCCAAGTTCCTGGTAAGGAAGATCAAGTTTGTAGATTGAAGCAATCGCCTAGGCAGTGGTACAAGAGATTTGACAGCTATGTGTTAGCAGCAGTCAAGAAGTCAAGGATTCAGAAGCTGAAAGGCTTGGTCGCAGAGATGAAGGGTTTGGGTAACGCGAAGAGAATTCTGGGTATGGAGATCTATAGAGACAGAGCCAAACGGAAACTGTTCTTATCCCAGAAAAGATACATCAAGAAAGTTTTAGAGAGGTTTGGTAGGTCAACAGCTAAGGCTATAGACACTCCGGGTGCAGTGAATGCACAGACAGTCGCGTTTGGGCCCAAATCGGTTGAGGAGAAAGAGTATATGGCTCCAGTATCCTATGCTAGTGCAGTTGGTAGTTTGATGTATACTACAGTGCGCACTAGCGACGTCAGACTCGTCTGTGGAGATGGGACATAATGTGCAGTCAAGGGTTTCTCAGATTTGGGTGATGTTGACTCAAGAAGATCGAAGACCGGATATGTGTTCACGCTTGGTGGGTCAGTTGTCAGTTGGAAGGATAGATCGCAGATGACAGTGACGTTGTCTACAACAGAGGCAGAATACGTGGCAATGACAGAGTCCGCTAAGGAAGGAATATGGTTGAAGGGATTGATCAGCAATCTTGGGGTTCGTCATGAGAGGACCAAGCACATTGATGTCAGATATCATTTCCTAAGGGATGAGAAACGGGTAAAGGTGAAGGTAGGGACGGCGAACAACCCTGCAGACATGTTCACAAAACTCGTGACGGGAAGCAAGTTCCAACATTGTTTGGACTTGCAGATTGTTCGCAGCTATTAGATAGCAGAAGAGGCGAGGGGGGAGAAAAGGTTTGTTGTCATGGAGATTCAAAGTCAAGGTGGAGATTGTTGGGTTAATGCCTTTGAATTTGGGACGCCGAGTTAAAGGATTAAACAACAGAGAGATTTCGTAATCCCGGGACAGAGCGCAGAAGGAAGGTTTCCAAGTCAGTTTTGGACTAGGTTTCCAAGTCAGTTTTGGACTAGGTTTTCAAGTTCCGAAGAGATTTTGAGATAAACTTTACTAGTATAAATAGAGGCCAGTAGTTTAGATTAAAATCACACCTCAGATTGACATAGACAAATTATTAGAGTGCTCAGAGCGAGGTTTGTAATTCTACAGTTACACAGTCAGGAATTTTGTGATCAAAATTCGTGTAGCAGTAATAGTGAGATCTTGTAATCGTTTCTCCAGATTGATAATAATATTCTCTCCCCTCCCTGTGGACGTAACCAAGTTGGTGAATCACGTAAATCTGTGTTCTTGTGATTGCTCGCTTTTCTTATCAAGTCTTGTTATTGCTCTAACATGAATTTGGAATTCACATATGACGTAATATTATTTGTTTTCTGCATAGATGATGGTAATGGCTGATGACATGAATAAAATCACATGAAATCAAGTATATACAATTATAAAGTCTTGACCTTAATAGTCTTTTTATAATATAGTTGAAAGTTGATACAAAACAAGTGTATTAATATGGAAGTAATACCTGTCTGAACTATCAAAAATAGTAGGGGACCTGGTGATAATCTGATCCACAGTCGTAGAGTTTTACTTTCATTAGCTTACTAGCTCTTGTGACTGAACATAGAGGAGAAAAAAAATAAGACATCTTCAAAGTTCAAAAACCATGGAGAGATCTGTTGTTTTTCGCATAGTTATGTTATGCTTTCTAGTGGTTGTAGCAAATTCCCAGGATTTAAACAATCTTCAATCTCTTCCGACTGACCAGCCTTATCGGACCGCCTATCATTTCCAACCTTCCAAAAATTGGATGAACGGTAGGTCGTTTCTTCAATAGTATCCATAAATAGTACTTTCTTATATATAAATTATCCATCCCTCAAGTTTTGATTTCCTTAAATGTAATGGTGAAACTGGCGATTGCTCAATGATGATGAATCTGCAGATCCTAATGGTTAGTTTCATAACTTCTCCATCTTATATCTGCCCTCTTTTCTTTTTCTTCTGTTAGACTTCACCTGATTATGAAAGTGACTGAATCTCGATTTTGTTTTTCCCTCTCCTAAACTATATTAACAAATAAAGATAACATTCTAAGTCGTCGGTAACATGATCAGTGCCAGTATATATTTCCTTCACATTTTGTTCTAATAGTTACATAAATGTATACAGGGCCAATGTACTACAATGGAGTATATCACATCTTTTATCAACACAACCCTGTTGGTCCGCTCTTTGGTCATAATTTAATGGTATGGGGACATTCGGTATCATATGATTTAATCAATTGGATTCATTTAGAAACTGCATTTTACCCTTCGGAACCATTTGACATCAGTAGTTGCTGGTCTGGTTCAGTCACAATTCTCCCTGGAAACAAGCCGGTCATCTTATACACCGGAATCGACTCTGACAAGACTCAAGTTCAAAACTTGGCAGTACCCAAAGATTTATCAGATCCATTTCTAAGAGAATGGGTTAAATATTCTGACAATCCAATCATAAACCTGCCTGAAGGCATTGAGCGCAACCAGTTTAGAGATCCGAGCAGTGCTTGGCTTGGTTCAGATGGGAAATGGAGGATTGTTGTTGGAAGCGTGAAAAATGAAGAAGGAATAGCATTTCTTTACCAAAGTGAGGATTTCTTTAACTGGACTAAGGTTGACCATCCCCTTTTAGCATTGGAAATGACCGGAGTTTGGGAATGTCCCGACTTTTTCCCTGTTTCTATGAATGGCGAAAATGGGTTGGATACATCAGTTGTAAACCCTGATGTAAAGTATGTCTTTAAGGTAGGACTTTGGACCGAATGGCATGACTACTATACTATCGGATCTTACGCACCTGAGAAAGAACATTATATCCCTCAAAATGGTTTGACGGGGAGTAATTTAAATTTGAGGCTTGATTATGGGAAATTTTATGCTTCAAAGTCATTCTTTGATAGTAAAAAGAACAGGAGGGTGTTGTGGGGGTGGGTTAATGAGTCTGATTCAGACGAAGATTCCGTTCAGAAAGGATGGTCTGGACTTCAGGTCAGCTTACTTCAATTCGAAGTTGACTTACCTTCTTTATAAAACTTGTTCAATTTTGAAGATTTTTTTATCATGTTTTCAGGCAAACGACCAATTTATGCAACGTAGTGTCCGATTTATATCAATTAATGCAACGTAGTAGCGAATTCTTACATTGTGAAACGTACTTGAAGTAGTTGTATCAAATAATGCAAAATTCGAACAATTTGACAAACGTACTTGAAGTACGTTGTATCAATTAATGCAACGTAGTAGAGGCTAAAAAGTTATTACGTTGCATTATTTGATACACAATAAGCAAGTACGTTGTCTATTTTCAAAAGTAAGCACTACGTTGCATTAATTGACTTTTAACACCCGATACGTTGCATATTTTAGTGATTTTCCCTTATGTTTTCTAGGCGATTCCAAGGACTCTTTGGCTTGACAGGAATGAGAAGCAACTTGTGCAATGGCCCGTGGAGGAAATTGAAGCACTGCACGAAAATGAAGTTACTATTTCCGGTAAAAAACTTGAGAGTGGATCGTTATATGAAGTTGAGGGCATAACTGCTAGTCAGGTACGTAATGTATTCTATCAAAACCAAAAATAGTTGACGTTTATGTCCTAGACTAAAAATTGAATTTCATTTTTTCATAGGCCGACGTAAAGATCTCCTTTGAGTTGACTCATCTAGAAGATGCAGAGGTGTTTGACCCGAGTTGGGTTGATCCACAATTACTCTGTAGTGCAAAAGATGCAATGGCCAGTGGTAAATTTGGACCGTTTGGATTGTTAGCTTTGGCGTCGACAGATTTAACAGAACAAACTGCAATCTTCTTTAGGATATTTAAAGCGCACGACAGATATGTAGTTCTTATGTGCAGTGATCAGAGCAGGTTGGGTTCATGAAAATAAGGATTCATTTTCTCGACTAGAAAAGTTTTTAAGATTAAAGGTCTAAACACTTGAAAATATGTTTGTTTCTGACAGGTCTTCTTTGAGTAACACAGTTGACAAAACTACGTATGGAGCATTTGTTGACATAGATCCTCGACACGAAGAGATTTCACTAAGAACCTTGGTTAGTACTAAGTAGACATCAGTTTTATGTCTCGTTTCGGACCAACTTGTTAACCCCCCCCCCCTCCCGCCCTTTTTTTGTTAATGGGATTTGTTGTTGGCATGGATTTACAGGTCGATCGCTCGATTATAGAGAGTTTTGGAGGGGAAGGAAGGAGTTGCATTACTGCCAGAATATATCCAAAGTTGGCCATTGACAAAGAAGCTCACCTCTTTGCATTCAACTATGGAAGTCAAGATGTAGTGATCTCAAAGCTGAATGCTTGGAGTATGAAGAAAGCAAAAATTAATGCAGAAGAAGTTTTCAAGTGTGCGGAATAAGAAGATTGATTTAATAGAAAATTGTAATGGAAATGAACAACAATAGCTCAGAAAAATGAATTTCTATAAAGTGCTACTGGTTAAACTATCCACTCAACTAAGAACAACTATGGCTAAATTGCATAACAACAATGAAATATATTAGCTCAACCGGTATTCGGTGTTAGCTTCCCATACTAAGGTCACGAGTTTGAATCATGTTAGGGAGATTTGTGTTAGCTTATTTATAAGCTTAGTTTGTAGCCTTCGTGGCATTATGAATGAAAAAAACATTTTTTTTGTTAATGGGAAAAAAAACGTGTTAATAATTGAACAATATGTACAATGTATCAAATGTCAACATATTAAACAAAGTTAGTAGTATTATTTTGACAAAATAGTGACAATACCCTTTAATTTTATTACTGATAAAATATAGCCTTAATTGTGTCTCTACCTAACATAAATTTGCAATCAATATATAATGCGAGTTATTAATTATTTTGTGCATCAAATGGGACCTTTTGTCAAGAAAAGTATCATCCTCCCACGGTTTGCATAAATCATGAGTCGTAACGATATGTATAAACTTTGTTATTTGATTATTTAAATATGCAACGGGTGTTAGTTTTGAGAAAATTTTGGGGGAAACTAGTTTCTCTATAAGTTATAAAAAGTCCTGTTTTTATAGGGGTTAAAGTTTAGGGTTTAGGGTTTAAGGTTTAGGGTTTAGGCCTTTTAGAGTTTAAGAAGGGTTAAAAAACATGACTTTTTATAACTTATGGAGGAACTAGTTTCCCCCAAAACCAACTCGTTAGTTTTTATCAATTTTCTTTAATAAAGATAACACCGTTGAATATTGAGTCTAAAATGATACCAATTTTTTTTCGTGATCTGATGTAGATTTGTTTTCTCACAAGTTTCACATATAAAAATTGACTTTTTGCCTAACATGAATTTGGTGTACTTAGTTCATTTCATAAACAAATTAAATCATATTAAATCAAGTGTATACAGTTATAAAAAGTCTTGACCTCAATAGTCTTCTTTTAAACAAATACAAATTTATACAAAAAAAAAAATGTATTAATTTGCAAGTAATACCTGTCTGATTCATCAAAAAAGTAGTCACGGTTCATAAAGATAACATCTTAAATTTAGGGTTTAAAATGTCACCATTTTTTAAAAAATTTAATGTAGATTTGTTTTCTCACAAGTTGTCCCTACATATAAAAAATGACTTACTGCATGTCTCTTTAACTAACATGAATTTGGAATTAGTTCATTTCATAAACAAGTTAAATCATATTAAAATCAAGTATACTCCATCCGTCCCACCTCATTTGAGACTTATTTCTATTTTGGTCCATCCCACTTCACTTGAGACTTTCCAAAATGGTAATATTTTTATAATTTTATATTCAATCTACCCTACCCACTCATTCTCTCTCTTTATTTTCTACCACACAATTCATTCAACCAACCTACTATTAACCCCACTCATTCTCTCTCTTTATTTTCTACCACACATTTTCTTTCTTTTATTCTTTTTCCTTAGTTATTGTGCCCACCTCTTATGTCTCAAGTGAGGTGGGACGGAGGGAGAGAGTATCTATAATACAATACAGGAATGATTTTTTTTTTTTTTTTTTGACAATGTCCACGGGCGAGGAGAGGGATCGAACCCAATACACGAATGATTTAACCGCCTCTTAGCCTGGGATAAAGAGCGGTCATGATCAATTGGTAACCGTTCCCATCAGACAGCCCTCTTCCTCTCCGTCCCACGATCTCTCTTCTCGAATGTGTGACGTGACGAGAAGCGAAGCTGGTTGATGAGCAGTTCCCCTCCGGCATCACCAAAAACGTCACGAAGAGTATACACCCATTTGTGCGTTTACAATCACGCATCACTTTTTCAAAGAAATCAGCGGCCATTTCTTTACTCTCATCATTACATACGATGTACAACCGCTATCCAGTGAATTACCTGTAAGATCATGGCTTGCAACACAAGTCATTTAGTGAATTCCATACATAAAATCATAAGTATAATGTTAATATAAAGTGTAGTCAATAATAAAATGTGTAGAATCCCTGAAATGTTATTTATCTATTTATGATGGGCAAAATGGTAAATCAACATTGCTTAAGAAATGAATATGTATGGTCCCTATTTGAAGTGTCACTTTGTTTCATATATAAAGGCCCTTCCATCAAGCCTAGAAACTACTTGATTCTTATTTTCTCTCATCTAAGTAATCTTCATATTGTTAGAAGAATATTGAGTGATTAAGAGACACTATCATTTAGAAGATCCATTCTCCTAATATCTTCATCTTGTTCTTATTTTCTCCCTTCAACATCAACTATGGATTCGACAGGTAATTATCACTTCCGCCTTCATCTCCTTCCTCAATCACTTTCTAGAAATGAGTATGGCATTCAGGGTTAAGATTGTTCCAACAATTGGTATCAGAGCCCGCTTTTTTTGTTTGGATTTGAGTTCTTTTGAAAGCCTTAAAACGCTTTTAATTTTGGAAAGCCTTAAAACGCTTTAAATTTTGATTCATTTTTCCTGTTGAATCATCAATTTTGATGTTGATTAGGGACTCTAATTCATTCATAGAGCACTGATAATCTCCATTAATTTTAAAAGCAAGATTATCCTTTATAACGTGGTTTTATGTTTTAAGTACATACCATGTGGATCTACTTGTCATTCATGGCTTTTGGGAATAAATTAAACAAAATTCAGAATGCAGAAAATGGTTTTGCACGGCCGAGTCTTTGGAACTGCTCGGCCGTGCACCTTCATATCCTTGAAACGGTGCTATATGGACAGGTGGTCCGGCCGGGTCCTTTGTGATGTCCGGTCGGACCTCTTGAATATTTGAACCGATGCTTTGAAAGGGTTTTTTGATCCGGGCGGGGTTGAGTGGTGATCCGGCCGGATATTAAGCCCAGTCCGGTCGGACCCCTTGCTTTGATCCGGGCGGGTCTCTGTTATTGCCCGGGCGGACCTCCATGTTTTGCACGGTCGAGTCCTTATTTTTGGCACGACCGTGCACTATATGTCGAAAGGCCAAATGTTTCTATAATGTGTGCTCGGCCGTGCACTTCTCTATGCTCGGCCGAGCAGACACTATTCACAGGATTTGGAATTTTTTAAGTTTTCTGCACCATTTTGTTTCCCCTTTGAACAAAAACATACATTTTTTCAAACCTTAAAAAGTCTTGATTAATTATATGCTTAAACAATTTTATTCATTGTTTAAATAATATTATTGCCTAAGTGATTAACGTTATTTAAACCCAAAATTGTTAAAGTGTTGAATGTGTAAGTTAATATGTGAATGACATGAATTTTCCAAAGAAGATCTTCACATTTGACTAAACTTGGGCATTCATGTGATGATAAATAAAATGAACATTAAATTATTTTATTAAATGCTTAAGACTACCCAAAGGAAGATTGAGCATTTAATCAAATATTGTTCAAATTACTTGTCATCTAAGGCAATTATTTATGAGTCAATTCGCAATCCAAAGATTAGTTTTGATGTCATGTTAATTACCTTGTTGATGGATTTCATTGATATAATTAATCATTTATTCATATTGTAGTTTCTTATTATGTTTTGTTTTCATTCTTGTTCTCTAAATTCCAACAGATTTACTTATTGCTTCATCCGTAATTACTGCTATAAGTACCTTACTGATGCTTAATGGGACTAATTTTAAAACTTGGAAAAATAAAATAATTATGATCTTAGGCTATATGGACATAGATCACGCATTAAGGGAATCGTTTCCTCTTCCTCTCTCTAATATAAGCACTCAAGAACATTGCTTAAATGTTGAGAAGTGGGAACGCTCCAACCGCGTGAGCCTAATGATCATGAACATTGTTGTCCCGGAGACCATTTTGAAAGGTGTCTCCAAGAATGTTGATGCTAAAACATTCCTTGATTTTCTTGAGGAACGTTTGGCATCTACCTCTTCTCATGGGACAAAGAGAAGAGGGAAGGAAATTGCGGTTGCAAATAAAAAGAAGCCTAAGAGATCATCCAATGATCATAAAGAAAATAAATGCTTCTTTTGCAAGGACCTTACACACATGAAGTTCGACTGCCCTAAATATCACGCTTGGCGTGCTAAGAAAGGTATGTCATTTGGTCTTGTTTGTATTGAGGCTGAATTTGGTTTCAATTTCTACATATACATTTTGGTTGGATTTTGGTGCTTCAACTCACATAAGTGTGTTTATGTAGGATTGCCTGAGTTACCGAAGAACCAGTGAAGATGAGAGATTCATCTATATGGGAGCTGGGAATCCAGTTGAAGTTATAGGCATATGGACTTTTAGGTTATTGTTAAAGTACTGATTATTATTTTGTACTAAATAATACTTTGTTGTACCGTCATTAAGACATAATTTGATATCTATCACAACATTGAACAAAGAAGGATATTTTGTTCATTTAATAAAGTGTGATCTTTATTTTAATTCCAAAGTTATTGGTACTAGTACTTTGTCAAGTATTTTTCTTTTACTTGACATCATTCAAATAATAAATAAGTCCTATAATATTGAAACCAAAAGTAAAAAGCAAAAGTTATCAAGTGAAAATTTTATTCCTTATGGCATAAGCATTTGGATCATATTTCCGAGAGGAGAATTGATAAGCTTATGTCTAAAGGGATCTTGACCATACTTGATATTCCGAAAGAAACTTTTGCATTAAATGCCTTAAAGAAAATGTACAAACATTAAAGGAAAAGTATTATCGAGAGCATCAAGTATTCTAGAACTAATATATATGGATAGTTGTGGACCATTCACTACCCCTTCATAGAATGGTTAACAACAATTTATTACGTTCATAGAGAATTAATCTCATTATGGATACATTTATTTACTTCATGAAAAGTCTCAATTTTGGACGTTTTTCAAGTCTTATAAAACCTAAGTTGAAGTCAACTTAGAAAGACTATTAAGAACGTTAAGTCCGATCATAGTGGTGAATACTATGATTGAAATAACGATTTTGGGGAACAACGTCCGGGTCTTTTTTGCTCGCTATCTAGAAGAGTGTGGGATTGTCACTCACTACACTATGCCGGATACGGCTTACATGAATAGTGTAGATGAGAGACGTAGTAAAATCCTTAAGGATATGGTAAGAAATATGATTTCTTTATCTCACTCATTATGGGCGATACATTGAAAAACCGCAAATTTAATTCTCATTAGAGCTTCCTCTAAAGTTACTAATAAAAACCCTTATGAAATTATGGATAATTTAGAAACTATCCTTAATTCATCTTTATTTATGGGGTTGTCCAGCAAAAGCTAGGCCTTATAGGCCTAATAAGGGCAAACTGGACACTAAGACTTTTAGTAGCTATTTTTGTGAGGTATGCCAAGAGATCTAAGGGCTATAAATTTTACAACCCGAAAACTAAAACATTTTTTAAAAAGCGAGAATTGCTAGGATCTTTGAGGATGTTAAATTTAGTGGGAGATTAGAAGTAATATTTTGAATTTGAAAAGGAAGAAGCATCCATTTTATACCTCTCCCTTAAGTTCCAATTGAATATCATGTTTGTACTTGATATTCAAGAAGAAAATACAATTCAAAATAAAGATTTCCCTATAAATATTGAACAACATGAAAATGTTGATCATAAGGATGAAATTCAACAACCTCAAAATGAGGTAGAGCCGGTGCCCTTTAGGAGATCCAATAGAGTAAGAAGAAAGTGCAAATCCGGATGATTATAAAGTGTATATTGCCGAGAATAAAGGACACTTAGGTTTAGTGGGAGATGGGCCTCTCATGAAACCATTAATATTCCTAATTCTCATATAGTGAATTGATGTCATAAATGAAGAGTTAAAATCTATAAAGATAACAACGTTTGGGATCTTGTCCCATTACCTAAAGATGTGAAACCTATTATGGGTCTTTAAGACCAAAAGGATTCACAAGGTAATATGGAAAGATATAAAGCCCATCTAGTTGTTAAAGATTTTACTCAAAAGGGAGACATTAATTATAAAGAAAACACATTTTCCGGTATCTTCTAAAAACTCTTTTAGATCATTATGGCACATATGGCATATTATGGTCTTGAGTTTTATCAAATGGATATAAAGATAACTTTCCTTAATGAAGACATTGTGGAATCTATGGCTGATTTGGATCAAACTAATCAATTAGTTTGTGAACTTAAGAAATCCATTTGTAGGCTCAAGCAAAGCTTCTCGTCAATGGTACTTAATCAAGTTATTCTTTCATTTAGTTTTGAAACGAATCTTGATTAAGATTGTGTATACCATAAGTTCAGTGGGAGTAAATTTATAATTTTGGTCTAATATGTGGATGATATTTTGCTTACTAAGTAATGATATGAACCTTTTAAGGAAACTAAGAAATTTCTTATTTGAAATGAAAGATCTTGGTAAGGCATCTTTGTATTATGAATCCAAATTCACCGTGATCGCTCACGTGGTGTTTTAGGATTATCACAAAGACCTATATGGAAAAGGTATTACAAAGATTAAGCATACAATACTGTAAACCACATGACACCACTAATTTAAAGGAGACAAGTTTAAAAGTCTCGAACAGTGTCCTAAAGGTAATTTTGAATCTAAGTATATGGAAAATGTCCCTTTGCATCAGCAGTAAAGAAGCTTAATGTATGAGTAAGTCTTATATTTATTGTTGGGATGCTTGGTCAATACCAAAGCAATCCGGAAGAGAACATTAAGTAGCAGCCAAAAGAATGATAAAAATATTTACAAAACACTAAAGAACTACTTGCCTATATTTAAAGTCGGATCATTTTGAGATCATTAGGTATTCCGATATTAGTTAAATTATGTGGCTGCATATGTTTATTAATGGACTACCAATTGTCAACAAGTGTCGAAGACCGCTTAAGTTTTAAGATGACAATCGGACGGTAGTCTTATAACAACAAGAGTTAAAGAAAGTCTAAGCATATATACATTAAGTTTCTTGTTGTGAAGGAAAATGAACGAAAGAAATACAACTTATAGAAACAAACTCTATTTAGAGGATCCATTTAAGAAAGCGTTATCATCTTCGGTGTTTCACGAGCATATTGCTCATATAGGTGTAACAACTTTTGATAACATTTAGTATAGTGGGAGTTTGTGTTGTTCTTTCATTAATTGTTCTATTATTTAAAGTTTTGATCTCATTTGGTTAAGTTGGACTAGTTGGAAGAATATGGATTTATTCATTAGGATTCCATGCTACACATCTACACTTTTGATCTATGTCATTTAGTTGGATTTTTATACGTGATTACTGTGGGTTTAGTTCCGAATCAATTACGACTGCCCCTTTAGTCCTTATACTTGGATGACTAATGGACGAGATTGTTATAAATGACAATAAAGTGCGCACATTTGGGTTGTCATTTGTATTATATTTATGTTTTAAAGGAAAGACTTGTTTTGCAACCTAAGTGGGAGATTGTAAGATCATGGCTTGCAACACAAGTCATTTAGTGAATTCCATACATAAAATCATAAGTATAATGTTAATATAAAGTGTAGTCAATAATAAAATGTGTAGAATCCCTGAAATGTTATTTATCTATTTATGATGGGCAAAATGGTAAATCAACATTGCTTAAGAAATGAATATGTATGGTCCCTATTTGAAGTGTCACTTTGTTTCATATATAAAGGCCCTTCCATCAAGCCTAGAAACTACTTGATTCTTATTTTCTCTCATCTAAGTAATCTTCATATTGTTAGAAGAATATTGAGTGATTAAGAGACACTATCATTTAGAAGCTCCATTCTCCTAATATCTTCATCTTGTTCTTATTTTCTCCCTTCAACATCAACTATGGATTCGACAGGTAATTATCACTTCCGCCTTCATCTCCTTCCTCAATCACTTTCTAGAAATGAGTATGGCATTCAGGGTTAAGATTGTTCCAACATTACCGTCCCCCTCTTTCAACATCCGATCCATCTCGATTCTCCGATCATTTTCAGGTTTCTTGATTAAATTAAATTATTTGAGTTAATCGTACTTTTTTTCTCCATTTTATTGTTCTCAATTTAGCGCTGATTATGGATTTCGCTGGTGTTTGGACGATATGAGTAACGTATTCGAAGGTTACGAACGTCAATACTGTGAGCTTTCTGCCAATTTGTCGAAAAAGTGTACGCCGGCTACTCTTCTTGATGGAGGTAATTCCAAAACCCTAATTCCATAATCTCACCTGCCATATCTTTAGTATTGGATTCATGTCTGTTTTCTATTTATTTATTTGAATAATTCGGCAGCACTGAAACCCCTATCTTATTGTACCCCTTCGTTTCGATCAAACTGCCCGAGTTAAATAACAAAGGGTCATGAGTTTCCTTGAAGAATTGGGATTGAAACTTTGATTTTAGGGGTTCTGAAAATTCTTTTGGGTGGGATTTAATTTTTTTTGGGTCTCTGCCATTCATATATCCCAGAATGAGTTTATTTTTTGCAAATCATTGTTCCATTCTATTTTCCCCCATGTCAATCGAATTAGCATCTTGGTTCATTTATCTCATTATGAATACATGAATCGATATTTTATTTTCAATTTTGTTTTTGAATTGAAAAACTCGATTGTTGTGAATCGATATTTTATTTTCAATTTCCTGTCCTCTAGAGTTTATTGCTGCTATTTTGTTGTTCACTTGACTTTCTAATTAAGATGTTGATCTTATTTAAGTAGATTAGTGATGTGAATATTCTTAGTGTACACAGAGTAGCACGCTTAATTATCTATAACACCTACTTTCTAAGTGGAGCGCAAAGAATGAAAAAAGGGGTTGTAGTGTTGTATTTATGTATTTTTTTGGCATTACAGCCACTGAATGTCCAAGTATTTTTCATATTTATTTTCTGCAGTGGAGCGAAGAGATGGAAAAAATGGGTTGTTGTAAGACTTTGGTTGGAGCATGTAAGACCAGTGGGTTGATGCGTTGCCGCATAGAGAGGTTGTTTTCAGTTTGAATGTTCGATTATGCCTTCAAAAAGAAAATAGCCGTTTTATACTGTGTTTTCTTTGGTGGGGCTTAAGGAGTTTTAAGGTAGCTTTTCTATTTTTCCTGTTCACTAAAGCCTTTAATGTATTTTGAATTTTTGGTAATATATACTGCCCATGGGGAGAATTTGATCACAAGTGGCTAAACAGTTTTTAGTTGTGGAAAATTTTCTTTTGGGTTGGTGTTATTTGCACTGCTAATTGGAAAAATGCAGGTCTTCATACAAAGGGAATTTTCATAAATTTCTTCATCTTAGTCACTGCATATTTTGGTTAGTTTTTTTCTCATTTGCGGATATGGTTTTTGGTGGGAGGCTGGGAGTGTGGATAATTGCACTTCAAATTATGGCAGTTGGGTCAACTATGAAATTTGAAGAGTTCTTTTTTAATTCTAAGTTTTATCAACAGAAAAGTTTTGAGCGGGGATAAACAAGATGGGACTCTTAAAATCATAATGATGTTGTTCTATTTTGATGGTTAAAGTTTATTAATAGACTTGACCCATTAAATTTCAAATAATTAAAAGATCAATGTGTTTATACTTAATATATAGCTCACCTTGGAGTTGGGTTTTCTCTAATTTTACTACTTAGTGAATCAATACCTCTCTATACTTTTTTCTCGATATATCATCTTGCCAGTGATCTTCGTTTTTTTAATATCTTCAACCATCTTTGCCCTACATTATCAAACCCATTAATCTGGGCGTGCAGGTTTACAGTGATGGCAAATTAGAGAACACATTTCCTACATTGGTCATTTGAAGCAGCATGACTTGGGAAAGAGGTAGCGTAAATAAATGAAATTTGGTTGTTTGGCTCAATATTATACTGAACATCGTTTGTCGTTGTAACTACAAGTAGAATCAATATGGCTTATGGATATTTGATTTTTATGATTTGGGTTTGTAGAATGTCATATGGATTATGATTTTGTGTCTTTTTTTTTTTTATACTTTTAAATTTTACTTTTAGTTCCCTTTGTAAGTTTGTAAGATTAACTTTATTTGTAGATTTGCAATGGGAAGCAAATATGACCCCTACCTTGGCACTAAGACCATTTTTATGCAGAGGGGAAGGAGTAATATAATTTGACTTTCAAGAAATTGGGAGAGCTTTTAATGTTGTTCATCTATCAATTCTCTCACTTTATGCACGGAAGTAACGTCACCGTGCCAACGGCACGGGCACGAGTACTAGAGAGAGAGATAATGAAACTATTTTCTTTGTCAATATTCATACATAAATTATAATTACGCATTTCAACACTTGCACTGACGTCGCTCTCCATCATATGAGTAATTATCAGTTTCCTGCTTAGAGTGTTGTTTTAATAGCTATTTGAAAACTCCAACATATTAGTAATCCTTAAAATAATGCTTATTGTTGCTTTATGTTTTCATATTAGGGTCAGTACATAATGTTGTGATGCTGTGAGAAGAGTGGTGAAACTTTAAACTGACTAAAGATTATTCTAATCCATATATTGCTTTGTTACATGATATGAGGGCCAAGTTCAATGAAACTATTTTCTTTATCATTATTCATACATATAAAGCATATTTTTCTATTTCTCTAAAAAAATATTTTGAACCTTAAGATGTACGTTAAGTTGTGTTCATTCAAGATATCATTAAGGAGGGAGTGCCAGGTAAGTGAGAGGAGGGGGAGGGAAAGCTAGGGTGTCCTAGAGAGAAATATGGAACTTTTTTGGTTGTTCATTATGTGAGGAGGGAGTAGGGCATAATTGATGTACTTTCATAGTCAAGCATTGAAGTTGCATAGAACAGCTTATAGATAGAGAAGCTGTTTTTTTCTATTTATCATTTTTCTGTTACTAACCTTTTTGTACTGACCCGTGCCATTGACACGGGCTTTTGAATACTAGTACAATTACAAAAAGATTTTGACCTAAATAGTCTTCTTATAAGCAAATGCAAGTTGATACAAAAATAAAATTAAAAAATACAGTGAATTAATATGCAAGTAATACCTGTCTGATTAAATCAAAGTATAAACAATTATAAAAAGTGTTGACCTAAATAGTCCAAATACATGAATTTGGACTTAGTTCATTTCATAAGCAAAATAAAATTGAATCAAAGTATAAACAATTAGTATAAAAAGTGTTGACCTCAATAATCTTCTTATAAAAAAATGCATGTGATTCAAGAAGAAAAAAAAAGTGTATTAATACGCAAGTAATACCTGCATGATTCATCAAAAAAAATAAAAAAAGTAGAGAACCTGGTGATAATCCGATCTGATCTACGGTAGTTCTTGCGCGAGTGAACAGAGACAAAAAAAAAACTTGAAAGTTGAAACAATGGACAGATGCTTTCCAGTGGTTGATCTTGGAGATGAAGTTGCAGCAAATTCACAGCCTTGTTGGACCGCCGATCAATTCCAACCTTTCAAAAATTGGATCAACGGTAAGTCTCTTCTTCAATAGTATTCATATATACTACTCTCCCTCTGTAACGAACCAAACCTTCAAACATTTATAATAATAATCCATAACCAGGATATCTCAAACGTCAACATAATTCAAATCCAACGTTAACATACAACGGCTAGTTTACTTAACCATAATTCAAAATAAAGCGGAAGCATAACTGAAATCCAAATCTTAACGACTAGTACAACCCACTAGCTCTTCAACATAAACCAAAATCAATGTCTTAAAATCCTTCATCATGTCACGGACCGCCATGCTCTGCGATCTAACCCTTTCCACTACTTATTACCTGGGAAAAATAATATAAGAAGGGGTGAGCGAACAATGCTCAGTAAGTTCATACGGGATCTCTCCGGGTACTAAGGAGAGATGATCGAAAGAACGGAGCCAAACAACATTATTCAATGAAAGGCTAATATTAATAATCTTAACTGCATGTAACAAACACAGTTATCAATTCAATGAATTATGGTCCTAGTTCAATCCGTCAATTCCAGAGTTTCAAACACCTTTTCAGGGTGTCACACCTTTTCAGGGTGTTAAGAGAATAAGAGACCTTACACCTTTTCAGGGTGTCACACATTTTCAGGGTGTTAAGAGAATAAGAGACCTTACACCTTTTCAGGGTGCTCCCTTATTTAGGTATATCATGATAACCAAGCTACTTCCTCATGTAGCAATTTAAAAGTCTAAGTTCTTTTCTATCAAACTAGACTTATTCGTAGTTAGTCATTTTCAATCAAACTAATCCAACCGCACCTATTTCAATTAGATACAATTATAGTTCTTAGTATTCTAGGTACAAGAATATTTAAGACAATTTCAATATGTTTGGATACCCATTGAACAAAATACATCAAGGGTAAGATAATCAAAAGACGTTCAACAACATCAGAGTTCAAATGCTACGGACCATTGGTAGCTACACTTGAAAGAAATAAGGAAGATCCTAAATAAAAGGATGAATCATCAAAGTACTTAAGGAACGTAATCCCTTACCTTGGCTTTGCGTTATTCCTCTTAGCAAACCTTGCGCAAGAATCTACAATCATGCACAAAATATTTCTTAGGACAAGTAATATTATTTTACTCCGTCCCCAAAATACTTTACTTTACTTCCTTAACCTTATGAGTTTATGTTCTTAAACCCCTTATTAAGGTTGATAGTCAATCTATGGTTTGTTCTACCCATTAATTGCATTCCCAAAATACCCTATTTGATTTACTAAAATACCCCTAGAGTTTCAATGTCTCCAATCTCAATTATTATGTTTTAGGATTTCATTAATCACATGAAAACACTATTCCCAGCTAGTTCACTATTCACAGCGTAAATTACTATTCACCGCAGATTACTTATTCATCGCAGATTACTATTCATCGCAGATTACTATTCACATCACACATTCACACACTGTTTTCACCTTAAAAAAACACACACACACACAACACACACTAACACACGCACACACACACAGCCACTGCACAAACACACACGCACACACTGCACTTATACTTGTCTTCTTAAAACCCTAATCAACCCCAAATCCTAGTTGATCATATTTATTCTTAGGGTTTCATCATCATAATTTCCAATTATCAATGGAGAAGAGAAGGTTTAAGGGTTTTAGATTTACCTTTAATAAGCACGACCTTCTTCTTTCCCCTCTTCCGAGTCCTCTTCCTCTCTCTCAGTTTTCCTCCTCTCTTTCTTTCTCTGCAGCAACTCCTCTCTCTCCCCGTTCTTTTCCTTTCTTTGTGATAAATAATAAAGGGGCTAGGGTTCACTAGAGAGGTTTAAGTAGGGTGAGTTTCCAAAACCTAACCCAATAAGGATTCTTAACCCAATAAGGATTCTTACTTTAATTAATTAAAGACTTGGTTTTTTTTTTTCAACCCAATCACTAAGCCCACTTACTCGAGCCCAACTTAATTAATATTTTACCGAACCCAACTAATAAAAGAGTTTAAATTAAGTCTCAAATTTCCGGTTATTACATTATTTCCTACTTAAAAGAGTTTGGTCCACCAAACTAAACATACCTTAATCAGAAAACAGGGTGGGATACGCCTCTCGCATCTCGCTCTCGAGCTCTTACGCTGCTTCTCTTCCCGTATGGTTGCTCCATTGCACCTTCACATAGGGAATCACTCTTTTCCTCAAGGTTTGATCCTTCCGATCCACAATCTTTATGGGTTCTTCATCGTAACTCAAATCGGCACGAATTCTTAGTTGCTTATACTCGATTACGTGACTTGGATCAGAAATGTACTTCCTTAGCATCGACACATGAAACACATTGTGCACTCCAGCTAGCACAGGCGGCAAAGCTAACTTGTAAGCTACCATCCCAACTCGTTCCAAAATCTCAAATGGTCCAATATATCTCGGGCTTAACTTCCCTCGAATCCCTAACCTCATAACTCCCTTAGTTGGCGATATCTTCAAGAACACATGATCGCCTAATTAAAATTCCAAATCGCGCCTTCGGCGATCGGCATACGACTTCTGTCGACTTTGAGCGGTCAACAGCCATTTCCGAATTTGTTGAACCTTATCAGCGGTGACTTGGATAAGTTCTGGTTCAGTCAACTTCCTCTCACCAACTTCATCCCAGCAAGTAGGTGATCTACACTTCCTTCCATACAATGCCTCGTACGGTGCCATTCTGATACTAGCATGAAAACTGTTGTTGTACGCGAATTCTACTAGCGTCAAATGTTCATCCCATGTTCCCTGCCAGTCTAACGACGTAGCTCTCAACATATCTTCTAAAGTCTGAATAGTCCTTTCTGACTGTCCAACCGTCTGAGGGTGAAAAGCGGTACTCATTGCCAATTTCGTACCCAATGCTTGTTGTAGACTCTTCCAGAATTTCGACGTAAACCTTGCATCTCGATCAGACACTATCGAAACAGGTATCCCATGCAATCTCACAATTTCATCAATATATAACTTGGCCAACTTCTCCAACGAATCATTTACCTTAATTGCTAGAAAGTGAGCCGACTTCGTAAGCCTATCCACAATGACCCAAATTGCATTATAGCCCTTCAACGTCTTTGGTAATCCTACCACCAAATCCATAGCTATATGTTCCCACTTCCACTCTGGAATATATAATGACTGCAGTAATCCTGTCGGTCTCTGGTGCTCACTTTTCACTTGTTGACATACTAAGCACTTTGATACAAACTCGGCTATATCTCCTTTTATATTGTTCCACCAGAACAACTCTCTTACGTTTCTATACATTTTCGTACTTCCAGGATGTACGGAGAATCTCAAACAATGAGCCTCCTTTAAGATCTCCCTCTTGATATCTTCATTATCTGGCACACATATTCTAGATTGGTACCTTAAGATTCCATCTTCCCCCACACGAAAGTCTTTTGCCTTCCCTTTAAAGATACTCTCATGCATTTTCATTAGTTCTTCATCCACTCTTTGTGCTTCTTTAATCCTTTCCATAAGTGTTGGTCGAACACTCAATTGAGCCAAATAACCCTTAACTTGCACCTCCATGCTAGAGATCTTAATGTGGTTCCACGCGCTTTCCTCCTTAGAATTTAACGTTGCTAGTGTCCCACGATTCTTCCTACTCAGTGCATCCGCCACCTTATTGGCTTTCCCAGGGTGGTACAAAATCGTACAGTCATAATCTTTCAATAACTCCAACCAACTTCTTTGTCTCATATTAAGCTCCTTCTGGGTGAATATGTACTTAAGGCTCTTATGATCAGTGTAAATCTGACATGTCACCCCATACAAGTAGTGCCTCCATATTTTCAAGGCAAACACCACTGCGGCTAATTCTAGATCATGGGTTGGATAATTCTTCTCATGGTTCTTCAACTGCCTAGATGCGTAGGCTATAACCTTATCATTCTGCATTAACACGCAGCCTAGTCCTTTGAGTGAAGCATCACTATATATTACGAATCCATCCGATCCAGACGGTAAAGCAAGAACTGGTGGGGACACCAATCGTCGCTTCAACTCCTCAAAACTCTCTTCACATTCTTCCGACCAAACAAACTTTGCTCCTTTCTGAGTTAACCTCGTCAATGGCATTGACAACTTCGAGAAATCTTCTACGAATCTCCTATAGTAGCCAGCTAGCCTAAAAAATTTCTTGTTACACTAACCGAAGTTGGTCTTTCCCACTTCACAATAGCTTCTATTTTTGTTGGATCCACAGCAATTCCATCCTTTGACACCACATGTCCTAAGAATGCAACTTTCTCCAACCAAAACTCGCACTTCTTGAATTTAGCATATAACTTTTGCTCTCTTAAAATCTGCAGTACTAACCTTAATGCTCTTCTTGTTCTTCCTTGGTCCTCGAATACACCAAGATATCATCAATGAATACAATCACACACTTATCCAGAAACTTCTGAAATATCCTATTCATAAGTTCCATAAACGCTGCCGGAGCGTTAATCAACCCAAACGGCATTACTACAACTCATAATGACCATACCTTGTTCTAAAGGCTATCTTAGCTATATCATCCTTCTTCACTCTTAGTTGATGATAACTAGACCTCAATTCTATCTTCGAGAAGTAATACGCTCCACGAAGTTGATCAAACAAATCATCTATTCTTGGCAACGGGTATTGATTCCTTACCGTCACGCGGTTCAATTCACGATAGTCGATACATAAACTCATCGACCCATCCTTCTTCTTCACAACAACACCGGTGCACCCCATGGTGATACACTCGGTCTAATCAAAATCTTATTCAACAACTCTTACAGTTGCTCCTTTAATTCTTCAATTCTTATGGAGCCATTCTATACGGCGCCTTTGATATTGGTTAAGTCTCCGGTACCAAATCGATGGAAAATTCTACTTCTCTTTCTGGTGGTATCCCCGGTAAATCCTTTGGAAACACATCCTTAAAATCTCTAATCACAGAAAGTGATTCTATAGTTACTTCCTTCTGGTCCGTAGGACTCACGTACGCCAGAAATCATTCACCTCTTTTTCTTAACAGCTTACGAGCCTTCATTACCGATATAATGTTCGATCGACTTCTAAGTTTTGATCCTCGAAAACAACTCTTCTCCAGATAACAATCTGAAGAGGATTTCTTTCTTAAAATAATCCACATGGGCATGGTATGCAGCTAACCAGTCCATTCCCAAGATCACATCAAATTCCTCGATCTCTAGGCTAATGAGATCAACTTCAAACTCTCTTCCGTCCAATTTCAAAGGACAAAACCTATATATAGACGTAATAGGGATCGATTCTCTAGTTTGAATACCTATAACTAAAGAATTCTCTAACGCTTTAGGAATTAAATTCATTTTCTTAGCCAAGCAATCATTTGGCACTTCTTATCAGAAACTTGCCCTTTGGCGTCGTTCTTATTCCATCCATTTGGTTTCCATGAACTTTACTCTGGTACTTACTAGCAGTACTGTCCTTTTCACGATCCTCAGTAGCCTTCCGCTTATTATTGTTCTCATCGCGGTTCTAGCTTCTTTTAGATCCATTCGACTCTTTCTTAGTTGACTTTTTCTTCTCCTCTCGCTTACTGCGATAACTATCTTATTCTTTCTCCACAATCCTTGCCTTATCCAACACTTGGTCATAGGTTGGTAGCATTAACGGAGTAATTCTGTATTTGATTCGGTTGCTCAAACCAGCTTCAAATTTTTGAGCCTTGTGCGCTTCATCATCGAAGAACGTTGGGCAAATTCTAGCATTCGGTGAATCTAGTACCATAGTCGTCCACCGTCATACTTCCTTAAGTTAGCATCATAACTCAGCCACTCTGGCGTTTTGAACACTTTTCGGATAATATGATACTATCATTAGTTATCATGAATACGAGACGTTTTCACGCACTCTCATACTATAGCTCTACAGACTAACATTCAATTTATAGGTCATTCACTAAACCACTGGTCGCTTCAACAGACCATTACTATTTTCATTAGTCGACTTTACTAGATTTATCGGTCGCTTCATTAGACCATTTCTATTTTCATCGGTCATTTCAATAGACCATAATCACTTTCATTGGTCGTTTCAATAGACCATTCTTACTTGTTCCAGGTTAACTCACACGTTTAACACTATTACTCACGCCAACACAAGCATTGTACTATGCTTAATACTTTCACACAAATAGGCCGTCCCCAAAAGACGTAACTTTTACCAAAGATCGGTTTACTAGATTTATGGTCCTTCCAATAGACCAATTCTACTTAGGGAAGTCATTTTACTAGACTTTACTTATTCATCGCAAGTCGATTCACTAGACCTACTTTCATTCACATTTTGGCTGTTTTACTAAGCCAATTAATTTTACTTTTGACCGTTTCAATAGGTCACTTTATTCTTGTTTCGATCGTTTTACTAGACTAAAACTAATTTCACTTGGCCGTTTCAATAAGCCAATTATACTTAAGGTCTTTTCACTTGACCCATACTTTCTCGTTCTAGACTAGCTCACACGCTTTAATATTTAAGAACGAAACACTAAACAAAGCCATTTGCTTAGAATAAATCATAAACTTTTATTACGAGGATCTTCTTGGAATAAAAGTAAACAAAACAAAAATTCCAGTATTTTCTCTAACTAGAACTAACTATCAATACTATGAATGATATAAATTCTATGTTCTACTTTTCAATCATGGACACCTTCCTAGGCCTTCCCCTAGGTCTTCCACTAAGCACCTTTGGAGTCTTCTTAGAGCCTCTTGGTCTACCTCTGGACCTACGAACTAGTACCATTGGTGGTTCATCATCATCAATTACAATTGGGGTAGCTTCATTGTCCCCAAGGATAATTTCTACTTCCTTGATCTCTTCTTCAGCTACCAATTATCTTCATTTGACGCTTCATTGCCTACGTGGGTTGTTGGTTCTGACTCCCTAGCTCTTTCTTCTTTTAAGTCTTTCAATTCGTAGTACCACTAGTACGCCGGTTCTTGGATAGTACTTTTCATTCTGAGTCATGGTCTCTTTGACTTCTTCTAAGTCTTTGCGAGTGCCTAGCAGTGCCTTCCTATCTCGCATTCACTTCTCTAGTATAAAGCTTACTTTTGTCTTTTCAGTTTCCAAGTCTTCAGTTAACCTCTGAATCTTGAGTGTCTATCTCTGGATCACTATTTTCTTAATTATTCTGTGTTTCAAGTTCATCTTCATGTTTCTTCTAAGTCCGTCCAATCAAGACATAACCATTATCAGTACCATATACTTAAAGGTATATGACTATAATCATCAATTGCATAAGCAACTTAAAAGAATGACATTCTAGTGTAACCCTTCAAGTTTCACTCCCAAAGTGTTCACTTATATTCCTCATATCTCTCGAGGAATTCTTATCTTAGGTTCTTTTCTAATATAGTAAGTTTCCATAATTAACTAGTTTGACTTCAAGCAATCTTAGTCTTCCTAAAACGCTCAAATCAAACCTATTAAATATCAGAGTTCCTATCCCTTTTAAGATCTAATCCCATAGCTCTGATACCAACTGTAACGACCCAAACTTTCAAACATTTATAATAATAATCCATAACCAGGATATCTCAAACGTCAACATAATTCAAATCCAACGTTAACATACAACGGTTAGTTTACTTAACCATAATTCAAAATAAAGCGGAAGCATAACTGAAATCCAAATCTTAACGGCTAGTACAACTCACTAGCTCTTCAACATAAACCAAAATCAATGTCTTAAAATCCTTCATCTGTCACGGACCGCCATGCTCTACGATCTAACCCTTTCCACTACTTATTACCTGGGAAAAATAATATAAGAAGGGGTGAGCGAACAATGCTCAGTAAGTTCATACGGGATCTCTCCGGGTACTAAGGAGAGATGACCGAAAGAACGGAGCCAAACAACATTATTCAATGAAAGGCTAATATTAATAATCTTAACTGCATGTAACAAACACAGTTATCAATTCAATGAATTATGGTCCTAGTTCAATCCATCAATTTCAGAGTTTCAAACACCTTTTCAGGGTGTCACACATTTTCAGGGTGTTAAGAGAATAAGAGACCTTACACCTTTTCAGGGTGCTCCCTTATTTAGGTATATCATGATAACCAAGCTACTTCCTCATGTAGCAATTTAAAAGTCTAAGTTCTTTTCTATCAAACTAGACATATTCGTAATTAGTCCTTTTCAATCAGACTAATCCAACCGCACCTATTTCAATTAGATACAGTTATAGTTCTTAGTATTCTAGGTACAAGAATATTTAAGACAATTTCAATATGTTTGGATACCCATTGAACAAAATACATCAAGGGTAAGATAATCAAAAGACGTTCAACAACATCAGAGTTCAAATGCTACGGACCATTGGTAGCTACACTTGAAAGAAATAAGGAAGATCCTACATAAAAGGATGAATCATCAAAGTACTTAAGGAACGTAATCCCTTACCTTGGCTTTGCGTTATTCCTCTTAGCAAACCTTGCGCAAAAATCTACAATCATGCACAAAATATTTCTTAGGACAAGTAATATTATTTTACTCCGTCCCCAAAATACTTTACTTTACTTCCTTAACCTTATGAGTTTATGTTCTTAAACCCATTATTAAGGTTGATAGTCAATCTAGGGTTTGTTCTACCCATTAATTGCATTCCCAAAATACACTCTTTGATTTACTAAAATACCCCTAGGGTTTCAATGTCTCCAATCTCAATTATTATGTTTTAGGATTTCATTAATCACATGAAAACACTATTCACAGCTTAGTTCACTATTCACAATGTAAATTACTATTCACCGCAGATTACTTATTCATCGCAGATTACTATTCATCGCACACATTCACACATTGTTTTCACCTTAATAAAACACACACACACACAACACACACTAACACACGCACACACACACAGCCACTGCACAAACACACACGCACACACTGCACTTATACTTGTCTTCTTAAGACCCTAATCAACCCCAAATCCTAGTTGATCATATTTATTCTTAGGGTTTCATCATCATAATTTCCAATGATCAATGGAGAAGAGAAGGTTTAAGGGTTTTAGATTTACCTTTGATAAGCACGACCTTCTTCTTTCCCCTCTTCCGAGTCCTCTTCCTCTCTCTCGGTTTTCCTCCTCTCTTTCTTTCTCTGCCGCAGCTCCTCTTTCTCTCCCCGTTCTTTTCCTTTCTTTGTGATAAATAATAAAGGGGCTAGGGTTCACTAGAGAGGTTTAAGTAGGGTGGGTTTCCAAAACCTAACCTAATAAGGATTCTTACTTTAATTAATTAAAGACTTGGTTTTTTTTTCCAACCCAATCACTAAGCCCACTTACTCGAGCCCAACTTAATTAATATTTTACCGAACCCAACTAATAAAATAGTTTAAATTAAGTCTCAAATTTCTGGTTATTACACCCTCTGTCCCTAAATGAATGTCCAAATTTCATTTTAAGGGACATCTGGAAATCTCAACTCTGTATACAATTTGGTGGCAAAGATTCATATATAATCTTGTAATCTCATTTCCAAACATTTAGTTTTGCAAGTATAAAGAGACCGGTGAAAAAAAAAAACGAAAAAAAAATATTTAGGGACAAAGTTGTGTTAAAAAAGGACACTTATTTTGTGACAAAGATTTCTTGAAAATGGGCACTCATTTAGGGACAGAGGGAGTACTTTCTTGTATGTAAGTTCTCTCTCTCATTTTCTTTATTCTCCTACTTGTGCGCTGCGGAAGCGGTTCTCATGCACACCAACAATTAAGTAGGGATGGCAACGGGGCGGATAAGGGGCGGGTTTGACCAAAACCGTACCCGCCCCTCAAAGTACCCCCTAGTACCGAACCCGCCCCGCCCCGCATGGTCCAAAATCAATTTTTCGGGGGGCTTTAGCCCAGCCATTCAGCGGCCCAACATGTACCATTACAACATTGCATTAAATTTAAGCTCAATCTAATAATTTCAAACATCACATTCACACCCAAGTGTAGTACCAAAATATCAGACTACTAGTTTCCAAACAAAAAGAGCAAATTCTAACTTGAGCTAGCACATGTTGCTTCAAAAGTTTCACCAACAAGTCTAAGTTGAGAAAAACTTAAGCTAGCTATTACAAACTAAAATGACATAAATTCAATGCAGAAAATCAATAACAAGTGTAGAAAATCAATGCACAACATCAATAACCAGTGAAGAACTTCAATAAACTGTGTAAAATATATATATATTAAAGCTGGTGAGGAGGGCTATAGGTTTGACATGTGTACATGTCTTAGTGAAAGCTTGAATTTGGAGAAGCCACATCAACATCATCCTAAAATATAATGACTTTTGATATTCTCATTCTTAGCTAATACTATTAGTTAATCATATTAGTAATTATATAAGTTAATTATTACTATTAATAGTATAAGTTAACCATTACTATTAATAGTATTTGTTAACAATAGTAGTTACTATACAAGTTAAATATTACTATTAATAGTATTAGTTAACTACAATAGTTACTATACAAGTTAAATATTACTATTAATAGTATTAGTTAACTACAATAGTTACTATATTAGTTAACTATTACTATTAATAGTATTATTTAACTATAATAGTTACTATATAAGTTAATTATTACTATTAATAGTATTAGTTAACTATAATAGTTACTTTATAAATTAGTTTTTATTATTAATAATATTAGTTAACTATAATAGGCTATATACATTAACTATTACTATTATTAGTATTAGTTAATTGTAATAGTTAGTATATAAGTTAAATTATTAATTTTTAATATTAAGTAATCATAACAGCTACTATATCAATTAACTATTACTATTAATGGTATTAGTTTATTATAATAATTATTATTATTATATAGATTAATCATTGGTATTAATATATATTAACTATTACTATCAATAATATTAGTTAATTATAATAGTTGTTATAATAATCATAATCATATGGATTAATTATTTTTATTAATGATATCGTTAAATTGATGATTACTGTATTAGTTAACTATTGTTAAAATATATTTTTAAACACATAGTATTGGTTTCCCGTGCAGAGCACGGGTTACCTGCTAGTGTCAATAATAGTGCAAAACATTATTAATCAGCCTAAAAATCAATATACATTGAAGAACAACTGAAATAAACATCATACAGAAATATATAGCTCGATATTTTTTCCTCCGAAATGAACATTACTGAATTTCTAACCCTAGAAATTGACAAATCGACATATGCGAGAGAGAGAGAGAGAGAGAGAGAGAGAGAGAGAGATTTACTTACAGTTCTAACCAGTGAACCGTGAATCGCGAAGTTGCTTGAGTCTTGCCGGAGGAAGACCTGGAAGCGGCGGAGTGGAAATCTCCTGAATGGATGTCGATGTCTCTTTAGCGCCGCATCTCAGATTCAGCTTCTGTTCTAACCCTAGGAAATCGAATTGAGAGATAGAATCCGTGGGTCTCTGTAATTCCACTAACGAGTAACGCGTGCGTAATGTTCGTACGTGTAGGGGTAGGCCGATAGGGAGTGGGGGTAATAATTGAAATGGGTTAGGGACATTATAGTAATTAAGTACATATATTAGTATACGGGGCGGGGCGGGGCGTGGCGGGTCCCCGCGGTTTGAGATGCGAAACCGAACTCGACTCGCAACCCTTCGGGTTTTGAAAAAAGGCTACCAAATCTTTGTGTACACCAAATCAACAGTCCAGACCGCATCGTAACAACCAAGGACCACGCCCTCCGACACCCTAATAATTCTGTCCATAGTCAGTACCCATCTAACGAGAACCAACAAAGGACCGTTGTGGTACGGAGCTTTTAGCCATAATCCACCATTAGTGATACACAAACATAGATCAATGGCGGGCATTTGATTGAGATAAGCAAAAGAAAATTTCAGTAAAACAACAAAAGAAAAACACAAATTAACCAAAGCCCTCAACAAATGAGGGAAATCAAAGGCCCTCAACAATGGAGGGAAACAAAGTCTCCCACATATGGAGAGAAAATCAAATTCAAAACTAAAAGGAAATACATTTTTTTATTATTGAAAAGCAATAAATCACTCCTAAATTAAACATAAATCATTATTGTAAATTAATGATTAAATTTTAATTTAAGAGATTAAAAAACAAACCTAATTGATGTTCAAGTGATTGAGGATAAGTTTGGAGAAGAAGAGAGAAGTTGGAGGAAGTTTTAGCCCAATGTCTATCATCACAAGAATTAAGTAAATTGGAGTAAATCATTTTCTCTCTTCGTCTCAAAATAAACAAAAAATCTTGGGAATTTCCCAACTCCTAGAAAAACGTGTTTAACACGGTGGCATTTTTGTAAATATTTGAAACTTCTTTAAAAAAACGCGTGGTGGCATTTTTTTAAATAATCAGAACTTCTCAACGGTTCTGGATATCAATATAAAGCCTTCTGGATATGAGATTGATAGCCATAACCTTTGAAAGTAATAGCCAGAAAGGTCCTGATATCAGTATAAAGCCTTCTGGATATCAATATAAAGTCTTCTGGATATGAGATTGATAGCCAGAATCTTTGAAAGTGATAGAAGGTTTTGAAAAACACGTTTTTCCTAACCACTAGGAAAAACGCGTTTTACAGGAGACCAACTCCAAAATAAAGGGCCAATTGCAATTCGGTTACCTAAGTTTTACAAAATTTTGCAATTGGTTACCAGGTTTGTCAAAGTTGCTATTAGGCTCCTCAGTTTACTGAACCGGAGCAATCAGGTGTAAATCCCGTTACCTAGTTAAGAAACTAACGAAATGGAGCCCATGTGCGAAACATGTGAGATTTTAAGAGGGCAAACTTGCCATTTCATCAGGAAATTTAACGAAACTAACGAGGTCGGGAAAAAATTGATCAAATGTGTCCATATGTGTTAAAAATTTAACAAATTTCGTTACTCAAACACCATTTCCATCAACATTAACACCAACATTAACCCCCTTCCGAACTCCCTTCAAAACAATGTCCAAAATGTACTCATCAGGCGGAGGCTTGGAATCCGGTTTAAGCATTTCGTCGAGCAGTTGGAGCGCATCGTCATTTAAACGGAGTTCAAATCATTGTACAAAGAAAGACATTTCCCAACCTCCCCAGTTCGACCAAAGACCTTGATAATGAGGTAAACAGAGTTCTTGGTGAGGGGAATTTCGAGCTCTTTCGCCACTGAAAGAAGTTGCGATAGCTTTTCATGTGAATTGGGTTGTTCGCGAACCGCATGATCGATAACAGCTTGGAACACTGTAGAAAGATTGAAGGTTCCAATTGGGGTGGGAGCATTTTGGCGAAGGAAGTGAAGGAAATTGAGGGCGGCGGTGATAGAGCCGAGGCCGCGGCAATATTGAGGAAAGATTGGGAGGGGAGAGGGTTGGTCGAGGGGAAGACGAGAGAATGGAGATCGGTGGCTAATTTGAGTTGGGCTACGATTTGGGTTTCCAGAGAACGTCGTGGTTGTAATGGTGATGGGTGGTCGGGATTTGGTGTTAATTGGTCGGACTCCGCCGTGAAGTGGCGGGGGATGGGTTGGGTTGCGGAGATAGGGGGTTTTGATCTAAAATAACATTTATACCCTCGTTTAAAAGACACGTGAATCACACATGGTGGGATTTTGTTAGTTTCTTAACTGGGTAACGGGATTTACACACAATTGCTCCGGTTCAGTAAACTTAGGAGTCGGATAGCAACCTTGACAAACCTGGTAACTAATTGCAAAATTTTGTAAAACTCAACTAACCAAATTGAAATTGGCCCCAAAATAAAATAGATACTCTCCCGTTTCACTAGAAATAAAAGCTTTTGTTGCAACACAAAAATTAAAAAATAATAATACTTTATTAGAAAAAGTTGTTTAAAAATAGATGTTATGAGTATGAAGGAGCGAGAAAGTGTATAAAGAATATTTAATAAAATATTATTGTGAATATAACAAGTGGATCCCATTAATAAATAGTAAAAACTTTCTATATTTCTTTCAAAAAAAAAAAAAAAAACTTTCTATATAAATTAAATTTATATCTAAACGTTTTTTTTAAACATTTCCCCTTATATTTCCTTATTTACTTAAAATTAAAAAATTAAAATTGTATAACAATGATATTTGTTCATATTCGCTTCTAATTCTTTTCGAAATGTGTCCATGAAAAATAAAATTCGTTTTGAGAGATAGAAGTAAGAAGTTTATCCAGTCATCACTCTACTAACATTTTAGACCACATTTTAAAAGCTTTTTATTAGTACAAAATAAACCACATAATCACTTGATACATATATAAGCCTCTAATTTCGGATTAGATTGGGTAGGGATCATGTGTTCCGGTATATGTCAAACCTATCCACTTGACCAATTGACAATTGTCATTCATATACTCCACCGTATTTTATGGTCTATATTTATTTCTTTAGTCTCCAATCACTATTATTACCTACTTTACACTTGAAAGTAGGGGTGACCAAACCGAACCGGAACCGTCAAACCGAACCGGACTCGGAACCGCCTTGAACCTTGACAAAAACCAGAACCGTTTGTAACACAGGCCGGTTCCGGTTCATCTCCTTTGAAAACCGTGAACCGGCGGTTCCAAACCGCCTAGACCGAACCGGAACCGAAATCGATAGCAAAACTGTCAAAAATCGTTAAAATTATTAGATTTCTAACGGTTTCATCAAAATTAACTGTTACTAACGGAACGTTGAAAAGTTGAGTTTTGACTGAATTTTTAGCCAAATTCAGTGAATAAAAATAATAAAAATTTGTTGAGTATATAAAAGAAAAGAGGGACAGACCTCTTTAATTTTTAAAACATTTTTTCTATACCTTTTTGTAAAAAAAAAAAATTGGCAATAAAATATTATTATAATTGTTTTTCTGTTAAAACATTTTTTTTAAAGGAAACTGTGGACCGGCGGTTCCGAACCGTAACCGTAACCGGAAAAGAAACGATTCGGTTACTGTTCAAGCTTTTCCGAAACCGGAACCAGCAGTTCGGAACCGTGTTTGATCATCCCTACTTGAAAGCATAAGAGAACCATTATTATTATTAATTAATTAGTTATGTCTCTTAGAAACTTGTACAAACAAAACATTTTCATGAGAAAAATTGCAAATTTATTCAATAATATAGAGCCATACTTTCATGTACTTTAAATTTATAGCAAAAATGCACATAAATATATAAAAAATATCAATTACTAGAAAGCTTAGACATATTTTTTTTGAGTTTGTTTTGGGGGAAACTAGTTCGTCCATAAATTATAAAAATTCTACTTTTTAGCCCTTAAACCTTAAAGGGTTAATTGTACTTTGGTTACCTGAGTTTTCCAAAATTCTGCAATCGGTTACTAAATTTGTCAAAGTTACGATTGGGTTCCTGAGTTTGCTGAACCGGAGCAATCAGGTGTAAATCCCGTTACCCAGTTAAGAAACTAACAAAATCTCCACCATGTGCGAAACACGTGAGTTTTAATGAGGGTAAATACGTCATTTTCCCTCGGAAAAGAAATCTCACTTATTGTTACAGTTTCTAGTGCTAAAAATCATAGATTAGGGGTCCAAATGTAAAATTTTCTTCATCTTCAACCTCCCTATCATAATCCCCCACCGCCACTTTCTCCACCACCAAAAACCACCACCATCTAGCCACCACCACCATCGCGACCATCTCAAACACCATCATATTTTCAACCCAACCCCTACACCGTTACCTCATCAACCACCGCAATCCGAGAATCAACACAACCAAAAAAAAAAGTTTCTCTTTTGACCCCTAAAATTGTTTCGGTCTAAACTGGAATCCCACACAAAAAAATAAAATTGGGGGTTGTGTCGGCTGAAATTGTAGGTGGGTTTGTGGGATTCGGGCTCCGAAGGTTGGGGGTGGGTCTTTAATTGACAAAGCAATGACATATTTCCCTTAAAGAAATTAAAACCAGACCATCACTAAGAACCAGTACAATGAAAATCCCGAGCCGACACCTCTACCCTTCAGATCCGGCACTCCGCCGGCGTTATCTCAACCCTCCGCCGGCTTGAATTGATCATATATGCATGTTTGTCAGATCCGGTGTTATCTCATCCCTCCGACTATAAATCCGTTCAAAGGGAAGGGATGAAGGGAAGGGATTAAGGAGAAAGGACAAGAAACATCGTGCCAAGGTTCGTGTCGCCCTGCCAAAGAAGAACCCTAACCTATTCAAACCCAACTTCTGTGTTCCTCTGAAGCTCCGATCACTCGTCGACTTGTCCGAAACCAAATGGGACGAAAAAGGCATTGTTCTTGAAAATTACAAGTCGTTTGGGGTCGTTTCAAACCCTAACTTTCTCGGTATTCGATCTCGTACTGGACGCATTATAGAAAGCGAGTCGCTTCAAGTGCCGCCTCCTAATCCTGACGGACCTTTGTCGGAGTTTGCGCCGATGGATTCTGGCAGCGAACTCGAAGAAGACGGTCAGTCATCTCTTGTGAAGGTTTTACTTTAGTCTATGAAATATATTTGCTGATTCGTTATGAACTGTTAAATTATTTACTAAATAAACATTAAAAGCATAAAAATTATGTTTAGACATATTTACCCTCATTAAAACTCACGTGTTTCGCACATGGTGGAGATTTCGTTAGTTTCTTAGCTGGGTAACGGGATTTACACCCGATTGCTCCGGTTCAGTAAACTCAGGAACCCAATCGCAACTTTGACAAATTTAGTAACCGATTGCAGAATTTTGGAAAACTCAGGTAACCAAAGTGCAATCAACCCAACCTTAAACACTAAACCTTAAACCTTAACCCCTATAAAAACAGGACTTTTTATAACTTATTGAGAAACTAGTTTCCTCCAAAAAAAAATTTGATCTGTTTATGTTATTCATTCAACACTGAGAAAATTTTCGGGGAAACTTGTTCCTCCATAAGTTATAAAAAGATTTAAAAACAGAACTTTTTATAACTTATAAGGAACTAGTTTCCCCCAAAACCTACTCATGGGGGGAAACTAGTTCCTCCATAATTTATAAAAAAAAATCCAATTTTTAAGCATTAAACACTAAACCTTAACCCTATAAAAACATTAACCTATGGAAAAACTATTTTTTTTTCCCCAAAATTTTCTGTTTATTGAAATATGTAACACTATATAGATTCACAATGACATCATATAGATATGGATGTCAAAATTATGTCGATTGCTACGATATTTTATCAAAGGTGTTTACACCTTTTATCCAACTCGGGATGCTTATTTTTGCCACACGTATCTCTAAGTCAACAATCGTACCAATCATACACTACGTGTTTTTTTTTGGAATGATATACTCCCTCCGTCCCGCTTGAATTATGACAATTTTCTATTTTGGGTGTCCCACTTAAATTAGAACAATCCAAATATAAAAATGTTTTATTTAATGGGTCTCACATTCACACTCACAACAACTTTCTACTCATTATTCTCTACCATAATTTCTCTCTCCTACTTCACTTTTCATATTCACAACACCTACTCCTCCTTAATCCCCGTGCTCAAACTAAAAATCCTAATTCGGGTGGAACAGAGGGAGTATAAATTTGATTTGTTTAGTACACGTAATCATATTTGATTAGTTTAAATATTTTGTTTGTTTATCTTTGATTCATCATTTTGCTATGTATGAATGACTCATCCGATTATCATACACAGTCAGACCGTAATTTTTATTTAAATTCAACTTTGCGTAAAAAACAACTCCACCTTGGACTGCATGGTCGACGACACGTCGACAAGCCCATCTTATTTGACCATAAATGCAAGAGAAACTTCCTCAGACTTTCTTCCTTGAAAAACTCTCCAATTCCTATGTTATTTTAAGGGTTAATTGCAATTTGGTTATCTGAGTTTTACTAAATTCTGCAATCGGTTACTAAATTTATCAAAGTTGCGATTGGGTTCCTGAATTTGCTGAACCGGAGCAATCAGGTGTAAAATCCGTTAACTTGTTAAAATTGTAACAAAGTCGTCACATGTGCCAAACACGTGACATTTACTGAGGTCAAAAATGTCTTTTCTCAACCAAATTGCAATTAACCATTCGTTGTCTTCTATTTCTACCCGTAAGCCCCAAATTCCATTACCATCCACCATGGCTGCAGGCTAAAAATCACACCTTATATTCCCCGTATTCCCCAGAATTCTTGTCGTCGATTTCCTTCTAGCCTCCCAAGCTCGAATTTGTGAATCAATCTCAAAATGAACTCCAGATCTGACCATTTTATTTGTTAATATAGGTTTCGATTTGTTTGATATTGAATGTAGGTGTGTTGAAATCTGTTAGTGAATGGCAATTTCTTTAATTTGTTCATTAACGTGGGTTTTAAGAAATGGCTTTGTGCATATTTAATTTATTATTGTTAGAAATGTGTGTGTTTGAGCTTGTGGTGTTCGGAATCTATGGAGTTTGATTGCGTTGGTGAAGCCGACAAGTTCGCTGACAACAGTTAAACTTAGTGGGATGGATGACGGCTGGTCACTGGAGGGGGAGTTGTGGAGGGGGGGGGGGTGCGAAGAGGGGAGAAATGAGGAGGGGGAGCCTCGGTTGGGAAGGGGAGCTGAGATGGTGGAAAGGGCTATTTTGTTTTGCAATTGAGGGTGAACAGGTTGAAGACGAGTACTATTTTGTTCTGCAATTTGGTGGAAAAATATTTTTGAAATTGGTTCTTAGAAATGAACTCAATCAAAGAAATCCTAACCCAACTCCAATTACTCAACGAAGAATCCAAATCCCTCCACAAACCCGAATCTTTGAAATCGGTTCGAACCCAGATCAATTCCGACATCGTAACAGTGTTATATCTTGTTTATGACTCTCAGTTTGGAAAATCACATGTTCTTCAACATCCAAGTTGAGTACCTCCGGCGTCAATTTGACATGTGGCGACATCGAGGAAGGTACGGCGGCTCTAGTGGTGGTGGTGGTGGTGGTGGTGGTGATCTGGGTTTGGTGATAACGAAGGTGGTGGTTGCTAGATGGTGGCGGTAGGATGATTGTGGTTGTTTTGGGTGGTGGAGGATTATGCTAGAGGTTGAAGATGAAGGCATATTTACATTTCGACCCCTAATCTTTTATTTTTAACACTTGAAACTAAAATATTTGTAAGTGAGATTCATTTACGAGTGGGAATGACATATTTTCCCTCAATAAAAGTCACATGTTTCGCACATGATATACATTTCGTTAGTTTTTTAACTAGCTAACGAGTTTTACACCTGATTGCTCCGGTTCAGCAAATTCAGGAACCCAATCGCAACTTTGACAAATTTAGTAACCGATTGCAGAATTTGGTAAAACTCAGGTAACCAAAGTGTAATTAACCCTTATTTTAATATATTGTCTAGTCATATGATCTAGTCATGAAAGAAAGGTACGTCTCTTGTCAAGGAAAACGACTTGGATTTCTTCTAGCATCCACCAAACAAACATATTACTCCATCCGTCTCAGTTTGAAGTTTTTAGTTTGACAATGCACACTTATTAAGAAATCAAGGAAAAAACAATAGAAATGTGTCAACCAAAAATAGAGATTAAAGGATATAATTGTCTAAAACACAATTTATAAAGCAAGTGAGTGAAAGTAAGTTAGGTAAGTAATACTCCCTCCGTCCCAGAGTAAGAGTCTCATTTTCCTTTTTGGTCCGTCCCAGAGTAAGAGTCTCATTCCTAAAATGGCAAAGAATCTTTACTATTCACCCCACTCATTCTCTCTCATATTTTATTTTTATACTCACAACACCAATCAATTCACTATTCTCTCTCACTCATTCTCTCTTATACTTTACTTTTACACTCACAGCATTTACATCACATCCAATATTTATTAATAAGCGTGCAAATGAGGGGTGGGACTCTTACTCAGGGACGGAGGGAGTAGTTTTTTTGTTATTAAATGAACTTTTTGAGGGCAAGATTTTCCAAAGCACTATTCATCCTTTGCCATTTAATGAATAAAACAACTAAAAACTTTAAACTGGGACAGACCAAAAAGGAAAGTAAAACTGGGGCGGAGGGAGTACTAATTCCTCCCCACTTGAAAATGTGCATTTTATTTTTGACTTTATTTGAATTTATTTTAAAAATAAAAATTTAAATATTTGTAAAAATTTTAAATTATTTTTAAAATATCAACATAAATGTCAGTGATTTTTTTTATTTTCTTCATATTACTTAATTTATAATAAATTAAAAATTAAAAAAAGTGAACCCAAAAAGATTCCTCTCTTATCCATGATGATAGGGAAAGTGGGACATGAACAAGTCCAAATCCTCTGTACCACTTTGTGCGCCACTTCATGTGCCACAAGTGATCTAATGGCTCACAATTGTTAAGAGTGGTATTATTGTAATATTCTGCAAACATGTGAACGGTTAGATTAGAAGTGGTACATGAAGTGGCACACAAAAGTGATACAGGAGATCTCGACTCGACATGAACTTGCTAATTGCCACAAAAGTGTAACAAAAAACGATATTCAAAGAAAAAATGTTCACTAAACGAATTATGGTGTTTAAATTACCAACAAGAAATATGGATAAGAACGTATACGTGTAAAACGCAACAACACCTTACAATCATGGATAAGAATTGGCTGTGTTAACGTGTAAAGCTTCGTCCTTTTATCATTGTCTTGTCTCAACATAATCTATTTTGTTTTGTTTTATTTTATTTTATATATAAAAAGTCAGGTTTCTTTTTAAATTTTATTTAATTTGTACTCAATTGGCTTGCCACTTGTAAAGTCATACTCCCTCCGTCCCACTCAAATTAGGACAAATTTCTATTTTTGGTGTCTCATTCGAATTAGGGCAACCCACAAATGGAAATATTTTATTTAATGAGACTCATATTCACACTCACAACAAGTTTTCACTCATTACTCTCTGCCCCACTTTATTTCTCATACTTCACTTTTCATACTCACAACACCTACTCCAATAACATTTTTTTCTTAATCCCCGTGCCCAACTTAAAAATCCTAATTCGGGTGGGACGGAGGGAGTATACTGTGTCTGTCGTGTCATTTTTTGTTTTTAATTTCACAAACAAAAAAAATGATTTTATGCACTTTTACTTAAATATACCCAATGATATATTATGTCGACCTGACATATATATATGTCGATGATTACGACAAGTATAAAAGACAACATGAAAATATTCGAAGTGAAATTAATTCTAAAAAATTAAATTAAAATCCTGTGTTAATTATATGTGTGTGGCGTATGTTTGAATATTATTGATCATTACGAAATCATATAGAAAAAAACTTATGTGAGAACACTATGACCCGTCTCATGAATGAGACGGGTCATTTTTGACCCATAACCCGGCCCATTGAACCAGCTCCATGACCCAGGGGGCGACCTGCCACGTGGCAGCCTCTCATAGGCCCAAAAAAAATTGTTTTTTTTTTATTTTTATATTTTTTTTGTTTTTTGTTTTTTTTCGGTTTGTTTAAAAGTAATAGTTACTATAACTTAATGTAATTACTGTATACATATAAAGTAACAGTTTGTATACATAAAAGTAATACATATATACAGAAAAGTAACAGTGTTTTTTTCTATGTTTTCTTTGTTTGCCAAAAGTAATACTTATTACAACTAAAATGTAACGAACGTGTTACTTATATGTAATAATGTTTATACATAATTGTAACACATATGCATAGAAAAAGTAATAATTCAACCATTTATATTTTTAGAGCTAAAAACACTTGATTAGTGTTACATGTAAAAGTATTACATTATCTATAGAAATATGTTATAATTTCTTTTATTAAAGTGTTACATTTACTTGTACAAACAATTACATTTATATATATGAATTGTTACTTTTCAAATGTTACTTTATTTCAAAAAATTAAATCAAAATACACAATATTTTACATTTTTGCAAAAACATTATTACATTTCAGTATAAATGATAATTACATTTAGATATTGTTTGGGTTACATGTAATTGTAGTTAGTATTACATTTGAAAAAATGGGTAAAACGAGCTTTTGTTTTTGTAAAACAGGTGTTACGTTTACTTATGAACAATGTTACTTTGTATGTATACAGTCATTACATTAAGTTATGGTAACTATTACTTTTGGTAAACGACGAAAAAGCCGAAAAAATAATATAAAACTCAAAAAAAAAAATTGGACCTATGGGAGGCTGCCACGTGGCGGGTCATGCCCCATGGGTCATGGGTCGACCCGTCTCATACATGAGACAGATCCCCTTGTTCTCATGGAAGACCACCTCAATGATATATGCACTCAATCTGTGTTCCATTCATATTTCCTCTATAATTAATCATAAGAACATCTTCCTCCATCACACTTGAAATAAAAAAATTAGTCTTGATATGAGAATTAAGGAATACTAGTACTTTACTAGAAAAAGTGGTTTAAAAACTAGGTGTAAGTAAAGAGAAGTGTGTAGTGAATATTAAATAAAAAGTCGTTGTGAATATGACAAGTGAGTCATATTATTAAAAAAAGTAATAAATTGTAACATAAGATATCCTATTTCAGGTGGGACAACCAAAATAAAAAATTGTCCTATATTCAGGGAGTATGTGATTACTTTCCAAACCTAATAAGTTATTATTTGCTTATTTGATTTCAAGTCGACATTGATCTAATAAAAAGCTTAAAATTACTATTTAAGTCAATTACAAAGGTTAACAAATATCTTAAAATTACTATTTAAGTCAATTACAAAGGTTAACAACTGCAGTTGAGCTACATGTAGTATGAGGGAACAATCTCTTAAAGTCTGGGACTGCACTTTAAAATCAATTGGTGTTAAAGAGAGTGACAATTTTTTTTATATGTTATAGACAAGATTTCTCAATTTTTGATGTGAGATAATGCCACAATCGTTTTGAAAATGATAGTGTTTTACTGTAATAATTATAGAATGGTATTTACAAATAAAATTATAAACTTTTGCCAATTAATATTGCCCATTTACATTAATTTTCACAACATACAGTACTAGTTTTCTGCCTTACTTGTCTCAAATTTGCACTTCACCATTTGTTGTTTTTCTTTGAAAGTTTTTTTTTTTACCTATATCATTTGGAGAAAATTATAGCACCACTACTTTGACTCACTTACTAGTATTAACTTTTGGAAACACATCATTTTCAACCTTTAACCTTATACTACTAAACCTTTACACTTTAGTTTGAATCTTTTTCTAAACAAAATCAAGACTGATGACCATCATTGAATCTTTTTACTTAAATCAATTTCACTATAGCAAATATGGATGTCTCATCTATTCATCTTTATATTACATTTCAATATATTTTCTTTCATTTTTTATAATTTACAAATAAGATAATGTAGTTAATAATATATTTAAGCTGTATATTAATTTCTCATCCCTAATTAAATATTAGTATTTGTTATCTCTTAAAATAAAGAAAGTTCTGCTAAAAATATTGAAATTACTACCTCTTTAAATGAATGTTCAAATTTTATTTAAGGAATATTCTCAAAATATTCACTTTTTAAATAATTAAATGATAAAGATGCATAAATATTCTTGTTATCTATTTTTAAATACATAATTTTGCAAGTATAAAGTCATTAGTAAAAATAATTAGATTAAAAATATTTAAAGACAAACTTTTTCACAAAAAAATAAAATAAATACTCTCTCTGTCCTGGAATAAATGTCTTTGACAAGTCAATATTTTTGATCTTTTAGTTATGTTTCCTTGATTGCCCCAATCTATTCATATGGATAGAGTGACACTCTCCTATAACAATGCACTGTTTGTACCCATTAGAATGAGTAGTATAGGAAGATCACCAAACTTCAACCCTATTTTTAGTAAGAGGATATTTATTTTAGGAAAAAATAAAAATAAAAAGTAAGACGTTTATTCTGTAACAGAGAGAGTATTAGTTTTGGGATTAATTTTTTTAAAAACGGGTATTATGAGGCGGAGGAAGTAATTTTTATGGAGCAGAAAATATTGGGGGAAACTAGTTCCTCCATAAGTCACAAAAAATATTGTTTATAAGGATTAAAGATAAGTGTTTATAGTTTAGGGTTTAAGGGTAATACTAATATTAAACAATAAACTTTTTATAACTTATGGATGGAGAAGATAGTTTCACCGAAAACTTACTCTTTATAAGTTCAAAAGTTATTTATGTACATTATTTAGTACTCCCTCCGTCCCAGAATAATGGTCCACTTTTGACTTTTGAGGTCAATAATACAAGTGAACTTTGACTAAATATAAATGTCAATCCAACCATCCTTGTGATTGATTTAATCATCAAGTGATTTATCAATGACAAATTTTAAAATTTTATTGGGATGATTAGATTGATAATAATCTTTGGTCAAAGTTCATGTGTTGACCGTCAAAAATCCAAAGTTGACTATCTTTCTGTAATGGAGTATAAGAAAACATCAACTTTCTTAATAATACTATTACGGTCTCGATCGGCAGTTATAAACCAACTGTGGCCTAACTTTAATGTAATTTTTAATCAATTAATTTTCTTTGTCCCCACCCACCCCATTTGAGGCCGGTGGGAAAAAGGATGGGCCAATAAGTCGTTCACTCAACCATAAGTTTGGACATTTACGCCAAGTTTCTTTCTTTTTCTCTTCCTTCAAAACTGACAGTTTGATTTGAACTGATGGTATAATTGTAATAGCCGGAATTTTATTTTATTTTATTTCAGTTTTACTAATTTAATTAAACCATAATTAGAGTTATAAAGTAATTTAAAGAAGTGGGCCCAAGGAAATTGGATTGGCCCGAAATTTATATTAGTAAACCCAACCCAATTAGGAATCAATCCAAAGTATAAATTATTGAGTTAGTCAACTTGGGAATTCTTTATTATCATAAACTCAAAAAAAAAAAAAAAAAACAAAAACCCTAGTTCTACCTATAGCCGCCGGCCGAGCACTAGGAGGAGGGAGAAGAGATTTCCGGCCATTGTTTTGGAGGTACAATCCGATCATTCTCAAGGTAATGCTAAATCCTACTCTCCAAAATTTGTTTCGTTGAATTTGGATTAGTAAATCATAAGTTATGCATGAATTAAGAATACAAAGATTAGGGTTTTGCATGCTAGTGATTAATGATAAATCTTAAAAGGTTAATGAAGTTGATCTAAATACTATGAAAAAAATATAGTAATCTTGATACTAGTTTATTTTTAAGATTGATTTTATAATCTTGATTTGAATTGATTTATATTATGCAATGCTTGGGAATTGAACATATAAATCATTGAGGTTGAATTGGGTTTATCAAAGAAGAAAAAAATATGGATTTCCCCCTTGAACATGTTTCGGCCGAATGGCCCTAGGCCATGGAAAATTGATTTTGTTGAATTAAATGATCCTCGTTAAGTGTATTGTAAATAATATTGATGTTTGGGAATTTAGAAAAATTGAAAGAAGTAGAAAGATTGATCAAAATCAATGAATATTGATGTGGTATGATTCGGCTATGGTGACCTAACTTGGGGGTTAATTCTTGATTAAAGATGTTAAGAATTGGGACGAAAGTTAGTGTTTTCGTTAAGTTTCTAATGGAAAGAAAACAAAATCGTTAAAAGGATTGTTAACAAGTTAGAAAAGTAACTTGAGGAAATAGAATAAACACTTGGAAGACCTTGAAGGTTAGAAAGTTAACGAGAAAGGAAAAGATTAGAAGTTTCAGTTAGTTTCCTAACGGAAAAGGACTAAACTGAAAAGAATTAAAGTTAAAAGAAATAAAAAGGAAACTTTGAAGATAGAAGGACTAAATTGCAATTGAATTAAAGTTTAAGGACTAATCTGCAATTATCCAAAGTTGAAGGACTAAATTGTAATTGAACTAAAGTTGAAGGACCAATTTGCAATTAACCCAAAGTGGAGGGACCAAATTGTAATTAACCAAAGTTAGAGGACTTAATTGCAATTATATCAAGTTAAAGGACTGACTAGTAATCAAAGTCAGAAACTTAAACGTAAAGAAAGAAGTAACGAAGTAAAGAAGTTAAAACGCATCTCTCAGTTAACTAAGTAAAAATAGTTAACAATGTAGAGAGTACTAAAGTAAATTACTCCGTGCCTTGTAGATTTGCACAGAGAGGAGATTGTGAGGAAAAGCAATTCAGGTAAGGATTACGTTCCTTACAGTATTTGAACTCCTGTTTATTGGAATTCGGTATTTCTTTCTAAAGTTAGCTATCAGTATGGCATGATAGTATTTGAATGAACTCTGCGTTATTGAACGTTCCTTGAAAGAATCTATACTTAGTGATGTCCCCATCGATCTACTAAGTATCGAAGTTTGAAACTTGTATCACATACTTGTACCATGGTATGTTCTCAATTTTAACTTGTGAGTTAACCACTTACTCGTTAAGGCATCCAATGTCCAGTTAGAAAAGACATTGACGGACAGTCCAGTTAGAAAAGACTCGTCCTTAAACTAGGGATTGCATGAGTGATCACATGCCTTCTCTCAGGAATTGTCTGATTACAAGGATGATTCTAGACCCCGAGCATATGTGTGTGGATACCATATATGTTACGACCCACACTATTGGCTGAAGAAGCTAGGTGTATGAATTGTACCTTTGGCATTGAGGTTATAATGTACGTTACCAAGGAATTGACGGAACTTGAATGAATCCCATTGGATTGTAGTGCCATAATCCTTTGAAAGTAAATCTTAAAAGTAATACGACTGTATTGTTCTGCAGTCTTAAATCCAAAAGTAACTGAACCTATCTTTGTAAAAGTTATTCAAAGTATTCGTTCTGGTCGTCTCTCCTTAGTAACCGGAGAGGCCACGTATGAACTTACTGAGCATCGTTCGCTCATCCCTTCTCTATAAATTTGTTTCAGGATTTAAGTAGAAGGACAAGACAAGGAAAGCAGCCGTAGGAAGACGGTGGACTGAAGATTCTTAATTTAGTAGTTTAAGTACGTTTATTTATCTTGATGTAAGTCGAAGTACATTGATGGTTAGGGTTGTTTACCTACCAAGACAAGTTTAAGTTACGCTTCCGCTATTGTTTTGAATTTATGGTTAAATAAGGGGCCGTTGTGAACCCTAAATTGAAGTATTTATTATTGTTATTTATGGATATTTAATGCCATTAAATGCTCAGATATTATAAGAAAATTCGGGGTGTTACAATAATCATAAAACTAAATCATGGATTCAAGGAAAAAGATAATCATGATTATCATTTGCATTTACTCACTCCATTAAATAATTCTTAAATATAAGTATTATATTTTTTGTCTCAAAAAAAATATTAAATTCCTCAAATTTTAATTTATAAGTTTAATATTATTTTAAACGTACACACAAAGCACAAATATAATAAAATTAATAAATTTACTTCAACACCTATTATAAATAAAAGTTATTATTATGAATATTTTTTGAATTTTTCTATCCTAAAAAAAAAAAGAAAAAAAAAAGCAATAGTGTCCTGCTAATAGAAAGTTAATGTCTTGACCTAGTAGTAAAGGCAAGTTTCAGCTTCCCTGAGCGCTAGGGTTCGATCCATCTACTCTATTTTTTTTGGCGTGGACATTTTAAAAAAATTAATAATTTTCCAAATTCAAAATCTCCCACAGTTCACATAAGTGGGACCCAAATTATATTCTCTAATTATTTTCTTGTAAAAGTGACGACAAAATCTAATAAATAAGATTCCTCTAGTTTTTTTTTATTTAATAATACGAACATAATACGTAGATTAATAGGTATAAATGTACATGGATAATGTCCAGTTGGACCGACCAATTACTTTTGCATAGTTGGACCGACCAATTAATTACTTTTGCATAAATCACTTTCGGTTTTTATTTTGTACTCCCTCCGATCCAAAATAACTGTCACTTTTGGACCAAAATTTTGGTCCAAAATAATTGTCACTGAGCTAAATGTCTCTTTTATCCTTGCATTGAAACTTGTTCTCCTTTATTAATTATCTTATTGTGAGACATTAATGTAAGAAAGTTGCACACTTAATAGGGGTAAAGTTGGAACTTTTGTCCCTAAGTCATGATAATTATTACATTTCTTAAGAGTTGTGCAAATGCAAAAAAAGACAGTTATTTTGAACCGGATGGAGTACTGTTTTCAATTATTTCACTTACCCCCTACGCATATCGCACGCTTCCACAAAAGGACCCTTTGGTTAGGTGATGGGTCAATGACTGTGCAAGTACACTCACGAATTTTGAGATTGTGTGTAGTTTAACTGTAAAAAAACCAATTTTATGTTATTATAATGCTTCAGCCGTTTTAATTTATTTTTTTTAACATTTCTAAAATAAGAAATTTGAACTATGATTATAGATTACTTTATTTATTTTAGTGAAAATCTAGTACGTACCGAGAGGCTAGCCTTTGCGGAGCCGCTTGAGACTTCTTATTGCTATTCTCGGGATAAGTGCCATCTTTGAGGAAATTCATGATATCCGAATACCACGGAAAGTTTGTTTGAACCTTGTTGATCTCGATATTCATGCAGTACGCCGGACTGTTCCTTCGGGCAATTTTGAAAGGCTTCACCATTTTCCCTTTGGGCATTTCGACTAATGAAGCTATGGTGGCCAGTGCATCGGCGAAGCAATTTTTATCCCTTGGCAGGTAGTTGAAAGTGATCTCTTGGAATTGTTTAACCAATTCTTCAAGGTGGTGACCATACTGTTGGAGGGTCGGGTCTTGGATTCACCATTTACCGATTGCTGATTGATAAGGAGCAAAGAGTCGCCGAATACTTCTAGTTCCGTGACGTTTCTTTCGAGAGCTTCTTCGAGCCCTGCTATGCATGCTTCGTACTCGGCAATGTTGTTGGTAGCTTCGAATTCCAGACGGATGGCAATGGGAGTGTAGATGTCTTTTGGATCGACAAGCAATACTCCTATACCAAAACCGTGTTTATTGGCGGCGCCATCGAAAAAAAGTTGCCACTGTTGGTAGTGGTGCCCTAGGAACGTTTAATAAACATGTAATTGTTATCATTTATTTCATATCAATAAAGAGATGTTTTGATTATTATTGTTGTTCATGTTTACTTATAATAATCCCCGTCCCTAGTACTTGTTAAGCACTAGTATAAAGGCTAAATGATCATGGGATGATCATCTTAGATTTATGGGTACTTGTTTGGAACAAGGTACTGGACATGACCCGCTGTATGAGATTTATATCATGGTCTATGTCGTACATATATCTCATATTAGTTATGTCATTTGAATCCTTAGACATGAAGTTATTATAGTCTTCCACTTGATGAACATTGTGTTTGACATACATGTTACTATAGTATTGTTGATGGTGTGTCAATAACAAGTTTTAGATTTTTATTAGTACAACTGAGTCAAACTAAAATTGTTGTTCAAAGGTCATTCGTAATAACGGTGAAAAAATAGGAAGATTATTTTGGGTTTGGGACGGAGAGAGTATGTAGTAAAAAAAATGTACTCCATCTGTTTTAAATGAATGTCAAAAAAAAAAAAAGTTTTAAATCTGCTTTTGATCAAAAATAAATTTAAAATACATTTCAAACAAGCATTTTTTTTTTATTTAAAGACAGAAAGAAAGAGTAATTTATATTCTTATCAGTCAAAAATCATTGCCTTATGATCTAGTTAATCAAAAAGAAGTTACGAGTCTACGCCGATTTTTTCCTTGCTTTTTTCATATTCTAATCACAATGTTTTGGCCATCCGCAATTGTTTAATAACCGTGGATCAAAAAGAAGTTACGAGTCTAGGCTGATTTTTTTTTCCTTGCTTTTTACATATTCTAATCACAATGTTTCAAAATAAAAAAATAAGCGTGGACCGACCTTTATCCACGATTCCACGTATGCTTCCTTTAACCCTAGTAGTATGAATGATGTGAAACAAAAATATAGGGGGTGTAAAGAAAAAACTTATCCACAAAACCTTTGTTTTGGGTCCCATTCTTCATCTATAAATAGACGTTAGCAACATCCATATTTGTAGACTACCAAAAAAACCCAACTGAAATTCTCTTCCCACCATCATATCCAAAACCCAAGTTCTTTGGTTCATATAATTTTCCAAATACCAAAAATACCCATAAAAAAAATCATGAAAAAAACTTTTATGTTCATCTCCCTACTTGCATTATGTTATTCAGTTCTACTAGACCATGGATTTGTTGATGCTGCAGATTCCTCTGTCCACCTTTCTCTACCGTCCGATCAGCCGTACCGGACCGGCTACCATTTCCAGCCGCCCAGAAACTGGATGAACGGTAATTAATAATACATACAAATATATTCCTCTTTTTTATCCATCTTTTTCATTTTCTTGCTTTTTCTTGTTTAGGCTTGTTGATGTTGACTTTTTTTCGTTTTTGTCTTTGGCATGTGCTGCTGCTGAAAATTTCAATTTTTTCCTGATTGGCAGATCCAAATGGTAAGAAATTTCTTTATTAACTTCTCCAAATTCTTTTTTTAATTTTATTTTTGATATTCTTAATCTTGGTCACATTAAATGTACACCAATGAATTTAGACCAAAGTAAGTATAGGCATAATTAAAAGCAAAGTTACCACCCAAACAAAGAAAAGAATCCTCATCTTTTACTCCATGTTTGCTAATTATGCCATATCCATTTATCTTTATTATCTTATTTTTCTTTTCTTTTCTTTTCTTTTATCCATAATAGAATAGGACTAGGAACCTATGTTGATTAAAGAGAAGTTGTAAATATAGAGTAATACTTGGTGTAGGACCCACAATCACGATCACGCCACATCATTATCTTTTTATCCTTATTGAACAGTTTGATTTACTTACATAAATGATGTGGCGAGATCTGATCTTGTTGTTCTCGACAGCCTCTAATTAATGACACACAAGAAAATGTTTTATATTGAGATTTTAGATCCTAACAACTACTCCCTAGTATAAAGTGCAATACATGATGAATCTTTTACATGTCTAATCAACAGAGTTTGATATAACTTATGATTTTCGTTACCCTAATTTGACACGTCTTTATCGTTATTGAACGGTTTGATTTACTTATATAATACTTGGTGTAGGTCCCAATCCCTATCCAATCACGATCACGCCACATCATTATCTTTTTATCCTTATTGAACGGTTTGATTTACTTACATAATGATATGGCGAAATCTGATCCAGTTGTTCTCGACTGCTTGTAATTAATGACACACAAGATGAATCTTTTACATGTCTAATCAACAGAGTTTGATATAACTTATGATTTTCATTACCCTAATTTGACACGTCTTTATGAAAATGAAACATTAAAATGTCGCATTTAAAATCTTTGACTTATGAAAGTGACACTGTTTAGACGATATAATAATAAAACTTTATTGGTGAAATTCATATTCATAAAAGCTCCCCCTTTCATACTATTCAAGCCGTCTAACACTGTACTCGATGTAAAATTAACCAAATACTCCTTCCGTCTCAGCTCACTTTACACTTATTTCCATTTTTGTCCGTCCCAGCTCATTTGACAATTCCCAAAATAGCATACTTTTTATAATTTTATATTCACTATACCCCACCACTCATTCTTTCTTTTCATTTTCCACCACTCATTTTATTCAACCAACACTACTATTTACCCCTCATTATCTCTCTTCATTTTGTACCACACATTTTTCTTATTTTATTCTTTTTCCTTAGTTATTGTGCCCACCTCATGGGTGTCAAGTGAGGTGGGACGGAGGGAGTATATATGAAAAAAAGTATTCCCTCCGTCTCAGAGCGAGTGTCCACAAACCTTTTTTGCATTTTAGCATTAGGTTGATTTAATTATCTTAATGAAAATTAAAAAATTGTTATTAATAGTATATATAAGGGTGTCTAAGAAACAAGTTTTATATTTTCATTATGATAATTAAAACAACCTAAAATTATAGCTCAAAGTTACTTCATGCTAACAATGGACACTTACTATGGGACGGAGGTAGTAATAAGTAAATAAATAAACATTTCGATGAACTAAATCTGGTTAAATATCATGAAATTCAATTCTGGTCTAACAAAAAGCTCTTAATATGCAGGTCCAATGTACTACAAAGGAGTTTACCATTTCTTCTACCAGTACAACCCTAACGGTCCCTTATTCGGCGACATCATGATCTGGGGACATTCTGTATCGTACGATCTAGTAAACTGGATTCATATCGACCCTGCGATATACCCAACCGATCCAGCTGACATCAACAGTTGTTTCTCCGGGTTCTGCAACATTCCTTCCCGGAAACAAACCGGTCATGATATACACAGGACTAGACACTGAAAAGCGTCAAGTCCAAAACTTGGCCGTCCCCAAGAATTTATCTGACCCTTTCTTAAGAGAATGGGTCAAACACAAAGCGAACCCCATCATGACGACCCCTGAAGGTGTCAAAGCTGATGACTTTAGGGACCCCAGCACAGCTTGGTTGGGGTACGATGGAAAATGGAGGGTCCTCGTTGGAAGTAAGAAGAATGACTTGGGAGTAGCTTATCTTTACCAAAGTAAAGATTTTGTTAAGTGGGAGAGGTTTGATTATCCGCTTATGTCTATGATGGAGACTAGTACTTGGGAGTGTCCTGATTTTTTCCCTGTTTCAGTTGACAGTACTAACGGATTGGATACTTCTGGTGTTAACAATCCGGGGGTTAAGCATGTTCTGAAGGTGGGATTTAACGGGATTGATTGGTATACGATTGGGACTTATATGTCCGAACGTGACAATTATATTCCTGAAAATGACTTGAAGGGGAATAGTTTAGATATGCGATATGATTATGGGAAATTTTATGCTTCTAAATCTTTCTATGATAACGCGAAGCAGAGGAGGGTGTTGTGGGGTTGGATTAGTGAGGCTGATGCTCAAGAAGATGATGTTGCGAGAGGGTGGTCTGGACTTCAGGTATATAAATTGAAATGATATTCATTTTTTATTTGATTTTTTTTTCCGGGCATTTTCATGATTTTGAATCTTGTTTTTATTGCAGGCGGTACCAAGGAGTGTTTGGCTGGATAGAAATGGAAAGCAACTCGTGCAGTGGCCTGTCGAGGAGCTTGAAAAACTCCATGAAAATGAAGTGAAGTTCAGTAACAAGGAACTTGAAGGTGGCTCGTTATTTGAAGTTGAGGGTATAACTGCTTCTCAGGTATGCCAATACTCAACCATAGAGCGTAATTCAGTGATTTCTAAATTTGGCTTACTTCTGCGAAAAATAACGTTTTGATTTCATTTATTTAAAGGCGGATGTAAGAATTTCGTTCAAGTTATCGAATTTGGAAGAGGCGGAGAAGTTGGACCTGAGTTGGACCGATCCTCAGTTACTCTGTTCTGAAATGGGTGCATCCAGCAAAGGCAAATTTGGACCATTTGGTTTGTTAGCTTTGGCTTCAGATGACTTGACTGAACAAACTGCAATCTTCTTTAGGGTATTCAGCAGTCGTGGCAAATATGTAGTGCTCATGTGCAGTGATCAAAGAAGGTTAGTTTCATTGAAAAAATCATATAAACTGGAACATCATTTCAGACATTCACATTTTTTGTTAGTCCGTTTCAGATTTTTAACGGTTCAGATTATCTGTTTTGACAGGTCTTCTATTAGTAACAATGTCGAGAAAACTACATACGGGACGTTTGTTGACATAGATCCTAGTCACGAAGAAATATCGCTTAGAAGCTTGGTACGTAGTTTAACTCATCTGAATCATTCAGCACAACTTTTATACGCACTTTTTAATCCATCTCTCTGTTTCATCTTTAGTCGTTTCTAATGTTCTTAGTTTCAATGTTTGCAGATTGACCACTCTATTATTGAGAGTTTTGGAGCAGAAGGGAAAAGTATCATTACTGCTCGTGTGTACCCAAGATTAGCCATTAACAAGGACGCTCACTTATACGCGTTCAACTATGGATCTGAAAGCGTGATGATTTCAGATCTAAATGCTTGGAGTATGAAGAATGCCCACATGGTTGTTGATGAAACATTAAGCAGTGCCGCTTAAAAAGTAAGATATTTATTGAGACGATTGCTGTGCAGTCTGAGGTTGATGTCGCTGCTCTGGCTATTATTATTGAAGCGCGATTTCTGTCAATATTTATTGTTTTTAATTTGAATCTTAGATAGTAGGAAGTCATTATTTAATGTTTATTACAAGAAATTATGTAAAAACAATTGTGATTCATAATTGTACAGGGGATTATAATTATTATCAATTAATCCCTACAAGCATTTTGAGAAGCACATAAATTTGTTGCTATCCAATGCTATTTGTACCAAAACGCCATTGTTGAATATAGCTTCTTCTTCTTTTCTCTTTATCAAGAATGAATTTTATTACAAGATGGTGTTGTTCTTAACAAGTAGAAAAAGAATCAGTAGTCGCTAATATAATGCTCGTTTTCTAAGTTGACTTTTTAGTTGACTTTGATACAGTCACGACGAATTTCTCCTTGGTTACCTGTTTTAACTCCGACACGTCCAAGCCTTGTCATGGCTGCTGCAAATACATGTTCAAATGCTGTACTGTTTGTTGCAAAGAGATTTACATACCTTTTGGACTTTTTATCTGTGTAAAGAACTTGATCAGAAGTGAGTAGACCTTTCCCTTGTTGAAGATTCTTGAAGTAGACATTATCAAATGTATCGGGCGTGGTGGGGTCCAACTTAACTACCGCTGTCACGTCAGCACAGAAGGCCTTAAGCTGGTTCGCGTAATCTGGATTAAGTGTGGGGTCAATTGGGTGGTCCGCGCTGAAATTGAATATACGGTTGGAAAATCGGTTGCAGTGTGAGAAACCAATAGTATGTGCTCCTGCAAGAATGCATATATTGAAAAATATGATCATATGGTTCATACCACTCTGTGTGTGTGTGTGTGTGTTTGACTTGTACAAAGAAGTCAACATACCAGAGAGAGCGATCATGTCGATTTGAGTGAGCCCATTTGAAGCAAACAATGTGTTGAGCTGATTCAAATTGAAATCAGGATGAGGAAGATGGTTATTGACATTGGCTTGTGTAGAAATCTTTCCATCGAGCCTTCCCAACTCTACTGGATAAGATGGACCGCCTACCTGCAAAAAGAACATTTTTCTGATTAAATTTTGATGGTAAAAATATACTACCACTATCCCAAAATGAATGTCCAAAATTTGCTCATTTTGGGACAGAGGGAGTAACTAAAATTTGACTTTAAAGCATGGATAGTGGAAGATCATCACCAGAGCTACCACATCTCTAGCTGCCATGGCCAAAATATCAGCACATGAGACCTTGTTTTTGCACCCCGGGTTTGCATCAACTGCAGCCTTGACCTTGATCACTGTGTCAAATCCGTCCCCTGCAAGTGAGAGGTTTTCTTGATGTTCTTTCTCCGCCGTGTTGTCACTCACTGCTAGCATCACAGACGCATCGCAACCCTACAAGTGGGTCCCATTCACTTTTCATTCAGAAACTTAAGCAAACTCAGAATCAAATCATACAGTTGTATTGTTTCAAGTAATTTTCACTGACCTGAACAAAGCAATCATGTAAGAACAGACGGAGAGTTGCTGGGGCAGTTGCAGGTTGGTGCTTAAGTTTCTCTTGGACAGCTGCCCGGACAATGGATTCTACATTCGGGCACGTGTTTTTGTAGTAATCACGACGAAGCTGGGCAGAACTTGTTGGCAGCAGAAAGAGAAGAAGCAGAAGCAGTAACTGAAGAAGAGGATGAAGACTGTACATGACTAAAGTCCCTGTTTTTATGAAATACTAAACATAAAGTCTGAATGCATCAGTATGGAACCCTATCTGGCATTTATACAAACACTTGCCATGCATCTTAACCAAAAAAGGACAAAGATTGCAACTTTGAAAAAGAATCCAGAAAAGAGAAGTGGCTAAATAATCCTCAACAACCACATTGTCTTCAAATAGAAATTAACAGACAATTATTTGTTGTTTTCCTGCTGTTTTTGAAGTCCAAGCATGGATTTTCCATAAATAAACACGCCGCGTAAATTCTAAACTAAAATAAAAGGGGAAACAATTTTCCCATTTTCCCACACTGATGCATTATTAACGATCAAAATGAATTTTGACCTCCATACCAACATTTGCTCCATTTTCATAAAGTTGGAAAGATAAGTTTGTTACATACAGCTATTGTTGAGAGCAAATCTGCTATAAAGTTCAACACCAAACATAAAGGAGAAAGAGTCAATGTTTTTCCTAGTTCTACAAAATGTCTATTTGTTGGTTGTTTGCTGAGATACTTTTCTTGTACGCAAGCAAGCTGCATCCATCCAGTACTAATTCTGGTAAATCGTCAGTGCAGATTTATTGTCCTTTTCTGTCAGAGAAGACGCGGAAGATGGGTTCTTGGCTACATGAATGTGTTGAAGAGCTTCTGGCAGATTCAAAACAATCTCTGCATATGCTGAGATAAAATCGAGAGAAGTGGTGTCATTAAGATAATAAAATTCACAGAATTAATTAAGTGGGCCCTTAAGTATAAGTTGGTCTTATACGACACTGATTATGGGATTCAAGAAGGCGTTATCTACTTGTTTACTCCCTCCATCTCCAACTGAATTCCAAATATATTTCAATTTTGAAAATTTTTGACATTCATTTTGGGGTGGAGGTAGTACCAAGAATTTGAAGATAATACTTAGAATATGCATAACCTTCAGGAAGACTCATAGTTCGTAGTGCCTCCTCTGCATAAGATAGACGAACAGGAACAGGGGGAGTTCCTGATGATCCAGTTCCCTTTCTGGTTGCCATAGTAGAGCTACTTGGGGATTTCTTCGATTGAGGCATTGGCCATGCCACAACACTGATTCGAGTTGGAAGTATAGACACCAGATCTGCATACCGGAGACTAACAGTTACCTTGCTGCAACAAACCAAACGACAAGAAGGCTGAGAACGCTATTATGAGATGGACCCCAGAATCAGCCTGTCTTATCAGCTCGTATTGACAAGAATATCAATACATGGGCAGGAATGCAAACACGTGTTAGCTGATAAAGTGACAACAATATGCATATGCAAAAGAGAAAAGATTATAGTATGTACTCCACCAACCAATCATAGTCATCTAGAATAAATTCAACCATATGATATGGCAGACTGTGATAAAGTTCTCCGATTTGATTACCATACAGCTCTTTGATAAGTCGAACCTGCATAAAAAGAACAAGAGGATTCCAGTAGCATGTCACATTTATGTCTTGAAATTTTCGTTCCAGATATAATGATAAAATTTACTGTCTTGGGACATAGTTACCAACATTCAATTCTTATCCCACCTCTGAATCCTCTTTTTTAAAAAATTAAATTAATGCTATGATATTCATGTAATATTCCAAGAGTAAATCCAGATACACAAACACTTGGTGCAAGATTCAGACACAAGTGAACCTCGATGAAAGTTAATGCCCGTGGCCCCATTTTCACTCCCAAAGTAAGGTAAAAGCCAAATTGCCCAAAAATTCTAAGTATATACCTGCTCACGTCTATCCACGTATGCTTGCAAAAGATCTCCCACATGATCTATAAATTTCTGAAAATCAAATCAAAGAATGATATGCTGACGACAAAATTATATAAGCAGAATAAGCTCAAGCACGTCCGTCCCAAAATAAATGTCCATTTTGGCTAAAAAAAATTGTCCCGAAATGAATGACCTTTGTTTTGTGAAGTTACATAAAGCTCCTTGGTGAATGGTGTGATCATAAGGTTTTAGTTTTAATCTTGTAGTAATAATGTAAGATGGTGAGATTATTAAGGGTACATATGTATACTATGTTACTAAAAATGCCTAAAGGCCAACCTCCTTAAATTTCCCAAAAACTCAATAATGGACATCCAATTTGGGACGGAATGAGTAATAACATATACTCACCATTGCGTTTGAAGAGAGAAGATCATTTTCAGCATCACGTATAGGCAAAAAGAAAGGGACCGTGTGTTCAAGGACAGTCATCTTCTCAAGAAATGACTTGCTTTCAAGGACGCAATGGTACAGTTCACAAGGCTCCCCTGAAAAAGGATTGACAAATGCATGTCAGATATGATGAGCAGATGAGGCATCTATGATAGGTAAAAGATCATTTCGAATAAGCACTAAGTGTTGTTTTGGTAGTGGGAAAGATCCCACTAGAACAAGGTTTCTATATATAACAAAAAAACAGATATACATTTCAAAAACAAAGAGATGATTGGTGCAACACGGCAACAGTTACCAGCAAAAGAAGTCTCATATTGTATGCCAATTCTTGTTCCTTCCAGACAGCAAATTACCTGTTAAAATTAGATATTGGGTAAATACTTTTACAAGGGGATTCACCGCAAGTCATACTCCCTCTGCCCAGAAAGTTTGTCGCATTTTGACTTTTTATGGTCAACATAAATGAACTTTGACCAAACATTGATGTTGATCTAATCGTTCTAGTGAACTTTTAAAAATTGTAATTGACAAATCATTAAGTGATTTATCAATAACAATTTTTAAGATCTCATTGTGATCATTAGATTGACACCAATGCTTGGTCAAAGTTCATTTAAGCTGACCATAAAAGTCAAATGAGACAAACTTTCCGGGACAAAGGGAGTATTACATTAACTGTGCTTTACAAGTAACTCATTTTATAAGCAAAAATATTTACAATAGCAACAATAGAAATGCCACCTAATAAGAATGGCAGATTGGATGGAGAAAGGGAGGGGGGGAGTGCTCGGGGTTTTTTGATGCAAATCCTTGAACTTAACTATAAGATGAGACAATCCCTCTCCACTGCCCATGACAGACAGTTTGCCAAGAGAACATCCTCGAATTTTCATAATTCCCCAACAAGGAAAATGAGGGAGAGAAAGAGAGTAGTGTCCAATGAAAACAATTGCTAGGGGAGTAATGGAGTGATAACTAAACTTAATCAAGGATAGTCATGTAAATCTAAATAAGTTGTTAAAACGTTTGAATAGTCAAATGAGACTATCATTATGGGACGGAGGGAGTAAATCATTCAGTAAGCATTAGATCTACCTCAAATGCCATAGTTACAACTTACAACCAAGACAACTGTCCCCAAATTTTAATATCTCCCTTCTCTATACACAAATTTAAGGATGAGCAGAGTCTGTATAACAGAGGTTACTAAACTGTCATACCTCAAAATCACAAAGGTAAACAGTTGTCAGAAAATAGCAAAGCTTAGTATCCTTCCATTACCATAAAGCTTCTAACTTTTTTTCCTTCCCCATTCTCTGAAACAACATACTCGAATCTAGTATGAGGAGACTGGAAATGAGCTATGGACTACCTAAATACATGACCAGGTGGCTTCTCCCTATCATTCTTTCTATTACACCTGGGTAGCATGGTTTGTTGCAGACAAAACGATCCTAGCTCACATGATACAACAACATCTTGAACTAGAAATTATGTTTTAACATTTGAATACCTTTGTTCCAACTTTGTAAGTAATTTTTTCATTGAATGGAAGGATTGAAAGAGACCCTATTTCCCCAGGGCCTTGCATTGCCTTTCTTTCTGCCTCCATGTGAACCTATTACGGATAATAATTCAATTGCAAGTTCAAGCAAAGAACAGCACCGAAATGTATGAAAACTTGGAAACCCTACCCTCTCTCTTATTGTGGCGAGTAAACCATCATTCCATTGATCCCCATCTAAACAAATTTCTGCAAGATGACTAATATGTATTCAGAGCCAACACAAACCACAGTGAATTCAGCGATCGAAAGTAATATCGGCAAAACTTAAACCTAGTAAAATTATTGTTGTTGTTGTATTCTTGTATAAAATGGCTTAAGTACTCACTTTCATAGTTGAAAAAACTGGAGATGATTAAAGGTTTATGAGATACTATTTATACAAAAATGGTAAGCAGAGCATAATAGAGGCCAAGCTTCAAAGGCCTTAAGTTCTTCATGTTAAGCTGCAAAGGAAAGAGTATGTCCGAAGACTTTTTCCAGTCAATCACATTAATACAAGTTTAGGGTCTTCCGAAAGAACATGGTGATTGGGAAGACAGAAAATATGACCTGAGAAGTTATTCAATGACATTATGCAGAACCAAGTTCCTTGTACAATCCAGAATCAAGAAAAAAAAAAATTGTACTCCCTTCATCCCAAATTAATTCCTTATTCCTTTTAGGGTGTCCTTAATAAGAGTCTCTAACAATATTTCCATTTTATGCATAGAAAGTTTACATTTTACCCTTATGTAAACAATCATCCCTAGTGGTCCCCAACTTTTAAGCACGGAAAGTGTGCATTTTTACCCTTCGTGAATACTTAATCATGGCCCAACCTTTTAACTATAAGAGTCAAATGTCTACCTAAATCTGTGAGCCAGATAATAGGGAACTCCAATTTTGGGGCATAGAATTAACGAAGATGAAACAGGTCTTTGAGACCACTTGTTCTAATCAAGGCTTTGAAGTGGTCATGGATTGTATTTATTTGAAGGCTTAATCCTTCTGAGGCTTGAACTATTTTGTATAGCGTGGTGCAGTCCTGCATGGATATTGGTAGGTCTTTTTGTCAAATCTCATTTCCAAAGAAATGCTGGAAAGAACAAAGGAAAAGAAGAACAATCATCTTAATTCAACTAGATGTCGATGAAAAACAAAAACTGTTCAGTAAGTCAAGCTATGCAGTATATATAGCCAATCACTAAATGGTACAACTAAGCGAGTAATTTATGAAGTTAGTGAAACATAAAATAAACGTTTATAATTTTACATTCAGTTTACCTTGGGTTTGAGAAGCACGTGCAGTTTCGAATTCCTTTTGTAGGCGCTCAAAAATCATTTTATCTGAGTCCCTATTTGAAAACAACATATGTAAGATCTTTGCCCTCCTTAATCAAAGCCATTCAACCTTAACTCCGAGTCATAAAGAACTTGTGGATAGAAGGTGGAAACATTCAAGTCAAATAATTCACATGCATTAACAAAAAATTAAAGCTATCACAAATTGTAAGACCATGAACCCTACAACTTTCTCATTCTTTTCCTCTCTTTTTTTCTTTTAAGAACCATGAGAATGCGTTTGACACCAGTAACTCGCAAACTCCTCATAGCAACAGCTGGAGGAACACGAAATTATAGTAAAAACTCACATGTTCACATCAAATTCCAGTAAAGGATCTTTCAAAGGCTTGTCTCCAGAAAAAAGGCCATAGGACAAGAGTATGCAGCCGAAGGTAACAATAAATTTGTTGCCAACATAGTACATCTTCTCTCCAACTGCCAAAGAAAGCCATAGATGTACCACTAACTAATCCTAAAAAGCATTTTATACTAAAAGTTTACTTGATTAAAGATCATGCCATTCACTTGAACCAGTTAATCCCTTTTGGCAAGTAAATAAAATGAAAGGACTTATATGTTAAAAAAGCATTAAGCACAACAAAGGCTCTCCCGTAATTATCTCTAAGAAGATTGACAGAGAACAGAAAAACTTTATCCTTGAAATGTCCTAATTATTCCCATATTTTCCATGCTTAGTAAAGAAATGTTTTTTACGAAATATTGAGATCCTTGTCACTCAAACAGTAGCCCCTTTTCAAGGTAAGAAATATTTACTCAGGTGTGTTCCTAAATGCATGCTTTACCTGCAAATAATGACATACAGTATATTTCAACCGCATTGAGTTATTTAAGTGAATTATTGAAATAATAATCTAAAAAATAATTTGACGAGTTCATAGGTCGTTTCATGTTACCAACCTCAAATCAGTTTGGGACTAAGGATTTTTTGTAGTTGTTGTTGTTGTAAGGATAGCTTCAAAAGTAACTTACTGAATCTTCCTGCACAATCTAATAGCACACTGAATGAAACTCTTAGATGCAAGTTTGTACCTTGAAAGGCGCTCTGCTAATTCTCCATGCCGTTTGAGGACGTTTGAAACTGCCAGGAATAAATCACTTTATTTCTTCAGGTCATAAAGAAAATGCGAAAAAAGGAAGGAAAAAGATATGAGTGGAATGGTACATCTAGCACGTGTAGTCTCCAATCGAACATCTTCATCCTGCATAAAGTTCAATAATGGAGCAGATGAAAATCAGAAACCCCAAAAGAATTTCATTTTCAACTAACTTACGGAAATTGGTATAGTAATTAGAATCATCAAAAGAACAAGAACACTATGGTGTCACGTATCACCGATTCTTGCAATCTCTACAATGCCATGAACCCCTTTATCTTATACAAATGTCTAACCTGTCAACACTGAGTTCATTCACGGTAATATCCATTTCAGATAACAGCCTAATCTTCAGCCAAGTTATGATTTTGCGTGTTTATGCTGGTTATCCAAAATTGTGATATGTTCATTGAGGACATGCAAAACTTGCAAAACACGATAATTTTCTAGAGGCAATTTTGATACGGACATACACATATCCATATAAACCTCAATAAATCCCCAAGAGTCGTGCTTCTAACTATAAATTGTTTCCTTTTGGTACTTTCTTGAAAATTAAAGTTATGATTCATAAACATCATCATGCATTAAACATCTGTACGATGATGGAGCATAAATTACAAACAATAAAAAAAAAAAAAAAAAAAAAAAACAGGACCAAACACCCCCAAAAGATTCAGTTTTAGCTCATCCCCATCATCTCCCAAATGCCAACCGTAGTTTTACCAAAGACAACTCTGAGCGTATGCACTAAACACAGAGCAATACCAACATCAATGTTTAAGTTCTGCAACCAAATTTCCAAATACTTCAACAGGCTTTTCCACATTCAAAACTCATACGAAGTCCAAGATATGATCAAACCCTAGGCAAATTAATTCAGTATCAAGGCAAAAACCTTGCACACAAATAATTAAAAGCTTCAAAAAATTAAATTCTTCATTCACTATCAAGGCTTCAACTTGCTAAAACTGCATCAAAATTGAAGCTCAATTGATCATATGAGTAAAAGTAAAAGCAAAACTGAAATTACCAATTCTCCCATTCCGCAGGCTGGGCCTTCAATCTGAAAGAACTGTAAGTTAATCCCCAAAACAAAAATAATCAGTATCAAAGAATATGATTGAAGTTAAGAATACACAATTTCGATCGGAAATTTTATGAATGGTTCATATAAACAATTGAAGATTGATGCTGAGAAAAGTCGGAGGCAGAAAGTGTAGAATCATCAGCAATGTGAAAGGGGGTTGGACTAGGGTTTCGAATTTGTATTAAACCCCCCTGAGTTTTTCCAATACAACAATGGGGAACCCTCTATTTTCAGGGAGAGTATTTCCCTGTAGGGATGGCCAAACCGGACCGGAACCGTAAAACCGGACCGGAAAAGCCCGGAACCGGAGCAAACCGGGGAGGAAACCGGAACCGGACGAACCGGAACCGCAAGGCATCCGGGCCGGTTCAGGGTCACATAAATGGCGAACCGGACCGGAACCGGACCGAAAATCCCTTGTTTTTCAATAATTTTAAAGGCGGGGACCGGAACCGTACCGGAACCGAAGCCTAACCGGAACCGGATTGTGCCAACCGGAACCGGGGTAAGCGCGGGCCGGTTCAGGGTCACATATATGGCGAACCGGAACCGGGCCCGGAACCGGTTTTGGCCATCCCTATTTCCCGGTCCGTCTTTTATTCTTTAGGAGGACCAATATTTTTATTGTTTTCTTTAGAATTCCCTATATAGTTTCATAATGTTTGTAAATACCAAATATATCCTTACTACCCGAAAACCTTGAGAATTTCTCGTTCTCTTTCTCTTCCTCTTCCACTCTCTCATTCACGCAGCAAATGTCACCTCTTCCTCCTTCCACCGATCTTCTTCCTCTTGACTTTTTTTTTTTCTCTTTCTGTACCCATTTAAATCACCCGAAAATATTCAAAATGCATATTGGAACAAACTTGCTGTTGGAATAGAGATCTTAAAGGAAACAAAAGAGAAGGAAAAACTGGCGCAGGAAGCAGGCGGGCGCCTGACCTTGGCAGAAAGGTTCGAAATCCAGGAATTTAATTCAGGCGGGCGCTTGGATGGTACTAGGCGGGCGCCTGGTGCCGCGACCTGAATTCGGGGAATAGCAGTTTTTTCGGGTTTTCTCATATGTTTAGGTTTAGGTCTTATTCTAAGTCATGTATTTAAGCAATGTTCCGCCCCCATACTTATTGTAACTCAGATTTAACATATTATAGTGTAAGATCCTGGCTTGGTAGTGCCCCCAGACGTAGTCAAACATATTGACGCACTGGGTAAACAATTTCTTGTGTTCTTTTGTCTTTTGCTTTGCTTTATTATTTCTTGTGCTTGTTTGTGGTGCGGTGATTTCTTGCGATTTACTTGGGTGTTGGAGTGTCTTTTCCACAACAACTGGTATCAAGAGCTCCGGTTGAACGATCGGGGTTTATCGGGCGATTCGGGTTTATCAAGCAATCAAGAATGGGCAAGGATAAACAAGCGGTGGAGAAATTTGATGGGTCTGACTATGCGTTTTGGAGGATGCAAATAGAGGATCTTTTGTACAACAAAGATCTCTATAAGCCTCTAACAGGAGTCAAGCCGGAAAGCAAAAAACAGGAAGATTGGGATCTTATGGATCGGAAAGCCTAGGGGTGGTTCGATCTACTTTGTCAAAGTAGATCGCGAAGACTACCAAGAAGGCGAAAACCACTAAGGAGCTATTGGATTATCTCACTGAGAGATTTGAAACTCCGTCTGCTGCAAATAAGGTTGATTTGATACGCAAGATGGGTAATCTCAAGATGCAAAAGAAAGGATCCTTAGCCAAGCACATCGATGAGTTTATGGATGTTATAGACTCATTGGCGGCGCTGGATATTATGTTTGGGGATGAGGTTCATGCTTGTCAATTGCTAGCATCCTTACCAGGAAGTTGGAGTGGAACGGTGACGGCGTTAAATGCTTCAGCAGGTAAGAACAAATTGAAGTATGATGATGTTAAGGACTTTCTTTTAGGAGAGGAAAATCGCATAAAGAAGTTGGGGACACCATCTACTTCAGGATCGGCTTTAGCTACAACTAGCAGGGGAAAGCCGGGTACTAGCAACAAGTGGAGAACTGAATCAAAGGAAAACGTAGGAGGTGGTGAGTACAGGCCTAGGGAGAACAAGAATATACCAAGGGTTGCCAAGGGATCGGTACAGTGCTATCATTGTAAGGAGTTAGGACACTACAAGAGGGATTGTCCCATGCGAGGGGATAAATCGGCGAATGTGGTAACTGAGGGTGAAGATGTACTGGTTCTAAGTGTTAGTAGTGCGCTAGAATCATGGGTGCTGGATTCAGGGGCATCATTCCACTCATGCGGGCATGCAAAGGAGATGGAAAATTATACTTCAGGTGATTTCGAAAAGGTCTATCTGACGGATGGCGAGCCTTTGGAAATCAAGGGAAGGGGGATGTCAGAATAGGAACATCGGCCGGGAAGGTCTTACATCTACACGGGGTCAGACCCATTCCGGGTTTGAAAAAGAACCTGTTATCAGTTGGGTAGCTGGGTGAAGAAGGTTACACGGTAACTTTTAGCTGCAGGAAATGGGTTATTACCAATGAGGATTCAGAGATCACTCGGGGTAATAAGGAGGGGACATTGTATTTGGAAAATAACACCAAGGATAGTATCGCGGTGGCGTCAGCCAAGAGTGATACGGTTTTGTGGCACTGTCGATTGGGTCACATGGGTGAGAAGGGGGTACGGGTACTTTGCTCAAAGGGGAAACTACCGGGTTTGAAGACAGTCGACGTGTGGATTTGCGAAGACTGTGTATTCGGCAAACATGCGAGGAGTCGAGGACAGGTAGGGATTTGAGGGAAGCAAAGTTAGAATTGGTTCACACGGATTTGTGAGGACCGGCCCCGGTAACTTCTCTGGGTGGTGCGTCATATTACATGACCTTCATTGATGATTCTACAAGGAAGGTCTGGGATTACTTCATAAAGGGAAAAGATGAAGCTTTCAGGATATTTAAGAAGTGGAAGGCTTTGGTGGAGAATCAGACGGGACTTAAGCTCAAATGCTTGAGGTCTGACAATGGTAGGGAGTATGAGCTCAGGGAGTTTGAGGAATACTGTGATGCGAGTGAGATTCGCATGTATATTCTAAACTCGGGTGGGAGCAGGACGGTTCATGATGACCAAGGTCAAGGGGTCACTGAAGATGAACCATATACTCCAGGACCGGATATTCCACTGCGCAGATCTAACAGAGAGTGTAGATCGGATGGCAAGGCTCTAAGATTCTCAAGCAAGGAGAAGTTGAAGCTGGGTATAGCTTTAACGGGGCTTGGAGAATAGGATAGTAGGAAGACACTACCATAATCAAGGTGAGTACTATGGCACTAAGGATGAGTTGAAGACGGATACGGGGCTTATACATGGGTTGATCTCTAGGTGGGAGATTGTTGGAATAGAGATCTTAAAGGAAACAAAAGAGAATGAAAAATTGGCGCAGGAAGCAAGCGGGCTCCTGACCTTGGCAGAAAGGTTCGAATTCCAGGAATTTAATTCAGGCAGGCACTTGGATGGTACCAGGCGGGCGCCTGGTGCCGCGACCTGAATTCGGGGAATAGCAGTTTTTTTGGGTTTTCTCATATGTTTAGGTTTAGGTCTTATTCTATGTCATGTATTTAAGCAATGTTTCGCCCACATACTCATTGTAACTCAGATTTAACATATTATAGTGCAAGATCCTGGCTTGGTAGTGCCCCCAGACGTAGTCAAACATATTGACGAACTGGGTAAAGAATTTCTTGTGTTCTTTTGTCTTTTGCTTTGCTTTATTATTTTTGTGCTTGTTTGTGGTGCGGTGATTTCTTGCGATTTGCTTGGGTGTTAGAGAGTCTTTTCCACAACACTTGCAAAGAAGAAGGTTGGTGCATCTGGTTAGATCTCTAATTTTTATTTTGATGCATTCGATAAAAGGAGAAAATCTTAGAGGAAGAATATACTCTAATTAAGTACTAGCAAATGATAGCCTACTCATAATAGTACATGACAATTAATCGTTGAAGTTAACCATAGTTAATTAAACCGTAAGTCATTGAATCTATATAATATATAAAAGCAAAAACATTTCAAGCCTTCTCATTAAGCCACGTGGAATTATGACTCGGAAATCCACGTGGCATTATTCTATAGGCAAATGTATATAATACTTATTTCAGGAAATGATTTAGTTTTTTAAAACTGATTTTTTTTTTAAATCAAATATTTTCTGAGCTTAAAATTACGAAAACATGATTACTTAATTTTAGTAGGCGAAAGATAATGGATATCTTAAATTAAAATATTAGAAATTATAATCATTCAGTTAGTTGAATTTTAAGATATGGCTAAAGATAAGAAATGTGATGTAGCAGTATATCTCGGTGAAGAAAATCGAGCCACATATTTTGCAAAAATAAAAATAAAAATGAAGGATTCAATAAATAAAGTATGTTTGATGTTTTAAATTACTAATTGATGCGGACACTAAGGCGTTGAAGTTTTTGGAGTAATTTCAGCGAGTGCGCCGAAACCGTCATAACTTTTGACTCCGGATGAACCGCGGAACGCACCGCATATCAAATCGAACGTCGGAGCGAGACGGACAAAAGTCGTTATCTTTAATTTGGACGTAGATGTTGTCAACATTGCATGCATATTCATTTTTATATGAGAATTTGTATTTTTTTGTTATTTAGTGAAAAAAAATTAAAGTTAATAATTAATGGTAAAAATCTACACATCTATATAATATATAAAAGCAAAAACATTTCAAGCCTTCTCATTAAGCCACGTGGAATTATGACGTGGAAATCGACGTGGCATTATTCTATAGGCAAATGTATATAATACTTATTTCAGGAAATGGTTTAGTTTTTTAAAACTGATTTTTTTTAAATCAAATATTTTCTGAGCTTAAATTACGAAAACATGATTACTTAATTTTAGTAGGCTAAAGATAATGGATATCTTAAATTAAAATATTAGAAATTATAATCATTCAGTTAGTTGAATTTTAAGATATGGCTAAAGATAAGAAATGTGATGTAGCAGTATATCTCGGTGAAGAAAATCGAGCCACATATTTTGCAAAAATAAAAATAAAAATGAAGGATTCTATAAATAAAGTATGTTTGATGTTTTAAATTACTAATTGATGCGGACACTAACGCGTTGAAGTTTTTGGAGTAATTTCAGCGAGTGCGCCGAAACCGTCATAACTTTTGACTCCGGATGAACCGCGGAACGCACCGCATATCAAATCGAACGTCGGAGCGAGACGGACAAAATTCGTTATCTTTAATTTGGACGTAGATGTTGTCAACTTTGCATGCATATTCATTTTTATATGAGAATTTGTATTTTTTTGTTATTTAGTGAAAAAAAATTAAAGTTAATAATTAATGGTAAAAATCTACACATCTATATAATATATAAAAGCAAAAACATTTCAAGCCTTCTCATTAAGCCACGTGGAATTATGACGTGGAAATCGACGTGGCATTATTCTATAGGCAAATGTATATAATACTTATTTCAGGAAATGGTTTAGTTTTTTAAAACTGGTTTTTTTTAAATCAAATATTTTCAGAGCTTAAATTACGAAAACATGATTACTTAATTTTAGTAGGCTAAAGATAATGGATATCTTAAATTAAAATATTAGAAATTATAATCATTCAGTTAGTTGAATTTTAAGATATGGCTAAAGATAAGAAATGTGATGTAGCAGTATATCTCGGTGAAGAAAATCGAGCCACATATTTTGCAAAAATAAAAATAAAAATGAAGGATTCTATAAATAAAGTATGTTTGATGTTTTAAATTACTAATTGATGCGGACACTAACGCGTTGAAGTTTTTGGAGTAATTTCAGCGAGTGCGCCGAAACCGTCATAACTTTTGACTCCGGATGAACCGCGGAACGCACCGCATATCAAATCGAACGTCGGAGCGAGACGGACAAAATTCGTTATCTTTAATTTGGACGTAGATGTTGTCAACTTTGCATGCATATTCATTTTTATATGAGAATTTGTATTTTTTTGTTATTTAGTGAAAAAAAATTAAAGTTAATAATTAATGGTAAAAATCTACACATCTATATAATATATAAAAGCAAAAACATTTCAAGCCTTCTCATTAAGCCACGTGGAATTATGACGTGGAAATCCACGTGGCATTATTCTATAGGCAAATGTATATAATACTTATTTCAGGAAATGGTTTAGTTTTTTAAAACTGATTTTTTTTTAAATCAAATATTTTCAGAGCTTAAATTACGAAAACATGATTACTTAATTTTAGTAGGCTAAAGATAATGGATATCTTAAATTAAAATATTAGAAATTATAATCATTCAGTTAGTTGAATTTTAAGATATGGCTAAAGATAAGAAATGTGATGTAGCAGTATATCTCGGTGAAGAAAATCGAGCCACATATTTTGCAAAAATAAAATAAAAATGAAGGATTCTATAAATAAAGTATGTTTGATGTTTTAAATTACTAATTGATGCGGACACTAACGCGTTGAAGTTTTTGGAGTAATTTCAGCGAGTGCGCCGAAACCGTCATAACTTTTGACTCCGGATGAACCGCGGAACGCACCGCATATCAAATCGAACGTCGGAGCGAGACGGACAAAATTCGTTATCTTTAATTTGGACGTAGATGTTGTCAACTTTGCATGCATATTCATTTTTATATGAGAATTTGTATTTTTTTGTTATTTAGTGAAAAAAAATTAAAGTTAATAATTAATGGTAAAAATCTACACATCTATATAATATATAAAAGCAAAAACATTTCAAGCCTTCTCATTAAGCCACGTGGAATTATGACGTGGAAATCCACGTGGCATTATTCTATAGGCAAATGTATATAATACTTATTTCAGGAAATGGTTTAGTTTTTTAAAACTGATTTTTTTTTAAATCAAATATTTTCAGAGCTTAAATTACGAAAACATGATTACTTAATTTTAGTAGGCTAAAGATAATGGATATCTTAAATTAAAATATTAGAAATTATAATCATTCAGTTAGTTGAATTTTAAGATATGGCTAAAGATAAGAAATGTGATGTAGCAGTATATCTCGGTGAAGAAAATCGAGCCACATATTTTGCAAAAATAAAAATAAAAATGAAGGATTCTATAAATAAAGTATGTTTGATGTTTTAAATTACTAATTGATGCGGACACTAACGCGTTGAAGTTTTTGGAGTAATTTCAGCGAGTGCGCCGAAACCGTCATAACTTTTGACTCCGGATGAACCGCGGAACGCACCGCATATCAAATCGAACGTCGGAGCGAGACGGACAAAAGTCGTTATCTTTAATTTGGACGTAGATGTTGTCAACTTTGCATGCATATTCATTTTTATATGAGAATTTGTATTTTTTTGTTATTTAGTGAAAAAAAATTAAAGTTAATAATTAATGGTAAAAATCTACACATCTATATAATATATAAAAGCAAAAACATTTCAAGCCTTCTCATTAAGCCACGTGGAATTATGACGTGGAAATCCACGTGGCATTATTCTATAGGCAAATGTATATAATACTTATTTCAGGAAATGGTTTAGTTTTTTAAAACTGATTTTTTTTTTAAATCAAATATTTTCAGAGCTTAAATTACGAAAACATGATTACTTAATTTTAGTAGGCTAAAGATAATGGATATCTTAAATTAAAATATTAGAAATTATAATCATTCAGTTAGTTGAATTTTAAGATATGGCTAAAGATAAGAAATGTGATGTAGCAGTATATCTCGGTGAAGAAAATCGAGCCACATATTTTGCAAAAATAAAAATAAAAATGAAGATTCTATAAATAAAGTATGTTTGATGTTTTAAATTACTAATTGATGCGGACACTAACGCGTTGAAGTTTTTGGAGTAATTTCAGCGAGTGCGCCGAAACCGTCATAACTTTTGACTCCGGATGAACCGCGGAACGCACCGCATATCAAATCGAACGTCGGAGCGAGACGGACAAAAGTCGTTATCTTTAATTTGGACGTAGATGTTGTCAACTTTGCATGCATATTCATTTTTATATGAGAATTTGTATTTTTTTGTTATTTAGTGAAAAAAAATTAAAGTTAATAATTAATGGTAAAAATCTACACATCTATATAATATATAAAAGCAAAAACACTTCAAGCCTTCTCATTAAGCCACGTGGAATTATGACGTGGAAATCCACGTGGCATTATTCTATAGGCAAATGTATATAATACTTATTTAAGGAAATGATTTAGTTTTTTAAAACTGATTTTTTTTTTTTAAATCAAATATTTTCTGAGCTTAAATTACGAAAACATGATTACTTAATTTTAGTAGGCTAAAGATAATGGATATCTTAAATTAAAATATTAGAAATTATAATCATTCAGTTAGTTGAATTTTAAGATATGGGCTAAAGATAAGAAATGTGATGTAGCAGTATATCTCGGTGAAGAAAATCGAGCCACATATTTTGCAAAAATAAAATAAAAAAAAATGAAGGATTCTATAAATAAAGTATGTTTGATGTTTTAAATTACTAATTGATGCGGACACTAAGGCGTTGAAGTTTTTGGAGTAATTTCAGCGAGTGCGCCGAAACCGTCATAACTTTTGACTCCGGATGAACCGCGGAACGCACCGCATATCAAATCGAACGTCGGAGCGAGACGGACAAAAGTCGTTATCTTTAATTTGGACGTAGATGTTGTCAACTTTGCATGCATATTCATTTTTATATGAGAATTTGTATTTTTTTGTTATTTAGTGAAAAAAAATTAAAGTTAATAATTAATGGTAAAAATCTACACATCTATATAATATATAAAAGCAAAAACATTTCAAGCCTTCTCATTAAGCCACGTGGAATTATGACGTGGAAATCCACGTGGCATTATTCTATAGGCAAATGTATATAATACTTATTTAAGGAAATGATTTAGTTTTTTAAAACTGATTTTTTTTTTAAATCAAATATTTTCTGAGCTTAAATTACGAAAACATGATTACTTAATTTTAGTAGGCTAAAGATAATGGATATCTTAAATTAAAATATTAGAAATTATAATCATTCAGTTAGTTGAATTTTAAGATATGGCTAAAGATAAGAAATGTGATGTAGCAGTATATCTCGGTGAAGAAAATCGAGCCACATATTTTCAAAAATAAAAATAAAAATGAAGGATTCTATAAATAAAGTATGTTTGATGTTTTAAATTACTAATTGATGCGGACACTAAGCGTTGAAGTTTTTGGAGTAATTTCAGCGAGTGCGCCGAAACCGTCATAACTTTTGACTCCGGATGAACCGCGGAACGCACCGCATATCAAATCGAACGTCGGAGCGAGACGGACAAAAGTCGTTATCTTTAATTTGGACGTAGATGTTGTCAACTTTGCATGCATATTCATTTTATATGAGAATTTGTATTTTTTTGTTATTTAGTGAAAAAAAATTAAAGTTAATAATTAATGGTAAAAATCTACACATCTATATAATATTAAAAGCAAAAACATTTCAAGCCTTCTCATTAAGCCACGTGGAATTATGACGTGGAAATCCACGTGGCATTATTCTATAGGCAAATGTATATAATACTTATTTCAGGAAATGATTTAGTTTTTTAAAACTGATTTTTTTTTTAAATCAAATATTTTCTGAGCTTAAATTACGAAAACATGATTACTTAATTTTAGTAGGCTAAAGATAATGGATATCTTAAATTAAAATATTAGAAATTATAATCATTCAGTTAGTTGAATTTTAAGATATGGCTAAAGATAAGAAATGTGATGTAGCAGTATATCTCGGTGAAGAAAATCGAGCCACATATTTTGCAAAAATAAAAATAAAAATAAAAATAAAAATGAAGGATTCTATAAATAAAGTATGTTTGATGTTTTAAATTACTAATTGATGCGGACACTAACGCGTTGAAGTTTTTGGAGTAATTTCAGCGAGTGCGCCGAAACCGTCATAACTTTTGACTCCGGATGAACCGCGGAACGCACCGCATATCAAATCGAACGTCGGAGCGAGACGGACAAAAGTCGTTATCTTTAATTTGGACGTAGATGTTGTCAACTTTGCATGCATATTCATTTTTATATGAGAATTTGTATTTTTTTGTTATTTAGTGAAAAAAAATTAAAGTTAATAATTAATGGTAAAAATCTACACATCTATATAATATATAAAGCAAAAACATTTCAAGCCTTCTCATTAAGCCACGTGGAATTATGACGTGGAAATCCACGTGGCATTATTCTATAGGCAAATGTATATAATACTTATTTCAGGAAATGATTTAGTTTTTTAAAACTGATTTTTTTTAAATCAAATATTTTCTGAGCTTAAATTACGAAAACATGATTACTTAATTTTAGTAGGCTAAAGATAATGGATATCTTAAATTAAAATATTAGAAATTATAATCATTCAGTTAGTTGAATTTTAAGATATGGCTAAAGATAAGAAATGTGATGTAGCAGTATATCTCGGTGAAGAAAATCGAGCCACATATTTTGCAAAAATAAAAATAAAAATGAAGGATTCTATAAATAAAGTATGTTTGATGTTTTTAAATTACTAATTGATGCGGACACTAAGGCGTTGAAGTTTTTGGAGTAATTTCAGCGAGTGCGCCGAAACCGTCATAACTTTTGACTCCGGATGAACCGCGGAACGCACCGCATATCAAATCGAACGTCGGAGCGAGACGGACAAAAGTCGTTATCTTTATTTGGACGTAGATGTTGTCAACTTTGCATGCATATTCATTTTTATATGAGAATTTGTATTTTTTTGTTATTTAGTGAAAAAAAATTAAAGTTAATAATTAATGGTAAAAATCTACACATCTATATAATATATAAAAGCAAAAACATTTCAAGCCTTCTCATTAAGCCACGTGGAATTATGACGTGGAAATCCACGTGGCATTATTCTATAGGCAAATGTATATAATACTTATTTCAGGAAATGATTTAGTTTTTTAAAACTGATTTTTTTTTTAAATCAAATATTTTCTGAGCTTAAATTACGAAAACATGATTACTTAATTTTAGTAGGCTAAAGATAATGGATATCTTAAATTAAAATATTAGAAATTATAATCATTCAGTTAGTTGAATTTTAAGATATGGCTAAGATAAGAAATGTGATGTAGCAGTATATCTCGGTGAAGAAAATCGAGCCACATATTTTGCAAAATAAAAATAAAAATGAAGGATTCTATAAATAAAGTATGTTTGATGTTTTAAATTACTAATTGATGCGGACACTAACGCGTTGAAGTTTTTGGAGTAATTTCAGCGAGTGCGCCGAAACCGTCATAACTTTTGACTCCGGATGAACCGCGGAACGCACCGCATATCAAATCGAACGTCGGAGCGAGACGGACAAAAGTCGTTATCTTTAATTTGGACGTAGATGTTGTCAACTTTGCATGCATATTCATTTTTATATGAGAATTTGTATTTTTTTGTTATTTAGTGAAAAAAATTAAAGTTAATAATTAATGGTAAAAATCTACACATCTATATATATAAAAAGCAAAAACATTTCAAGCCTTCTCATTAGCCACGTGGAATTATGACGTGGAAATCCACGTGGCATTATTCTATAGGCAAATGTATATAATACTTATTTCAGGAAATGATTTAGTTTTTTTAAACTGATTTTTTTTTAAATCAAATATTTTCTCTGAGCTTAAATTACGAAAACATGATTACTTAATTTTAGTAGGCTAAAGATAATGGATATCTTAAATTAAAATATTAGAAATTATAATCATTCAGTTAGTTGAATTTTAAGATATGGCTAAAGATAAGAATGTGATGTAGCAGTATATCTCGGTGAAGAAAATCGAGCCACATATTTTGCAAAAATAAAATAAAATAAAAATGAAGGATTCTATAAATAAGTATGTTTGATGTTTTAAATTACTAATTGATGCGGACACTAACGCGTTGAAGTTTTTGGAGTAATTTCAGCGAGTGCGCCGAAACCGTCATAACTTTTGACTCCGGATGAACCGCGGAACGCACCGCATATCAAATCGAACGTCGGAGCGAGACGGACAAAAGTCGTTATCTTTAATTTGGACGTAGATGTTGTCAACTTTGCATGCATATTCATTTTTATATGAGAATTTGTATTTTTTTGTTATTTAGTGAAAAAAAATTAAAGTTAATAATTAATGGTAAAAATCTACACATCTATATAATATTTAAAAGCAAAAACATTTCAAGCCTTCTCATTAAGCACATGGAATTATGACGTGGAAATCCACGTGGCATTATTCTATAGGCAAATGTATATAATACTTATTTCAGGAAATGATTTAGTTTTTTAAACTGATTTTTTTTTAAATCAAATATTTTCTGAGCTTAAATTACGAAAACATGATTACTTAATTTTAGTAGGCTAAAGATAATGGATTATCTTAAATTAAAATATTAGAAATATAATCATTCAGTTAGTTGAATTTTAAGATATGGCTAAAGATAAGAAATGTGATGTAGCAGTATATCTCGGTGAAGAAAATCGAGCCACATATTTTGCAAAAATAAAAATAAAATATAAATGAAGGATTCTATAAATAAAGTATGTTTGATGTTTTAAATTACTAATTGATGCGGACACTAACGCGTTGAAGTTTTTGGAGTAATTTCAGCGAGTGCGCCGAAACCGTCATAACTTTTGACTCCGGATGAACCGCGGAACGCACCGCATATCAAATCGAACGTCGGAGCGAGACGGACAAAAGTCGTTATCTTTAATTTGGACGTAGATGTTGTCAACTTTGCATGCATATTCATTTTTATATGAGAATTTGTATTTTTTTTTATTTAGTGAAAAAAAATTAAAGTTAATAATTAATGGTAAAAATCTACACATCTATATAATATTAAAAGCAAAAACATTTCAAGCCTTCTCATTAAGCCACGTGAATTATGACGTGGAAATCCACGTGGCATTATTCTATAGGCAAATGTATATAATACTTATTTCAGGAAATGATTTAGTTTTTTAAAACTGATTTTTTTTTAAATCAAATATTTTCTGAGCTTAAATTACGAAAACATGATTACTTAATTTTAGTAGGCTAAAGATAATGGATATCTTAAATTAAAATATTAGAAATTATAATCATTCAGTTAGTTGAATTTTAAGATATGGCTAAAGATAAGAAATGTGATGTAGCAGTATATCTCGTGAAGAAAATCGAGCACACATATTTTGCAAAAATAAAAATAAAAATGAAGGATTCTATAAATAAAGTATGTTTGATGTTTTAAATTACTAATTGATGCGGACACTAACGCGTTGAAGTTTTTGGAGTAATTTCAGCGAGTGCGCCGAAACCGTCATAACTTTTGACTCCGGATGAACCGCGGAACGCACCGCATATCAAATCTCGAACGTCGGAGCGAGACGGACAAAATTCGTTATCTTTAATTTGGACGTAGATGTTGTCAACTTTGCATGCATATTCATTTTTATATGAGAATTTGTATTTTTTTGTTATTTAGTGAAAAAAAATTAAAGTTAATAATTAATGGTAAAAATCTACACATCTATATAATATATAAAAGCAAAAACATTTCAAGCCTTCTCATTAAGCCACGTGGAATTATGACGTGGAAATCCACGTGGCATTATTCTATAGGCAAATGTATATAATACTTATTTCAGGAAATGATTTAGTTTTTTAAAACTGATTTTTTTTTTAAATCAAATATTTTCTGAGCTTAAATTACGAAAACATGATTACTTAATTTTAGTAGGCTAAAGATAATGGATATCTTAAATTAAAATATTAGAAATTATAATCATTCAGTTAGTTGAATTTTAAGATATGGGCTAAAGATAAGAAATGTGATGTAGCAGTATATCTCGGTGAAGAAAATCGAGCCACATATTTTGCAAAAATAAAATAAAAATAAAAATAAAAATGAAGGATTCTATAAATAAAGTATGTTTGATGTTTTAAATTACTAATTGATGCGGACACTAAGCGTTGAAGTTTTTGGAGTAATTTCAGCGAGTGCGCCGAAACCGTCATAACTTTTGACTCCGATGAACCGCGGAACGCACCGCATATCAAATCGAACGTCGGAGCGAGACGGACAAAAGTCGTTATCTTTAATTTGGACGTAGATGTTGTCAACTTTGCATGCATATTCATTTTTATATGAGATTTGTATTTTTTTGTTATTTAGTGAAAAAAAATTAAAGTTAATAATTAATGGTAAAAATCTACACATCTATATAATATATAAAAGCAAAAACATTTCAAGCCTTCTCATTAAGCCACGTGGAATTATGACGTGGAAATCCACGTGGCATTATTCTATAGGCAAATGTATATAATACTTATTTCAGGAAATGATTTAGTTTTTTAAAACTGATTTTTTTTTAAATCAATATTTTCTGAGCTTAAATTACGAAAACATGATTACTTAATTTTAGTAGGCTAAAGATAATGGATATCTTAAATTAAAATATTAGAAATTATAATCATTCAGTTAGTTGAATTTTAAGATATGGCTAAAGATAAGAAATGTGATGTAGCAGTATATCTCGGTGAAGAAAATCGAGCCACATATTTTGCAAAAATAAAAATAAAATAAAATGAAGGATTCTATAAATAAAGTATGTTTGATGTTTTAAATTACTAATTGATGCGGACACTAAGGCGTTGAAGTTTTTGGAGTAATTTCAGCGAGTGCGCCGAAACCGTCATAACTTTTGACTCCGGATGAACCGCGGAACGCACCGCATATCAAATCGACGTCGGAGCGAGACGGACAAAAGTCGTTATCTTTAATTTGGACGTAGATGTTGTCAACTTTGCATGCATATTCATTTTTATATGAGAATTTGTATTTTTTTGTTATTTAGTGAAAAAAATTAAAGTTAATAATTAATGGTAAAAATCTACACATCTATATAATATATAAAAGCAAAAACATTTCAAGCCTTCTCATTAAGCCACGTGGAATTATGACGTGGAAATCCACGTGGCATTATTCTATAGGCAAATGTATATAATACTTATTTCAGGAAATGATTTAGTTTTTTAAAACTGATTTTTTTTTAAATCAAATATTTTCTGAGCTTAAATTACGAAAACATGATTACTTAATTTTAGTAGGCTAAAGATAATGGATATCTTAAATTAAAATATTAGAAATTATAATCATTCAGTTAGTTGAATTTTAAGATATGGCTAAAGATAAGAAATGTGATGTAGCAGTATATCTCGGTGAAGAAAATCGAGCCACATATTTTTGCAAAATAAAAATAAAAATAAAAAATGAAGGATTCTATAAATAAAGTATGTTTGATGTTTTAAATTACTAATTGATGCGGACACTAAGGCGTTGAAGTTTTTGGAGTAATTTCAGCGAGTGCGCCGAAACCGTCATAACTTTTGACTCCGGATGAACCGCGGAAACGCACCGCATATCAAATCGAACGTCGGAGCGAGACGGACAAAGTCGTTATCTTTAATTTGGACGTAGATGTTGTCAACTTTGCATGCATATTCATTTTTATATGAGAATTTGTATTTTTTTGTTATTTAGTGAAAAAAATTAAAGTTAATAATTAATGGTAAAAATCTACACATCTATATAATATATAAAAGCAAAAACATTTCAAGCCTTCTCATTAAGCCACGTGGAATTATGACGTGGAAATCCACGTGGCATTATTCTATAGGCAAATGTATATAATACTTATTTCAGGAAATGATTTAGTTTTTTAAAACTGATTTTTTTTTAAATCAAATATTTTCTGAGCTTAAATTACGAAAACATGATTACTTAATTTTAGTAGGCTAAAGATAATGGATATCTTAAATTAAAATATTAGAAATTATAATCATTCAGTTAGTTGAATTTTAAGATATGGCTAAAGATAAGAAATGTGATGTAGCAGTATATCTCGGTGAAGAAAATCGAGCCACATATTTTGCAAAAATAAAAATAAAAATAAAAATGAAGGATTCTATAAATAAAGTATGTTTGATGTTTTAAATTACTAATTGATGCGGACACTAAGGCGTTGAAGTTTTTGGAGTAATTTCAGCGAGTGCGCCGAAACCGTCATAACTTTTGACTCCGGATGAACCGCGGAACGCACCGCATATCAAATCGAACGTCGGAGCGAGACGGAGAAAAGTCGTTATCTTTAATTTGGACGTAGATGTTGTCAACTTTGCATGCATATTCATTTTTATATGAGAATTTGTATTTTTTTGTTATTTAGTGAAAAAAATTAAAGTTAATAATTAATGGTAAAATCTACACATCTATATAATATATAAAAGCAAAAACATTTCAAGCCTTCTCATTAAGCCACGTGAATTATGACGTGGAAATCCACGTGGCATTATTCTATAGGCAAATGTATATAATACTTATTTCAGGAAATGAATTTAGTTTTTTAAAACTGATTTTTTTTTTAAATCAAATATTTTCTGAGCTTAAATTACGAAAACATGATTACTTAATTTTAGTAGGCTAAAGATAATGGATATCTTAAATTAAAATATTAGAAAATTATAATCATTCAGTTAGTTGAATTTAAGATA